>OU744318.1:58009954-59235903 GCA_916610145.1 Eristalis arbustorum
GAAATTGAAACTGAAAAGGATTATACCGACTACTTGCTACTATTATGGAAAGTAACACATTCGGTGGAAATCATTTGCCATCGCAAGCTTTGGTTGTACTTTCGGAAGCTGCATCAGGATTGCACGAGGCCCTGCGGAATCAACGGCCATTTCCAACAAGAGTAAGGATTTGCATACAAATTTAAACGTCTGATTAACAAATACAATAGTCTTCTACATTACATATGTGCTTTGTGTAAAACTAGGAATATTTCATAAATTGGGACTCAAATCGGTGCAGTTTTTCCGAGTATTTTATTATTTATTGTATTTCATAAGACCGGACCGAAGGAACTCACTCCCAATTAGAAGTTAAACGAATTGTACGAGATTTTCAACGTTACGCCAACTAAGAATTAACTAAATTCACTAACTGTCCACATTTTGCACTATTCCGACGGCTTATTACAACCTCCACAGCGGAGAAAGGACATTTTTAAAACGAATACCTCTGCGTACGTACACATGTGTACATATCCATACATTCCAATCAGAAATCAAATGTAAGCCAGATATCCGACTACCACCGATGACTTTTGAAGAACTCTTTGACAGTTCTTCGCGAATTTCTGAAAGTTGATTGCGATGTTATCCTCTGATTCGTTTGGGCAGTGAAAAGGAATAAATTCAGATAGACTTGTTACTTGGTTTCTGCTTCCAATGCAACAATACTCTAATGTTTCGAGCTCATTTTAAGTCTTTAAACCGTCAGAAATGTGATCAGAATTCATAGTAAAAAAACAGGTTTACAAACTAGTCCTGGATTAATGGAAAATCATTACGGTCAAGACTCAATAAGCACCATTCAGTTGTTATGTGTGTATAGTTGTAGCAAAAAAAAGTACGGAAATTCAACTCCTCTTTCAGCGTCCTATTAATAAATTTCCTGACATTTTCGTGCACAACTCAGTTCCAAAATATGAAAATAAGATGGAACTGAATTTTTAACAGAAATTAACTTGGGCTGTTTGTGTTCTTCATTTTTCATTTTAAATTGATTTTTAATTTCGAATTCAAAAACTTCTAACTTACTGGCCCTCGGCGAGAACTCTAAGCTAAACTTATTCTTATCCTATGTCTTTAGATCCAACCTAACTATACATAACTTTAAATAAGTGAATTTAACTGCAAAATTTGACATTAAGAAACATTAAAAAAAAACTTAATTACAGACCGGGCTTAACTGCTGCTACCTCTTTTCCTTTTGTTTACTTTATGTGTTCCAACCTCTGAATCAATTTAATGTACTCTGCGGTTTGAAACTAGGATGTATTTCTAAAATGTGAATGCTTCCTTCTTATTCTCATTATTTACCAAGCATTGCTGCGCTTGAGTTCGAAATTTTCAAATTGGACCCTAAATTGTCCAAAAACATTTCGGTAAGTTTTACCTTTCACTATTAGACAGTTTTGGAATTATCAATTAGAAAATTCCTTACTTCAGCGCAGCAGCAATGCGTGGCGTTGTGAGTGTGTGCGTCGCCCCCAAAGCACTTGCAAAATGGACCCAACAATTTGGTCTAAGAAGGGGCATAAAGCCCGTCCAGACATCCCATCGCCAACCTACCTTCAAATAGCTGACATTCGCCAGGGTATATAGAACAAAACTGTGCTTTAATTTTCTGTAAATCAAGCCATATGTTCCACATTATATTATATATATTCTAAAAGGTACTACAAAAAACTGTGTGTATCAGATATATCAGGGTATTGTCTCTGTATTCTACAACCTTGTCTGCACTGGCGACGGCTTCTGCCATCGTCTCATAATCCTTTCCTAACCACGCTAAATGAAACATTTTACTTAGTATTTCTGGGTCGATTTTTCATGTTTGTATTTTGAAAATCTTAAACTGACATTTTTGTAAACATTTAAAATTCCTCGATGATTTAACTATAGTAAGCAATGGTTGGTTGTTAAAAAATATCTGCAACAACATTTCTCTTCTATTATTTTTTTTTTTTTCAAAACAGATTTGAATGGAAAGAGTTTCCAAGATTTTTTTTTTCGGGGAACTGGTGGAAATGAATTGAAAAAGTTTTCCTGATTGACCAAATGTTATGCCATGTGTGACATACATACCTATCTAAACCAACTTCCATTTTCTTTAATTTTTAGGCTTTTTATAAAAATCTGGAGGGCCGTGGAGCTTTGGGTGTGTGCGTCGACCCCAACCTCGACGTCGAAGGTTCGATTCCTGCTCTGTGTTACAAAAATTATGTTCACAGCCCCAGCTCTTTCGAATCACTGGCAATGGTCGAGGAGTATTTCCTCTATAGAAGAAGCTTCTCAAACTTGCCCGCTCGAAGCCGTCCCTCCCACTCGTATGAGAACAACAGCACGCACAACACGAGTGGTTGCGGAGAATGTTGAGAAGATTATTTTTATAAAAATTTAGATGTGACTGACCAACTGAACCAACTGAACACAACACAACCTCGTTCTGAACTTTGTGATTTGTTTTTTTACTTCCATCGTTTGTTGGAAATTGGTGTTGCTTATAAATTTGACCACAAATATGTGCTTCTTCAATTGCAAATGTATTTTATATAAGTTCGATAGTGAAAAACATTCAATCTGCCTGTTTTTTTGTAATATGCTTATGGAGACAAGTGACTACAATTTGCCGATGGTTATATAAAGCTGCATACTCCTACTCAGTTTCAAGGATGAATCATTTTCACAGAGCGTTTCAAAAGTATCAAACGAGGTACATAAAAACGGTATTTGTAAATGGAATAGTATTAGAGAAATTTAAATTGGTAACAGAAAGTGAATGTACTTTAAAATGCAGATGAATTTTGCATAGCGTCTATCAATGGGAACACGCTAGTTATATAAAAACTGTGTTCGAAATTTGTGTGACAATTCCCGGTTTATTTTCCTTAGCTAACGGAATTTAAAGTACGATTTACTAATTCGAGATTGTTATGGTCGATCAGAAAATGGTTATGGGCTATACACACCAAAAATGTATTGCCCCATAATGTCAACATGTCAGCCCTCATGGGAAAACCAAGATGTGCATTAACAACAGAATAAAAGTCTACACATTTTTTAACATAACTAAAAAAATAACAAGCTGAATCTAAATAGGAAAAATATATTGAGAGTGTTCTTCCTGTTGATTTCGCAACATATTCCAAATATCTAGTACCGAAAGAACATAAGGGTAGTCAATTGCCATCGGCAATTTTTATTCTTTTTTTTTTTGTATTTTTAAGCTTTGTATTTTATTTGCATTCATCTATCTCCTTTTTTCTAATAGTATCCTTTGGTAACAATTTTTGTTGCACTGTTTGTATGACTCTTAAAATAAGAGAAAATAATTTTAATATTGCTTTGTTGCGAAAAACAAAATGATATAAGCGTGTACAAGTGTACAGTGAATACGACAGCATACCTGTAAGAGAGAATTATAAGTGATTTGCAAAAATTATTAACCTAAGACTTATAGTAATTTTGTACAAAACATAAATTGATGAATGTCATGTAGTGTGAACCAGATGTTCAGCTTAACCCTTCAGTGCACACCGATTATTACATCAATATTCTATGACATAATCAACTAAACGATGACTAACTCAATTCATAACATAAAGAACTTTAAAGGTTACTAAGTTACATACCTAGTTTTCTAAGTGCGTGGGTGCGTTAATAACATAATTTTTATTGAAAGGGAAGTTCAGTGTCGCCACTTCGGATTCACAGTCTACCATCTAAACCACAAAGCAACTATCACCTAAACCAACTAAAACTAAAGCCATATCCAGATTTCTTACAGTCGATTTTAATGTTCAATAATTTTGTAACTATTTATTATTTAAAAAAAGACTTGAAAAAGGAAAATGAGATATCCCTTATATTATATGTATTTGGTAAATAGAAAATTGCCATCAACCTATTTAAATTTAATATAAAATAGTCCGAATTCGTGTAAAGGGACAATTTGTTAGAGACTTACCAGTTTTTACACAAAAGTTTGGCTTTTATCTTAACCGTTGTGTCAAAATATAGTTTTGGCCTGATCTTTACTATTTTCGAAATCATTTTTTCTCTATAGATATCTTTACCAAATATTTTGACATTGTCAGCGTTCATATTTTCAATGCTTATGTGCAAATTGAAAATCTACACTTCAAGAACGTCAAGAAAAATATTGGTGTCCCTACAACCAACCCTGGAAACAAAGGAATATGTCTGGTCAGACCTACATATTGACAAAAAGGGTAACAAAAATTGCAGGACTAATAACGTAATTTCTTTAAAAATATAACGAAACTCATTTTTATAAAAAGTCATGATCGATCTCCTTTCACGGTCTTTAATGTCCTCTCGAGAAAAACATGTTCTTCTAATTGCCTTTTTATTTTCTTTCTCTTCGAAAGACTGAGGTAATTTTCAGATGCATCCTCTATCAAATATCCTATCCTAGATATGTTAGTTATGTTAGTTTATGTTAAAGAGTGCTAAAGGGTTACTAACAGCCTTAAGTGTCCGTCATATGATTTTGGGTAACCGATGAATATCCTTTTAAGCGATACCAAAACTGATAATGCGGATGTCCTCATCAGTCCGCCAAATAGAACATAGAAGAAATTGTGTCTCATATTGTGCACATAATCTCGTTAGAGAGAGTAATTAAACATGTGCATCTGTGATCAGTGTTGCCACTTTGTGATACTAATTAAAAGTCGGTTATGGCGGGGGTTAAAAAAAATCAATAAAGTTCATATGAATTAATTACAATATTCAGAGAGTATTAGGACATATATTTTTAACTAGTTGCTACTAAGTATAGCAGTGAATCTTTGCGAGAGAGCTGAATGCTGAAATATGTCTAATGTCTAAATTCATCATTCAAAGTTTAAAATGTAAACGGTTGCGTTAGTTTAGCAGTCGTTGCAGTCATTGCATATGCACGTAAATCACTCAAAAGTGGTAACCAGCCAAAGAAGAAATGAAAATGGGATCATATAAACGTTTTTTACTAAGAAAATGTTTTGTTTTCTTATTAGAAATATTTCTAATAGGTTGAACACATCCGTCAATTTAGTGCAAACATTTGAGCTTACATAGTTGATGTGTGCCGTCTCAGTGAGACAACGGGTTGGTCGAAGTGTAAAAATATCGTTGCCGTTCAGGCGTCCACAGCAACAATCCAAATAGGTCAACTCCAAGACGTTTTCAAGAATTGGGCATCGTTCAGAGCACGTTATGGCATATTTTGCTTGGGGGTCTAGGTTTATGCCCATACCAGATCAAGCTGACTCAATATTTGAAGCCGATGGGTAACTTTAAGCAAAGTACGTTCATTTAAAAAAAATGTCAAGTTCATGTTTATAATTGGATGTATAGTGTGCAATCTATTCAATCCACTAAGGATCACCTCTCATAGCCGAAAAGATTTCAATGAACAGTTGTTCTTACAACAGGACGCGGAATCTAATTTTCGTAACCAGAATAAATATTGACTCTCTCGGACTAAAGGCAACTGGCACCTTGTTACCCAGAACAATAAATTACAAAAAAGTTTTAAAAAATCTAAACGTAATAGGATGAGGCGGCCTTCTGTAGACTGTTGAAATCTGTTGAAAATGTAATTTGTTTGCCACATAAACCAAAGTTATAAAGATTTAACAAAGCATCAAATTCATAGTATTTTGCTTTACTTACATCCAGTTCTATGCAAAACATTCGCAACTAGAATCACAAAATAAGTAAATACTGATTTTTTTGGTGTGCAGTACATTTGCAACTGACGGTATTTTATTTCACAGTATTTTTTGTTTTCATAACGGTAAAATTTATTGATGTATTTTGTTAGCTTATATAAAATGGTCGGAAATAAGTACAGTTCTGAAATGCGATCAAGAATTTAAAAAAATTAGCCAAGGAATGACTCAAAAGCATATTTCGTTGGAATATAAAATCCTCAAGTCGGCAGTTTGCCGCATTATAAAGAACGGAGACGACCACGTGTTTTATAAAGGAGACTGGCCGCGCAAAACAACACAAAGAGATGACAGAAAAATATTGAATTTTGTGCAGAAACATACTCAATAGATATAAAGGAATACAGCTGCAACTTGAATTGTATGTTGACTCATCAATAATAAAACTAAGCACTGTAGATGGAAATATGTATCACAAAAATAATAATTAATCCAGGAATCAATGTTTGTCCAAACTTCTTCCTATTCGCTGGATTCCAAAAATTCAAATGAACGAACTTAGGATGCTATTCATTTTTAACACTTAAAACTTCCCTTTTTGTTTTGTCATTCACGGAGCTGCCAATTTATCGTACTATATTGTACAGGGGACCAACTACGTAAGTCGATTCTAATTATGATTCTTTTCGAAAGTTGTTTCCGATTCTACACTATATTTGTACGATGTATAAAAGTAGAATCGAATGCCAGTTATGCCAAGTTTTCTGTGCAAAATTCCCTACTTACATAGAGTATCGTTTTAGATTTGACAGAATACATGTCAAACTAAACAATTATTCGAAAGAAATTTATTAAGTGTAAATTCAAATTTGTTGGTGATTTGATTTTAGTGATTTGTGCTCAATATGGATTTTGTTGCATTGTGCTTGTGCCATGAAGAAATTACGGAGCGGAAAGATAAAATTGAACGGAGCGAATCTGGGACAGCTCAAATATTTTAGAGCTCAACAGAAACAGGTTTCTCCCACAAAATTTTATTTCATTATTATCTATATTTTTTATTGTTACTGTTAGCTGTTTTTGTTGATGCACATTATAATAATCACATATAAACCACATTATTATTATTTCAGATCTTGTTTAACATGCAGATGAATATTACTTACATTTTGCCGAAAACAAATTGTTGTTCCTTCCTACTCGATAACACATTTGATGTCGAACATTTTTTTCCAAATTAATTTGATTTTGAGACTTATTTTCGGATCACATGGTACTAGATATGCGAAAAGGAAACGAAACAAAACTTGATTATTTCGACTATCACAGAATAAAATTTGCTATATAAATTCAAGATACTGACTTTTCGAATTCGAACAGTAATTTTGTAGAATCGTGTTGCATAGTTGGCCCCAGGTTCTAAAAGACAATTGAAAATATTTTGTCCTTTTGTATAGATTCAAAAAGCACGAAGAGTTATGCCCGCAATATCCGTACATTCGTTACTTACTGATTGACTTTTCCTTGATCTACTCGCTCGAATTACCTTCCAAATAAGCGCAACAGTATTTAGAGACAAGGATAGTACTTGACAAAGCATTGATATTGAGGGAAAATAATTTCTGCAAAAATAACTTCTTTCAAACACACCTTGATAAAATCACATTCGATGAACGGGCATACGCCGCCGCTACACTTTCATGAAAAACTTTACTAAACAAGTGTTGTTGTTTTTCACATTTGATTTAAACTCTTTCAATTTTATTTCATAATCGTCATATTTAGTTTTATGTTGTTCATAGTGTTATGTTGATGATAGATGTTGCTTGTGTGATTATTACAAAATAAACAAATTATTTTTTTGCTTTACAATCAAAATATTATAATTCCCACCTTTTTTCCCAAACTTTTACGTTCATCACAAATTCTTCGCTTAAGTCAACTGGCACTTGGTTTTGAGAGAGATATACCGAACCGACATTACTACTAGAATACGAGATATATGATGAAAATGTACACTAATAACCATACCATAGTTTGGACGAGAACGGATATTAGCATGTCAAAATTATGCTTGATTCATCATGAGCGACGGACAATTGCAAACTAGATTCTTAAATGCTTTCTGGATCAGATAAAACCTACTCTACATCTGTGTTAGGAGTGCAGCGTTACAGATAACGACGATGTTAATTGCCCACTGCTTCCGGTCCCGATTCCTTATCTTCGAGTGGCGACATTTTATTGATTATTTATGACCTGACCAGCGTATCTTATGTCCTATTTTTATTAAATGAAAACTAAACTGCTTGACGGCACAATTATCCGTAGTGTGTGTATCTGCGAATGACAACATGCGTAAAAACCCTACGAATTTTGCACAGCCATGCTGAAATGAAGCGGTTAGAAGGGTGAATCGAGAAGTAAGAGCGGTTTCGTTAAGGCATTGAATTGTAGTGTTTACTGGAAGAAAAATCATACTTTTTATTAGGAAACCTCATATCACTCTGGTCCCACATTTCTTCACCTCTAACATACAGGATGTACTCGCAGGAATTGAAACAAAGTACGACTTCTGAAAATATTTCACTTATCTCGTTCATAACTTCCATTTAATACGAACACCGAAACGAAGAGAGAGCAAATTATTTGCTCTAACTGCCGCCGAGGCGAAAAGCCCAAAATTACGATGCGAAAATATTTCACTAGCTTGTTTTAGTTTCTTCCTTCACTAGGGGAGTCCTGCGCTCCCACACACACACATGTAAACAAAGTAATAAATCTGTGTACTTAGTACTCGGGATTTTTTTTTGTCTGGCGTGTAAGTGAATTTCGCAACCCTCCACCCAACTACGAGCCGCAGAAATTATTTTTACCTTGACAAAGCGAATTACAAGTGGCTTTTTCGGTCTTCGGCTTGCCGCCACTGCCACTACAACCGAGCCGCCATTTAATAACTTAACTGTTGTTGGGAACTTGCTATGAATTATTATATTTAATTTCCTTGGTGCTTTCGTTGCGGCCATTAATATGAGGTTAAGAGTTGCACAGGGAAAAAAAGAGAAGAAATAAGCTACAGCGGCTCTCGGTAACCGATATTGTGGCATGAAACCATTGTGGCACTGGCTGCGGGTGGTAGAAGTTGGCATATGATGATGCATGCCACATATGCAGAGGCATCTGTGTACAGAAAAAGGGATAACGATAAAGGGACGTCGTGGAATTTCACATATTAAATTAAAATGTTACGTGTAAGCTCAGGGGTTTTGATATATGGGATGCTGTGCATAGAGGAAACGGCGGGTGTAGGGTGTTTTGAAAAACTACGTTCTTCTGGGCTTATTTGACAGTTGTATAAAAGAGCTAGTGCCTCTTTTTAGATATAGTATGCTGTCACCGCAAGAGATGATTTCGACTGTATACGTGCGTTCGTCAACCAAAATATATATTTACATTGGAAATTATAAGGATGGCAGACTAGTGTTCTATTCTATCACATGGTTTAATTGATTTAAGAATAGTCATTGAGAAAACCTAAAGAGACCGTAGAGGTTAGGGTTCTTTCAGATATTGAGTGAATGATTTACAGTCCAAGCCTGATTTTTCAGGTAGGGTAATGGGATGCATTATAATCCCTTTAATAACATATCGCTTACACCGACAGCCCTAAAGCGACCTATTTTTTGAAGTAAAGTAATAATATTGGTAACAACGACTGAAACCGAGGGCTACTGAGTATTGAGTACGCGACTGCATTTTTTCCTGAAATCTGTGTCTGTGTACATCCGTACATAGATTTTCTGATATTTTACGGCTTACTCCTTATTGATATGCTGTTTTTTTTTATTTGTGTTTATCATTCATAGAAATTTAATTTCATTCAGGTCACATAAAATTGGGCTTACAAAATTTCCGGCTTCATAGTGAGTCAAAAACGAATAATCTTCACAATTGAAAAGAAAGCATAGTATAGTGGCAAGTGGCAAGTGTGTATCAAAATAAAGACCTCGCACAAGAATATCACGTTTCACACTCTACTATATCCATAATTTTAAATGATAAGGACAACATTTTTCAGAAAGGAAAACTGATATCTTATATAAATATCTTTGTAGCTAAATATGTATATATTCAATGCCTATGCATCAAAAATAAAATAAAATTATGAAAAAATGAAACTATATGTCTAATTGAAAACACAGATATATCGATCATAACGATCAAGATCGGTCGCTGTAATTGGTTGCACCGAATCTCCGTTAACCTAGAATTGTTGTTTGTAAAAAAAACGATTAAGTAAGTTCCTTCTTAACTCAAGCGTTAACAACAACAACTGTCGCTTGTTGGAGAACTTTAAATTAAAATAAAGCACAATATTTAACAAACAATTTTACATACTTTTCCAGTTATATTAGAATAGCAGGGGGTCGAATTATACATGGGGTAATTTCTAAGTCAAATTTTCGCATACTCTTCACAGTACCTCAACTCGTTTCTTGTCAATAAAATATCTAATATTGGCTTCTGTGTTCCAAGATAAAGTAATATCTGCCCCGATAGCTGTTAACTGTAACTTTTTGACCATAATCATTTTTGTACGCATGTAGTGCAACCATATGGACGGTGACTTTTTCTAAAAGTAATGCTGCTTTAAGGTTTTATATTGAATTTCTGGAAATTAACCAAACGCTTAAAAATAAATTTGAATTGTTGTTTTTTGTTTTGTATATACACGTTGCTCGGATGCGATAAGTTCATTATACTTTCTAAATTAACTTTAAATCGAATGTTCCATTTTTTTCACTTTAAAGGTATCCGCCATAACCACCTTTATAAAACGATGAACGAGTGTCTGCGGTTTTTAGATTATTTTCGAAATTATTTCAACCCCTGTGTGTTTTTACAGAAACAATTTACCGCACTAACAGCGGAGGCGATTCGGATTATTCTTTAAATGTTGTTGAAATACATGGAATAATTATTCATTCGAAAGAGGTGGGGTCGTAAACATTATTTTTGTCGCACAGACTAGGGATCGGACCTACGACGTTGAGGTTCAAGTGCGTTGAGATCACAATGCCACGGACCGCTACCTTGTAGAAACCATAGTAAGCTCTACATATACATAGTTAAGCAAGATGTAGGATTTTTTATCCAAGCGCCTCAGAAATTGAATAAAACATTTTCTCTAGGGCCTAATTCAATTATGTTATCCTTTTTTGCTTCTATAATTTTGCGATGTTTTTCATTTTGCAACTGTCCAGTTCGAGTCAGGTGATTTTGTGCATACGCTAGTCTCTTCTCTAGGTCCTTTTCAGATATGAGGCGAGTTCGTGCTAGTGGCGACTGAATATCCCAGTTAGAGGTTGCAATGGTATTATGGTTAGATTTGAATTTTCAAAGGTACTACTATTGTGGCTGTACTGCCTCATGTTGAAGATTAGATGCAACGGGACAATGATCCAAAATACATCAGTAAGGTAGTCGAAAATGATACCAAGAAAATGAAGGCTCAAAACGATGCTTGGGTGTGATAAAAGCGAAAGCGTTTTCAACCAGGTGTAAGTTATTCTGAATGCTTTGTTTTAAATTTGTTAAGAATTTTTTTCTGCAAAAGCTGTCGGAATGAAGAAGAGGAGGAAATCGTGTAACACCTTTTCTACAGATGCCCTGAACTTGCATTAACTAGAAAAGCCACAACAGGCTTCTACTTCTTTGATAACCTAAGCTATCTGAGAGAAACACGAATCAAGTCGTTAGTAAATTTCACTGATAAATTTGAATAGCTATCCTAATAGTCACTCCGCTCCAACCCCTCTTTTGTGTAAGCCCACGTGGCAGCACAACGAGACTGAGTCCGTATAAGTGACTTACCACCTAGTTTGTCGGTTTAGTTTTGTCGCGGTGATTTTGTTGCTTAATTAACCCTTTCTGTGCTTATTGGATATTTGTATCTTTTTCTTGTAACAGAATATGGCTTGTTTCTTTATGACTTTTGTTTAAAAGGGTTAAAAATCGAGTAACGAAATTACAGTATCGTCACTGTATCACTTGATTCAAGAAAAGTACTGCAGCTTTGTGCTAAACTTTTTAAATAAATCTATTCTATCGGTATTTACAATGTTTTCAATGAATGGATGCACTTATTGATTTATGAAGACTTATTTTTCATTCAAATTACCATCACATAAACATCGATCCTCCTCCCAATTTAAGTCTAATCCACATGAAAGTTGACACGAACAAAAAACGTAAGCAACCCTCAGGCTTGTGAGCCAGGATGGCTTTAGCCCGAGAAAGGCATGCAGAAATCACTCATTTCTTGGGACGACAGCTTCCATTGTACAATGTGCAACATATCACTGCACAATAACTAGACTTATCTCGGTAAATATCCTATTGGGGCAACAGAAAATGCCAGTAAATGTAAAAAAACACGGATTTCCGTCACTTTGTGTCAGGAAAAAAATCGGTAATTTCAACTTTTCATATCATCTCGGTTAAATCTGATCATCGAGTCATCTCCTTACCACTTTCTGGAACACCAGAAGCCCAAGCTTGAGGGACAAACTAAATTAGATTTTCCAGGATTATGAAAACTCCTTTCACGCTCGGTTTAACATCATCAAAAGGCCCACGGTGCAGAACACTCCGTTCGTCGCACAGCCCAACGAAAGAGATGCACAAGCAACACCCAAAGGGGATCTCGTGCTCTCGTGTATCTCCTTATTTGGTTTTCGAAGAGAATCCCTAGACGGGATGCAGCAATATGGCATCGAACAGGCGAAAAAGGAAATCGAGCCAAGAAACACATCCCACTGAAGAAAAGTGTAAAAAAGAAGAAAACCCCTCTGGGGCTGGGGTTGTAACTGTATTACGAAACGATTACCGCCCATTTACTTCAGAGCAAACAACCAAGGTGCGGTTTCATAGCTGCGGGTCAAACCCGTGTTTTTTCTGACTCTTGCTTCAGTTGAGTTTCATATTTTTATTTTATTTTTTGGGCAATATCTTATTTGTGTCGTTGCAGTAACACAATTTCAAGAACATTTTCTGCATGAGAAGTAATCTTTGTACTCAGGCAAAATATCGATTGCAAAGTGCAATTTTAGAAGAGGAAGCAAGGTGAATGAGCTCGTAATAGGTTTTGCGGTCGATACCCACGAAACATAAAATAGAACATTTTTGTTAACGCATGAAAACAAGTTAAGGGAGGCGAATGCGAAACTTGTGCATTTTTGGTTTATACAAATCAGTCAAGGTATTAAAATGCTATCTGATAGCTGTTCGAGGCACCATTGTTTGTGACAGTTCATATTTATTTTTTAAAGTAGATGTCACTTACAATTCACAATTAAATCTTGTTGTCGTGTTTGCACATTGAGCCAATTATTATAACACACAAACATCCAAAGCTTCTATTTGTGACATCTTGGCTAGGTTTGATGGTTAGAGGTAAAAACTATTTCGATTTGTTCTCATTTACTACTAGTCACCTTTCTGACGTCTTTGATTTAATTATTGTAAGACATACCGCCTGCGACTTTCTCAGACTCAAAGTAATGGCACACGCCACGCAAGCAATTATCAGGCGATGGTCAAGATGTCCCAGAACAATGTGCATTAAATTACCAACAAATGGAAATAATCGAACCTTTGTCATTGGCAAATTGAAAGGCTTTACATACGGCAACAAGCATTTACTTTTGAACAATTGACGTGAACAGTGACTAAGCCAGTTCAATTGATTTAAATATTGTTTTGTACATTATTCGATATGTAAGAAAACTGTCAGGATAATTCAATTCTCAGATTATGCCAAAGTCTTTCAAACATGCAGTACTTTTTACACCAGTTAGATTTACTAGTAATTATTAGGCATACTTATTTTAAACATATAAGTCAACTAGCCATACCCATGGGGCTTTATTCCCTTTTATATACCACCATCAAATCAAAATCCTTGGTGTCTTTGCAAAATAAACTTTTTATATCACCAATTATTTAACTTAGTAAATTAAAACTAAGATCCAAGCAGAGTTCTAAAGCAATTCAGTAGAAAATAAACAACATGGAGTGCGGACGTGAACAATAAGTTTATAGTTATAAAGTGTTATGTGTGTAGTTCTTTTTTATAATTTTACAGCTGACTACAGTCCTGGGCAAAATGCTCAACGTATGTAGTTGAACACGGACGAAGCCCTCTAAGTTAAATAGTCAACTTCATTACTGCCATCCTGCATATATACGGTAGAACTTCGATAACTCGAATGGATTGATAAATCGAGGAGTCAAATTAAGTCAAATTCTGAACTTATATGGACGCCCATATGGGCGTATTTAGATAGATAGATCGTGTTTGCGTATCATGTTTTCCTTCGAGCTCCTAGTATACACATAGTATGATTTCGTTGTATGTGGCAACAATAAAAGATATTGCCGTGCAAGTTGGTATGTTGATCGAAACGAACCCAAAGCTGAGTTTTTATTTTTCAAGAAGAAGACACATAGTATGATTTCGTTGTATGTGGCAACAATAAAAGATATTGCCGTGCAAGTTGGTATGTTGATCGAAACGAACCCAAAGCTGAGTTTTTATTTTTCAAGAAGAAGTAGGTAACACTATATGGGAGAACAAATACACTGAGTTTGTTAGATTAAATGCTTAGTTTGATAATAATGATAACAGCGACAATAATGTAGTACTGTTGATTGTTGTTTGGAGGATGATTTAATCCAACCTTCTTCAAGCAAATTGATTGGAAATTCGTGAAGCCATAAAATTTTTTTTAGAAAACCAAAATGAAAAATAGACTGTTCATCAGTCATTTATAACAAACTTTGAATAATAATTATATTAATACACTTGTTCGCAAATAAATTCATATTTATAACACATTTGCAATACTTGATAACTCGAAGTCTTGATAACTTAATTTTGTTTGTGGAAAGTGATGGTTCGCGTTATCGATGTTCGACTGTATTTGTTAGAATAGAGTAAGTGTGGCCAACGTGGGATGTATTGCCTACCAGTGTATTTTTCCAGGCAAAAATTCCAAAACGAAATAAAAATAAAAATATTACGAACACGTGCAAACTGGTTTAGCTTAATGGGTGTGGCACGAAAGTCTTGAAAATTATGCGGGGTATTTCGTTAATTTATATTGTAATTTCCCCAAGTGTATTGAATTGAAATAACATTGAAATAACATTGAATTTGGTGTTAAGTTAGTTACAATTTTCTAAAATTAAATTCTCTTTGAGTGATATTATATTTTTTAATAAAAATAGCTTATGAGGTTTGTTGGAAATGAGTGAACAAATTACAGTGTGTTTGATATGGTCTATCGCATGTGCTGGTACTATGGCCCAGTGAGCCATATTAGGCGCAACTTATATATGAAATTGTTTAATAATAAATTAAATAATAATATTATTAAGTAATAACAAATTAAATTCTCAAAAGCTTATATATATTTATATATATATATATATTAATTATAGTTTCCAAATACTGTTTAAGGAAACAAATTATACTTACATACATGCTTTTATTTAAAAAAATATTAATGATACGCCATATTTGCCGCACTTACTCCATCTTTTACCTTTCATCAGTGTCGAAGAAATCTTTCGTCGCAATCTTTCGAATAAATTGGCAATTGTTAAAAAAATTCGATTGTCGATTTATTCGGTCTGATCAGAAAACAATCGAATCGAATCGAATTCTACAATTTATTCGCAGTACCTACTACCAACAAGAGAGTACCGGGTACTAATATTCCATTGTAGAAATGTATGTATTCCTCGATTTATTCATATGTTGGCGTCAGTGTAAAAATCAGCGTAAGGCTGTTACTCCAATAATAGTCTAAGAGTCTACAGAACATTTTGAGCTAGAAAGTATAAACAAATGAGTGATACGCAAAAAGTCCCAAAAGTAAACTCAAAAGTCGAAGTGTGGCAGCGACTAGTTGCAGCCGAGGTTAGTAATCGTAGGTTAAAAACGTGATTTTAACATCGGAGAGAGATTGTTAGATTGTGTGTATCCGCCGATTCTCGCAATTGCACCTCCCTTTCCATTTCGTTTCACTACTAAAATTGTGTTTTACATTACATTTATGAGAGTGAGAGTTTAATCCTCTCACTAATTGGGCGAGAAGGATGAAGAATACAGTCGAACCTCCAAAAATTCAAATATCCATGGGAACCAATTATTTTTTTCGGAAATTTGGTATGACTTGTAGAAAATTCGATTTAAGGATGCTCCAATAACAGAGGTTTGCCTTTCCATTCCCGATGTTCCTATTTTGGTAGGTATAGTTCCTTATAGACCAAGAGCCAAGACCAAGATTCGGCGAATACACACATCGATTGACGATTGGAATCGGACTTACAAGAATCGAAAATCTACAATCGACTCCGCTCACTTTGAATTCGAATAATTATGAGAACAATCGAATTATTCGATTGTTTTTATTCGTAATTGCCCATCGCTGGTTTGCGCTGTTATCTATTTTTTTTTAAATACGTGCTGCCCACTTGTGGCATACGCACATTAACCGTTTTACTCGACCATTGGAAAGGTTGTGGATGTAAGCAATGTATTTTTTTATTACTCCCAGAGTAATACGAAATTATAGTTTTGATGAGAGCTCAATATTGGGTGCATACAATTTTTAGATTCATATTTCTAGATCTAGAAGCAATTAATTATTTTTATATTTTGTTTTGTATTTTTCCGAATATATAGAATTTTTAATTTTTTAAAACGGCCCTAAATGATGTACTCATTGTTTAAGTTTTTCAAAATGAGCTTCGCAAATTTTGACATTGGATATTCAAGGAATTGTCTCTATTTACAGATATCAGTAGGTAAAACTTACCATGCTTTGTTCCTTTACTTCGGGTGTGCTAAAGAGAATTTGAGAACGAAGACAATTTCAAGTTCTGTTTTTCGAATCTTCATCCGAACCCGTTTTGGGTTCACCGTGAAAAATCAAACAATACGTATTGACAGACTCTAAGGCAAGCTGCCAAAAATCGCAGTGCTATCAGGATTCAATGACGTATCACTTCAATGAACCTTTAGTCTGGCATTCGACATCATTTTTATTTTACATCGCCATTTCATCGTCATTTTTCCAATTTCATTTTACCAATTCTTCTGTTCTATTCGTTTCAACTCGATATTTTTCATTCATTTTTCAAAAAAACTGTCGAATTCGATTTTTTGAAAGGTCGTTTTAGTTTCGAACGATCTAGAGTCTACTGTATTCCATGTAATTTTGGACTAAATAATTACTTGGCATAAAAATAAGCATAAAAAATAGGCAAATAGTATAAGTAGACATTTGTAACACAAAATGTTCGTTACCATAACAATAGAGCTAGTGGAATTGTCGTAATAACAACAATCGACCACAGTAGCAGCAGATCTAGTTAAAGTCCAAGTCATTTCTCACTAATTACCTCTTTAACAATATCCTTCTTAGCGATCGCGGGTGCCCACTCGCGGTCTCTTAACGACACATCTTCACCATTGGAGTCTGCTGCAGAACAGTGGCACCGTTCTCACCACTCACAGACCCATCTCGACCGTCATTTTATTTATGAAGTTGAGTCCGGAATTTTATATGAACTTGTGCGCTTGGCAGCGAAGTCCTCCATTGCGTGTCTGCTCCCGTTCTGCGTGGTGGGAACGTGAATCGATTTTGCTGAACCCGACTTGATGGGCCGCGCACATACCACGTCCGAAGAAGAGAAACATGAGATATCACCCTATTGTTGTCAAAAATGTTTATCATACAAAGTGGACATATTGTTTGCATTCGACGTGAACTCATCTCGCGGCGCAACCGCGAGTGAGGAAATTCACTCCAGAGGAGGACTCCTGATTCAGCTCCAGCTCGGGCAGCAGCTCCACATCGACGACATAACCTATAAAACAGCGGAAAACAATATGTTTAGTGGCACGCTGATTTATTGCCGTTAATAAACCGCTCTCGGGATACAAAATCGAGTGTAAGCAGTAAGTCCTCTTGCCCGGTCTCGTTTGCTTCCAAGAACGAGGAGTTATATCAATGACAATAACATCCACCACGACTACCAAGACTACGAGGAGGAGGACGATAATGACGAAGACGATGATGACGATGATCATGGCCGTTGCTGGCGACTATCAGAGGAAAACAAAACCCAGCAGTTTCAGAGACGCAGAGCGCACCCAGAGTCCTTTTTGTGTGTAATATATTGTTTCTCGAATCCTAAACACGAGTGGAAAGGTTACACTCTACTTCTGGTCGCCGAGGTGCCTTCTATACGGCTCAAAGCAAAAAAGAATGTTTTATTCATGGATTTGCGATGTGAACTCTAGCGCGTCTGGTGCCATCGGTAGGACAAGAGCAGCGCATGAATGGTGCCCAATGCATGCCTCTGTCGATGTGGAAAGAAAAGTACTCCAGAGGCGTTGTGGCGGCACGCTACTGTGTATGAGCAGAGCGCAAGCTCTCGCCTTTGCGTGATCTCAAATTACGAATTTTATTGTGTTCGAAGATTATGTCCGACAATGTCCGACAGGAATGCTCTTTGGTTTATGCAAATTCCAAACAAATCGATTTGAGCGTTTGTCCTGACTGTTTGTTCTTACGCTTTCTGGTGAATGCGCCGCAAGGATGGTGTGTTGGACTTATTGGGTAAGGTTAACGTTCGTTCGATGGGCATATGTAGAACAAATTTATATTAGAAGGGACGTGTAAAATAAATAAAGGGTTTGTTGATCGTATAAAGTGTCTGCCTAGCTTCTCGAATTCAACCATAAATGTGTATGAGAATTTGTTCTAAAGTCTTTTTAATTGAAAACAAATTTGCTTAGTCTGCACGAAATACCGGAATATTATTTCGAAGGTGCGTTTTTTGGAAACCAAGTTTTTTGCAGTAACATGTATTGTCATATTTGGCTCAGAGCGAAGAGCGGGAAATGAGTCACATTCTTTATTTGGATATAATTACAAGATCGTGTTTAACTGACTTGTTTGCCGACTTAATTTATTCTTTGCTTTTTATTATCCTCCCTTAAAAATAGGCAAATGCTGTCACGGTATTGATTTTTATTCAGAAGAGGAGTTCATGCTACTATAGCGTAAATACGAATTTTAGTCTGTGTCTGCATGCATCTTCAAATAAAGTCAAGTGTACGAGTATCAAAACAAATTTAATAAAGCGCTGTTATTTTTTAATTTCAAATTTAATATATTCTTAAATCTCATAAAATGCCTAGTTGCTTGGAGAGCATTTTATTTTGATGTTTATAACCATATTTAGTTTTAATTAATTAATTATAGCGTTGTGTGGAGAGGACCCATACATACTCTTTGAAAGTTAATAAAAAACCCCTAAAGAACGCAGCAATCTTCTTCATTAGGCCGATGTGTTTAAAAAGTAATGCGCTCGACTATCCTGCGATTGTGTTGCGGCGATTACCTGGGTCGCACGAATCCACTACAATACCTTGATACATCATTTAATTTCTTCACCATAGTTAAGAGTTAAGTTATGTTTTAAAATGCATAAATTTAAATTATTTGGTGATCAGTCATGATCTACTTATACAAAAATATACATATCGTCTTACTAATTATAATAAACTTAGAGAACAAACCCAAAAAATATTTGTACCCAAAGACAAGACTTAATGAGAGAAACACAAAACTGTGTTGGTCATACCATTTTAGTGTTACATAGGTAGCCGGTCAGGGCATTCGTTGACAATCCAGAAGTACCTTCTGTCGTTAATGTTTTACCATCGTGTACTAGGCTTTTTTCATTAAATTTAATTAGAATGTGATTTTTTCATTTTTAGCATGTGAAATGCTAATGCTGTATTATTATTAAATATCATTAAAAATTAAATAAAAAAAGTAAGGATATTTAATTTCGCATTCAACGGCCGTGGCGTTGTATGTATGTGCGTCGACCCCAACCTCGACGTCGTAGGTTCGATCCCTGCTCTGTGCGACAAAAACAATTTTCACGACCCCACATCTTTCGAGTCACTGACAATGCTCAAAGAGTATTTCCTGTCTAGGAAACTTTCTCAAACTTGTCCGTTCGGAGTCGGTATAAAACTGTAGGTCTCTTCCATTCGTGAGAGAACAATAGCACGCACAAGACGAGTGGTTGCTGAGAAGCTAAGCCTTGGCCCCTTACGGGCTGTAGCGCCACTCATATTATAGTTATTATTATATATTCACAATCCACACCGTCAAAAAATATTAATCGGCGGTACCAGCAACTTTTCGCGAATGAACCTTCATAACAAACTGCGTTTCTATGTGTGTACACAATATTCAAAATGCCTGTTTTAAGTTTTGCCGTGTATTCCATTAGCTTAGCATTTCATCAAATTTAGCAAGTAATTTTCATACTGCTAATGTAGTACGATTTTGTCTAATGCTCATTATTTCATCACTACCGTGTACTAGGTTGCTCTCAATTTTAAACATACCCAAGAACGGTAGCGGTATAAACATATTTTGCGGCCAGATTTAATACCAGAATTTACCAGCTGTCATGATTTATGACTCGAGCTCTTTCGAGTCAAGCTTCTCGGAAAATAAACAAACCACAGCACTAGTGATTGCTACAATTAGTTGCGCAAATTCGTAGTCGCTTAATGTCAACTACTACATAAGGTAATTTTTTTGTTAGCAGGCTATAAACTTAAACTCGACTTTTTTAAGCTAATTTTGAAATGAACCGAATGTAATTTTAACAGAAAAAATTTGTCATTAAAGCGGTTGTCATACATTTTAAAAATCAAAGCAAAAACACATGAAATTTGTTGACTCTTGAGTTTGTTCTATTAATACACTTTTGCATGGAAACGAATATGTCTATGAATAACGAAAGTTATATATAGTTAAATTCGCCGTTTTTTTAAGAGCAGATTATAACTAAAGTCGGCTTAAGGCACTATTAATGAGACTAACAATTTTGCGCAAGTGTTTAGTGTTGAATTTTTCATAATTGAGTTCATAATTTGGCATTTGAAAAAAGGTTAAAGGATTAAAAATAAATCCTACAATGCCTTGTGACCGTTTTAATCTTATTGGCAGCATTGCTTTTTGTTCAGTATTGCATAATCGTGCACACAAACATAGTTTTTGCCTTTAGCCAGCAGGTTTATCGTGCAACCAAACATAGTGTTGCTTTCAGCCAGTTAGTTTATCGATTAACAGAGACTACATTTCGGCATTTTTACACACGAGCTGATAAACTGCTTCTAACTAAAGTTTATTAAGCAAGTGCTGGAGGCTCAACAAAAATAGAAGTCTCGCAATGAACAATTGTTGCTTACTTGTTTTCTAATATTCTTCTAATCGTTGCAATTCCATATGTCATCAAGATGTTAATTATTCTGAGTGTTAATATTGTCTAATAAGATCCGTCTTAAAACTACTGGAAGTAAAGAGGCCAAATCAAGTCCACGAAAAAAAAAATTTTAATTAAATTAAAAATTAAAACCGTGAAACGTTCATTGTGGTGGCCCGTGTCGTTTTGGTATGTGCGTCAGCACTAACCTCGACATCGTAAATTCGATCCCTGGTACCTGTGCTACAAAAATAATGTTCACGGCCTCACCTCTTTCGAGTGCTCAAAGAGCACTCCGGTCTAGAAAAAGCTTCTCAAACTTGGCTGTTCGGATTCGGAATGAAATGGTAGGTCCCTTCTATTCTAGAGCGAACAATAGCACGCACAACACGAGTGGTTGCTGAGATTAGGCTCTGGTCCTCTACGGGCTGTAGTGTCTCCCATAATATTATCAATACGATAAAATACATAATTATGGTAAACAAGGATCCTCTTAAATGACCGCGCTTTATTATATGTTAAATTTTATTTATAAAATATATATAAATTATATTAACGGGATAATTTGGGAGTCAACTGATTTTGTCTTTACCTTCCTTCAAACTGATTCAAAGTCTTATTTTCAAATATTTATTAGTTCAGATAACGTTCAAAGCTCGAACCGCAATTTATTTATGTGCTTACGACAGTTGTTGCTAACATTCAGGTTTTCTCTTCACCCCTTACACTAATATTTTAACAAGATGAATGGTGTATAAACATTTTATATTTAATTATCTCCGGTCTAACATTCACCTTCGTTAAGTGGTTGAAAGAACTGAAAAAATGCAATAACAGCCGCACCTAGAGTCATATCAGCGGGCAACTGCAATAGAACCATGCTACTGCAGAAAACTGCAAAGAAATAAGTAAGCTTTGTGCGGCATGCAATCGCACATTATATCACGACCCACATTCATCCTCAAAGAAACCTCAGTCGAACAAATTAAACCAGTTTTACAGAAACCTTAATTAATGATCCCCGATGCCATGTACGCCCGACAAGGCTGCTTGCTGGCTAGTCTTATTAAAAATAATTAACTCCCCATTGGTCGGCACTTCACTACTCCATTGAGAGTTCCACTCGCATGTGTTCCCACATCACCGCCCCATGGCGATGCAACATCCATTCGGCTACTGTGCGCACAAATTCGTATTCAAATTCAAACAACCAATTGTACTCGCATCGGTCGACTTCAAGAGATTCTAAGCCAACTCTCCGGGGACAAATATCTCCATTTCGGAGCCGCGAGCCACCTTTCCGCGCGTTCCATGGGCACGATATGCAAACAGACTGCATCGTGCCAACCAAAGCAAAAGGAACAAACTTCACGCACAGAGTGAGTACCTACGTGAGTACAGGTGTTCGATAATTTTTCAAACTGGTCTCCATCCGAGTCCGCACATCCAACCACAGAGCCCGAGCAGTACATGCTTCGCACTGAGTCAGTCACTGTTTGTGCTGCCATCCGTTGTCCGGGACCCAACTTCAAAAATATTCTTTATTCACCGATGACAATAAAAGTATTTACATATTCCCATTTTGGGTGCAGTCCCCATCGGGAGGGTGGTGTGGAGGCAGTGCGCGGCTTACAAGCCAACATTATTGAGTACCCTGGTATTACAATTCTTTTAACATATGTAAATCCTTTTGTGGCCCAGAAGATGGTCCGGGCAGTTGCTATCTCTTCGCTGTGATGCTGAAAAATTATTCAAATGTCACTTCGTTGAGAGGTGGTGGTGCTTGTGCTGGTGGTGGTAGCGGTGTTGTTTGCGCTGGCGATAGAGCCGGAATAGCCTGCTAGCGGGGTCCTGTAAAGACCCATCCAAAAAGGGTGTAATCGCTCTCCATCTCTTTATCGGAAGCCTATAAATCTGTTCATGCAAATTCGGTTGCTCTTCCCCATCGCACGCTGCACGACACGATGTTGCAACATCTCGAACAAAATCCGCAACTTTAAGCGGCGATCAAAAGTTTGTGTACCTTCACAGTACTGTATCTGCTTGTGATGGTGAATGCCAGAGAGGGGTGGATGAAAGACGTTTTCGGGAGCAAACTGACGGTTTTACAAGCGTGCGCATGGCTTTATGCTGCCGACCTTACTGCCTCAACTTCGCCTCAGACTCCTTTGCCAAATGGCCGAGTCGGTGTAGTGATGACAAGCGCGATTTAAATCTCAAACTCATGCTTTCGAAGTGGAAAGTGTAGCAGAACATGGATATACACACGCCTGGTGGATGTGTGCTCCACGAGTGTGCCACCGGGGAAAACAAAAATGCACGGATGTCGCAAGTGAAACACGTTTACGTGTAGAAGGGGAGCAGTGCGGGAAGAAATAGATCGATCGGCAACTTCGGTGAGCATGCTTCGGTTCTGTATGAACAACGAGTGATGTAAGATTTATTGCATACATACACACCTTTGAATAATTATGCTTATGGGATTTGCTACCGGATATTGGAGAAAAACACATACAAGGGTGCATGCAGAGCGCTAGGAGTGGCTTGCTGAGTGAAAGGAACGTAGAGTTGAGTCGGTGGTTATATGCCAGCAAGATGCACTTCTTATGTGGGAGCTTTATCTAAATGTGGTGGGCTTTCCGCACAACATTAAATTTTTACCATAAGGGGACCAATCCGCATTAGTTACACATTACCTTTTTCGGTCTGTGTAGCAGAAGAAAAACAATGCGTTAAATTAAAAATGAGGTGTGAAAGGCGCTAATTAAGTTTGTTCGCGTTATGCTTTCGTGTTACTTGCTATTGAGTTAATTTCTATAAGTTTTTTCTGTGGCTGCTTCCCGTGTTCATTTGTTTTGTTTGACGTTTCAAATTTTTAAAAAGATGCATTTTATTTTTCTATGCTCTACGTGTAAAATATGACATCATACAAATGTCCACCAATTTGTTCGTCGTAGAGATTGGCAGTTTTAAGCGCGTTTTCTTTCCCCATTTCGCCCATAATTGAATGTAACTGACACTGGTATGCGGCCTTGGATTTTCGAAGTTCTACAATCTATAGTTCTTTTAACAAATTGTAGTGGAAATCAAAAAATTGTTCGCACTTAACACTCATATTGGGGTTACCTTGTCCATTTTAGCAAGTAAACACGATTTTTAGATTTTCAATTTTCTTGTCGTAAATGGTCAAAATAACCGATCAATCTCAATCAATCATAAATTAGTACTGGAATCTGGAGTCATATTGTGCAACCACGTGCAATCAACAAACATAGTCAGCTTTACAACACCGATTTACATTTCGTTTTGACCACTCTCCTACAGTAGTGGAAAAAAGTATTGGATTTCAGTGTGTTCATGGCTATAAACGTCAAATTTCAAGCTATAGGTGCACGTACTAATACTAGTGATGGAAACTATCGAATAAAAACTATCAAGTTATTCGATACTTGCAAACTATTCATTTATTCGATAGTCGAAAATCATTTCCATCATCCAATTGAATGAAAAAATATTCAATTGTTTTTTCTTGTACGGTTGGTTGGACTGAGTCAAATGGTTTTTGTAGCTTCTCTGAGCGAGAATTTGAATAATATACAAAATATTAACATGACAGATTGTCTACGTATATGGTTTGGTTCAAGTCGATAGTTCGACTCAGTTGAGAAATGAGTTGGAATGGTTTTTTCAATGAATCAATGATTTGTTCGTTTGGACTTTGGACTATCGAGTCCAATGAACGATTCGTTCACTTGTATGATGGAAAAGAGTTTTTAGATTTTTGAGATTTTTTTATTTGTGATATTTATATACCGAACATAAGGTTTCCTTGGGAGACATAAAAAAACGCCTGTACCTCCTAAATCAAAAAACAAACATGGGTAATGTGGAATCGGAAAAGCCCCCATCCCACCAAATTCTGGTCATAGGTTATTAACGACAAAGTACGTGAATGAATGTATGAATGAATAAAAATATTCGATAGTTGAAATCATTCAGTTACTACCATAACTATCGATAGTGCACTTTATTCGATAGTTCCCATCACTTATTAATACTGTAAAACCTTCTTGAATCGTGAATCGAATTTTGCATAGAATGCTAGAACATGTAGAGACAATCCTAACGGTTGATGCATATTTACGGTTAAATACTAGTGGGCAATTTGAAATGGCTTCTCGCATAGTAAAATCCTATAGACAAATTTCTAAAGTGTAGGATAGGTGAGCGAATCAAACAAAACAAGCTGAGAGAAGATGACCGGAATAGACATTACAGACTGCACTTATAAGTTAATTAAAACGGTCTGCTTAGACAAGACGCGAGATGGTGAGAACATCATACGATGTGAGAATAGTTTCCTATTTCGGTTTATTGTTACATCTAGCCATCTTAACATTTAAGATTTGTATGTAAATTATAATACTGGGAAACAAGAAAATAAAAGTTGTATGTTTCTTCTAATTCTGTTGATTCTATCTCAAATTGACGCGTGCTTCCAACAACTCTTGTTTTTGACTCATACCTAATTAGACTCTGTTAACGAGCCATTTGATTATATTATTATGTTCCTGTGTTTATCTATTCGGGAAGAGCCAAAAGCATCATACTACCACCTAGAGATGTGCCAACCCGGAACTTTCTTAAATCGAGTTGACCCGAATTGGAATTGAAGCGAACCGTGTTGCACCTCGGGTTGTCTATTCAAAATATGTGTATTCCCTTTTGTAACAGTCAAACTGATTCAAACCAAACTCAGTTTAGCTTGAAACACTATCAGCATAATACTTTATACATTCACAATAACAGAATATATACTACCTGTATCGCTCTATTCAATTGGTTTGAGAACAGTGCAAACACAAGGAAAACTATTTATGGGACCCATAAGTAATTAAAATCCCAATAAGGGTTTTTGATAAAAATGTCAAATTTTAAATGTACACTTTGAGTCTCTGTCATGTATTTGCTCCTTATGCCCCTAGTCCCCTAGTTAAGCTAAACAAATCAGTCCCTCTTGAATCTGTATTCCGTTTTTTTTTTGTTTTTTGCGAGGGTAGGTGAAAATCTTCAAAAGACACAACGGGCACCGTTCCCACATAGCGAAAGGGATTTTTACACAGTAAAAACACCTTCCTTCAAATAAAATATGTTTTCACCACAACTAAGTCTTACACTCATCCAGCAGTTTTTCTCTTAGTTTGTAGTCACATTTTGCAAGAAATTCTCAATTGAGAGTTCTTCCTATCACCGCAGTTGGGTTGAATTCACCGTGGTAGATCAAAGGGTTTAGTCCTTTGAAAACGACGGAAAGCGTTACAACAGAGTTTATGTGGTCTTCCAGACGACGCCTATGCTTTCGAGCAAAATTCTTTAATTCATCTTGGACTGATGGAATTCCAGGATCTGTGTGGATGTCGCTATTTCGAATATACCGTTGGATGCGTTGACGATGGCCCTTAGGAATTTATTTTGAAATGTTTGTAGCATGTTTGGTACAACCCCACAGTTGTATACCATACGTCCAGACGGGTTTTAGCACTTGCTTGTATACAAGCAATTTGTTTTAAGTTTCTCGCTTGGAATATTTTCCAATTAGTCATCACATGCCTCTATATCTTAATGGGAGCTCTTTACGTTTCTCCACGTTCTTATAAGTAAAATGTATATGAACGGATTTAGCTTCGTTAAGCTCAATTCGCTGAGTGTTCGTCTATTTGTGTATCCGGTTTAGGGCACATTGTATTTTTCTGGTTGATTCTTCGACCGTTTTGGCAGTTACTAAAATAGCGGAGTCGGCAGCAAATGTGCCTAGCTTACTTTCGAAAATGGTGATTAGGAATAAGTCGTCTTTCTTCCACTACCGGACTTAAACACATTTTGTCTGTTAGGGGCTTACCCGGTTTCGTCACTATAGTAACACTGTTTTAGATATCATAGAAAAAAGCAACTCTTAAGCAAAACAGCCACAGACAAGTATGTACAAAAAGAAACAACGAGAGAAGAGTAGGTAGACTGTACATTGAAGTTAGTACAACTCGGTCTCTTTATATTAACCAATCAAAGTGCATTGTGCGCAGTTGTGATGTGTAATTTAGAGAGTGCCAACATGCGTCGATAATTTAGATTTGTTGATATAAATTCAACTGGGTTCAACGGCTTGGACGTAACTCGGACTGACTCGGCTTATCAACTCGAGTCGACACATCTCTACTTCCACCACATATAAATACACCACACAACATATAAAACTCGGCATAATAAAACAATTTGTGACGTCACTTGACAAAAGTCGATGGTTTCTAGGATTAAGTACCTTTAGAAAAATTGGAAGCTGATATTTTTAATGGGCCACAGATTAGGTAAAAGCCTGAAGGAGCCTAATTTTGTCAAATTAATGACCTCACAAAGTCGAATCAAAAGCTTGCAATTCATTTACTTTTGTAATGAATAATTTCTTAAGCAAGAAAAATCTGACGAAAGCTGGACTTGAACTCGCATTTTAACACATTTGCCCCAAATCTGGGTTGTTTTAGTGATGAGCATGGCGAAAAATTCTATCAGGACGTTTTGACAATGGAATAGCGTTATCAGGGGCGATGGGAATCACATATGATGCTAACCTACTGCATCATATGTTTTACATAATGTATTACATTCTTGCATTTTTCGTCAAAATAGTAAAACTTTTTATTTCAAAAACCAGAGCTGTTAGCCATCTTCCAGTATTTTTGTTTTCAAAGTAACTGCTGAAAAGGAATGCCCCATTAAGAAAAAAAATCCCTAGGGGACCAAAACTTGTGTTGATCAGTGTAATGTGTTAAACTAGAACACTTACAGTAGTGTTCAAAAAAATTAAAAGCTACAATAGAAAAATTATTAATTGAGTCTGCTGTCAATTCCTGAGCACAAAAATAATGAAAAATGAAGAAGTAGGTTAATATATATGATACTAGTACCAACATAAGGTGGTTTTCAACTACAACAAATCGTCGCACACTCCATTAACTCTCCGACTCGTTGTCGAAGTCATTCCAATTAAAAAGTAAATAATCAATACCCGTGTCAGAAAAAGCCTCCTGCTAAAACACCATTCCACATTCACACACACTTTCATTACAATCTCCCACACTGAAGGTAAAACGAAAGAAAAGAGATTGGTTTTATGGTCGTCAAATATGAAACGTAAACGATGTCCATAATAAATTCGAAGTTGTGAATAGTAGACAAACCGACGTCGATGACAATCGAATCTGGTTCGTCTGCAAAGGCCCAACAAAAAGTAAGAAGCAAAACCTACATGCCGGAGCAGAAGAAAACAAAGCGAAAAAACAACGATAACAGCTCAACCGATAGATGGATTAAATATCGAACAACGGAGGCACAAAATGTCAAAATTCGGCGATTTATTATCGCAAATTGAGTTTTGAAAGAAAAACATCGTCGGAACAGCGAATGCGAACGCGAACGCGGACACAATTTATGGCTATCATCCGAGATCTCTTCCAGAGGTTGTCTCTCCGGCTCATCGCGTCGGTTGTCGTTCAAATATGCCTCTACGTCTCGTGTCCTTTAGTGAGTGAAATTACACTCACATCAATGGGAGAGAAATTTATATCCTGATTGTTTTGAGTTTGCGAGACTTCTTCCCAATTGCCCCCGCTCATCTCCGCCGCACAGCCCTGCCACGGAAAAGGACATGTAAAAAGTGTCAATCAGTTGACATGTTCACAGCGCTCCTGCTGTGTGTACGCATCCAGACATGTGTATCTGTGTATCTCGGCTGGAAATTGAAATTGAATTGAAATCTAAGAGCGATACATGCCACAAACAATTACACACTACACCCCAGTGCGCGACTCTTGCCGACTGCGACGTCGACAGACGTCCCATTCGCCTCGAAATGGCTGGATTTTGGTTTTTGCTCGGAACCGGCAAATGGCTGGGCGATGGCCATAAATTTCAAAATGAATTACTAAACGATTTATTATTTGTGATCAATTTCTGTAGGAAATTCAATAAAATGTGAATTTTTATGCGATCACGGAGACATTACAAACGGAACGGTGGACGGACATCGGAACATTTGTCATTAGGCCTAGATCGAGACAATTAAGATGTCGAATCGGCAAGATAGAGAACCGACTGGTGCAGCATGCACGCCGGCCCGGCACTGACACAGCGAAACTGTGTGCACTACAGAATCTCGTGACTGTGAAGTGAATCGGTGCATGGCTCACGGCTATGCACCCGTTTCGAGGAGAAGCTTAATGGTGGCGCGTAGAATGTCGCCGAGGCAATGAAGTTAATTAGATACTTTATGAGTGCTTTATATTATCCGTAGAGGAAATATCTGTCTTCTGTGGCAATGACAACTCCGGTTAATGTGGGTATTGTGTGTAAATTAGAAGCACTGTGCGGCGATTGTTTTGCGAAACGTTAAGATGAATGTTGCCAGAAGTTAGTTTTGCTGCAAAGAACTGTTCCATGATTGGCATTGAGAGCTTGAATTTTCCAATCTGAGGTCATATCGATCAGTGTCCAACTAACTTCTGCTGACAAATTTGTGCAAGTTGTTGCAGCTGTTAACTTTAAAGTACTAAAAATTTGGACATTAAAAGAAACCAATTTTGTTCTTTACTTTCTTTTTTCTTCTATTTTAAAAAGGGTTTGGTACCATTTTTTTGATGTTTGTTTTTAAATTCCGTATCAACCTGCGGCGGGTAAAGCTAGTACTAAATAAAAAAAAACATTTCGAATGAAATTTTATTTGGATCCTTGAAATATTTTCTGTTAAGTGGAAAATATGATATCCGCCAAGTAGCCACCGCCAGTGTTGATACACGCAATACTATTTTGAGCATACACCTAATTCTGTTTTTACACGGTAGATTGGTTTCAGAAAAAAACGTGTAAAAAAAGACTTAAATTTGCGATATGAACACACTTCGCAAAAATTAAATTTGAAAAAAAAAAAAATGTGAGCACAAACAATTTTAGATCGTGTAAAAAAAATAAAAAAAATTGTATTTTCAAACCGTGTTATATCAAAACCGTGTAAAACAGAATTAAGTGTACTGAATTTTCAGAACACCGTTTTTAAACTATTTATTGAACCATGATGTAAAAAATGTCACTAATGGAAAAGAGACGTAAAATGGCACCAAATTCGATGGTGAAACATTTAATTAGGTTCCACTCAGTTCCCGACCCATTAAAATGTTTCAAAAATGCTATAGAAACAAGCTAAAAAACTGACATTGCTGGCCAAACAATCTTGACCATCCTGTTCTCGAGGATTTTTTGAATAGATCTGAGTGTATTACAATTACTATTCTTCAGAATTTACAGCTTGAGCAGTTTAAGTATGAGTTAAGAAGTTATTATAATATTTACAAAAAAATCGTGAATTAAACTCGCGTAGTTCTAAATGCTTTTGTATGCCCGACAAATGGAACCTTGCTTGTTTGTACAGTCCTAAAGAAAGGAGACCCTCTAAACTGTGCCCATTATAGAGGGATAAGTCTTCTGGATATATTATCCTGTAAGGTATATTATCCTACCGAAACCCTGCGTTAACAGCCTGCTTGGTCAATATCGATTGGGTTCAGACCAGCGATGTCCACTATTGATCAATATTTACATTACGGCAGATCTTGACAAAGACCCAGGAGTTTCAAGTTGATACCCACCACCTATTCATCGACTTTAAGGCAGCGTATGAGAGTATTTAGAGAGTCGAACTATGCAGCATCTTGTCTAGTTTTCGCATCCCTGCAAAACACGTCTTTGCCCGATGCGCCGTCAAGGTCGATCAAGATTGTACCGAGACCCTTGATGTCAGAAAAAGATTTAGACAAGTCGACGCACTGACATACGATGTCTTTAACACCATTCTCGAGAAAATCCTGCGGAACTCACAAATCTGTGCAACTGCTCGTATATGCCTATGATATTGACATCATCGGAAGAACACAACGCAGACTACGCTTTAATTGACAGATGTGACGTAGTGGGGGATGAGAGCGGTTGAATTGCGGAAATTTATTCATATAGATAACTATAGCTTGTACTTTTTTTAAAAGTTAACAAAGTTTTATTACGAATATCCCTCATTTTCATAAAATCGATGACACTAATCTCGCTATACGTCACCAAAAACATTGCGGATTTTCATTAAGCCTAATCTTGTATACATCATTCTTGAACACAACGAACTGTCAATGGGGCGGTTGTGAGCATCGAAAAGGAATCGGCCAAGTGGGGTAAGACGAAGTATATCCTGTCTACAAAAAAGGTCCACCAACACCGACGTCTTGGACAAATCGTCACTAAAGACAGCTATAGCTTCGAAGTAATGAACGATTTTGTCTACCTAGGCTCCGAAGTTAATACGAGCAATGACACCACCGCGGCGATAAAGCAGAGGCTAACGCTGGCCAATTGCTGTATTTTTGGACTTGGAAGGCCACTGAGGAATAAAGCCCTGTCGAAGAACGAAGATATCCCTGTATAAAACCTGGGAACAGTCCTGCTGCATGGCGCAGAAGCGTGAACACTAATAAATATTCCTGATCGCCTCGAGAGAAAAGTCGTTCTAATTATCTTCGGTCCCGTATGTACGGATGGTGTTTGGAGGGGGAGACTAAGCGACGAACTGTAGTGGCTATAAAGTGTCATCGGTTGGTTAAACGAGTTCAAAACTCTCGTCTCAGATGGCTACGTCACTTAGAGCGAATGGGCACCAATGCTCTGGCCCGAAAAGTCTTCGACTTTAAGACCAAGGGACAACCCGGTAAAGGAAGACTACGCCTCCGGTGAGGCACGCAGCTAGAAGAGGACCTGAATAAGTTAAACATGCGTAGCTGGAAGCACCTAGCATAAGACCGGTCTAGATGGTGTGACATGTTGGCTGAGGCCCAGGTCCACCTCAAACTGTAGCGCCAGCCAAAAAATATTTAGAACTTCTGAATGGTATAAGCTTCAGTGGGTTATGGCAGTATATTATCGATATGGCATCGTTAGTTGAGTCGAGTGGAAGATGCCCAGATGTCCTCCACTTGATCCGTTGCGATATTCCTCCAAAATTTTATGTATTTTCCTCCTCAAAACCACAATTAATTTTTGTGTTGTGTGGCCGTCTTTCCTTTTCCCAAACGCGATGCAAGCAACCATCCTGCAGTTGTAAACTTCGATAGGATAGGACTTTCTCCTTTACCAGGACGGTTTAATTCCACGTTCAACTGCTTCAATAATTTTTGATACATCCGGATCATACATTTGCTCCCTGTGGATCTGTTCTAGCGACCACTGTTCCTCCGGTAAGACGCTCAGCCATCGCACATCAATAATGTGTTCCTTCTCTTCTGCCCTTGTGCAATGTTTGCACTCAACCTTGCAAGGGCGTTGCGATAGTGCCTCTGCATTGCCATGTTGTCCTCCTTTTCTGTGTTATATGTTGAAGTGAAGTGGTAGCTCTGCAACCTTTCAATCCACCAAGCTAGTTGTCCTTCGGAATTCTTAAATTGGAACAACCACCATAGTGGAGCATGATCAGTTCTCAGATGGAATTGTTGGCCATACAAATACTTCTCGTGACGCAGTAGTTTCGCTCAGGCTTAGATAAGACCTTACTGTAATATGCAATTACCTTTTCTTCGCCATCAATCACTTGGCTGAGGGCACCGCCTATACCGTAAGCGCTTGCATCCGTGTCCCGTATAAATGTTTTGCCGAAATTGTAGATCGGAATGTACTAGGTTAGAATTTTGTTTTATTTCTAAACTAACTTCTTTTGTCCTTGTACATTTTGACTTAATACACAATATTATTTAGCCACGTCATTAAGCCAGTAGGAAATACAGGAGCTATTTGCAAAATTACAATTGTTGAATGCAGTCATATTCTGGAGAAATTGTGGCTTACACTACTAGACTTGCATATTTAAGTTGTCTGTAACTATTTGGCTCGATGTTATGATGAAAATAGATAGAGTAGCAGACAGTTTTCGTAAGTCTAGCTACCAATCTCCTAAAGTTATGCTTTGAAACGACGAGTGAAAGGAAAAGGAAATAGCTTAGCTTTTAAAATTACTGAGACTAGAAGACATTGCTTTAGCAAAGGTATTAAATTTGAGAATGTGGTATAAGGCATGTGAATTGTTCTCTCGCGAGTGAAACCTTAACCCCTTATTGAACGGATGTATATCAAGTGTAGCATCGCTATTAAGCAGGCATGTCTACACTCATATTTCTAATAACCATGAACACGCATTGTCCTCCTGTGATTGTATAGTCACTGACCGCACCTCAACGTCACATCAGCGATGGCTAGAATTAATAGATACATACTGAATAACACAAGACAATCTTATACATTTGTATGTGCTTATACTATATTTCCCTACAGTGTTTATAGAGCCGCGCGCATACGCCCTTCCTATTACTGCAATTCTCTCTAACATCACTGCGACCAAGTCAGAATGCAAAAGTAACACATTCACGTTCACAAAAATTTTTCAACCAAATTGTTAAGACTTCACTAGAGTGCCTGAATATCTTTCTCATTGTCTTGCCAAAGAGGGACCTAAACAAGTCCAATCGCCGCGCAAACAATGATCAATTGTTTTTGTTGTCAAAACAAATGTTAAATCCGTGCAGAAACAAAGAAAAAGAAAGGAAAAAAAAGGAATTAAATCCACGGTATTATGCCGTCGGCACATGGAGTCGCAAAAAATGACGTTTTATTGGACGGGACAGTTTGGATTGCTCCACCAAAATACTCCGCAACACACCAGAACGCGTTGCGCTGCTGGGTTGTTGGCCAGGTTTTGGTGTCATCAGTGTTATACCTGCACCACACTCTGCCGACAGGGACAAGACAATTGGGACAAATCCAAAGGGATGTGCTTTGTGACCGGCGAATTGTCCTTTCATCAGAAATTCAATGAATTTTTATTCGCGCTGGGGTTTTTTGTCATCATCATCATCATCATCATATCGAATAGACGTCAAGGAGTCTGTGGAAGTCGAAGTCGAAGTAGCAGAAGCCGTGCCGCCGACAATCGAAAACATGCTTTCGAAAAGTAATCGCATCACATTTAGAGTCAGCGTTCGTTTTTGTGTGAAATTTTGACAGGTGATTTCGACCAATTGCAGGAAAGTGGATTTTTGAACAGAGCCGATGTCACACGAGTACGAGTGCAGAGCAAACAAAGGGAAAAGAATAATTGAAAGGACCCGAGAGCTGTTGCTGCACCACAGGAAGAGTGATGTCGATCAATTTTTGAACACAGATCTGTGGGTTGATGCGCGTGAAAGTCCCCAGCTCGGGTCTGTCCATCATTATGCGATGGTGAATCGTCATCATCATCACCGCCGAGAAGCAGCAAAAACTAATTGAGTTGCTACGATTCCGGAGTCTAAGCCAATTGACAGATGGCTGTCTGACAAAAGCAGTGGGCAAGCATCTCTCTCACAGACCAGACGAGGAATTCCGAGTCAGTTTCAGTGAATTGTGTGGTGGAATTCTTTTTGCCGGTATTCCAGCCAAGCCGATCTTGTGGCTGGTAGTGCCCCGGATGGTGCTGCGTGGACAACATCATCAACATCGTCTTCATCTCGACAATTCATATCGATGACCGTTTTTGGTATTTCAATTAAATATCATGGACATTATGAAAGGATCATTATATTCCATCAAACGAGACGGAGCCAGACACTTGGGCAGTTTTGATCATGGCATGATCACGCCGCGCCGATCGCGACGATCGCGACGAACATGGCCAAGTGGATGGTGATGAGTTAATTCTGGAAAAGGATTCCTTCAGCAAGTCAAGGGTTTTAATGATGTGCGATGTGGAATTCTGTCTCAGTCAGCAGTTAACTGCAGCTGTGCTGTGCTGTTCTCTCTATGCGGCTTAATTAAGTTGACAACTTTTTGTCTCAGTTCTGTGTGTGTTAAGAATCCTGTTTGGTGGTGACGATGAATTGTTATCCTTTTCGCACATTGTGTCCGAAGGGTAATAAATCATGCGGAATTGCTTTTTAACCGTCGTTAATTGTTGGCAATCGATTCGGATAAGTGTCAGGGCGAGAAAAGGATTGCTTCGCGCTGGTCTGCCTCTTGCAGAAGGATGAAATATATTCGAAATTCAATTGGAAAGGACACCGGCGGGTTGTGGTTTCGATGGTCGCGTGTTTGACTTGAAGGAATTCAACTGCTGGGTGCGCTCGTATGTATTGCAATTAAATAAGCACTTACTCTCGAGTCGGGAAGTCACGAGAAGTTAATTAAAATAACTTTCAGTTGCAGCATGACGTATTTAAAACTGGAGTGGAGTGTGGTTTCTCAAACGATTTGATTTGATTTGACGCTCACTTTCTGAGTACAGTAAGTTGTGTTGTGTCACTAAATTTGAATAAATTTTCACTCATTGGAATATGTGAACCCAAGCATTGAGTTTATTGTTCGTTGTTAGAGATTATAATTGAGTCTAATCAACAGAATTGTATATTGTGTATGTCGTGTATTTGGGTGGCTTCAATGGTCAAGTTGAGCTCGACATTTAATTCAACTGTACAACAAATATATTGGAAATTAAGATTACATGTTATATTTGCACGGGTATGGCTGCAGACAAATGTCATTAAAAACATTCATATTCTGCATAGATAACTCATACTGAACAGTGACATACACACACAAGAGAAATTACAATTAGAAAGTGTGGCACCAGAAACCCAAATTGCCAGGATTTGAATTCTAGCGGCCGGGTTATGTAATGTGTAATGTGCAAAGTGTGTAAAGTTCTGGACAATCAGTGACTGAAAAAAAAACTTTATGTGATTAATCATTTCAATGGTAGCACAGATCGAATAAATTCAGGAAAGTAAGTGCAAGTAAACATGACAGGCAGAAGATCAAATAATACTATTAGAAATGTCTTTCAGTGTAGACCACAGTAAAATCGAAGTGCAGTGCTTGTGATTTGAAGTTAATTGGGCATGATTTAAACGCAGCACTTCAAGATGCTATCATTTCTACATCAATTAGTGAAGTCAACGCGACATCGACACATGAAGATGACTTACTTCTTAGCTTGTACTTAGATAGCATTCAAGAAAATTAACGGGAAGCAATTTCAAACAGTGACATGAATCGAATCAGCGAGATGTTGTCAGTTTTAGAGTTTTATACGTATATTGAAGGCATTTGATTTATTCTCGATGAAAGAGATTTTAGATAGACCTTTCAAAATGCCAACAGTTGAGTTAAAAAAAAAGCGCTTTCAAGCTAAGAGCGAAGAAGTGAGTATACTTAAATAAGTATTTATATCTCAGAGCATGACCTAAATTTCGATGAGCAATAAAATATCTGTCAGTGGAAAACCGTATGACAAAAAAGGTTTAGAGTAATTTTCGAGCTCTAGTTTGAACTACAATCAATATGGTCATAAGTCTTACCCACTGCCCCCTTTGCAGTGATCGATTCCGTGAACCAATATTTTGATGAGTGCGATGGCTACGCATTTCTACATATATCGCTCGGTATTGACTCCAAACTCCACTGAAAACCTCCTGGTCCTAACATAGTACAAACGGATGGACAGTTGGTTGAATGCATGCCCTTATTTAAAGGGGTCCCATGTTAAAATCCTAGTGAAAGCAAAAGTTAATATTCTTTTATCTGGTTTTATAATCTGGACCATTTGCCGTTGGGATCAAATTAATGTCATTGGGTGTCACAATGGACCAACAATAGTCTAAGTGTGCTGGTAATTGCGCTGGCAGTCCAATAACCTAATCTAACCTAACAAAGTCCAATGACATAACCTTGGCCCATATGAATGCCTACGGGTGTTATATCACAAGCCCAATCGATGAGAATATTTCTTGAATTAAGTTTAGTCGACTGCTAGACGCTCTGTATGGCTTTTGGTACCATTTTGTTGTCCATACAATTAGCCAAAACAAATAACGTTGCAATTTTTCTCCGTAGTGTTTTCCTTGACGAACCCTAACGCAACATTCCTTTTCATCAACGAATTTAAGCGACAATATGATTTGCTTTTTGAGGTAGCAGTGTTTCTTGAAGCTCATGGGAGCTTAAATTGAGGACAGTAATTGCAAGAAATACTGAAGAACTGCATAATATTAAGCATGTAGGACTTCAGTCATAATATAATTACAAGGAATAAGTGCATTCTTAGTGAAATATAAAATGTACTGTAAAAGCAATATGCAATATGAATGGAAGAAAGTCATGTCAATCACGACTACAACGTCATACCTAGAATTTACAAATGTATGTAGCCCCGATATTCATTTCTCAAAATTGAATAACATACAGTGGACTTCCTCTAATTCGAATTTACAAGGGATATCAAAATTAAATGGACTAAATTATATATCTTGTATGAAAAATTGAGGAGAGTGCCAAAATATGGCAAGCAAAAAATCGACATAGGAAGGGTCCATGTTATGTATTTTAATATGAAAACAGGTTTTTGTGCAATTTGGTCTGAGCTGATTTGCTGTCAAAATGTGTGTATTTAATACAATGTCTTTGAACAATATCGGACAAAATTAAAGCATCAATAATAATGAAAAGTTAAGAGTATTTTCCTTGTACCAAGTAATAGACACGAATGACGATACTAAAATTGTTTGCCTCATTTTTTTACATTAGTAAACAAAACGCGCAAGCAAATATAACATAGCTTGTAACAAAAAATAATACAAATTTTTCATGAAGAATATAAATTATTAAAGCACCTTCTAGGTATCAAAGCAAAATCTCTTCAAAAAGTTAAGAAAGACCGTACAGAATAATTAATAGTTGGTAGAGAACTTTTTCGCTTCTATCACAACCATGCATCTCTTAGGTGTAGACAGACTTACGTTGTCTGCATTATCCATAGGAACATCTCTCCATGAATTTTCTACTGCCTCGTATAGCTGATCAAAATTGTTTAATTGGTCCCGGTTTATTCGCCTGGCGACTATAATCCAGAAGTTCTTTACTGAGTTAAGGTTTAGAGACTGAGCAAGCCAATCTAGAACCTTGATTTTCTTGATCTTCTCGCTCTGGGCTAAATAAGTCAAACATCTCCGTATGTATATGTATTAAAGATACAAGACTTCTTTGTTTGTCCGCTAATAGGGAACAACAATATACCCTATTCCCCAAAGGCTGCAATTAACTCTAAATTATCATCACAGAAGTTAGATTTGATATGTCTCCAAAGAAAAGTGTGACTTCGTTGCATAAAATCGCAAGGTCCAACCAACCAAATGAATGGTCGAAAACGAGAGAACCACACTAAGTCTTAAATCACTCAACGATAGCCGTTGCCATTGAACCTAATGCATTTCTTACAATCATGTTTGAAAAAAGAATGGACAAATGGTTTCACCGAACTATAGATCGCTCTGTATAAGCTGCATTCTCCCGAATGGATTAATGAGTCTTGCTTTATCTGAGGTTGCTCGTCTGACCAAATATGGCAGCATTATTTATGGTCGAAGCTTTTTCACAGAACACAACTTTCAATATGCCATTCGAGCTCTTAAAAATTACAAAATTTACTATTCTAAGTCTTTTTCATGATTTGTAATACTAAATATTCTATCAAAACAGTCGACCCATCAGAAATAGACACGAATTTTTCAATCCATGCCGTTCATATTGAACACATTACAATCCCAATCGTTGCGTGTGTTTAACGTATCTGAGACGAGTGCAACTTAAATTATGTTCTACTCTTCGCCAAAAATATTAAATTTAATTAATGTAATTTTTTTAAATTTTTAAATCGCTATTTATATCACTTTTTTCATTGACACCGTTATTTAATTACTTTTGCCTGGAAACGGCTGGAAGGAAACACTAATTTAAAAAATACATTATACAAAAATCCTTTCGTGTTGAGCATGCACTTGTTTCTCAGAAATCTTAAAATTTTCAATATTGTTCCAATTTTAATGAAAAACAAAGCCCGATTGCTTGTGAGCTTGAAATTAAAGACACCACAAGGACGTATATACAAATATAAGTGCCTTCTGTATGATCTGAAAATATGAAGAGGGAATAATGTTAGTCGTTAATAGTCTTTCAAAAAGCATATATAGTAGAATAGCAATAATGATGACAATGCTTTCCATTTGTGCTATTTTCGAAAAAAGCATACACTTTATAGTTTGATAGCTTCAGACGTCTGTCGAGCCAGACGAAATGAAATAAAAACAATCCCACTGGACCACTTGTTCGTTTAGGTGGCACCTCAATGCACTTAGTCATCCAGGCAAACCATCAATCAAAATCTCGTTTCGTTCAAATGGCAAATTGCCAGAAAGTAGAAACTTCAAACTCGTCATGTTTTCTAAAACCCCACAATCGTTGCAACCCTCGGAACACGTATGCCAACTCCATCTCTGTCCTCCCTCACAGCCTAATCACATTTAATCAGGCTGTCGTAGCCGTTTAACGAATGCAAGGATTAAATGGTATTAGGCGTAGAGGTTACATCCGAACCGTTGCACCCGCAGTGACCACCAAACTTCTGCTGGACACAGCCGGCCATATGCTACCCTCATTTCATCGCCACTTTCATTCGTTAATCACATCAATTTAAACAGCATAACAACAATAACAATCGATACCACCTCCCCAGAGAGCGAGAGAGATGTTATCTTGCCACCGTATTCTGGATATCCCTGAGGGTCACATTCACACAGTGGAGCTTATTTGGTCGACGAAAAAGTCAAACTCATTAGCAAAACTCTCCGGCCAACAGCGGTGTGTCAATATTGAGGTGTTGAGTAGCCGACGAGGCCTGAAGTCCTCCACTCCCCATGTAGGATTGTGTGCAAAGTGAGGTTGCATGGTGATAAATTGGCGGAACAACCAAATTGTGTCACATGGAGTGTTTGCCGCTCTTCTTCGCCAATCCTGATAGGGATGATGAAAGGCTTCTATCGCTTCTACCCCACTGTCATTGTCGCCAACGCCGCCATGAGACTCAGCAGGAGATTTAGATACTCGTCAGCGTTAGAGGGGTGGGTTTATGTGCGTCCATGAGGTTGATAGTAGTTTTTTGTAATAAATCAAATAATTAATCCTTTTTTGGTCGCCCGCGAAAGTCAGTCGGGGAGATAGACGACGGATTGGCCGCTTGGGGTGCTGATGGGGAGAATTTATCATCGGCCAAGTGGGAATCAAGTAGTGCTGGGATGGACCGTCAGTATTCACATGTGTTGCAACATCGATTATCGTTGAGGTTGATGTTGTGAAGCGCCAAGGCTGGCGGTTAGAGAAAGGTGACAAATAAATCATCTGTACGGTGTTTATTCACGTTGTATTTATGGATGAGGAGTTGTGCAGACGACAAAATTTTAAATTCATCGATGATGAATTGCTGAACTAAATTTTTTAAGCACACACTGCACAGGATTTTTTGAATCGTTTTGAATTTATTTTGAATGACAATATGATGTGAGTAAGCACTTTTTAGGGTATGTGAAACGTGAAAAAGGAAAGAATTATATCCTTGGTTAAGGAATCTGCAAAGTTGCATCACGGTCATGTTAACAAGTGCATGATTAACGTCAATTACATTTTGTTCAACTATGAACATTATTTCCTTCGTGCCTTTGAGCCCGCTTAAGGACTCAAATCTGTGTTGAACTAGTAATTTAGTAGTTGAACAATTTAAGAAGTGGTAGACATTATGTCAAATTGTGTGTCTATTTGACTTTCCTTTTCTATTTTATTAATTAAGATGTGTGTTCGTTTTCGAAGTGTGCTCCCTGAACCCAATCTTGAGTAGTTTATTTTCGACTCCTTGAAGCCGGGTTGTTTCGGGTAAATATTTCATGTTGCTGATGTAGTTTCTATGAACAATAAATCTGTCACTAAACACTTCTTTAATCAAGATAAAAGTGGAGACACACCTCCAATGAACATAGAGTGTTAAAAATCCTACCACTTACTTGTCGTGAAACTGTCGAATTTTTTTTGACTGAATCTCTCCCCCTTATCGATGTTCACAGATGGTAGTCGAAACTGGCACAGATTTAATTTTTACAAAAAAAAAAAAACTCAAAAGCACGGAGAATTAATTAAAAATAAAAAGACTTGAAGTTCCCTTCCGCCAACCGTGACAAGCTGTCTCATTAAACGCCTGTTGTCATGACAGGTATACCTATCAAAGTGAAGCAGACTTTAACTATGGGGATGGTAATTGGCTTCCAGGTTTTTTCCACTTTCAATTTATTTATTTGGACGCGGTTTTTACTTGGCTCCACTTTCAGGATATTTTTTGTTGAAAAGAATGAGTTGACTGAATTGTCCGGACGGTGGAAATATCATTAAATATTAAATATGTTCTCGGCAAAGTGCCTGTTGCTTCTTTAATTTGAACGGCTTTTTGTTAAGTGCGGCAAGTAAAGCCTAAACTTATAATTTTTTACAATAAAAACTAATTGTATGGTTTTATTTTAAAAAGTCTAGTTAATTTTTTTTAAAACAGTCTTACAAATCAGTTGCACATCACTCCGTAGAAACAATAACAAAAAGTTATAAACAAAAACTTAAGGGAACATAATTGGTCTCTCGCCGTACTTTCTGCATCAAATTGTGAAGACTGTCAGTTTTTAAGGAATGTTGGTTATCAAGAAAGTACGGGAACGCAATTAAACCAAATGTGTAACTTATGTCATTTTTAAGACCTTGTTGCGTACCTTATGATGTGAGAGGTGCCATATATTAACAGTTACGGCAAAACTTGAAAATTGAAAAACAGGATTTGATTGGAATTTAATTTGGTTTTTATTCATACGAACTAGTAAATCCGAAAATAAACTTAAACTAATTCCGCAATATATAGTATATAACCGCAAAAACTACATTCGAGTTTTTGACACATCAATTGATTTCGAAATAAAATTGACTCGAAATTAAAATAAAAAAACAGTTCAGTTTCAATCAAGACATTGTGTCAAGTATGTCAAATATGGTCTACTGGGCACCACATGACGCAGACCTTATTTAGCCCACTTTATTATTTTCACGCATTGTACTTTTCAACGCACATTATAATTTTTTTTTAAAAATGTGATGGCACACAGGTTAAGAAAATACATAACAGAATTTATTTTTGAAAAATTGTCCAATTTAATATCAAATTCAATGTAAAAACATATAAGGAATTACCCCGTATAATTTTCAAAGCCGTCACCTCAAACTCACCACGAATGACTGTAACAAACCAGCTTGCAAGTTTTCGTTATGCTTAATTCGCTGTGGGGTTTTGATTGAAAAATACAGTGGTGGGCCACATTTGTCGCTTTTAATATATATATACATATTTTCTTCTAAGCTAAATATCATTTTATACATAATTTTTGTGAGATTTATTAAAGATTTGTTATACACACCTAGCTTTTTTAGAAGCAGTCGGTTAGTCTGTATATATGTATATAAAAAATAATATAATTTTCATGTGGATTTGATTATATTTTTGTGGGTCTCATAATCATCATCATCTTCTGACCCGCTTGTTACACTAAAGAGGTGGCGGAGGTATACATGAACTCAAGATCTCCAAGCCACTCGCTCCTCCGCCCTAGACCCTAACTCATAATTATTTATGGACAGGCGCAGCCGAGCGAGTTTCCTTCTCCTGGCAAGTAACTGCTTCATCCGCAACAGCACGATAAAATCTCACTTCGGTTGTATTATTCGGTTTTATTCTTTCAGTCATTCCCTGAAATTGCATGACCATCGGTAAGAGTTAGAACAAATACTGATTTTAAAACCGCTAACTTGGCCTTGATAGCAAACTCGGTCTTTCTGATCATAACTCTTCCAAGCAGTTTCATCATATTGACCCAGTTTGGCAAATCCTACAGAAAAACTCAGTAATCAGCATTTCTCATCCCATGACTCGTGGAAAAGAGTTCAAGGTATACTTGAACTTCTAAGCCAGCTTCAATGGGACTCCACTTACATGTAGAGTGCATTGAACAGGCGTTCTGGAAAATATCATAACCTCTGATTATTGTGGCTTTTTCCGTTCTAACAAATTTGTTTGAATTTGTTGTTCCTTGCACTGCACCACTTGCACGTGGGATTTTTTATTGACAGTAATTCTTTGCTCTACATAAGAAGTAGCTTAAGTAATTAACCTAATGTGTAAGTATTTAAGTGACTGATTTCTAATTTGTAGAAACTTAACGTACATACCTATGAGGGGTTGAATGAATAGGTTATCTCTTAAACTTTCGAAATTTATGTATCCTTAATCGCAATTTCACCTGTTGGAATTATATTTTTTTCATAATTTCTTAAGCGGTGTAAGTCTATATACTTATTTCTGAATTCCAAAGCTATCCGCAATTCATACACAATGAATTACGAAGTAAAGTCAATGCAGATCATTTCAATAAGCACAAATATAATAGAGTCAATGCGTCTTTTAAAAGTTGACATCTTTACTAAACTGCGAAGATCTCTCTCTCTATAATTCGTGGTTAACATCGTACCACGGCTGCCAAAATATAGCTGGCTTAATACACATATTAAAGGTCTCAGGACAGGGTTGGTATAGGAATGCAGGTCTACACTTGAGAGAACAAGTAGCCCGTACAAACAATAGTGGTTGCTGTGGAAGCCAGCATATTATTATTATTTGAAACTGAGACCAAGGTTTATATATTTGGTTTAGTTCAATGTTACCTCATTTGAAATTATTTATGTGTCCCAGAATCTTAAAAAACTAGTCATTTTAAAAATAAATGAGTCCTAACAACAAAGGTTAAACAAAATACTTATTATTCTAAATACATTTTTTTTTCAAGATTTTATTTTATTTATTTAGTGGCACACATTTTACAAAGGGTTGCATACAGTTTGTTGGGCAGAGATTTGCATCACCTTACTACTATTCTATATAAATGTTGTAATGTTGTTAATCATGTGTATATACAGTGATGGTCCAGTATTGCCTATATAACGAATGATCGATCAAACGTACACTCTTACCAAATACATCATCTATAAAACGTGCAGGAAATAATTGTTACCCGATATAACGAATGCTTTGGTACCTTAGAGAAGGAGGGCACAAAACCACTTCCTTGACTGTAGATGTATGCTATTTAATAGAAATTAATATAAAAATAATATAAATAATATGGGTGGCGCTACAGCCCGTAGGGGGCCAGGGCCTAGCTTCTCAGCATCCACTCGTGTTGTGCGTGCTATTGTTCTCACACGAGTGGAAGGGATATACAGTTTTATGCCGCATCCGAACGGCTTTGTTTTGAGAAGCTTTCTCTAGACAGGAAATACTCTTTGAGCATTGTCAGTGACTCGAAAGAGGTGGGGTGAAAATTTGTCGCACAGAGCAGGAATCGAACCTACGATATCGAGGTTGCCACGGGCCATTAATATTGTAAGTTCACAAAATGGGGTAGAAAAAGTTCAATCGTTATGAAGCAATTTCACTGACTGCATTGACAAGGCAAAATGTATCAGCGGTTGTGCTGGAGAAAATATATTAACTTCAAAATATTATACGGAGCTTAAAGAGAAAAAAACTGTATCCTCTGTCAGTTTTAAGGTGGTTGAAGTAACTGACTCTTGTCAATGATATTTTCTTAGAAGATATAATAAATTTCAAACGCCAAAATATTGTTTTGTTGGCTAAAAATTGCATTATGCATTTTGGCTTGACTTCAATGTGTCGTGCAGGAAAACGATGTTATTGATATTCACAATTACGAAGATGCCAGTGCCTCAGAAATAAATTAGAACCCTATTCAGAAGGCAAAGCATACCGAAGCGGCTTAGAACTCTAACACATGAATTAAATTGGTCGAACAGAGCAACGTTGAACATACGAACAGCTGCAAAATGCGGCGTTCAAAGTTCACGTTAGATTGCCTTTTTTTTAAAACCAATCGAACGTGTTTTCTTGGCTTTTTTTTTAACATTTCGTAGATGACAAATTTCCTCGATATTATGAAATTTGTGATTTTATCGAATGCACCATTGTATCATTCGTAGTGGATCACCACTGTATTTCGTTATATTTTACATTTGCCAAGTTATGAAATGATGAATATGAAAACATGAAGTAAAATTACGCTTGGTGTTGTGGTATTTACGCTCTTGGAAAAATCAAATCTAAAAAAATAAGTCCCTGTGGTAACACAGTTTTGTTATTAACTATCGGGCAGTGTCTCACAGACTTCCAGACAGAGCACAGGCAGCTCATAGTTCAGCAGGAACAATGAAATCCAGTTCACAGCAAGAACTAAATGATTCCCAATAAACCTGAACACTGACCTTGAAAATCCTAAAATGCAAAAAAGCGTTCATTGTTTAGTGGTAATCGTAAACGAATCCTTATCATCAGTGAAAACAATTTAAACCTTACTATCTACAATACATAAATCGGCAGCATTTTTTTTTATTTCCAAGCCACTCACCCCTCGTCACAAATCTCACGACAAATTGACACTTAGTTGACAATGTCCTCGATATACGACTATTCCGACCAAAATTACTTATAAATCCTCGTTTTGCGAATTTATATGACAGAAATGTCATCTCACCGATTATCCTCAATTTTTTGTGGATTCGCATGTGTTCGTTTCCATTCTGATGCCGTTCTTTTCGGAAGCAGAGCAGTATCCTTCATCAACGTAAATTTGCCAATCGATTTAAGTTTGTCGAAGGGATGCAAAGGGACTTCACACACATCCTCTCACAGCGCACATCCACACACATTTGCATACAAATGTGCAAATATCCATGTAATTTGTTACAAATAAGTAAACACAAGGATCAAAAGATAATAGTTTGTCGTTGTTTTTTCTTTGCACCCACAAACGCAAAAAAGGATCAAAATGTATTTTTCTAAAGAGGCATCGGTACTGTTGTAATCCTTGCTGGGTGTGATAGGAGTAACCGCCGCCACCCTTACACCCAACCAACCATCCACCCATCCACCCATCCACCCACCCGATAGACATATCATTTTTGAGCATTTATTTTATGTGCTTGTCCCGCGCACATAGGGGTGATAATGTGTTTGTTACTACACTACACACAAGGAAGCAGCAAAAAATAGACAAAATGAAATGGGCCAGAAGGATAATCGCAAGTGGGAGTGGAGTTGGCTGGGTGGCTGATGGTGAATGGTGTTGATTCGAAAACCGAAGTGAAAATATTTTATTCTTCAGTGTTTTTCTTTTTTGAAGTTTCTCGTGTTTCTCGTGTTTTGTGAGTTTTTTGTGTGCGATCGTAATCGGTGAACCCTCTGAAATTATTTTCTTTTTTCCCTGCTCTCGATGTATCCTTGTCACAGTCGCAATCCGATGGAATGGGCGATGACGGTTTTAAAATGCTAAATGGCTGTTGGTGGTATTTCTTTGTTGCAAACAGTGTTGACTGTATGCCGCCTCTGAGTGAAGATTTAGTGTAAAGATATTTAGCGGAAAAAGAGGATAAAGCTGGTCAAGGACAAGGCAAGTACGACATACTCTATGCTCTGTGCATGTGGTCTTCTACTGCCTCTCCTCTATCTTTATTGTCGTCGAACACGGTTGAGAGCATTTGAAAAATACGTTTGAATTTGAATTTGTGGGGGATGTTAAGAATTCGGTACTCAGATAAATTCCACACCAAATAAGGATATTAATGGCGTGCGTGTGAGATAAGCGAAAAAGGATATCACATCGTTTTGGCGTTGATGTGAGAGAAGTGAGAGATGCAGATTTGCCAAGTTTAAAACGATGTGAATTTAGTGAATGGAGAGACGTTACTGATTGTGCTTGGTGCACGTGAGTTGGCGTGATCCCTTACATCAGTCAGTTTTTCCGTTATCAGGGAAACAATGAGAACACGTATGCATATCCAACACTGCGGAAAAAGTTTTTTTTTCTCTCACGTCTTGTTGTACATAGCCATACATTTGGAGGCCCAAGGAAAAATTTGAATTCAAGGACAAACGAAATAAAGGCAGTAAGCTTTTCTCTTCCTTTGGTAGTCTTGGAACTGGCCTGCTCCAACCAGACTTCGTCAAGAAGTTATGACTCTTTCAAATAGAACGAATAAACAATGATCCAGCTAAGATGTTTTCGAATGGAAGCCTTCTCTTTCAGGAACGAGGGGAAGACGGAATTATAAATATCGAGTGATATCTGCCAAATTTACTTTTGATGACTGCAAGTAATGCGCCCGGGACCGTCAATAATGGACGGCGTATTTGGTCCAGACTTGAGCTCTCTATCGTTAGTTGATCTAAGAAGTAGTTAAGTTGTAAAAATTTGTTCATACGGCTAAAATAAACCGCTTTTAAAATAATTTCCCTTCAATTATCTTGATGTACTGTCACGACTCCAAACATCTAGTTGTCGGTGGTTTGTTCTGTGGCAGTGGTAAACTCATTCAGCGAGGTGACTATCCAAACAAAGTGTATTGTCTTGGAAAAGGACACACGCTACCAACATTCTGTGCCCTAGTTGTAGTAAGAATATGAGTAGTGATGGGAACTGTCCAATGAATTGCACTATCGATAGTAAGTAACAGTGATTTAAACTATCGCGTACTTTTATTCATTCATTCACATACTGGGTCCTTAAAACCTATGACCATGATTTGGTGGGAAGGGTGGAGTGTGAAATGAAAAAAAAACATACGAACATTTTCCCATTATACAAATGAACGAATTATTCATGTAGTGAAAAAACCAGTCGTACTGTCGACTCGAACCAAATCACAGAACAATCTGTCATGCAAATATTTTGGCAATGTGTGTATGCATACACAAAATCGTCTCTCAGAATCTAATACATACAAATTCTCCCTCAGAGAAGCTACAAAAACCATTTGACTTAGTCCAACCAGCCATACAATTAAAACAATTGAATATATTTTTCATTCAATTGGATGAATGAGTGATTTTCGACTATCGAATAAATGAATCGTTTGCAACTATCGAATAACTATAATAATACTAATAAAATATGGGTGGCGTTACAGCCCGTAGGGGGCAGGGGGATTAGCTTCTCAGCAAACACTCGTATTGTACGTGCTATTGTTCTTTCACGAGTGGAAGGGACCTACAGTTTTATGCCGACTTAGAACGACTTAGACAGGAAATACTCTTTGAGCATTGTCAGTAACTCGAAAGAGGTGGGGTCGTGAAAATTATTTGTGTCGCTCAGAGCTGGAATCGAACCTACGACATCGAGGTTGGGGTCGACGCACATACCCACAACGCCACGGGCCACCACCTATCGAATAACTAGAAAGTTTTAATTCGATCCCATCACTAGATTTGAGCATTTACATCAAAACTGTATCCAATCTTAGCAATCACCGTTATTGCATTGGAGACAAGAGCCAAACAGGGAGGTCTCTGAAAAGTCAATTCTGTATGAATACATCGTGAGGAGCCACCAGAGTGTATAAAATCAAAATCAGGTGAACTCCTTTTTTAAAAGTGATACCTTCAATCTCTTCAAAATAATGACTGCATTTTTAACAAGCAAGATTATTACGGCGCCTACGATCCACAACTTAAGTTGACTAGCTATACGATACATAAGCTTATGGAATAATCATTTCCGCCTAAGGAGTATTCACTAAAAAGGGGAACTCCGTTGTACACAATTTGACACGGCCTAAACCAACGCAATACTCTGGAACACTGACTTGAGTAAATTATTTTCCCCAAGACGCTTGTCTGAATTTAAAGTGTGGGTGACATATGTAACTTCCGCTAACTTTAAAATTCAAGCAAACCCAGTTCTCAGATGTAGCTAAATAAATATTTGCCAGACTTTAACAATTCGTCGAGTCTTTCTAATGCGCTTAACCTAGCAGCGCACTATTTACTTACCATTATCTTCGTTCTTAATCCACAGAGGATGGGTCTTCCCCTTTTAAGTATGCAACATGTACTGAACAACTGACTTGTGTTACCAAATTGTAGGTCCAACTTAGAACGAAATATCTGTCAAAACACACAAAAAAAATGTTCTCCCTCAAAACAAGGATTTTCGGAAACAAAAAATAAATGTATCTACCAAATTTGTCATCACGTCGATGATTATGGGTGGGTCTACGCAGAGTTGTGTTGTGCCACAGATGGTAATTCATAGAGGACGCAGTTATGGCCCATTACGAAAAAAAGTTACGAGTTTATATGCCCACCGTACGGATCCGTACATCAAATGTGTACTCTCTGTATAAGCAAACAGTATAAATCACATTGCAGCAGATTAATTAACACCTTTTTAGGGTTGAAACTGAACAACTGATTTAACCAGGGCTGTCGCTGAGTCGGATTAAACAGTTTCGCACCCGCAATCAAGATGAAGGATGAGGCTGTGATTTTTCAGACTTATTTTCGCGTTATTTGTGTGTCGTGCGCTGCTCTGACAAATGTAGTTAGTTAATGTCACAATAATTTATAAGTGTATTTATGTTTTAATATTTTATTAATTGGAATGGTATATTGACAGAGTTTTTGGCGTTTTGGCTTTCAGTGATTGATTAATGATTTATGTGTGAAGTGTGTGAGTTGGCAATCATTGACATCAGAACTTGTTGGACAAGTAATGTCCTAACACGCTGTGCTTGTGATGTTATGGCAACAGCTGTTAGAGGTCAGAGTGCGAAAATGGAGTGAAGGAACGCACTGCAAAGGGTTTGCTTTTTTGAATGTAATGTTTTTGCTCGGATGTATAGGGAATTAAATTTGCAGTCGCTTGCTGCAGGACGCAGTGGTCGTTTGGTTTCGTTAGAGATGCAAGTCACGCTTGATATAAATTGTAAACTATTTTTTAAAGACTTTCTAGATTTCTCGAAACAGTTTTTTCTAAAGTTTTTCTAAATAATGGGAATTTAGAAAATGGGATGGGTCGATAGTTTTCACTTTTACAATTTCGGTCTATGTTGATATAGTGTTGTAGAGCACTGGCTTTTGGAACAGAAATCAACTACAGGTAAAGCTTGATATTTACAAATGCTTGGAAATTTGAATACAATTTTATTTTGTGGGCGACTTGGATTTTTTTCCAATTTTGAAACTGAAGCCTCTTTACGCTTTCATTATGTCTGAGTTAATTGTATGGCTTGCATTTAGTTGCAGTAAGGTACAGCTTAGACAAAGACATATTTACCTACTTACATATAAGGCCGTCGACCCATGAAGGGTCCGAGCCTGAGCAATTGCTGCCTTCCAACGGAGACGGTTCTGAGCGCGCTGCTTCGAGTCATCAAGGCCAAGCTGTCTTACATCCGCCATGACTTATTCTCGTTACCGGGGGTTTGGTCTTCCTCTCCTTGTCGAACCAGGATTCGAAGACCCTCTTTGCTAGATCGTTACTGTCCATTCGCTCGATGTGGCCGAGACAGTGTAGTTGCCGGATTCTTGCCTTCCGGACTACTTCCACATCCTTGTACAGCTCGTAGATTTCGCTGTTGTGTCTTCTAATTTATTCACCCTCCTCGAAGGCGGGACCATATATCCGACGTAGCACTTTTCTTTCGAAGCCACCAAGAATCAGCTCTGCAGCCTTACTTAATGTCCAGCTTTCGGCTCCATAAATTAGGACTGGCAGGACAAGGGTTTTGTAGAGCATGACTTTGGTCCTTCGAATCAGGAGTTTCGAGCCCAGTTGTTTTGACAAGCCGAAGTAACATCGGTTGCCAAGGGCGACTCTACGTCGGATCCCCACGATGCCGTTAGTGGAGTTTACGTTTGCCCTGAGGTAGATAAACTCCTTTACTACATCGAAATTGTAGCTGTTGATTGTAAAGTTTTTTCTTAAAAGGTGTGCGGCGGATCGTTTTTTGCTAGACAGCATATATTTAGAATGGTTCTCGATGACTTTTAGACCAGTTCGTTTCGCCTCAATTGCCGTGAAAGCTTCTACTACGGCGCGTTGGGACATTGTGATTATGTCGATGTCATCAGCTTATCCCAACAACTGGACTGACTTGTAGAAGATAGTGCCTTCTGTGTTGACTTTTGTCAGCCGCACTATCTTCTCCAGTAACAAATTGAAAAAATCACACGACAGTGCATCTCCTTGCCTTACACAAGGACATATTTCGGCAATTTTCCTTGCTTGCCTTTTGGTATATTTTTTTAAATTTTCAATAGGTTTCAAATGCGTTCATTGTGTGATGTGAGTGAAGATGGCTCCAATTGCTATCACAAGAAAAAACAAACCCTGTCATTAAAAGTGAAATTCGGTTTTTCAACATCTACTCACTTTGGGCGAAAGAATATGGGTGGTTATAGTGATTATCTCTGTTTAAATAAAAGCGCTTGGAAATTGTAAACTTTTGTAATAAATTCAGTTAATTGAACAAAAATTGTTGGTACTTCACCAGCGCTTTGAAAGTCGAAATCTTATAGGCAGAGCCTCATTTTTATTTATTTATTTATCTACAAGATAGCAACGTTGGAATAAGGAAAAATAAGGAAAAAATGTAATACAGAAATCAACTATAACGAAAAATTCAACTTGGCATTTCATTATATCAATATATTATTTACCCACTCCTGTATTATGGGACAAATTATAACCTGCTCTGGGGCAAGTGAATTGTTTCTATTTGCTACCTTCGATGCTACTGGGGTACCTACAAGTTAGGTCTTCGAGTAAACCAACGACCTCAGGTTCGAGTAGGTCGGTGGGTGGACGTGGTATGGCCATGTTTCACTAAGGTCCAGTTGGACCCATTGTGATGCCCATCAGGCGATTATAACAGACAACAAACAGTCCTACTCATTGGTTGAAAATGTTGCTACAGATGTTGTTACTGTGCTGTACATTGCCATTCAGCCACCCCAAGATCTTAACAAAACTTCAAATAGATTTAATAGAAGAATTCTCCCAGTATTATCTCTTTCATGACTGGGGCATTGACAAAGATAACGAGGAATGTCATCAATTCCTTCTCGTTCACAGCCTATGCATATGGCGTCATGGGTAAGTTCCATTTTTGCTCATGGTATTACAGGTTATTATGACCAGCTATCGCTCAACTACCATCCGCAGCGGCCTTTTGTTTCATTGGAGAAGTTTATCGGTCTTTGCGCTGTTATACTTACCTAGGCCATAATATTCGAGTTATACCATCCGGTGATATTTACAATAAAAATATGATTATTTTGACGAACGTTTGACTGCCAGGATCTTCGTTGGAAACAACTCATTGAGAAACGCATGCTTTGCAGAAAATGCCCGCGTCTGTTCCTTTTTCCATCGTCGACCCATCTGTATAGTCGTCGTTGAATGTCGAGTTATTGATGGGTTCAGTGGAGTTCCACTCCTCTCTTCTCGGGAGAGATAGCACAAGAAGGGTACATCGAAGTCAATGAAAGGGAGGGAGTAGTCACTCACGGTTCATTTCTGTTAGTAGTCTATTTAGAATACTGATCATGCGAGTATTCTAAATAGACTACTAACGGTATGTGTGTGAGTTTTTGGATTGAATGATTCTTATGACGCTTTTTGCAGCAGTCCTATGCATATAGAGGTGAAATGGGACAGTTCCAGACGATTCTCTAGGCCCGTCGTATGAATAGTGGGGATCGCTCCAGCCACACTTAGGCAGGCGTGTCTCTGTATTGTATGTTAACAAACTACTTGCCACCAAATTACGTTGCCATATGTCAAAGTAGGCCTGGTCTTTTACCTAAAGGCATCATAATTCCACGTCACAACGCTCTCTCTCCACCTAATTTTTTAAGCTATTGAAGCATTTGGATAGTGCGCTCTGTGGATAGTTCCATTACAAATTGAGAGTTTTTGCTTCAACTGAAAGTAGGGAAATAAAAACAACTGATTAAATAATCAAGTACTCACTGTTAGCTATAGCTTGCTTTTGGTTAGGTACATTTGTAGTTCAATCGCAATGTGGTAGACTTCAGTTTTATCAGTTGCTAGTTTGCAACGCATTTTATGCTAACATATGATTGTCTTTAGATGAATGTTCCTGGAAACACAGCAATTCACACACAACTGAGTGTCTGTTAATACTTAGAAATAGTAACATGACCACCCCTCAAATAGCAAAACGAAATTTCCTTAATACAGCTGACAGTTACTGAATCCAATTTCACGCATAACACCCGTAATCCCATTCAAATGGAGTTTCAACAAGAAATGTCCTTGCGGTCAAGCACCCGCATAAAAATGCTAAACAGCCGACAACGACCTCATAAACCCAACAATAGAGTTTCATGTTTGATATTTTTTTATGAACAGAATAAATTCCCCAGAATTATTCTATGAGAATGCAACATGCAGTGCGCATAGATTACCACCCACCCTGACTCCTCGTACAATCCCGGAAAAAAAACTTTGCAATTTCCTTCTTGCATCCTTCTAAGACTCAACATCAAAGCCTGTATTTGAAGGAAGAAAAGAAGAAATAATAATAAAGTTGATGTTTTACACCACCACAGAAAGCGGTTCAAAGGTCCCTGGCATGGCAGGTCGCCCAACCTGGGGTAAGTTGTCAGGAGAGGATGAGCCAGGGTATGGAATCGAAATCAAATTCCTTCTGTCCATCCAATATAGCATCCTTGTTGCGGGACCGGTGCTCCGTGCTGATGCCACTTTACAGTGTAAATCCGTTTCAAAAGTCGCATAAGCTTGGTATTAAGTGTGCAGGAGAATGGAAAATCCTTTTTGCCGATTGACGGTTTTTTTGTGTGTGTGTTTTTCACCCTGGTTTAGATGACAACGTGGTGTAGTAATGAATGCACAGATGAGAGGCACGAGTCAAGACAGGGTGGTTATGAGTTCAGGATGTAAGAGATGAGTAGGGAATTAATGGAAGAAATACCTCCAAAGCGAAAGTATGCCGCGATTCCTTGTGATTTTTTTTTCTGCGCCAAGAACAAAAATTGAGGTGCAATTTCTGTAGTTATGGAACTTAAAAGATGAAATTGTGGATTATTAATCAAATAGCATGCAAAGAGGACATGCTGCCAGAAATATTATTGTAATGATGGAGATCTACATAAAACACCTTTTGTATAAAACTGTATTGAATTCTTAAATTGGTTTTATTTTCCATACACATTTATTGCTTTAACACTGTAAAACAAGTCTCTTTTGACTAGTGCTGTGTATTTAACATTCTTCTACGCTGAGCCACTAACAGTTGTTGAAACACTGGACGTTGATGTATCTATTGAAGAAATAAAGGATGTGATATTCAGTGCTGAAAATGGAAAAGCCGCAGGTGAAGACGGAATGCCACACGAATTTTTAAAAAATACAACACTTTCAATGTTTAGCACAATCTTCAAATACTCTACTACAAAGTCTTTTAAAAAGTCAGTGATTCATAAAAAAAGGACTACTCGACATAGCAGAAAGTTACAGAGGAATTTTCTTTATGAATACGCCAAAAAATATTCTGCGGCATTTTGGTAAAACATAATATTCTAAGCGGCTGGCTTTTGAAAAGGATATTCAACTGCAGATCAGATATTTACTCTGACATCCATTGTCAAAGCGTATCAAGCTCGAGGTAGGTTAGGTTACGTTATAGTGGCTGACGGCTAAAGGCAGTCACGCTTAGGCCAGAGTAGGCCCATTGTGATACCACGCGGATTGACTTGTCCTAAAATCGGAACCAGTTGGTGCTTGTAGTGAAGCAATTTAGCAGGCCTATGCTGGCGTTGTTTAGGTCATTGGGGCCACTGAAGTAGTAGGCCCCCAGGTGTAGGAACCTATGACTAGCCAGAACGCTACAGGAGCAGAGTAGGTGATGGTGTTTTCTTCCTCCTCTTTATCGATGCTGCTTCTGCAGAAATCATTATAAGAGGCCCCCATCATGCGAGCTTGATTGCCAATTGCACAGTGCCCGGTTATAACTTCTATGAGAGTCTTTAATGAGTGTTTGCTGAGCCTAAGTAGACTGAGTGACCGTTTTGGGTTAAGTGATGGCCAGTTTTCTTTTGTTTTAAGGCAGGTGGTGCTTTCTAGTCATTTATCATTAGTGGTTTCAATTGTGTGAAAATTTAAAGGATAGTAGGGTAGGCTGTAGTGATCGGCATGGAAGGTGGTACTCCTGCTATTGATAGGAATGAGGTTATACCATACCTGGCGAGTTCATCGGCCTTGCAGTTGCCTGGTATGTCACAGTGTAGGTGATCTGCGTTTTCTTACTCCTCTCGAGGTAAAAAAGTTTACTCATTTTTGTGGACTTTAAAGCGGCCTACAAGCTATCACAACTTGGCATATAGTAAAAATTTATATAAGTTACTAAAGAAATGTACACGCATACCAATGCAGCAGTTTGGAATGGTACTACTTATTCAGAGCGGCTTGAAATGAATACAGGTGTAAAACAAGATTGCCTTCTCAGTGCACTGCTGTTCTCTCTGTGAATAAACGCCATAGTAGATGCTCTGCCAGGAGGGGTTAGAATTGCTCATTTCACAATCAATGTGTTGCAGATGACGTCGTCGTACTTGCAAAATCCCCGGAACATATACAATTGATGGCCAACCGGCTGACGTTTTTCTGTAAGAGATGGGTAATAAAAATCAATACAGAAAAGACGAAAATGATGGTTTTTACGCGATGTCCAGGAATTCACATTTAAAGACAATGGAAATACGATGGTCAATCACTTGAAAACATCTTAGAGACAAAGCAAATAGCTCTAAAAGTCTGCTTAACCTTTAGTGGAAAAAAGTGTTCTATAACAAAAAAAAGTGCACCTATCTGTAAAATGTGGGTGGCCCGTGGCGTTGTGGGTATGTGAGTCGACCCCAACCTCGACGTCGCAGATTCGAATCCAGCTCCGAGCGACACAAATAATTTACACGACCCCACCTCTTTCGAGTCACTGACAATGCTCAAAGAGTATTTCCTGTCTAGAAAAAGCTTCTCAAACTTGGCCGTTCGGAGTCGGCATTAAACTGTAGGTCCCTTCCACTCGTGAGAGAACAATAGCACGCACAACACAAGTGGTTGCTGAGAATCTAGGCCCTGGACCTCTATGGGCTCTAGCGCCACCCATATTATTATTATTATATTATCTGTAAAATGTAAGACTCAGTCCACTCTCTGTTATGCCTCGCAAGTGCGAGGGCTTATGAGTATGAAGAAATTGAAGCATTCCAAAGGAACTTCATTAAAAAAGTCTTCAATCTCCCATTAAATACACCGAATTACGCCATACACTTAGAAACAGGTCTACCAAAACTGTCAACGGATGTACTCCAGTCACCAGCGGATTTCATACTTAAGATTTGTGAAGATGATGATTCCAGAATAGCAAGAAACTGTTTTTGTACGAGTTAAGGAATGCAGATTGGTGGCATGCAAGGTGGCAAACTATTAGTAATGACTGTGGAGAGACCCTACATGGACAATCTACGTGTTTTGAAAAATAAACTGTACCGCATTATTCAAACAAACGAAAACAACGCCCGAAATACGTTAAAATACGTCTTTTATTGTGTCAGAATAGAGGAATAAAGGAACTATTTTCATGGCTCCTGTAGTTATGATGAAATATATCTGATATTCAAGCAAGATGTGATGTTCTTTCACTAAATGCTAAACCTTATTATGGAAAGTTCAAGCAATTCTGTATGCTTTGTAATCTGAAATCGGAGGAAGATTGGTTTCTTATTATAAGTATTTATATGCCCAACATTCAGACCACGAAGAATAGCCTTCTTTGGAAAACAGACATGCTCGAAACCATACAACTTTTCAACGAATATAACTGGAACATCCTTATCACTTTTTTAAAATCAATTTATAAATATAGAATGCTGTTAATGTCTTACATTTAGAATCTTGGTAACCAGGCTGACGGCTTACCCATAGCTCTTAAGTTCATATTACATGATATCTCTTTTTTGTTATTAATAAATGTTATGAATTACTAACTTACATAGCACATATTGTGTCGTGAAGCGCTTCAATTCCACTCTTTTAAAGTTATTCAGCTTATCATCATCCAGTGAATGTCGTCCTGAGAGCGGATGAAATTAGCTGTAATCAGACTTAACTTAAAAAAAATGTTAGCGATAATTTATTTTCCAGTTTATTAAAACGTTCGACGAAATTAGTTTTCCTTTCAAAATTCAATTAATCACCCGACAGGATGCTATGAAAAACCAGTTACTCTTATGGACATCTCCCAAGAATTTCAACGAAATTCCACCCACCCGTACATCCAGTATCCTTGCACCACATTCTTCGGGTTAGTTAAGCTGCCGCAAACTATTCTCCCCCTGATAAGGACACTATTTCCATTGTCTTTGAGTGCCGCACCCAATTATCTTAAGAACTTGAATCACCCACCCTTAATTGACACTTTCGAGGTTAATGTGGTCGAATAATCCCTTTTTGTCTTCCTCAGCTTCCTGACGCCAAAGACCTTCACAATATGTCCTTAGTGGGCAGCTATGGCACCCACCTCCTGCACAGCTTTCACCCGCATCTCCTGCAATCTCTGAATCATGGAATGCTCGCTAACGGCGGGCCTGCAAGCTACTTCGCCAGTGATCGTGGTCTATCGAAACCGGTTCTAACGAATTTTCAACTGCCTTCTGCGTTTTCACCTCCCAAGTACATTGGTATATCCCTGGATCAGGTGAGTGGTGTCAACGAACAGACGGCGAAATAAAATCCAATTATTGCCACGGGATTTATCACATATCAACATCCTTCTTATGCATCTCGTTTTGCTTTCAGAATTTATTCAACAGCAGTAGTGAATCATTTCGAACGGATTCAGCCAGCCCGACATGCACATCACATGAATCCATGGAGGGATCAAACGATTATGACGGTGAAAAGGGTGAAAGTCCACGAAGTAATAATTCTGATCCAAGGGATTTGAGACGTAAGTTCTGTTCAAACATTTAGATACAAATTTTATTTTTCGTTACAACTCTTCTTTCACAAAAAAAAAAAAAAAACACGAGAAAAAATTGCAATTGATTTAAAGCGAGAAGTTGAGGGTGAAAGTATGTAAATCAACAGAGGAAAGGATGATATGGAATAATTGTGCATTCTAACGGATGAATGGCTTTTATTGGCTTCGACTGTTCATAGATAACCGTGTAGACATACACAGACACCCTCTCCGGGAGTCGACCGACACACCAGCTCTCGGTGCCTTCTGTTTTCTTTCTCGTTGATTTGAAGAAATTAAAGAAAAATGCAAATTGATTTTTTTTCGGTCTTACTCCCAACTTTGGGTGTCCTTTTCCGTTTGTTAATTTAAAAAAGAGCAACACGCAAAAGGGGCACTATTTGCATTTTATCAAGTGGTCCTGCTTATGGATTAACAAAATAAAAAAAGAAAGGATGTTGAAAGGAGATCACTTAATGAGAGAATTCTTTTCCTTATTAAATTAGGGCAAGTGGAACTGTGTAAACGGTTTACCTGATGATGGGGGATGCTTCAATAGGATTGACCAAAGTGATTTTAATTGGTGAAGCAGTGCGCGTCGAGCAGTGGCCAATTCGAAGGGAAAAAATGTAATTAACAGTGAAAGAAACGAGCAGGGGTCTGGTGTGAATGGTTCAGTTTTTGCGATTACTTTTATGCCATCTTTGATCTTTCATTAAGTGGCAACCTTTGAATGGGAGTCAATAGTCAAGGAGTTAAATTACATGACTTTAAGGTGAAATGTGATGCTTACTTTGTAGAAATGTGCGGGATATGAGAAGGAGCTTATTCGTTCGTATTTACAAAAATGCAAGTGACCGAGTTGGAAGAGGTTAATGAGTCGACCATTTACCAATAAGCGAATAAAAAGAGAAAAAGATTAGCACAACTCCTCATCGTGTTGTTTGAAGTTACAAGCTTTGATTATTATTTTTCTCTACGACTCAATACAAACATTGTAAGGATATAACTATAATAAAATGACTCCCAATTGGCAGTGATGGTGAGCCAAGTTTAATTTTAAGCCCATTTGAAAAAGCAAATGTACATGTGTTTACACATTTCATCGATTGTTTTCATCATTCATCCATTTCTTCACGGTTGTTTTTCATCAACTCCCGTTCAGTATTGGTGCAATTAAGTCCATGACACATTTCGGCAAATTTGCTCCATGTTGCCTTAAATTTACAAATGAAATAATTTAATAATAAAAAATTGTGAGAAACTCAAAAATCACGAGCCGTTAAGCAGGACTGGGATGATCAGCGTCTTATATAGAGTCAACTTAGTCCTTCGAGACTCTATAATCAATAGATATCCTACACCTGATCTCGGTGCTGATGTCCTTTGTGCAATTTACTACGGAGCCAAGGTAGGTGAATTCCTTGACTGCCTCGAAGTTATAGCTGTCCTTTATGACGCTCTGTTCAAAACGTCGATGTTGTTTGTCCTTTCTTGAGGACAGCACATACTTCGATTTGCCCTCATTCATCGCCAGACCCATTTTATCCGTTTCTGTCTCAATGTTAGCAAACGGCTCATTGACGGCTCGCTGTGTTCGACCAATCACGTCAATGACGCTCGCGTGCTAGCAATTGCACGGATTTTTGGAAGATCCTGCCTCTTGTTTTGGCGACTGAGACATGGCGTTGTATAGCTCGTCTCCATGAACGCTATCATATGCGGCCTTGAAATCGACGAACATATGGTGAGTGTTGACGACAAAAATGTACACCAGCACGTTGTGGAGAGATGTCGAGCGATTCATAAAGAAAAAAGTTCTTGCAAATCCCGACTACCTGCGTGCGACTTGGATGTCTTTTTGTGAATTGAAGTCACAAGTCAGCGTATATTGTAACACATCATGTGATTAGTCTTCTTGTCAATTTCATCAAAATCAGCTAGTTCGTACACAAGTTCGATACATAATTGGAACAAAATTGAATGGTTTTGTGCCAAAAATCATCCCCGAAACAGAGAAGTAAAATACTACGTCTGCTTTTAGATGTAGACACAATTTTTGGGCACACACACACGGTACGAATGCAAGGATGGTTAGTGGATGGGCATAAACAACTCGTAACTTTCGAACGGTATGTCTTAGCAATTTACTTTCAGCATCTACATTTTAGAACGATATTTGTTGAAAATTTCAGAGCCCTCCGACTCGTAGTTTCGGAGCATTCGTGTATCAGATAGACACAATATCTGCTTTGCTTGGTTGGCGTGCGGTCACCCGCATAAAGAGGGTATAGTGTTAGGTTTGAGGACGACTTATATTAAATTATCTAATTGACGTGACTAACTGACTAATGTGACGTTATTGCTTGGCATAATTCATCATAGATTTACTTTACTTGAACACGAATTAGTTGGATTTGTTTGACGTTGCACCAGCTCATCTGAAGATTAGTCGGAGGAAAGCTTGCCCGATGAGTGGAATCTCAGCGTCGTTTCGTCAAGAAAGGAGATCCCTTTGACTGAGCCAACTAAAGAGGGATCAGTCTCCTAAACATCGCGCACAAGATCCTCTTTACCATTTTGTGTGAACGCCTGAAACCATTTGTTTACAATCTCATAGTCATTGCTGATTATCAGTGCGGTTTCAGACCGGGGCAGTACCATCAACCAAATATTCACATTTGGGCAGATTCTGGAAAATACTCAAAAGTTGCAGATCGACATCAACACATATTTCTCGATTTCACGGCAACATATGACAGCGCGCATAGAGACGAGCTATACAGCGTCATGTCTGGTCTTTAAATTTCGTGCCAAGCCTGTCAGGTTTTGCAGGATGACGATGGAGAACTTTCGCTGCTCCATCAAGATCTGTAAAGAACTCACCGAGATCTTCAATGTCAAAAAAGGTTTTAGGCAAGGCGACACGCTGTCATGCGACTTCTTCAACATCATACTTGAGAAGATCATGCCAAACTCAAACGTAAACACCACAGGCACGATATTCCCAAAGTCCGTTCAACTGCTTGCATACGCGGCTGACATTGACGTGATTGGACGAACACAGCGAGCCGTTATTGAGCCTAAGATTCAACCACGAACTGCACAGCGGCATGCACCTAAGTAAGCGTCTTCGAATCAAACGCTTAAGAACGCTTGGTCATGTAGAGCGGATGGACACCACAACTCCGGCCAGAAGAGTCTTCTATACCCAACCAATGGGACAGTGCAATAGAGGAGGTCCTCTACAAACTTGGTGCGCGCAGCTGGAGGCAGCTGGCGAAAGATTGTGCTGGTTGGTGGCATTTTGGTTGAGGCCCAGGTCCACCCTGGACGGTAGGGCCAATCAAAGAAGAAGAATATATGCTCTTTGGCACGATGTCTCTGGTTCTCTGGAATCTACGTCAATCACCGACGAGCCTCTACTGGATATTTTTTACTGAACGTACTCTTAGTGTTAAGACCCATTGACGAACTACGATGTGTTCCACACATTACCTTTTAATTAGTACACAAAATATCAAGAGGAGATATGGTACACTCAAAATTATAATAAGTCAAATTTCGTCGCAACATGGGGGATCAATAGTTGCATGCCGTCTAGTCTCCAACTAGAGTGTGTTAGATATCCTTATAGTATGCGATAATACACTGAAAGAAACATACCAAAGCACGTACATCTGCATAAACACATGTATGTACGTACATTGCGTATGCAACTTGTAAACACTTTAGAAAACATTTAATTAGTGTTTTCATTTGAGTATCCACAACCATAAACAAGTTTAAACTGATGTCATTACACTTCGTCGCAACCCTCTCAATTCCAACAGTCGTTCACCTTAAGTAGCACCAATTTACAATTACCCTCCAACGAATTCCATTAAGCCATCCCCCCGCCTGCAAGCAAACTCAAATAGATTCGCAACGGAAGCAAAAGTTTACATTTCCCACAAAGACTCAATCCAATCCACAGCATCGCCCAACTGTCAGAATTCCAAAAATATCTCCCATCCTTGTTGGCTGTTGTAACGCTTGTCAAGAGAGTTCGTTCCCCACCCACCACAGCGAAGGGTTATAAAACTCACACAACCCCTTTGCACAATATGCTCACATCCCTTCAGAGTGGCGACCGTGCCTCGCAATGATTAGAAGTAATGATCGTAATTAAGAGCTTCCCCAACAAGCGCTAGTGTCAGATATGGAGCCATTTTGCCATTTGTACACATAAATGCTGGCCCAACTCTCCGAAGTATCTGTTATTGAAAGTGAAGTGAACAGAAGTATCTCACTCGCCCGCAGAGGAGAGGATTGACATGGGGAATTTATATCCACACACAAACACCTACACCTTGCAGTTCCTGCTGCGGAGCGCGAGCGTGAAAGGGGTGTCGAACAATGCCACACCATCTCCCGCATGCGACGACGAGGACGCGGACCACGTCAATTTTTCGGGTAATGATTGTTTATTTGTTCGGCGATTAGCATCGCTCCCGGCAGCGTCATAAACACCATATGGACGCACACGGTGGCGGATGGGAGCGACGGATCTCCGCGTTTATCTGCAACAGTATCCTTGGCGCTTGCTCTTTGATTTCTTTGCTTGAAAATTCCGGTCGCGGACTATTATTATTCAATCTGGTTTGTGTGTAATATTGTTTCCCGATTTGGGCGCCTTTTGTTTTGATTACTCGCCCCGTCGGGTATATGTGAGAGAGGTGTCAACGGGTGGATGCATACGCATCCGTGATTAGCTCGTGTCGTCGTGTATCATCATCAATCGATTAAGTTAAGTGGCACTTGGAGGATGCTAAAATGCATGGAGCTCTGGATTCTTAAGATGTTTACGGAAGTCTGGCGGCGCGGCGCAGCGGTGGAATGATGCCGCGGGGAGAATTTTCGAAACATCAATAAAAATTCTGGAGATCAGGGGTCGTATGGAGGTTGAATGTTAAACAAATAGACTGCAACCGGATAGCCGAGGGGGAGGCTGCTCGTAAAAGAACGATATAATTTTAAATTGAATGCGATAAATTTCTCGGGATTAGTGTGGAAGCCGTTTATCTACGTGCGGTGGCAGAATTGAGCTATTTGAAGTGTGCACTGTGGTGTGCTGAAGGGGTGGGGTCTTGTAAATTTTTATAACAACGCGCCATTGAATTGTAATTAATTGGCATGCATATGGCTGAGGGTGATTTAGTGTTATTTTGTGGATACTTGATTTCTTTTCGGGAATTCTTGCATTGGAATTCAAGACAAACATATTTGGAGAAATGGGTGTTGAATAGAACCACATTTAATGTGAATATTTGGCAGAAAGATAGGAAAAAATGCTTACAACTACTGCTTTGTGCGTGAATGCATTTTGACGGTTTTTGTACTTTTTTCATTTACTGGGATGTGTAAACTAGCATAAAATTAAGTTGCGTTATGCGAGAAATTTCCTTAAAGGCTTTAGTTCTTCTTTTTGAGTAAATAATAATAATATAATATGGTTGGCGCTACAGTCCGTAGAAAGTCAAGGCCTAGCCTGTCAGCAACCATTCTATTGTTCTATGCATTCTATTGTTCTAGCATGAGCATACGGGACCTACAGTTTTATACCGACTCTGAACGGCCATGCTTAGGAAGCTTTTTCTAGACCGATGTACTCTTTGAACACTGTCATTGTGGCAAAGAGGTAGCGACGTGAACATTATTTTTGTCGTACAGACCGGGGTCCAAGCCTACGACGTCGAGGTTGGGCCACTGCCTTTTGGAATAAACGTGAACCTTAATTAGACGTGAACCTTAAATGATGAGAATCAGCTGGATGTCTTATCTTGTTTCTTGCCATTTTCGCACGCTAGATTATTTAAAAAAAGTGGTTGGACGCTGCGACCTCTGGGAGTCCTATTCTTTGGTAGGAGTTGGTACTGGTGCAGTCTCATTCAGTCATTTTTCTCTTGAATCAGGCAGGAGTATTCATTCTAGGTATATAAGAAACTTCGAAAATTTCTGAAAGTTTCTAAAAGTAGATGTTAGGTGTGTGGGAATTCACAGCGGTTACCAATAACCATGTTCTGAACAAACGCAAACTCTAAGTTATTAAGTGATTGTTAGTGACTATGTTTTGCACAGCACTGGATATGCGACCGTAGATCAAAAGTGCACATACAGTGACTTAGGGAGAGTCGAGTTTCTCTCTGGCTCGCTAATACTTTAGCAATACTTGCAATTTACAAAACCACTACCTCCTAGTCGAAACTCCCTCTAATTCGTACAACTTTTGGATAAATATTCTTACTGTACTTTGCAAAAACCAAAATGAGCAAAAATGTGCACATCTGCGCCTGAGTGGTCGAAGATTTTATTCAAGGAAGCGACTGCGAACGGAAAAGTGCTGTACAAAATAATAGGAGTATTTTGCAGAAAAGAGTTTAGTTTCAGTATACTGGGTCAAAAAGTAAGAAGACCAACAGCTTTGGTCTTTATAATATAATTTTGGATTTATTATAAATTTCGTGTAAATTTTTTTGTTTAAAAATTGATCGAAGAGGGCCCCAGACCAGCTGGTGACAGGTTAATAGTACGCCTATAAAAAAACAACACAGCGGCATCTTCAAAGGTCGTAGCAGACAAGATTCACCTCCCTATAATTGATGTAACGATTCGCAGAAGGCTGTTAGAAAATAAACTTTTCGCCCGAAGCCTACGCAAGATCCCACTTTTGACAAATAAGATTCATCAAGCTCGGATCAAATTTGCCAAAAATCATGACGATTGGCCTGCGACGAAATGACGTAATATTCTTTGGACAGACGAAAGCAAAATTGTCCTATTTGGTGGACCTGGTTCCCGGCAATACGTCCATAGTCCGCCACCACAGAATATTTACCCCAGTATACCGTAAATTCCGTTAAACACGGTGTCTTGGTTTGGACATGTCTGTCGTATTTCGGGTTGGGGCCGATATATTTTATAAATGGTATCATGGATCAAATGTTTATGTAAAAATCCTTGAAGAAGTTATGCTCCTCTATACCGAGTACAAAATACCATTAAAACGACCCAAAGAATACAGGTAAAAAGGCAAAAGCGTGGTTTCGGGTCAAGTGTATTGAGGTCATGGAGTGGCCACCACAATCCCCTGACCAGAATCCTATTGAAAATTTGTGACGCGATATTAAGAAACATGTTGCTGATGCCAAACCAACAAACCACCCACAACTTTGGAAGTTTGTTGAGGAAGCCTGGCGTAAAATTACTCCTGCTCGTTGTCAAAGTCTTGTGGAATCTATGCCACGTAGGCGTCAAACAGTCCTAAAAAATAAGGGCTTCTCTTCGAAGTACTAAGCAACAGTAAGTAAATCACTAGTTGATTTTGAAAAAAGCATTGTAAATTTCATAAAATATTTATGCATTTTATGAACGCTCCTATTATCTTGAACCAGATTATTATCTGTTCAAGTTGGTAGTAACATGAAATAACAAAATTGTAAGTTAGAGTAAATCGTGTGGCAAAAAATTATTTTTTTGATTTATTTTTTTTATTTTATTTATAGGCATTAAGACCAAAATATATTTCTCTCTGACTGATTTTTACCAAAACTCTATCTAACTCACGGATCATGGTATCTCGTGAAAATTAGGCTTTGGGAGAGTCCACTCTACATACATGTACCTATGTTATGTTGCGAGACAATTAACGCCTCAGATGCAGCATTTTCGATTGATTTCAAGATCTCAATCTTGGCGAATAAAAAGAAAAAACGTACACATACATAACGACGTACTGTCACTGCACTGAATCCATTTGCAGACATAGACATAGATTTTCTTGCCACATTCTTCCTGCTTAACAGATTTTAACCTTTTAATACCCAAGTTGCGTGAAGTTTTATGTTGTAGAGGAGACAATGGTTTACTTTGGTTTTACAAGCTTTAAGACGTAGTTGAATTCAAGCGGCAATCGGTGAATATTGCTGAGGTTTCATTCGGTCTACAATTAAAACATCATTTTTTTATAGTACAAAAGGTTGTATAGCAGGACGTAATAAAACTATTAGCACGTAGTTTGGACTATTTTTGATCAAACCATGCGTGTCCAAAATGGACCAGTCACTTAAGAGTTACATTTAAGATAAAGTCTCGAAAAGCACTCATCACAGTTTTCGAAAAATCGCTTTAGATTCTAACGGATTTAGAAACAGCTTTAAGAAAAATTAATCTGAATACGTTTCGGGTCTGCTTTCGAGAGAATTTAAAATTGTTGACTAACAAACCGATGAATTTCTCCAGTACTTACAAAAATGATTATACTGGCCGTATGGTCTGAATTTGCTTTTTGGTGCAACTATTATGTGTATTTCCATATTTAGTGAGTCATTCTAATCTCCAAATGATATGCAGACGGATGAGTAGACTCACATCAAACTCAGATTCATGACTGCGTCAAAATCCGACTTCCATTTCCATCCAACCAACTGTCCGAATCCATTCACAATTCTTCAAAGTGGTGTGAAAACCTAACAAAAGAATTCCACAAATATTCCAAATACCCGGTGCCCGAGTGCTGTGCGAACCATACTCTATTTTGAAAACACATATGTATACACAAATCCCTCTAACCGTAAACAAACGAAACTATTCGAACAAAAAAAAAACGAGGAAATAGAAATTTTTAATTTAGTTGGTAACCGCAAAACGATTGGAAACACCGCTTTGTTTGTTATTCCTACGCAAAAATAAATTCAATGTACTCGCAGCGATTCGTTTCGGTTAGTCATTCCCCCTAAGCCACTTGGGACTTATCAAAGCGTGGCGAAATTAAAAATCATATTGCCTGCCGATGGGGCGGGCCTTATTGAACATGACACGGTGCCAGATAAATCGGATAAAAAAAATTGACTGATGACTCCCATGGCGTGAGTTCACCGGACTTGTAAAGAATCTAGTTAATGGGTCTTGAGCACATCTCTTTCCCCGCAATAAATATTCAATCAACACTCCTTTATGCTTGAGGAAGAATGAACAAAACGTTGGCAAATATTTCGACAGAACATTTTGACACAGCATGGGCATTGTAGACAGTTGATGGATAGGATAGTGAAATTAGAATTTCTTTCATGTTTGAAGTAAGGAATATGTTTTACATTTTTTTTTTGAAATTGCCTCCAAAAAGAGATTTTCAAGCTTTTTTAACATAGCTTGTTACGATTGTGAGTTTTTAGGATTGTGAAGAATTGTGTAATCTTTAGGTTGCTCAACACTACGACATGGCCTTCAGCTAGCTTTGTAGGTAAAGTATACATATTATAGGTTAGTAGTATAGTATATAGAGCACCTATATTTCTTAGAAAATGTGCATAATGCCCGAAAGAATAAGATCGCCGGGATAGGGAGAGAAACACGACCTCTCCAAACGGAAAAGGCTATGCTTCGATGGTTTGGGCACGTGGCACGAATGTCCCCTTCATCACGTCTACCGGTGCGTACCTTAAATGGGACACAATCGCACAAATCGCTAAGTAGAATATCAGCAAACGGCAATAAACTGATTTCATTAAACTGAAAAACATAGAATAGATACGCTGTCCTCTAGAAATTACATACAACATCGACGTTTTGGGCAGAGCGTCACAAGGGGCAACTATAAGTTAAAGGTAGTTAGGGACTTTCCCTACCTCGGCTCTGGAGTAAATTGTACAAATAACATCAGTAACGAGATCAAGCGTAGGATAACTTTTGCCAACCGCTTTTTAGGAGAGAGAATAATAGAGCCTTTTCTCGAAGCACCAAGTTGACTCTATATATAGCTGGGCCATGTAGAGCGTATAAAGCACTCAACTCCGGACGGAAGAATCTTCGAGCCTTCGAACTTGTGGGACAACGGAACAGAGGACGCCCGCGCTTATGGTGGCGAACCCAAGTGGAAACACACCTTAACCAACTTGGTGTGCGAGTCTGGAGAGGCTTGTTGGTTGAGGCCCAGGTCCACCCGGACTGTCTTCTACAGAAATAAATATTTTCACATCTCGACGAAATTTCGTTTTGTAAACATTTTTGTCTGATCAAGGATATAATCAAAAATCGAGGCAATATGCTTGATTACAGCAGATATAAGCAAATTCGGAATATCCTTTCAACGGATACGTTTTTCCATGATCATTTGAACATTCATCTGAAAAGCTTCTAGGAAATAATTCGTTTGAAATATGTCAACAAACTACTTCTAATTCCAGCTTCATGCGACTGGAACTTATTTCAAAAACAAAGTTGATTTTAGGCTTTCCATTAAGGACCTGACTTTTTAAATTAAACGCAACCATTTGATATATTACAAGCAATTTTATTGGAACATTTATGAATAAAGCTCGACTTTGTTCGTGTATCTAATTTTCAACGACTCGGACACACACTTAGGTCAAAACGGCCTCTATTTCGCGTTCAATGTTGGGCTCAGAGCGTTCAATGACCGCTTGTTGGCATTAATCAAAGACTTAATGTAGCCCCACAGTATATAATCAAAGGGGGTTAAATCGCACGAATGGTGCGGCCTATCGACTCACCATACTTATAATATAATAATATGGGTGGCGCTACAGCCCATAGAGGGCCAGGGCCTAGCTTCTCAGCAACCACTTGTGTTTGTGCGTGCTATTGTTCTCTCACGAGTGGAAGGGACCTACAGTTTTATGCCGAATCCGAACGGCCAGATTTGAGAAGCTTTTTCTAGACAGGAAATACTCTTTGAGCATTGTCAGTGACTCGAAAGAGGTGAGGCCGTGAAAATTATTTGTGTCGCTCAGAGCTGGAATCGAACCTACGACGTCGAGGTTTGGGTCGACGCACATACCCACAACGCCACGGGCCACCACTCACCATACTTACTCTTCAATAAATCGATTGTAACGTGTGCTGTGTGGCTTGTGGCACCATCCTGTTGAAACCACACGTCGTCCGAGTTCTTATTTTCTAATTCGGGCCAAAACAAATCGGTAATCTTGGCGCGATAAAACTTACCACTCACAGAAACGTGACGATCGTGACGAAAAAATGTGGACCAATAATGTCTTCGGCATGCAAACCGTACCAAACAGTAGATAAAGTGGTGATTCATGAAGCACATGTGGATTTTCAACCGACCAAAATTTTGCTTATTGAAGCACCCGTTGAGCCAAACATGAGAAAAACCGAAGATTGGGGTTAACGCCCTTAAGGTTGCGGTGACCGACTACGAATTTCGGTACATTTTTTTATAATTTTCAAACGTTGCTCGTTCGTGTTGTTTAACATGTTAAAAATGTTGTATTTATTGAATAAATTGCCAGTGAAGCTTTGCTGATTAATTAAAGAGGGTGTTCACAAATTAAATTCAAAGTTGCCAAGTCCCTATTGGAGAATCCATTATAAAATAACTGAAGACAACTATCGAAATTGCAAGTGCCATGAATCATATCTTTCGCATGTAGCTTCTTTCTCAAGCTGCCATCTACGCACATTTCACATTCATGACAAAAATAACGAATGTGCAATGAAAGCGCACTGGATCACATTTGAACTAGACTTAGATACTTACGACGAACGAAGAATAAATAAGGTTGAGCTTAAGGTTTAAGTGCTACTTAGTTGTGATGCAGATTTAAGAGTACTACGAGTGAACGGCTCTTAATGAAGTTACGTTCAAGTACTGGTGAATGTTTGTTTTCGGTGTAACAACTTTTTGTAATACATTTATAGCCACTCTTTATGGCTATCCTCTACTACTAATTTATAGTTTCACTTTTGTCTGTTGTCAAAGTTTAAGCCTCACTATAAAAGGTGTTGTAGGTCGTCAAGATTGTTCTTCGAAATTGTGAAGAAATTGGTTGTACGCTTTTGAAAACTTATCATTTCCAAATATTTGTACTATTTTATCGAAATTCCTATATTGCATAGCTGCGGTTGAATTATATTCAATCTTCATTTGTTCCTCCAATGCCCCGATGATGCTGAAACTGAAACGATTCCAACCTGTTCATTGTATGAAGGCATTAGTTGTTCAAATAAAAACTCGGCAGATGGTAGGATTGAGAAAATCACGATCGCCCTTCGGCGATTAGGTGGAACAAACTTCGAAAAGTATTACATTTGGAAACATTTGCAAGCTGGAACGATTAATTTCTAATACCTTCAAGAGTTCTTCTCTCTAATCAATCTTATTCTTACTGCGTGCAATAAGATTTACGAAAGAGTTCACTTTTAATTTCGAATTCAGATATCATTTGCTCTTCCCATGCGTCCTTCTCCAAGCGATTTTATTCATTCCCACATGCTGCAGAAGTCTGTGGATATCTTTTGCCGATTTTCATTCCACCAGCTCTCGGCCATTAATAATAATTCATTTCATAATATCAAAATTAATTTTCCAAATCCAATTTGTTATGCATCCACATCCATCCATCCGTTCGCCGTTCGGCATTCACTGTTCAGTGTACACTGTGCACGATTCACCCCCTTGAAATGAATATTTTTCGACAGCAATTAATAACTATAACAACGCATAATGTTCCACTCCAACTCACCCAGCTAATCACTTCAAATCTGTGCAAAGTCATCTTTCACCTAACAGCCCAACCACACAACACGCACACACACTACAGCAGCCGCCCTCCCACCTACCAAGTGTTCCCAAAAAGCTCATTAAAAGCGAATCATTTTAGCAACACATACATACTTGCATGCAGGATATTTCCTATGTACACAATCGACGCCCTTACCGTACGAAACTTCAAAACGTCAAGAGGTCAAAGAGTTTTCCGCCCAACTGGAGCAGGGAATGAGGGTATTCATACTCGTATCAAACGTGGCCTCTGTTTGCGGGGTGCACCATTAATTCTCAGTATAACATGACAACTCTCTGTGTGTAGTTGTTACATGTGGTACTCCACGAACCCACCCCAGAACTTGTGTAAGCAGAAAAACAGATGTCATCTGACACCCCTGCGGATTCATTTGCATTGAATTCTATTCAATTCGAGTTTAATTACTCGGCAGAGATAAATTTCGGCAATTTCTAAGCTTAAGTGTGTCAAATTTAAATAAATACATTTGACAGCCCGTCTGCTCTCATGCCAAATTGGGTTAGGGTGGCATCCGGTGTCATGGAGCGAGCTACAGGTTAACAGGTCTCACCGCAAAAACACAAAAAAATAACAGAGAAAGAAACCGTCATGTCAAACGTCAAAACAGTGCTGATTTGTCGCTGAGGGACAGACATTTTTTGACATTTTGTTGAATGCAACGTCCGCGGTTTGGATGTCAACATCATTTTGTCACGAACCTGCGGTGGCCCTGGAAAAATGGTTCCATTTTTTTACCGCTTCCACATTGTTGTTCGCCAGTCGCGTCGCCGGCAGGTCATTACAACTGAAAATGAGAAGCAAAGGCCGTTTACGCGCTTGAATTGACGTCGCTTGAAAAATGCTGGTTTTGTTTTGTGTTCGGAGGTTTGCGTTTTATTTCCGTAACCACACCCCCACTCGCATCAGGAAATATTTTGCATACGCATAAGCACTGAACACATCCGCCAAAAATCAACCAACCGACTGCGTGGCCAACCGAACGGAACCGTGCTCGCAGCCATTCATCCGTCTAAATTTTCCGTAGATGGCCGGATCACCTCACTTCTCTGTCCCGCTCTGTGGGTGGGATTGTGAGGTACGGGCCACTCGTTATTGTTTTGATGTTATCGTTGGTTATCGTTTGTTACATCGTTTTAATAAAAATTCCACATTTCCATTGTGCGGTGGCTGCCACATTATTTATTCTTGCAATTGCAATAAAAATCGCTATTAGTCATATGTAGTTGTGTGAGCATATGGGGATACAGTTTTGGGGTGGAATCGGCGAAAGGACACAAAGGCAACGGCCACGAGTCCTGGCTGGGAAGTAACAGAAATCATAATTCATTTTCCTCTCGTCGACTGTTTCCTCTGCTTTACTCGCTTGTGTGTGAGCGCTTTGTTAGCACGTGTGTTAATATTGCTTGTGATATTGAAAAGAACGACGATTATCGCTTCGGAATGAGATGTTGAAAAATGGATAAAATATGCACTGTAATTACGTTTATGATATTTGTGACTATTAGTCAAGTGGCCAGTCGGCAAGAAAATCTGTTTTGTCATCGAGAATGTTGCCAAATTGGCACTCCAATGAGGGCAGACTGGGTCGTCGTGGAGCAAAAACAAACACATCACATCACCTTCTCTTTGGTTCAAGATGTATACAGGTCTGGAGGAGAGTGTGAAGCCTTGGTTAGATCTCCGCTAAATTTCGATGTGCGAAATAGGGTCCAATAAGTGAAGGTGTATTCATTTACATTAATCAAACAAAATACATTTAAAGATCAGGAATACACTGGCAAATGCAAATCCTGCAATTTAGAGACACTGGTCTCGGGAGAAAACCGCTACCAACTGGAACACTGAAATTTATATGTCTAATCAGCCGAGCCTAAGAAGTGACTTATCTTCGCTGTAGTGATTATCGTCTTCCTAGTTTGGACTTGGGTCTCAACTAACAATCAATAGTCAGATCCTCAAAGTAGAGCGCACCCAAAGTTGGTTGAGGTCCTTCGCCACTTGAATGTTCCATGTCGTTCGAAGACGCATTCTGTTTGGTCGTCACAATGGCTGGGAATCGAGGACTCATAGAGCCAGAGGTATGGTGTCCATACGCTTTACATAACCTAGCCACCTAAAACGCTGGATCTAAAGAGTTCGTGGTTGAATCTTCTACTCAAGAAACGATCAAACGCAAACAGGACCAAAGATCGCACGCATAACTTTTCTCTCAGAACTACCAAGAGCTTCTTCATAGCTATAAAGCTGGACATCGATTATCAAAGTGTTTTGTAGAGTCCGCTGCCGTGATTATAGTAATGTGGATATCCAATGGAGGAAACATTTTTGAAAGAAACTCTACTTCTACTCTCTTCTAGCACAAGAGAAATACTTGATTAACAACGTTTCTATGAGGCTTATGCCCAGCTGCATTGTGAATCCAAAGGCTTTGTGTGCCATACAAATTGTTGGACGTGCCTCTTTACTTATTTACTCCCGTGTCTTACTCTTGTAATCCAATGACGGAGTCATTTAAAAATCTGCTTGATACTTTAAATCATGAAATTAAGGCGTTTCATGAGGCTGCATACTTGATGCCAATTCTGTACATATGTCATCAATGAAATCAAAATGTCAAATACAATCCTACATAAAATTCAATGTTTGATGTTGAAAGCTCTGATAGATTCGTTACAGTTTAAGTTTCTCCATTCTTACTCCTGAAAGTCAAAGCCGTCATTATGCAAGGAGGAAAATCATAATGATATTTTTCTTTGTTCTAGTTCGTTTCCATAGCTATAGATACGTCTTCTGCTGCATGATCTGTATCCTGAGAGAGTTGAATTTCCGGATATGAAAAGACTACCCAACTGAGGAATACTAAAATAAGTTTAAACGGGTCAGAAATGCCTGCAATGCAATAATCCGACATGTCAAATTCTCCTATGAGCAGAAGTTGAGGCAAAAAGCACTGGTGTCCTCCAAGGCTTTGGTCTGTGTCCGACACTCTTTCTCTTTTTTTTAAGTCATCTCCTGTGTGCTACTTCTAATCCAATTCAATTTCTTCGCTGATGACAGTACCATCAGCTTCGCATATTTATTCCAAGACTCACGACTGTGCCCTTTGTAGAATTACGACAGCGTATATTAAGCGCGTTGAATTTGAACAAATTGAATTGAACATAGAAAAAACAGTATAATTAACTGGGGAAAGAACAATAAAGTATAATTCAATGCTTCAAAAATGCAATGCTGTCTGCTGTCACTCAGGCGCTGTTATGGATTAAACCTGACCTTCTATCCTATACTTATGTGTATCAATACTTGGATTACAAATCGGAGGTCGCCAAAAATGCTGCGAAAAGTCTATGTTTCCTTAATGGATGTATTTCTGGCATCTTAAATTTCAACCCCTTTAGTGTCGTTGGCCTTTATTTATAAGGCTTACTTCCGCCGTAATGTCAAACTTGGTCCAGGCCGAACTTCAAAATGTTTCATTAACATCAGTATGTGCGTACGTAAGACATCAACGTTCGCTGGTAGGGGAGATAATGTGAGGCACTCAAAAATTACAATGAAGCAGAGACATTCTAAATTTTGCAGAACAATCCTTTCCTCCCCCAGACAATAAAACGCAAAGCTATCACTTCCATTTGTGCAAACTGAATGAACTTTGATGTGCAATGCCAGAGCACACACATTGTCGTCTTAATGCGTTTTACATTCTCCGGTGTAATTGTCACTAGGAGCACAGCAGGGTGTGACTCGGTGCTTTCGTCAATTTGCATCCATAAACTGCATCCTTCACGCGAGTGCTTCCAAATTTGCATCCCCCCCACCCGGCTTTGCAGGTTGGCCGACGTGCGGGCGCATCCAATTCACGATGCAATCTACGAAATAGACAACAGATGACACAATATCTGGCGTTCTCTTAAATGATTATTATCTGCAACAAGGTTCGTTGACTATTCACTACAGCATGTAATGACCGTCAAATTTATCTCGTCGGTTTTATTTTGAAACGGATTTTGAAACATTCCTGATGCACAATTAATTCAAATTTAATTACTCACACATACGCATGCACTTCCAGATGTTCACAGTAGCAGCGGCGGCGGCAGTGGCCAACAAAAAAACGGCAACTCGCGTGGTCATGTTCCTGATGTGTGTCCGGTCTGTGGTATCAAAGTCACCCCCGACGAGTGGAACTCGCATTTCCTAACCGAACTAGATAGGCTGTATAAATTGAGCTCGGGCATGGAACGGGCGAATTTACAATCCAATTACATGTTCGCCCCACCCTGCCCTGCACAGGAGAATGCCATTCGGACTAGTCATAATCGATGGGAGGTGAGTGGGCGTTCGATGGTGGTGTCCTTAAAATAAGAATTCCGAATAACTTTTCTGTTCTCTTTATGCTTGCAGACATTCCAAAGAATACGAAACAATCGACAGAATCGTTTGCGAATCAAGGTTCGGAAACGGAAGTACGGCAATGATATGTACTTCTTAGACAATTTGTTTTGTAGTTCTTGTCCGATTTGTAAACGAAAATATTCCATGGAAGCGACAAAGGGCAGTGAGGTGAGTTGTGTGGAAAATAATAAGTATTTCATTTAGATTTTGTATCAGTTTTGCCTTTGAACAGACGCTTTCATAAAAGTCGTGTTCTAATTCATTTATTGTTGTTTTCGTCGAACAGGACGAGACACAGCCGAAGGACGAAATTGAAACAGTCGACGTGGAAAGCTGTAACGATGATGTACCGGACTCTGGCTCGGAGATGAACAGTTCAAATAGCGCCGGCAAATTGGACGGCGTTCTGTACAGGACCGCATGTGTGATAAATAAGGAAAGTTCCGAGGAAGATGTGACGAACTCCAACAACTGGGAATCAAACCCCAGTCCACATATCAGTGGTAAGTGAGAAGACATACCTGGTTATTGTTAAATTCTTAGCCGCTATTGGCTGTTAAAAATCCCGAGTCCCCAATTCCCAATCCGACCACCCGCACCCGGCCTTGTGACTAAAATAAGGAAAAAGACGTAAATATTGATGTGTACGGTACGGTTCCTTTAGACAAATCAGTTCCATCGGACTGTGTAAATTAAATGAGCATAGTTCTAGACGATTTTTTCTGAGTAAAAAAGCTATTTAGTGGGTGTGGATATTCGTGGTACTACTTCTTCATTTGGCGAATAAATTATAGTTATTTAATTATACATAAATACACATAAAACAATCAAACAAAACTACACTCACAAACAAATTCCCATAGTGCATAGTACATTGAGACAAGGCAATATTCAGAGATTCAGCATTACGTGTTGTGCAGACATGAACGACCACTGAATTGATGTCTAATTTTCTGCTATTGACATATATTTTAGCTGTCTGGCTGCTCAAATATTTAGCTACACCATTGTCTCCAAAAGTCAACAATATACAAGGTGGGCCATCTTGTATTTTCTTAATCATAGGTTATTTTGACACTGGCAGCTAATAATATTGAAGATTTATTTCCAAAGAGAGTGCTGTTTAGTCCAAACAGTGCGTTTTTGGGCAGGAGTTTTTGCCGAAATGAAGCATATTCCGTCCGCAAGTCAACAAAAAGTTCGTCAGACCGATATGTTGACGGAGAATACTCATGGTTCCCGTCGTCGCAGAAAACATGACTTTGGACAACCTCTGGTTCACGCAGGACGGCTAGGAAATGTTCCGAGACGATTACAAACTAAACACATGTTGATAGAAACAAAAAAGAAAACAGACCTTGTCGGATGTCTTTCATAGACTAAATTCTTAATCGGCATCTCTGCACTCACAAAACAACAGTTTAAATGCTTTCCAAGAAACAAAATAAAATACGACGTTACTGAACTTAAAGAGGTAAACAAATAAGACAGTGAAGGAATAGGAAAACATGTAGACAAGCAAAAGTGACAAGACATGTGCATAGATACAATGTTTCAGGGCTTAAAGCACGTTGCTTTACTTTTATTGCCGTAGGTAACTTGCTCCATGCCGGACAGCCGATCCATAATATGTGAATGTGCAGACAGAGTATGATAGTAGGCAGCAGCCGTGGCTTAACATGTTGGGTCCATAGTGCCTTCATGAAGATTGAAGATATCTTTCTACCAAGAGACCTTCGGTACTGCTAAAACCAGCCTGATTTATTTATATGAGAATGAGTTCTTTCAGCTTTTCATTGCTCTTAACCTCTAGATCCACGAAGAGGAACTGTATTATTTTCTTTGCCAAGGATGGGCATTCACACAACAGTCTCTACCTCGTCTCTGTAGAATTTGCAAAAGTCCTCGTGCGGTACGTTTCCCGTTCTTCTTCTTCTTTGATTGGCGCTACAGTCCGGGGTGGACCTGGGCCTCAACCAACATGCCTCTCCAGCCAGCCCGATCTTTCGCCAGCTGCCTCCAGTTGCGCACACCAAGTTGGTTGAGGTCCTTTTCCACTTGTGTGCGCCATCTAGTGCGAGGACGTCCTCTGTTGCGCTGTCCCAATGGCTCGGTGTCGAAGACTCTTCGGGCTGGAGCTGTGGTGTCCATCCGCTCTACATGACCTAGCCATCTTAAGCGTTGGATCCGAAGACGCTTAACTAGGTGCATGCCGCTGTACAGCCCCGTATAGTTCGTGGTTGAACCTTCTCCTCCAAACGCCATCAACGCAAACAGGACCAAAGATCGTACGCAGAACTTTTCTCTCAAAACAACCAAGAGCTTCTTCATCCGCTTTCAATAGCGTCCATGTCTCTGCGCCATAGAGCAGGACTGGGATGATCAGGGTTTTATACAAGGTCAATTTGGTTTTTCGAGAGATGGCTCTGTTACTCAATTGCCTCTTGAGCCCAAAGAAACAGCGATTGGCAAGAGTAATTCTGCGCTTGATCTCGGTACTGGTGTTGTTGTCCCTATTTACTCCGGAGCCTAGGTAGACGAAGTCCTTGACTACCTCAAAGTTTCTACTGCCCAATATGACGCTCTGTCCGAGACGTCGGTGTTGTGCGTCCTTCCGTTATGACAGCATGTACTTTGTTTTGCCCTGGTTTACCGCTAGACCCCTTTTGGCCACTTCCGCTTCAATGCCAGCAAACGCCTCATTGACGGCTCGCTGTGTTCGTCCAATCACGTCGATGTCGTCCGCGTAAGCAAGCAGTTGAACGGACTTTTGGAAGATCGTGCCTCGGGTGTTCACGTTTGAGTTTCGCACGATCTTCTTAAGTATGATGTTAAAGAAGACACATGACAGCGTGTCATTTCCCGTTAAGGGCTTTATTTTGTATATTTCATTGCATATAAGGCAGCTCAGTAATGTTGAGTTTTTTGTTTAGTCAGCATCGGCCGCAATTCCCTTGCTGCTGCCCCAATTTCCAGACCAAGCCGACCGATTCTGGTTTCTCAAATTTCTTACTTATCTAGCCGTGTTAATGCGTAACATAATGGATTGCCAGATATTCTCCCAGCACAAATTCCTTTTCCGCGAAAATGTCCGCTTTGTCCTTCCATGGATGCTAGTATGCCCTGGTACCCAGCATACAGTGAACGTGATTACCAAGGATATCTCACTGATACTCTATCTTCATAACTTGACGTCGATATCATAGTGTCAGGTGATATAGCCTTTATTGGCTATCGAAATAAGACGAGATCGATTTGTGAATTTGTTTTGTTCTCTTAGCGCAAGAACTCTTTACCGCAGTCAGTTTAGCTTACAACGCTGCACTCAGTGCGACAAGTCGTTAGAAAATCAAGCCTACTAAAAGTCAACACAATTTGCAATATTCGGGAAATTCGAATTAACCATTGAAATTTACAAATCCGAAATGTCATCGGATATTATTTACGTTATCTTCTCAACATACACTCATTTGTAGGAGTACTCGTATTTATAATATATTAATAATACGTACGACAAACATTACCTGATATTAGGTCTATACATGCGATTTTTCTTCTACCGGCTTTAAAGTGAAAATAGATACGACTATGTTAACATTGGACACAGGGCGTCAACCTTGCAACCAAATCGGCACTGTAATTATATTAGCATCATGTTGAATATTTAGACAACAAGCCAGCATGCAAAAAACTGATCAATATTATTACTGTGGACTACATCCGCGCGAGCAATTTGTGATAACGGAGGTATTATTTTTTTTACTTTTGTTATTGAATTTCAAAAAAGTTTCATAAATCTACAATCAAATACGAAAAATTGTAATCATAGATGACTTTCAGAGACCTAACCAAAGGTTATCGAAACGGCATAAAATTCCAAAAATATACTTACTGCATTTGTCTTGGGAAAATATTAATCGTAATGGTTTTCGCTTTAGAGCCTTGAATCTTCATCCTATTTAAAACAGTCCAATTCCAGTAGTAAAGCGCTACGTGCCGCATGCAGGCGGATTTTCGACGAATACTAAGAAATGGGTTAATAATGGCCTTATTTTATGCTGGTTATATGTAGTTAACATCTTTACACTTTAACAGCATATCGTAACTGGTGATCTCTGGCATACGTTGCTAAGCATCTTATTGACCATACCAGAATGTGTTCTCAAAAACAAGCATCTTTAGTTTTTCATATCAAAATTAGTTCTCGTGTTTGAGAAGTCGAGTGTTCTGAAAAACTATTTCTAGGGAAAATATGGAATCAATTTAATTGTTTAAATCCCTGACAACAAATTATTTCCACAAAATATATACATAATCGCCTCAGTTTGGCAAAATTCAAATCAGAAGAAATTGAAAAAAAAAATTAATTTATAACCAACAAAACTCCAGACTGAGTGGAGAGAAGTACTACTTAGAAGTTTGTGCTCTAGCTTAAGATATACGGTCTATGAAGTCACAGCACGCGATCGCTTTATTTCGACTGATACAAATGATTTACGTTCTACTTAAAACTTCAAAGTCGGAGCGTGTGAGCTCGCCGTTGCGATATAGCCTTTATTTAATGTGACTAACTTATTTATAAAAAATAAAAAAAATACTTTAGTTTTGATGTCAACGGTAACTATGTTTTGTTGCATTAACCTGTGACATGAAACTGTTACTATTTCTAAAATGTTTGATTTCTAGTTGTTTCCTTTCTACAAAACGAATTAAATTTTAGCTGCAAATAATACACCTACACTATGTACACTAAAACGGTTGTCCGGAGTGGTGACAGACCACACCCACCTTTGTAGAAGGAAAATAAAAATCAATACAAATTGTAATATATATTTATATAATTGGCTGAACAATAGGGGCCCAACAGATGTATTACATGGTTTAAAATGTTGCTTATCAAAATCTTTTAAATAGCTTATTTTTTACGTAGATCGTTTTCTTGTTGTCCTCTCGGGATGGGGTATCCACCGGCCCACCGACCGGTGTGGCGGCCTATTTATGCGACTGCTATTAATATTTCGATAGAAGTGATACAGTCCGTTGGAAAATGTTTGCTCATTTCGCAGATTCGACGCGTTGAGGAATTGTTGTCTGGGGTGGTTGTGGATACATGTGTGTTTTTGCCTCTGAAAACATTGTCACTATGTAGAGAGACGATGCGGGCTTCTTCATAGAGTCTCCTGTTAATGGGGTTCTTCTGACGGTCCCTGTCATATGCAGGTGGGACCGTTGCATATTCGGAATATATTCCTCTCAAAGATTCAAAGCTTTTCCTTGCTGGCCTTGAATATGGTATGCCATATTATGGAGTAGCAACGCATGAGCATTTAGATGCGATGGAATCCAAAACTGCCCTTTTTGAAAGTCAACTGAAGTGATATTTGAAATTAAGTTTCTCGGTAAAGTTAAAACCGAAATACTTTACCTTGTCTGTTGGTGTTATTGGCTTATTGTCATGCCATTTGTAAGCACACTCTTGATGTTCCGGCATAATGTAAGTGATCTGCATCTACCTGGGAATGGTTTTCGGAAGAAGTCAGTACCGACTTCACCGCGAAGTAGTTGTACTTCTTTATTTCTTGCTTTTTGAATCTCCACACTGCGATTCGTGGTGACATCGATGTAGCCTATCTTAGTGAGTAGACTGGGAACAAACAATATTTCAGTGTGTCAGCACTTCAAATACAAATGTTTGCTTTGTACAAATTCATTACCCAACATGAGAGCAGAAGCGACTTCCACCTACAACAAAAACTCGTTCAATTCAGAGGAGGAATAGAAAACAGAGCGGGCGAAACTTAAACATAAATCCCATAATGCTCCATTATTTACCAATCGTAAAGCTTCTCAGTCAAAAATTCTCTCCAGCTGGCACGATCCTTAGCCAGCTGCCTCCAATTTCGCACTCCAAGTTGGTTAAGGTCGGTATCATTTCCTCAAAATGTTTTGTTGTCACCAACTGAACTCCTCATTCAAATTCAATATCAAAAACTCGAGCAAATACATTAATTATGCCCACTCTATATCTTGGACCCAGGGGCTCTGGTTACACTTGATTACATGCCTGTAATTAGGGCAACTACTAATTATCATTTAATGAGGATTCCAAGATACCTACCTATCCACTTTCTCTTACAAAAATGTAGAGTTTTGTACAGTTTTTCTTCGGGTCAGCATTCATACATAACACAATATTTTTGTCATCCAATAATTGCAGTTAAAAACGTCAGTGAACTGTCATCGACAACGCACCACTTTTACAACGCAGACTCCTGTGCAGAAGATCGCAGTTGCAATAGCAAAGAAATCGACACCAACACGTGCAATAATGACAGCGATGAAGACGTAATCGTCGATGATGATGATTCAATAAAAACATTAAATGCAAAAAAACGTAAATTCGAAGAAACCCTTAGCAATAGGTAAGATCACTTATTTGTAAAATAAAATGCATCACATTTAATCCGGAACGTCTTAGTAGAAACGATAACGTCTCACCTGACGACGAACGACCACGCTCCGAGCCGCAAGTAACAAGCACTGAGCCAAACATGGAGATGGCAAACAATAATAACAACAATAGCAACATCAATAACAATAAATACAATTTCGAGGAATTACGTTCGAAAATTCCCGAAACAGACGTGGGTGGACTGCAAGCCCAAGCTGCGACTGCCGGAGGCGTAATGCAGGACTCAAAGGTGGGGATAAGTTCGGATAAACCGGACGAAGAATACAAATGTTTCATTTGTAAGGTAAATTTGCATTGAATTTTAGTTTCGCTTGCACTTAGCATCTCACTGCATGGCAATTTCTAATTTCGTTGATCCCCCCATAACCCATTCCATTCATTCGAAACGGGCATGTTCAGTGAATCAATGAACTGAGCATGTCCGTGTCACCGAATGTATCATTCGCAGCAGTCAAACTGACAGGACTTTTTGTTTTTGCTTACTCAAGACAGGTATAAAGGAGTTCTCATCGGACTTCTTCCGCGGAAGAAATCTCTACTTCCACCAGAGTTGCGCAAATGTCATGAGCACTTACCGGCTGAGTAAAGACATCCAACAACAACAGCAGCATCATCAGCAGTTGCTGCAGCAGCAGCAACAGCAGCAACAACAACAGCAGCAACAACAGCAGCAGCAGCACAACGTATCAAACAACTAATGTCGTGATGTTTAGGCCAAGGAAGAAATAAACCGGAGAAAAGAAACATCAAAAATCAGAAATAAGATGTAAATTAAATTAAATTAATTTGTTTTGTTGATTTAGCTTTTATTTATGTAATTGTTCTTTATTTAAATATGCACAAATCTATTATATTAATTATATTTCTTTTGACATTATCTCTAATTAAGCAAAACAAAGTTTACTGTAGAATATTTTAAATTAATGAGGAACACTGTAGGTATAGACTTAATGTACTTTAGCCTTGTCTCGGTGGAAAGGGCGACCAATGCACTGAGAAGAAGATTGTTTGACACTTCCATACAAGGTCCTTGACAAATAAATGAGCTACTGTAATTTATTGGTAAACATAATTTGAATTTAAAATAAAACACAAATGAAATAAGTAAAAAAAAACAATGAAAATTTATGTAAACATGAATTTAGAAAAAAAAATACAAAATATATATAAACCAATTATTGTTATATTTAAATATGAAAAATAAAAATACTAACACGCAGAATAAATCGCATGTTTTGATACTATTTGTTCAAGATGCTGAAGGCTGAATGTTTGCTGACTTCCGGAGAATTGGAAAGTGGACGAACTCTCTAGAGAAGGTACTAATTCTGTACTCTTTCCGGATGACGACGGCCCATTCCTGCCTATCGCAACTGTAAAGCATCTACTAAAGCTGTACACGCTTGATCAGGCAAATCGTAGCTGTTCAACTGGCACAGGATGCTTCATAACAACCTTAAACAACTCTGACCTATACTAAACCCAAAACGATCACTTAAAATTATCAAAATGAACAGGTCTACTCTTCAAATAATCATTGGCGTTGTAACAGAGCATTGCGCCATTGGAACATATGCCTCCAGGATAGGCCCCTCTTACAATGAATTCTGCAAGAGCTGTAGAGACGGGGATGAGGGAGAAACCGTTGTACACTTTTTATGCAACTGTGGTGCTCTCTCATCCAGCATGTACAGACATCTCGATGCCTATATCAATAACCTGGACGAACTAAGCACCGTTAAAGTCGGTCACAATCTCCGCTTCATCAAAAGTACAAATTGGCTTGCGGACTAGGCATAGATCTGCGTGGTAACACAATGAGCCCTAGCCTAAGTGTATCTATCCTCTCGTACAGCAGTCATAGACTTCAACCTAACCTACCTAAGTTTTAAGTGGTCAAGCTGAAATTCACAATTTTCTAAGTAGGATTACTTCTCAGCATTAATGTGCGAACGACAGTTCGATAAGTTTTAGGTTTTCTTATGAATTCGGTGCAGATGGTGGTATAGTGCACATTGAGTCGACGAGCTTTCTAGGTGATAAATACGTTAAGTGATTTGCAAACTTAGAAAATTCCAGAAGGAAGTTAAGATAAATGTGTCTACTAAATGACATGTGAAGGTAAAATAATTGGTAAGTAAAAGTGCTGCTGAATGCGGACACAGATATGCGAGTCTAGAGTAACGTGGCGATCTTAAATTGCTAATCAGGAGGAGTAGGTGTGCGGATGAGGAAAACAATAAATAAAGTTGGTCACATTGCGATTAAGGTCTGACAATCCGAAACTTTCGAGCAGACAATATCACAAGTAATTTAACTTTATATAAAAGGCTTATCTATTATAGAAAAGACAATAAAAAGCGCAGCAAAGTTTGAACACAACCCGGGTGCTCCAATTTCACATGTCTTTAATAATAATGGTTCTTTACTTCACCTACCGAATTTGATTCTAACATATTGCTGAAAGTTTGTTTACAGTATAATTGAGATATAATGTTTTCCTAAGTACATACATTCACAATTATTGATTCTGTATAAATTGACAAGATATGTATTTAATATAATTGACTAATAACGAATCGAAAATAAGAAATATATAAGTTATAAGTATATACAAAATTTAAAGATAGTAAACAATAAATAAATAATGAATAAATAACAAATAAATAATCAAAAGGTAATAAGTAATTGGTACACAAAGTTTGTTATAATGCAGGCATTGATTTTTTAAGAGTTGATCTTTCATCACATAGTTCTACTACTGCACAAACAGAATTGAAATTACGGATGCATCTAGTAAGCAGTTCATTTAGACAATAATTGCAAACGTGTCTTGGTAGCAGTAACAGATTTCTTGATCGAAGATTTCTTTCCGGGCCATAGAATTTAACATGTTGAAGAATATCAGGACAGTTAATTCGGTACGCAAGAATATCATGGATGAACATTATACATTGAACACTTCGCCTTTTTTCTAGTGTATCTAATCCACTCAGTGCACACCTTCTTGAATATGGCGGCACAAAATCAAGGTTCCATTTCATTCGTTTTATTAAGAATCTTGTAAAGGACTTTTGAACCCTTTCCAAACGTAAAACATATTTTAAGTAGACAGGACCCCATATAACAGAGCAGTATTCTAAATATGGACGAACAAGAGACATGTAGACAGACTTCAGTGTATATGGATTTGAGAATTCGATACATGTACGCTTAAGAAACCCAAGCATTGAGTTGGCTTTGGAGACTACGTAATCTATGTGAAATGAAAATATAAGCTTTGAATCAAAAATCACACCTAGGTCGTTTATTTCTGCTTGTCTACAGAGAGTTGTCCCACTTACAGAATATTCAAAAAGAATAGGCGACAAAACATGGTAAACAGAAAATGCGTTACATTTATTTACGTTTAAAGCTATCTGATTGAAGTCACACCATTTAACTAACTTGTCTAAATCGTTTTGAATGTCTTGTTCGTTGGCAATCCGAAGAAAAATCTTGAGATCATCAGCGTACATCAAGCAATTAACCTGACTAAACATTAAAGGAATATCATTGACAAACATCTTAAGGAGTAGTGGTCCCAAATGACTACCTTGGGAAACACCGGTTACGACATTCTCGACTGACAACTACCAATTCTAACACATTGAACTCTATTTGAGAGGTAATTCGAAATCCACTTGAAAAGCATTGAGTGAATTCCAAATGACTTAAGTTTGTTTAGCAAAATTGCATGGCAAACTGTGTCCAATGCTTTCTGGAAGTCGGTGAATATCTCTCTAATGAGTCAATATCGGGAACTCTGAAAACAAAAAAGCAAAATACGAGCAGCAATTCCATATTCCCATTTCAGCCTCCTCTCTGAATGACTTTGGATGAATCAAGGTTTGTAAGGAATCTCCGACGTTTTTAATAAAAATAAATCCTAGGGCAAGGCACAGCTCTGAAAGCAGCTGAACAAATGTTTAGATATTTTCGAAAAAAATCGTGTGTACTCTCTTAAGTAGTCTTTAGATAGCCATCACAGATACAAACTAGAGACACAGTTTAGTTCAAAAGCGCTCTTACAAACTTGTGCATGAGATCAAATTAATTGTATCTTATCTTAGGTACATTATGTACTGAGATGAGCTTAAGTTTATCTAATGCAGTGCGTATAAGGAAATTAGTGCCTGCCACGGTTATATTCCCGGTGATGCAAAACTAATCTTCACGTCTCCAACTCTATGGTGTTACTAAATGCTCAAACAGTATATATGTAACTAGAAAAGGCTTCCCAAAATTGGTCGTACCAAGTCGGCATAAAACTCCTATCGCCTGTGAGAGAACAGTAGAACAGTAGAACGGACAACATGAGTCGTGTCTGCAACTAATCTAACCTTAAGTTAATTTTAATGTAACTAGACCAATCGAAGGCTAAGGAATCCGGGATGTTTCAATGCTTGTTGGTACAAGTTCGCCAGCCCACTCCTCATGTCAAGGACACGCTACCTTCCTTAGCGAAGGTAATTAATAGTTTACTCTGGTGCAACAGAACTGAATCTTGAATTCGTCGATTTTCCAATTAACCTAATCACTGTAAAATTTCTAGAAAGCACATTTCGATCCAAGCGATTGCAAAATGTTTGAACGCTCGCATAATACACTGGACGTCGTGACAGCGTAAGTAATGGGAACAAAACAAATATTTTGATGGAACAAAAAAGGAAAGAACAACTATGCTTTAAAATACATAAAAAGTGTAAGAAGACAAGAGTCGATACATACATAGTTCTCATTTCGGGAATCTATATACATTCTCGTTGTTTATCTGCATCTCTCTCTTCGATTCATATAAATTCAAACAAAAGCTGTCTTCGCTGTAATATCTCTCATGGAAAAGTTTCATCAGCTGTTATCATTCGCATAACAACAGACGCAAGTTCAATCACTCCCACCTCCATAGCCAGCATGTACATGCCCCCGTATCTGCACACTTAACAGCTAAATTTGTTCCATAAAACTGTTTAAAAATAGACTGATATGATTGTCAAGACCACCAGTCGAGCACCGGAGTTCAGTTCGGTAGTCGTTGTCGAGCGGAAGAATCTACTTCGCTCAGTCTATCGCGCTTTCTTGACCAGTTCGCACTAGTTGATCCGCACAATCGAGTTCATTCAGAAAACTACCAAGTACTAAACGAGAGATTATTTTATATTTGTTTTCACTGTAACTGTATTTGTATTGAAAAAAATGTACGCAAATAAAGTGTTGATGAGAGCTGCCGCTTCTCTGCCCCGCCTCACCGCGTCGAATCGTGGTGTCTCCTCGCAGGAAGTGTTCAAACGTGAGGATAAGTACGGAGCACATAACTACCATCCGCTGCCAGTGGCCCTCAATCGTGGAGAGGGTGTGTTCGTCTGGGACGTGGAAGGCCGGCGGTATTTTGACTTTTTGAGCGCATACTCTGCCGTGAATCAAGGCCACGGTCATCCAAAGATCGTCGCTGCTCTCGTGGAACAGGCAAAGCGCCTTTCGTTGACGTCAAGGTGAGAGTGAATATATATCTATCAATCGTAGTGCAACGGGGAAATGCACGATGTAATGAATCGATTATGTTAAACTTATCAGTTTGATAACCAAGCATGCGCTTAAAGTGTGTGTAAGTGCATTAGACAAAGAAAAGTTCATATTTCAGTCACGCAAAGTGTCACTTGTTCAGAAAACGCTGATGCAACTACAGGTTTTGCATGCACGATCAACATGTCAGTGCATGGAGTATCAACTTATTGGAGGAATTGTCAAGCATTTGCACATACTACACAGATAACATCATATGCTTGCCGAATGAATGCCTTAATTATGCAGTCGCCAGTGAATATGATGCTTAGTGAATTAAGACACAATTAAACGCGTAGACATAAATTCGATCGTAAAACTGGTTGGCCCGATCATTTGGTGTAGAATATTTGTAATTGAAAAGTTGTCAACATTTGATCTTATACTCGAAACATGTGTAATTTAACTTTAACACTATTCCATGAATTGGGTTGACAGTGTGTTCATCTAAAGTACCAGTAAATTATGTGAAAGGAAATGCTAAGCCCTTTGAATTAATAATTGTGCTTCGTTATATTCCTCCACAAGTACCCGCTAGTTAAATATGTATTAGTCTCAACTTAATTCTATCTTCTTATCGTGATTAATAAAGTCAGATTTTGGATCTGTTTGTTGCGCTAAAGATTCCATGCTAATCTTGACCAGCCGTCGCCACTGGTTCAAAACAATAAAATACCTACATCTCCCCCACAGAAAGTAGGCTACGTATTTACGGACTATTCAAAGGTTAACTATGCGAAGTTCAGCATTGGCATAAGCATTTAGATTGTGACGAGACTTGTTTGGAATATGTCGCAGTTTTTAAAACCCAATCTGTTCCACATTGTTCCCTTTTAATTGAGATAGGAACTTGAACACTCATAGATATTGAACGTTCTTGCCAGCATTATCTTAGATGAACGTGGAGCAATGATCCCATCAGCTGTCTCCATATTGCATTGTGGGTTATCATTGGTGTTGATAAAGTCAGTCAGATTAGAGCCAAAATCAATCTCCATAGGGACTCATTGATTTATATATATTTCTACGAAAACAGAATTGCAAACCTAGAATCAAGTATCTCCTGTGGGCACAATCAAATATAAATAAACTTTAAGGATTCAGTGCCTTATCAAATCATGTCGTGCGTACATTTATTTAATGCGGATAACCTCTGACCCGGGCAAACAATTTGCGCCTGTACACGTACATACATGTGCGAATATACCTAAGAGCTATCATTTTTAGTGACGAACGGCCCCCAAGTGAATAGAGACTAATGCCCAGATAAGAGCCTAAGGCCCGTGTGATTGTTTTTTTGTGAATTGCGAAATCTATGCTTGAATCTCTTTTAGCGAAAATTGATAAGAGAAACTATTTTAATAATTTGATAACAAACTAGAGTACGCCCTACACGTTTCATTGTGCAAAACAAAAATTATATATTTATTGTAATCTCTATGCTCTTATGACAACATTTCCTCCATCGTTCATTTTTCCATTTTTCTTGACAATAAATTTATAAAACTGACATGAGCATCAGTTTTCACCCGTTTGCCGACACGTAAACAGTCAACGTACAATTTCCATGAGAGAATACTGGGAGTTCTAAGTTTATCCTACAAACTCCCAAAGATTGGCCTTACGCCTTATCAATGCTATTTGCATGAGCAATTAACACGCGACCTTACGATAGTGGCATAGGCTCCGATGAGTTAAATGTTCGTTTCACTTCTGTGTCCTATGTGTCCTCTGTAATCCCCCTTAATGTGGCATCGCGTTTAGAAATTAACAATAGAGAAGATGAGTTTGAAATATCAACAGTGGACACTCAGCCGGTTGTGCAATTTTTTCCATAAAGATAATGTCTGCTGGACTGGATAATATTCACCCTGACTAAAAGTTTTGCATCCTATTATAATTCCTTATATAACCCATATTTGCAGCATCATGACTTCGACGTATCCCGAACAATGAAAAATAGCGAAAATAATTGTTGTTCCCAAGAGCCTGAGTTCGAGTCTATTGTCAGTAGAGCGATTAAAGATCACACTGAACAACACAATGTAATCAGGCCTTCGTAAAGGGCAAAGCAGCCTTACTAAAAGTGCCAGACGATATACGAAAAGCTATTGACGAATATGAAACAACATTACTTTTCGAAAGCATTCGACAATCTTAACCCGTCTATACTTTATCACAAACTATCCACCCAATTTAACTTCTGTAATCCCACTAACAAGTTAATCTATGCATACCTTACTAACCGGACTCAAGCTGTCTTATATAAATCAAAGCTGCCGTCCTTTTGCAATGTTCACAAGGGAGTATCTCAAGGTTCTATTCTCGGTCCAGTTGTTTTCAACGTTCATTCATGATCTTCCTGAAGTTGTGTCTTATTGCAATATACTCAGATGATATTCAAATCTACGTAAATTTTCCACTAGGTATGATAGATGATTCAGTTGCTAAATTAAATGAGGGTGTGTGTTCGATTACGAACTGGGAAACGAACCAAAATCATTCCATTCTCAAAACACCACCACCCTTTTCAAACTTCCGTCCCATAGAACAAAACTCTGTTGTCTTCGAATATGTAACATGTATAAAAAATCTTGCCGTAATCTGTTATAGTCTAACATGGACTAACCATATAGACAGTACATTGTCCATGGTGTATTTTCGTTAATTTGCAAACGTATACCCCCTATCAGTATCAAACTAAAACTTGCCAAAGCACTCATAGAGCCTCTGTTAACCTACGGGTGCGAGTTGTTCGCTGTCTGTGATAATGTCTCAATGAAAAAATTAGTAAAAGCAATCAACGTGACTGCACGCTACGTTTTTAGCCTTCAAAGATTCGAACATGTCAGAACTCGGCACAAAGTCGGATTCTCCTCGAATGTGAATATTTGAAATACAGATCATCCATAGTAATCTTTAAAATCATTAATTGGAAACAGCCTGAAACCTTTAGTTTATACATGTTTAATGTGGCACAGGCAGTTCTTTATTCATGTTGTAGATGAAGTCATGACATGAGTCACCTTTCCCCACAGCTACGGCCAAGTACAGCCCGAGTACAGACAATTTTGCTCAACAAGACCTCTCCAATATGCACTGACATAATACTCATAATTAAAATCTTAATTTGGTCGTATTAAATTGTAATTGTGGTGGCCGGTGGCGTTGTGGGCATATGCGTCGACCCCAACCTCAAGGTCGTAGGTTCGATCCCTGCTCTGTGGGACAAATATAATTTTCACGGCCCCACTTCTTTCGAGTCATTGACAATACTCAAAGAGTACATTTGTCTAGAAAACGCTTCTCAAACTTGGCCCTTCGAGTCGGCATTAAACTGTAGATCTCTTCCACTCGTGAAAGAACAATAGGACGCACAACTCGAGTGGTTGCTGAGAAGCTAAGCTCTGGCCCACTACGGGCCAGACCGCCGCCCATATTATTATTATTATTATTATTATTATTAAATTGTGTATTCAATCTAAAATATGAAAATGTCACAGTCACTTTATGTATTCGAACAATGGTATATTTTAAGGCCTGTACTATAAAAGAATAGTACATACTTAATGTACATAGATATTAAGGAATTCATAAATGAAATGAAATGCATTGCAATTGCAACAAGCGCTGGAAATTGTACAAGCTGGAATGCAAACGGAAAATCTGATGGCAACAATGCGTGGAGTCAGAACTTCGAGTCCCAGCTGACGAGGATGAGACATATAGTTTTACGCGGGTTGGTGGATAGGACATATGCAGCCAAGTTTGATAAGCTTTTTCTAGACAGTTAAGTGCCAATCATATGAGGTCGCTACGAACTGCGAGCGTCGCAAACTCTGATTCATTGGAGTTTTTTCATTCACAGAGAACTACGGGTGAAAACTGACACTTCACTGCCGATTGTTTGGTCGTGGTGGTTGTGGATTTCATTTACCTCTTTGCGAATTCCGAACTCAGCTTTTCAGTTCGGAAAGAAAATGATTGATGCGCAGAGAAAAATTTTTAAGTCGTTAATAAGGATACCGTAACTAACTATTGAATTGTGACTCGAAAAATCTACAATTCAATTCTCATCTTTTTGCACACCAAGGAATATAACTTTTTGTTATTTTTTGCTGAGAACGGATTGTTTGTGACAGTTCGCGTTCGGAACGCATTGCCAATGACACGAAAGAGGTGCCATAAACATTATTTTTGTCGTACCGGGAATCAAACCTAGACACCATATGCCACAGCCGTCAAATGGAATTATTTCATAATAATAATATGGGCGCCGCTAAAGCTTCTCCTACAAACCAGGGATCGAACCTACGACGTGGAGTTTGGGGTAGACGCACATACCCACAGTGCCACGAGTCACCACAAATATAATTCTTTATTGGAAAATTGGCTTTATCTCGAAGCCAACCGCAACACATTTTATATGCGAATGGTTCTTTGTCAGCCCCTACGATTGACATTTTCAAATTAAGCAATAATAGAAAGAGATTTGTGAAAAAATACATCACCACAGAGAGCATCATTACTTACTATTTGCCGATCAGCTACATTTGCAAAGAAGAATGATGCGATGATACCCCCAGCAGGTCTTGTTTCCCAAGCCATCTCGGAACAAATTCGACAACTCTACAGATGCATACAGTATTGACACTTAGAGATTTCTGGTTTTATGAGGGTACTCAATTTTATTTCTAGATTTCCTTATTGCTGTTTCCCATTAAACATAGTTAATCGAAAAATTTAACAAATCATTTACGTTATTTTTATTCCATTGTAATAGGGCATTTTATTCGGACGTCTTGGGAGAGTATGAGGAGTTCGTAACAAAGTTCTTCAAATATGAAAAGGTCCTGCCAATGAACACTGGTGTGGAAGGAGGTGAGACTGCATGTAAGCTGGCAAGGAAATGGGGATACCTAAAGAAGGGGATCCCAAAAAATCAAGCCAAGGTACCATTCAATGAAATGTCGATTAGAATTTCCTCACAATGTGTGTGTTTTTTTTATAGATTGTCTTTGCTAAAAACAATTTCTGGGGACGCACTATGTCAGCCATCTCAGCCTCGACTGATCCAAGCAGTTACGACGGATTCGGACCGTTCATGCCCGGTTTTGAAATCATCAACTACAATGACACCAACGCCTTGGAGGTAAGCAATCAGCGAGACTGTTTGAATAAATGTAATCACTGTTTGCACCATTTCAGGAAATCCTAAAAGATCCAAATGTCTGTGCGTTTATGGTGGAGCCAATTCAGGGCGAGGCTGGTGTTGTTGTTCCTGATGCCGGGTACTTGACCAAAATCCGTGAGCTGTGTACGAAATACAATGTTCTATTCATAGCGGATGAGGTTCAGACAGGACTCGCACGAACAGGGCGAATGCTGGCAGTTGATTACGAAAATGTCAGACCAGACATTTTGATTTTAGGTACAAACGATTCTTGATAAATTTCAACAAGCAAATCTGACCATAACTCTCTCCCTCTTAGGCAAAGCACTTTCGGGTGGCATCTACCCAGTGTCCGCAGTGCTCGCCGATGATGAAATAATGCTCTGCATAAAGCCTGGCGAGCATGGGTCAACATACGGCGGCAATCCGCTGGCTTGCAAGGTTGCAATGGCTGCCTTAAATGTTCTAGTTGATGAGAAGTTGGCTGAGAACGCTGAGAAAATGGGAAATCTTCTAAGGAAAAGGTTGTCGGAGTTGCCCAAAGACATTGTCTCGATAGTGAGAGGCAAGGGATTACTGAATGCTATTGTAATCAGTCCAAGTATGTTGTTGACTATGTTCACTTGGATATAAGGCTTCAATTGAATGATTTTTTTTTCAGAACACGATGCTTGGGATGTTTGCCTGAAACTCAAAGAGAACGGTCTACTTGCGAAACCAACGCACGGTGATATTATACGATTTGCGCCGCCTTTAGTTATCAATGAAGCTCAAATTGAAGAAAGTGCAGATATCATTAAGAAGACTGTTCTGTCAATGGAGGCACGATGAAATACAAAAAGACTGATACTTAATGTTTTTGTTAGTGTTTTTTCTCGCAAAACGTAGTCATATATGTTTTCTATGAAAGGGGGGTTAAAGCCCAATTATGAATTCATATAGAAATGCAACAACTGCTATCGATGACGTCTATAGATACGCAAAAACTGGGAATGGTCGGTATGGCGTGGTACAATTTGGTCTTAGCAAAAGACATTATTCACATTGATACGCGATTCAATTTAAAATTTTATATTAATATTCTACTTAGTTTTTGATTGTTGAAGTATGTGACGGTGCAACTAAGTATAATGTCTTACAGCCTGTACTTATGTTTCTGAACGTATGTGCTCTCCTCAACATTTCTTTGCTTCCCAAACTGAATTTTCTGCTTTATATGAGCATGTCATTGTTTGTGGTGACTTTTTAAGCCGATATTCTCAAAAATTAACCTAGGCCTTTTCACATTAAAGACTGCACTTGGGACTCTTGGGTTCCAATTATACACAATTTGCCTAGTCTCCTTGATCTTACTCCAGTGTCCAATGCAAAGGCGGTTCTTCACTGTAATCAACTTTCACATTATTTTGTTTCTGGACATGATACATTTTTGCACCTACAATGTTCACTTTAATCATACAGTATTCCCTTAGATATTTGCATAGAGAGACTATCAATCTAAACCAGGTGTACCAGTATGAAGTGAGCGTCAAGATACAAATGTCTCGATAGGGAACATTTGTTGTGAACGAGCGCTTATTTTGTTTTTTGTTTGTTTCCTATGACATCTGTGAAAAATATTTAGTATATATCAAGTCATTGAACAGACAAAATCATATTTTTTTATCGTGTTAAAAATGTCGAAATTTGTACCAGAAAGTGATGATTTGCGGAAAGCATTAATTTTTTGTTTTCATTTGAAGAAAAGTGCTGCAGAGTCGCATCGAATGCTTGTCGAGGCATATGGTGATCATGCTCTATCAGAAGCAACATGCAAAAGATGGTTTCAACGGTTCAGAAATAATGATTTTGATGTGAGAAATAAAGAACGTGGAAGACCACCAATAAAGTTTGAAGACGCCGAATTGCAAACCATATTGGATGGAGATGACTTTGAGTCAAAAGCAAATGGCAGCAATGTTAAATGTTGCACAACAAACAATTTCTGACCGTTTTTACTTTCACATTAATAATTAGTGTCTTACTAAAACGCTGATTTCATACCGGTACACCTTCGAGTCAGGAGTCGAGTCAAGTCCAGTTGTTTTGACAAACCGAAGTAGCATCGGTTGCCAAGGGCGATCTACGTTGGATCTCCACTGCGATGTCCTTTGTAGAGTATACGTTTGGCTCGAGGTAGACAAAATCCTTTACTACCTCGTTATCGTTTTTTACTTGACACCATATGAGGCCTCCTCGTTGACCGTAAGACCAGCTCGTTTCGCGTGTTCCTCAATTCCCACAAAAGCTTCTACTACGACACGTTGAGACAACGCGACAATGTCGATATCATCAGCGTAGCCCAACATTTGGACTGACTTGTAGAAGATAGTGTTTCCGGGTTTACAGCCGCCCGCCGCGGCTTCTTTAGTACCAAATTGAAGAAATCGAACGACAGCGCAAACCCTTGCCGAAATCCGGTGCAGGTTTCGAACGGTTAAGAGGTTTTTGAACCGAACTGCGTGGTTCGACACAACCGGATCAATTTTCCCGGGATTCCGAGTTCAACCACGGCTGCGAATTGTTCTTTCTTCTCCAGTATTTGCCTTAGTTTGCAGAATTGGTCTATAGTAGATTTGCCTGGCCGGAAGTCGTACTGGTACGTTGAGCAAGGATATACCTCTGTAATTGTTGCAAGAGGTAGGATTGTGTTTTATGTGGATGAGGTTTATGAAGCTGATATTCCAGTCGTCGGATATGATTTCGTCCTCAAAAACTAGGCTAATGATCTCTTGTTTTCCGTTGCAGCGCTTTCTGGCATACGTCGTCGGTTGCACGGTTTTCTGCTCACACTGGCCATCATATCACGGGCTTCTTGTCGGTCGGTATCACCATCTGTTCCGATAGTAAAGCCGCTTTAAAATCCCTGAACAATGTCATGTTTTACTCAAAAACATCATAAACAGCATATACACATTTTGTCTGTCCCTTATCCGCCACTAAGTCTTCTTTTGGATCCAATGCCAGCAAACACTTCAATGACAGTTCGCTGGGTTCGATCATTCATGCTAACCACAATACGCAGTTGTGCGAGCTTTCGGAAGACCTTACTTTTTCTGTTCTTCGCGACCTTCCAGAAAAATTATGTTAAAAAATCACATGACAGAGACATAAGATCTCGATCAGTTTGTTTCTTACGTTAATGCAGCAGCGAGTATTCTCCATTGTCATCCATAGCCAAATTGCTAGGGTAAGAGTGTTAAACTTAAGATGGCGCGGTATAGCATACCTCTGTGAAAGCTGTCATTTGAGACCCTGAAATCGACACACAGGGGGTAAATGCCGATCTGAATTTCAAAGGTTTGTTCCAGTCTCTGCTGTAGTGTAAATGGCGGATTTTCCCGCCAGAAAGCACTTTGATATCTATAGTCACACATGGAAACCGACTAAGCGCAGATATAAACACCTCTATGATTATATACGAATGGTTTCAGCCGCTCACACAAAACAGCAGAGAAGCTATATAAATTGGCGCATTTAAAGGGTCTCTTTTTGTGGATTAAATAAACCTCCTTCCATATATTATAGAAGAAGGAAGCTTGGACTTTCTCATGTCCTGTTTGCGTTGAAGGTTTCTGGAGAAGAAGATTCAACCACGAATTGTACTGTGATATACAGTGACATGAGTCTACTCAGGCGTCTACGGATTCAACGCCTAAGATGGCTAGCCCAAGTAGAGCGAATGGACAACACTGCTACAGCCCGAAGAGTCTTCGACTCCGAGCCAGTGGGAAAACACAATAAAGGACGACCATGAACCCGATGGTGGCCCGTGGCGTTGTGGGTATGTGCGTCGACCCCAACCTCGACGTCGTAGGTTCGATTCCTGCTCTGTGCGACAAAAACAATTTTCACGACCCCAACTCTTTCGAGTCACTGACAATGCTCAAAGAGTATTTCCTGTCTAGAGAAAGCTTCTCAAACAAAGCCATTGGGATTCGGCATTAAACTGTAGGTCCCTTCCACTCGTGAGAGAACAATAGCACACACAACACGAGTGGTTACTGAGAAGCTAGGCCCTGGCCCCCTACGGGCTGTAGCGCCTCCCATATTATTACTATGAACCCGATGGCGCACTCAAATGGAGGAGGACCTCAACCAACTTGGAGTGCGAAATTGGAGGCAGCTGGCCCGGACTGTAGCACCACCAGAAGAAGAAGAAAATTATTTTATAGATAAGAATAATATCAACTCACTGCACCTCACCCTACAACAATCCACCTTGCCGATTGTACCATTGGAGTATCCGATCTTATGCAATTACTATACCTAAAAGGCCTCCAGGATTCTTAAAGCCAAGATATGTTACAGTTATTCAACTGAAGAAGGACATACATAGATCCCTAGAGCACACTGTTTTTTATTGTATGCACGATCGTAAACCAAATCAAATCGATTCTTCGCATTTTACTCTCATTGATTATTCCCCACCATAGATAACAAACACCTGGCAACCCCTTCAATAAAATACATAAATCATACTTTTAATGGCTATATCAAATTGTCCTCCGTCTAATTCAAATCAATTTTACTTTCCAAAACCAGCAAGCGATGGGACTTTTTTCCAAAACGGAAAGAAATTAAATTGTTCACTACCGCCGCGCCCAACTTAATTCCATAAGCGTAACTGCCATCCACAAAGTCACCACCACTGACTGTCACAGTCCTCTGCACTCCTGCTGTCAGAAGAGAAGATGTCGACAAGAATAGCACAAAAAATCCCATAACTTCCTAAAACACCGAACTCAACGGAATGTGACTTGAATTCGTTATGAGACTGTTGCAAGGCTGTGTTTCCATCAGCCGGCGAACGAGGCCTGGGAAAAAAGACGAGAGGAAACTCCAATTGCAAGGACGACACATTTTTGACACAACTACTGGTGACACCCCCCCAACCCAACCGTCCACAACCATCCACCAACAATGACAATTTCCCGGTGCACTGATTTTTCCGCACACTTTAAGAGCAATTATACATTTTAATATTCAAAGTTCATCACACGTTGTTGCAGAGGAGGCGAAAAAAGGACTCGTACGGTACAGTAATCAATTATCCTTTTTTTTTGGCCATTGGATATTTCGTTCGTTTGTATTTTGAAGCGGTAACATTTGTTACTCCATTTGTGTGGCCGAGTGTGTGGCGGAATTTTTATTGCTGGTTGACATTTGTTTTGAGTACACTTGGTTGCGCGTCCACAGTGGACTGGAGTCGTGTCACAGGAATACATAATAATTTTTCATGCGAAAAATTGCATGGTTGCTGCTGATTTTTACAACTTTTGTGCGTTGTGTGTTCTTTTTTTTCGATTTAAATATATTCCAATGGGGCTAATATGCACGGTATGAAATCAAAAAGGTTTACTGGACAAGTGAAGTTGTTTTGTTGTGGGTTCTTTGGCAGTGAGTCGAGGCAGATTCCCTTTTTTCGCAGACACAAATAAAATTATGAATTTATTTTCATTTTCGGTGTCAATTAAATAAAATTTAAGCTCAACCACATGGTTTTGTAATTACCAATTATATAGGGTCCAGTCTATCAGGGGTGTAGTGAATGACAGAAAGGATATGACGGGTGCAGCTTCGAATGGAGGAATAAGTAAAAAATTACTTGTTAAAAGTGCCTACGAAAGTACCTTTGAATTGCCATCATCGATATAAAGGGGTTTTGGCGTAAATGGGGATTGTATGTTTTTATGTGGCATTGATGTGCCAACCAAAGGCTTGGGGAGATCTAAGATTCCTTTCTATTATGCATCAAACTTCCTAGGAATTTAAACAAAATGTCTTAAGCTTGAACATTAGGAGCCATTCAAATAAATGAGGACGCCTTAATGATATGAAGTGTTCCTAAGAATGTATTTATATTCAACACGTGCAAATCGCGATTACAGGGATTGTATGGGATGGCTTGATAATATGGTTATTTTTCTTGGTCAGCTAACAACGTATGCCGACAAAAATTAGGTCTAGGAAGATAATAAAGTGAAAGCTTCGAACAAACAGAAAATAATTTAAAAATATTAAAAAGCTAATTCCTTAAATGATAGTATAATCATTATGTGGGTGGTGCGATTGTCAGAGGTCGCCTCGTTTTGTTCGATCTCAAGCACTTGGGATTCACAGTTTTAGACAGAAGTACATACTCATTCAGCATTCTCATTTGTCAGGGGCTCGAAAAAGGTGGGTCATTTTATACTTTCAATTTTATTTTGCATCATATTATTTACTATATATATATTGACAGAAAATAAATATTTTTCAAGTCTACTCGACTTTAAAAGTCGATAGTAAAGAAAAGAAAATATGCTGGAGGTCAGCGCATAGTCCAATCGTTTTTGGGCATATGATTCTAAACACACAAACGTCGAATTTCGACGGCGGCCGATTATTAAGTAGCGTGGTTTTCCTATAACGACCTATACTAGATACCACAGAGAGCCTTAACACCTGAGTTGTACAGAGTGAAAATATGCTTAAACTTCTCTCACCGTCTTCGGTTCCTACCTTTTGTGTGTGAGCCCTAAATTGTTAAAAAATCATTGAGACCAGAGAGTTACCTGCTGAAAGTTTACTTCATTGGAGGGGGAACAACTTGACTTAATGACAGGGTTGCAGACGTATTATAGTTGACGCACTAAGCACAAATTTGTATATAATATGTTTCTTTTGCGATCTCCTGTTACTTATGACCATGTTACGTGTCGTCGCAAGGTCAAATCTTACCGATTTTGGAGTTGAAGTCTCCGACCATGTAAACGTAAACGACAATTTTATACACTTTTTTCGGTGAAGGCAACACCCGCAGCTTACTAAACTTAATACAAGCGGCAAACTCAAAGCAACTAAACTTAACCTGAAGCTTAACCTAGATGGTAAAGATGGTAAGACAGAACTAGGGTAGGAAAGAATGGAACTGAAAGTGGTTACAAAGTGAGGTGTCGCTGAGATGGAAACATTCTTGACAACGGTGAGTTGAAGCCGTAAGGCAAGATCGCGAAGAGCAAAGCGTAGAAACCTACGCTGGACAGATTCAATACGACGACTATGAACCGCGTAGTAAGGTAGTTATATATATATAGATCTTGTGACATATATATATAATATGGGTGGCGCTACAGCCCATAGAGGGCCAGGGCCTAGCTTCTCAACAACCACTCGTGTTGTGCGTGCTATTGTTCTCTCACGAGTGGAAGGGACCTACAGTTTTACGCCGAATCCGAACGGCTTTGCTTGAGAAGCTTTTTCTAGACAGGAAATACTCTTTGAGTATTGTCAGTGACTCGAAAGAGGTGGGGCCGTGAAAACTATTTCTGTCGCTCAGAGCTGGAATCGAACCCACGACGTCGAGGTTGGGTCGACGCACATACCCACAACGCCACGGGCCACCACGATCTTGTGACATAGGTATTCGATAATTCTTTCGACCAACGTTTGACAAAGCCAAGTGCAGAATTATCAATACGGGAACAAAAGCTAATAAAATTTTACACAATATACTATATTTTCCTAGGCTTTTTATGGTAAAATATGTAAACAAAACAAAGTTAATTGATTGAAAGAAATATTTAATCTGTAGCAATTTTCGGTAGAATTTTATAATGTCTGGTACGAGTATCAGAAAGAGAATTATTACGTCAATTTGTAATTGAATTTAAGTACCATATTTAGCATTAAGTAAGCAAAATTGAAGTGCCACCTGAAAGAGTTTAATATCAGTCTTTTTTCTTAGAAAGTGTAGGAGTCTTAATGTTGCAAAAACATATGGCTTCAAAGTCAAAGTAGTGCAATCTTGCTTTATTGATGACATTAGCTGATAAAAGTTGTTTGCGAACGTCTAGTTGAAGAACAATATAAGTTCAAGCAAGGTACATGGCTAAATTACTGAAACATAATTTCATATCAAAATATAGTTGTCTTGATGAAACATTATCCGATTTCAGAACTGTTTGCTGGGTAAACGTGACATTAAAAACTTGGGCGAATCACATTTAAAAAAGAGTAAGAACATCATAATCTTTTGAGTATCCGCTTGATAAGAATGTCTAACACTAGTCGATATAGTCGATATGGCGCTGAGCTTTTTTTAACAATTTGCCATTATCAATTGCATACATATGTACTGTCTTTATTATTCATATCAGAAACAACTTTGGATAACGCACTAGTTGACGGCATGTATAAAAAAAATGTGAATTTGGTACATATAGTAAATTGACAGCATTTTTCATCCCTCGCATCGTGGAAGGATGTCATTTCAATTTGATAATTTTATGCTTAGCTTATAAAGACTTGAAGTGAGTGATATTTTCTGAATAAAACTAACTACATTGTTACTTTACGAGAGTATATCCGTACTATAAAAGTACTTATCAGTCCCGTCACGTATGGAAGCTCTGAGCCAGAGCCATAGTTATCTTCAATTAATGATGATCTTGGGAACAGTTACAATTCATCAAGACCAAGCTATTTTGCATCCACGTCTTTATTCCGGAGATATCGACTTCTTCTCCTACTCGAGCCGCCTTCGCATGCCCTCTTTGCTGCAACGTTTATGTCCTTAAGTTCGATGTGACCGAGCGAAAGCACTCGGCGTATTGCATACCCTACTATAAGATTTCAAAGAATCGAAAATCATATTGGCCCTAGAAAATAGTAGTATTTTGTTTAAAATAGCTGTAAGTGAAATCTTAGGCAGCCCATACACAATTCAACTCAACTGTAAACTGTCTTGTCAACTGAATTGATAGTTGACCACAGACTACATCTATTGAATTGAAAGACTTTATTATATGTTATTATAATTTTGGGTACGATGCGGCGTGTATTTTTAGATGAAGGAGTGGTGGATGACGTTTTGCCTCTGAAGGAGTACATAATGAAGTCATATTAGGTTAGGTTAGGTTAGGTTGTAGTGGCTGACTGCTGCAGAGCAGTCACACTTAGGCCAGAGTAGGCCCATTGTGATACCACGCGGATTGACTTCTCCTAACGCTGGATCCAGTTGGTGCTGCTGATAAACCGATTTAGTTGGCCAATGCTGGCACTTTTTAGCTCGTTACGGTCGCTGAAGTAGTAGGCTCCTAGATGCAGGAACCTACGACTGGCAAGAGCACTGCAGGAGCAGAGAAGGTGATGAGTGTTCTCTTCCTCCTCTTCATCCATGCAGCTTCCGCAAAAATCATTATATGGTGCACCCATCCTGCGAGCATGAGTGCCAATTACACAGTGCCCGGTTATGACTCCTATAAGGGTCCTTACTGAGGGCTTGCTGAGTCCAAGTAGACTGAGTGACCATTTTAGGTTACGTGGTGGCCAGATTTCTGTTTTTTTAAGGCAGATGGTGCCTTGTAGCCATTTATCATTGGTGGTTTTAATTGTATGAATCTTTAAAAGATGATAGACTGTAGCGATCGGCATGGAAGGTGCTACCCCTTCTATCGATAGGGATGAGGTTGTACCACACCTAGCGAGTTCGTCGGCTTTGCAGTTTCCTGGTATGTCACAGTGTCCCGGCACCCACATGAGGTGAATGTTAAAATGCTCGGCCATCTCGTTAAGAGACAGCCTGCAATTAAGGGATGTTTTAGAGTAGAACATGACATTGTCCAGGGATTTTATGGCGGCCTGACTATCGGAACAGATGGTGATATCCCTTTTTGATATCACATTGTTTTTAAGCCAGGACAGCGCCGATTTAATCGCTATGGTTTCTGCCTGAAAAACGCTACAGTGATCAGGGAGCTTCACGGAGATAGCAATGTTGAGGTCTTGTGAATAGACACCCGCACCCACCCATTATTTTGTCTTTGAACCATCCGTGAAGATGCGCAGAGGATCTTTCAGTGTTTGCATGTCAGTCATCCTGTCCGAATATGAAGTCATATTCCTATACCAAAATATCCCCACAGGAGTTAAAATTTAACAAGAGCTTCAGTTCTACTAGAGTAGAATTTTATAATGTCTTCGCGTAGAAAAGGCTTTTCGCTCATAAGTATAACATAAAGCAATAAATTTGACAAAAGTTAATAATAAATAAAAGTAAACAGAAAGCAAGAACAAAGGACTATTTCATTTGAATTGGTTGCCGTTGAATAGTTCTGTAATACTACACTAAGACTCTTCCTTATTCTGCTTAGTTATACTTCCATCATGTTTCGGTCTCTTTAAATTTGTGCAGAAGCTATACCCACGCCTGGCTTTACTTAATTTTATTTTTATCCTCCTGGCTTTACATTTTCCAAAGAGCTGGATTTTCTTTAAGGAGATTAAACAATTCTATCCACAACTCCGTAGTCTGCCAAGGCCACACGCGAGGTGGTTTGGGAAAAACCGACTGAGTTGAATCGTGTATGGGCTGCTTTAGATGATATAGCAAGAGCAGTACAAATTTAAAATGTTGAAAAACTTGATTTACTGTACTTTCTTTTCTAAGAAATCAAGTCCAGCCCCGCCATTTAATCGTGAAAGGAAATTTAATACAATCGTTTTTTCGAAAGAGTCAAGATTGCATACATTCCAAAGTCCATTACCAATCCCTGTGCTTTACTAAGCCCATCCAATTTACAAGACAATACGAACGAACCTTCCATTTTTACACCCAACAAAGGAACTTACACAGATGATGATAAAAATATTAAATTATGTCCTTAAGTAGCAATAAAAAAACCAAAATCAGGACTATCTTTTACTCGTTTTACCACCAAATGCTACTTACTTCTCTCAGGGCATAATTATCACCCTGCTTGTCGCAGGCCCCACCCCACATCGACCGCAGTGGCTAGGGGTGCAACAACAAACCTCAGCCTCACTCCAACTGTAATATATAATAAATTCGGGCGAAAAAAAAACGAACATTACTTCGTAAAAGAATTGAAAACCATCATCATCATCATAAGAACGCAAGTAGTAGTCCTCCATTCGCACACAAAGTGGTTATTATCATTTTTATGTGCGGAGGAATCTCTTTTAATTTTGTTTTCACACCAACAACAACAGCAGAGCGGATCCGAAACCTAGGAATGCACAAGTTTTTCTTCCATCAGTTTTTTTGGGTGAGTTTAATTTTTTTATATCCTTTTCCATAAGTCCTAACAATCAAGCAACTGATCCCACTTTTGGCACTGACTGCAGTGGTGGAAGTGAACTTCTTTTTTTTCCATTTTTCCTTTCGGTTTTGCGTTTACAGTGGCGCAAGGAAGGTATGTTACTATTTTCTTTTTGTAGTAAATTAAACTGACTGAAGCCTTTATTAGACTTGAAATAATTTGAAACGTATTAAGTACAACAATTTCAGAATGTTTAGAATATGCTACAATTGGAAGTCTGATAACGGACTGAGATACTGTCGACCTTTAATATTGTCTTGAAGCTAGTCCTTCCAGAAAGGGATGGTACCTCAACTCAAATTTCTTTATCTTCGAATCTAGGGTCTAAACGGTTGAAGCAAGAGACACGAGAGTTTTTTCCGCATACTGACTAAGCCTTTCTATTTCCTATAGACTCACAAAGGAGTAGGTGTTTCCCAGATATGGATCACAGCTATTCACTGCTATGCCTTCAACAAAGTAGACAGAAAGCGATTCTCATCAGTTGTACAAAAGTAGCGGCCACCAGGACTTAACATACCATCCATTAAATCAATATTGAATCGAGCTCTCATGTTCTGTGGATAAGTCCTTCAGGGTTTGTAGCCCCGCAGATTGAAAGTTTTTAGTTGACAACTTGTACAATTGTTTTGTGTCTTCCATTTGTTACAAAATTAATTTATTAAATAAAAGAGTAGCTCTGCAACTCGTTGAGGGCCAGGGCCTACCTTCCCAACAACCACCCGTGTTGTGCAGGCTATTGTTCTCACAGGAGCCGAAGGGACCTACAGTTTTAAGCTGACTAAGAACAGCCGATTTCGAGAAGCGTTTTCTAAACAGAATTACTCTTTAAGCATAGTCAGGGACTCGACAAAGATGGAGGAGTGTTCCAGGGATCCAACTTGCCGCTGTACGCGATACAAGTGCGTTGGGGTCCACTGTGATACCTGTACCCAGTAAGTAAGGTCCATTAATCAAGTTTTTGGAGTTTCACCTTTAAACCCTGTCGTTAGCTTGAAGCACATTACAACTTTATGGAGGATGTTAGTGTTATTCAATTTGATCAGGCTGCATGAGCTTTTTGGATCACAACGCCACGGACTATCGAAACAAACTACTCTCGCAAACAAATTGAGTGTAGGTGAACATTTATCTGGAATAAGTTCGCATCTCATGGGGGGATGAGAGTCTTACCCTATAGTGGAAAGTTGTTGATTGCACTCCTCCTAGCTTTCACAACATTCGTCGTGAGGTCAACTAATGCATGCAACGATTCCCTGTGGTTGTGCAGATGGCTAACAACCCTTACAGAGAAGAAATTGTTACGAATTGATCTACAATTCGCGGGGAGCTATAAGCTCTGAATCGCTTATATTTTAAAACGAGGTGATACATTCAAGGAAACAGTGCTTCATAACAATGGTATACTAGAAAGGCCTTAATGATATTATATGCTTAAGTACAGAGATAATGAAAGAAATAAATAGAAAAAGTGAAGACTTTGTAAAGGGTGATTTTTAAAAAGATATAGGAAAGTTTTAAAAAAAAAACACATACAATGCAGAAAAATGCATGAAATCTTTATTTGAATCGATAGTACGGTTCATATAATTTAAAGTTTGAAGATTATTTCATGCAAATATTGACCTTGACTGCGCCTCAAATGGTCCATACCATTTTTGGCATACTCTTTCCAACATTTCGGCTGGTATCTCACGAATAAATGCTTCAATGTTGTCTTCCAATGCGTCAATTGAAGCGGTCTTGTCTGTATAGACATGACATAGGCAGACAAAAATAGTCTAAAGGTTTTAAATCGCACGACCTAGGCAGCCAATTGACCGGTCCCGAAATTGAAATAAAATGTTCACCGAACTCGCCTCTCAATAAGGCCATTGTTGCGCGGGCTGTGTGGCATGTGGCACCGTCTTGTTGAAACCACAAGTCATGCAAGTCAAGCTTTTGCATTTTGGGTAAAACAAGTTGGATATCATCTCACTGTAGCGCTTACCATTTACAGTTACGTTACGATTCGCATCATCTTTGAAGAAGTACGGTCAAATGATGCCACCAGCCCATAAACCGCACCAAACTGTGAATTTTTCTGCATACATTGGTAGCTCTTGCAATTGAGCCAAAAAATCCATAAAGCCTTAAAATGATGAACTTTCTTAACAGAGCATGCATTTTGATAATAAAATTCAATAATTTGCAAGCGTTGCTCCTTTGTAAGACGATGCATGGTTAAATTATAGACCAAACTGAAGATATTTGACAGTGAAACAAAACACGAAACGTGAGGCAGTTGTTTAAACCAACATCCGGCGGTATGCACTTTTTCTTTTTTTTTTGCGCAATTTCATATTACGCCAATGAACATATATCCGTAGGTTTATATAAAACAGAGATATTGGACCATTTGGAAATTAATATTCTACGGCTTTGATACAAACACAAGAAGTGTCATTAAGATTATTATAGACACACAAAAACACAAATAAATACCAGTTGTCACTCGTGTCCGGTCTTGGAAGAAAACAAATTCCGATCCCTAATTACCAATCGGGATTCTATTAGATCTATAACTTTGTGCGGTTTGCTAAGTTATGCTGAAACTTGTAGTTGGCATATGTAATAATACAATATGTAATAATACATTTGTACATGTTTTTCTTAAACAAATGTTAACATTTTGAAGAAAAAAAAACAGCACGTTATAGACCCAATAGTAAGATAATATATATTACAGCTACAGCTACTCGTTCATGGAAATGAAAACGAATTGTCTTCAAATCTTGTTCTTTATGGGCTCTATGCTAACGACATACTCGATGACAAAGGCATTACATTTTGATGATTTAGTGGCGACACGGTCATCGTAGCAAAAGCCAAGCCTTAAACTAAAAAGTGCATTAGAAAAGGTACCCTAATAGCCACAAATTTGTCGAGTGATCTTCTTCTTCATGGCTCTACTTTCCGGGGTGGACCTGGTCTTCAACCAAGAACCCTCTCCCCCCGTGTGCGCCATATCATCTGAAGACGCCCTCTCTTACGCCGTCCCAATGGCTCGGAAACAAAGACCTTTTAAAGCCGGAGCTATGGTGTCGATCCCAAGACGCTTATCTAGGCATATGCCTGTACGCTGTTCAGTTCGTGGTTGAATCTTCTTCTCCAAACGCCATCAACGCAAACAGGACCAAAGATCGTACTCAGGACTTCCCTCTCAAAACGAAATCTTCTTCATTCTCTTTTAATAACGCCCATATCTCTGCGCCATAGAGTAGGACAGGGATGATCAGAATGTTATGTAGAATAAACATGGTGTTTCGAGAAATGGCTCTGTTACTCAATTGTCTCTTGAGACGAAAGAAGCAGCGATTGGCAAGATTGATTCTGCTTTTGATCTCGTTACTGATGTTTTTCGTACAGTTTCGGAGCCGAGATAGACGAAGTCCTTGACTTCCTCAAAGTTTCTGCTGCCCATTATGACACTCTGTTCGATCTTCTCAAGTACAATATGGATGAAGTTACATGACAGCGTGTAGCCTTTTCTATAACCTTTCTTGACGTTAAATGTGTTGAGTTCGTTGACGAACTGGATGGAACAGTGAGAGTGCTCCATCGTCATGCCGCACAACCTGAAGAGCTTGGCAGAAAATTCTGAACCGGACATGGCGTTGTATAGCTTGTCTCTTTGCACGTTGTCATATGCGGCCTTGAAATCAACGAATAGATGGAGGGTGTTGATCTGCATCTCTTGAGTCTTTTCCAGGATCCGCGTAGTGTGAAGAATTGATAAGGACCTATCATATTATTAACGAATTCTTTTATGCATTCACACAAAACGTCAGAGATGATCTTAAACGCGATGTTAAGGAGAGTGATAGTTGGTGCAGTCAAAGGTCCACTTTCTTGTGGAGCGAATGATCTTACGACTTGAATATTTATCATCATCATCTTCTGACCTGCATGATGCACTAAAGAGGTTGCGTGGGCAAAGCCGCTATCGAATACTCATCAGGACGTATGTCCAGACGAAACCAAGCGACACGAATTTGGGCTTGGTATGAATTTGATGACTTCAGGCCTGGGACAGTTTGTCGGAAGAACCAAATGATTTCCTTCAAAATTCGATTTTGTGGAGTGAGGGAACGTAACTCGCATGGCGGGGACATTAGCGCCACGAATCATCGAAGAATATCTCCTTCCGTTTGGAGAGATAGCTGCTCGACATTGAGTTTTTCGCGTGCCTCTCACCCTGTACCGGCGAGTAACTCCCACAACAGCACGGAGAAATCTCATCTCGACAGCTTGTATTCGAGAACTTATTCATTCGGTCGTTGCCTAATGAGTCACCTTTCGTTGAGAGTCGCAACAAATACTGACTGGCTTGAATATCTATAGTTATGTAAGTGCTACAATAAAAGAGGTATATTGGACTACATTGCGTTCGCTTGTAAGTGCCCCACTTGTAAGGCATATAATATGTAAAGGAACAAGTGTCACTCATCTATTCACGAGTTATCAAAACTCACCACTAAATTATTTCCTTTTTTCACCACCGAACTACTTTTAAGCGTCACTGTAACCAGATATATGTGCTCTTCGTTGTTTTTTTGAATGCTAACACGCAAAAAAATTGGAATGGCATTAAATCAAATCCTGTTTATGATTCCTGTGACGCAAGGAAACAAAAAAAAATACATGAACCAACCACATAACCACAAGAGAACAACCTGCTGCTGTCGGAGTAGGCTTACTGCCTACGTCGACCGCCACCGCCGCCGCCGCTGCAAATGAAAACCTTGTAAAAAGAAACACCACGCAGGACTCCCATATATCCCTGCTAATATGTAATTTCATCAAAATTTATCCATATGTTCATGTGTGTTGAGTAGTCAAACACTTTTTTTACGTGCTCACACCCGCTGGGTGTGCGAATGTAATCCTCACAACAAATCATTATGGTATTAAGGATTTTGACAACAGTTTAAGGATTTTTTTCGTGCGAATCCTGGTGCGTAAAGTGACATGAAAAATTTGCAACGTTATTAGTTTCATTTCTATTTTTTTATGTGTGGTGAACGGAGCGCCACCAGCACGGGCATCATATGGGTGGGAGGTGTTCTTCGACTTTGTCTCAGATGTGCTTGTCTGGGTTTACTCAAAATTCCACCCTCACTAAAGCCTCGAAACAGTGTATCGCATAGCAAATCCCGCTGAAAGCATCATCACTGTGAGCTAAACTGCTTGCGGAACTCTCCAAGTTAGTTCGTGCATAATTTCCTTCACCCCTCACTGGCGCTGGGGTGCGCGAAGTAAGGGAGAACGACCGAGAGCAACAACCTAAGGGATGATGATTGCCTTTGGGGGCCGCTTCCCTGCTGTAATGCTTGTAACCTCTTTTTATAAATTCTGTTCGATGGTGTCGGTTAGGATCTGAGATTTGTTCCCCTCTTTCCTTTCCCTGAGCTGTTAACCGTGCAAATGGGACACATCCTGTGGAGAGTCTAGGCAGCACACCCGTTTAAGGGTTGTTATGTGTTTTTGTTTATTGTTGGTACTCTCGGTCGGCGGTATCGTTTACAGGTGAAATCATCTGTTTTCTCGGATTCTCGTTTCATGAATTTTCAAAAAGCCCGAGGGGGCGACGACCGTGGTGGATGGCACACCTCAATTTTTCATCGCACTGGATAAATATCAATTGGAATTAATAAGAAGTTGTAAAACGATTTAAATCGGAATTGATATTTGTGTTTCTGGACTAACAATTGGTTTTGGGCTTTTTTGGGCTCTGCCAGTGTACCAGTTCAACAGTGGGGTGGAGTTGTGGGGACAGGTTGTGTTGATTTGGTGCGTGGTGTGCATAGAAATTGGCCAATTACCAACTCTAATTGGTTGCGTGGTGTAGATTTTTATTGCATTTAGTTGGTGGAGCCACAAAAAAACCAACAACAAAAACGGTAGTAGGTAATTAATTGTGGTCGTTTTGTTAATTATTATAAAATACTGACCGTGGAAAAGTCTCGGATATTTAGTTCCATCTGTGTAGCCACTGAGGTTAGCTGTTATTGATTTTCTGGTGCGCGAGTATTGACTTGAATGTTAATGCTAATAGATTTTCTTGTTCGAAAGCATTTGGTGGCGCCAAGCGGACCTAGGATTTAATCGGGTGGAATTTATTTATTATTATAATTATTCTTTATTTCATTTTAAGGGTTTACAAAGGAATTTACAAGAGCAGTGGAACGGCAAAAATCTGCCGTCTGAGTGACATTAGATGTGTACCCTGCTCAATTTTGTCTAATGAGACCTGGGTGCAACATTTTCACTTCAAATTTCATATTTCTGATTACACTTCAGGACACGAGTACGATAACCTTAGCGCCAAAAATTGATGACTGATTCTGGTAGATGGGTCCAAAGCAGATTTAAATGAAGAAGTACATTTTAGAATATGTAATTAGTTAAATAACTTCTCAGCAACCACATGTGTTGTGCGTGCTATTGTTCTTCCATGAGCGGAATGGATCTACAATTATTTTGCCGACTTCGAATGGTCAAGTTTGAGGAGCTTTTTCTAGACAGGAGTACTATTTGAGCATAGTGAGTGACTCGAAAGAAGTGGAGCCGTGAAAAGTATTTCTGTCGCACAGATCGGGGTCGATGCACATACCCACAGCGCCACGGCTCACCACAAGCCAAATATACATTTTTACTAATAATTAATTTTACTAATTCTTACAAATGCCCTAGTAAACTTGAAAAATATTTGATTATATTTTTAAATTTGTATTATTTAAATTGGTCTGTTAACACTAGAAAGACGGGAAGGGTCATTCGATCGAGTAAATCATTTAAAAGTGCAAATATCGCACACATAACAAGATTTATTATATGAGCTGGAAATAAAACAGTCATGTCTTTTACCTGTACCCACGACTGACCGATGCATCGTTACTGTGGTTGTTTTGAACAGTTTGCTGAGTTCGAGTGCCAAATATGAGTCAAATGACCATCGCCGTCTTTCCAAAACTTACTACACCAACAATGACGCTTATAAGAAAGAAATTTGATGCAATGAAGCATTTTCCCATAAGACTACGTGTTAAATTTATTTCATATGAGAAACACGCTTATAATAAAATACAGATAATAGAAAGTAAATTTCAGACAAAATGTTTAAAATTTCATACAAAAATGAATTTCTATGAGAAACATTCATCTAGGTAGGACTTCCCCCTGAGTGTTTAAATCTGTCATTCAAGCTGTCCAACACATTTTCGTTACACCATGATAGGAACCCTTAGCGACCATGCCCGCTAAAAGCGTTCCTCTGCTGTTTTGAGGGGTTCACTTTAAACATATTTTATAACTAATAGAATATATTATAATATATATACACTGGTACTAACGCGGTCACCGAAAGAATTTTTCTATTGTGGGTTTCTATTTTTATTGCTTTCCTGTAGACAATTAATGGAAGAATCTGTGGATCGGAAGGAAAAACGTTTTTCTACAACAACGCCCAGAGTCAATCTTATTATTGACAGAAGGGTTAAAAAATAAAATGTCTGATAGCTACAAAGTTTGAAAATGGGCCCCGCTTTTACTTTCAATAAATAAGGCCACTATATATCAACTTACATAGTAATAGGTTTTCTCTACACATAATGAAACCATAATATTGTCACATATGTAGTGTGTACTAGGAGCTCAAAGGAAAGTATGACACATAATCACAGTTTGCCCGAAATCGATCAATTATAAAACTTGAAAAAAAAAAACAATCAGTATTTGTGTCTAGCCTGACGACTTTATCACTTAAGTATTCCACTTATCAGAGACACCAAATAATCTTCGAGTTATCACGACATTCGAGTTATTGACAAAAAAAATGTTGTACATGTAAGTTTCAGCCTTACCGCTGTTGCCCAGCAATTTCGTTAGGGTAATCGAAATGCAACTTATTTTACTTCGACTGTACGCATTCTTGTATTCTTTATAGGTTCTATAAGTTAATTTATATTGTTTTTTGTTTTCAAACTATTTCACTTTTACTTGATTTAGCTGTTGTTTTTGACATTTTTTCTACCTAAAACCAGTACAAACACATTGCATGCTCTTATAAATAATATTAGATACTTTACTTAATTGCAATTGTAAAATCTATTAGTGTAAAAATTCGTACCTTCAAAATACAAAATATCCAGCAATAACAAAACAAAAAAAAACACACCGTTCCATGCAACATCATGGAGGTTAAAACTTTCGACCCCCCAGCTTATGCATATGGTGTCATGGACAAGTCTCATTATCCGACTATCAAGTATGTCAGTTTTGGGACTACTATGTCTAGGTGAGGACCCAGCATAGAGTGATCGAATACTGCAAGCCAAGAACCTTGAGCTCTTCGCTATAGCTTGCGGCTAGTTTTAACTCGATTTCTACAGCCGAAATTGATCAACCGGTGTATTTCCAACAATGATATCATATTGGCCGCTTCTTTGACCGCCAGTAGTCAGGTGCATGATTAACAATTCGAAGAAGATGCCCGCGCCTTTTCCCTTGTCCATCTTCGACCATTCTGTGTGAACAAGGTTAGAGTTCGGGTTCTTCTGTGTTCCACTAATCTCTGGTATAGAGACAACACCGGAAGGTCGTATCGAAGTCAAGGGAGGGGAGGATGTGCTATGTTTAGACGCAATGCAGGCATGCCTATGACACAGTGATTGGTAAGGAAACCTATCAGCATGCACACTTCCTTCTAGTGAAACTGATAAATGGCTTTGTTCACTTCTCTCAACGTTGGCCATAAAATCCTTATTCTTCATCCAATACCAACATAAACCTATAGTTTTGGCACTATGCCAGCATAAGGCAATAGTGTTCACCAAGTATATCTCACTGACTATTTGTCTGCATAATGAAACCAGTTTCGATATCACCTCTCTTCAAATGTTCTAACTTCTGCGACAGCCTAAATGTACACAATACAATCGTATACCTTTAAATTAACTACCGAATCCATTAAATTCAATAAGCAAATCGTATCATCAACATAAATACAATCTGTGCCTTGAAATCAACTTAATGATGTCCAACCCAAAACAAATCCCCTTAGCTAAAAGAAGTACAAGAAATCAAAGGAATTTAATTGCATTTTTAACGCCTCGAATAGCAGACCAAAGCAGAGACTCATCCCACAGAAGGATTCTTCTAGAGGACAAGCAAAAAAAAGGCATAACATCAAAAGCCAACCAACAAAACAAAAAAAAAAAAAAAACACTGAACTGGGTCAGAAAAAACCTAAAAGAAGCATCAAGGATCATCAACACCATCACACCTCTCCTTAACGCATCGATAAATAGCTACTGATGCTTAAATTAAATTCCTTCTGTCGCACTAACTGTTTTATTATTTGATACTCTGTACAGAACAGTCTGCGATTAGGACGGCATTCCCCAAACTGGATAATTGCCGAAAACCGCCCTGCACCGTGCTGTGCTCTATGGTGAGGAAATGGAGGAAAAAAATCACAAGGCTGCGACAAGTGACTGTGTCAAAAATTACGGGTCATCACTGTGGACTGTCGCAGTTGAGGGTTCAATTTCTATTAGACGCCCACCGCCGTTCGCCAAGGAATGTCAATAAAAAAAGGACGGGAATTCTTCAAAAATCATCTTTTTCCCCACCAACCCCAGTGAAATTTTTGAAAATTTTATTACACTCCTAAGAAAATAATTAGCAATTTTAACGTTTTAATTAAAAAAGAAGAGGATAACGAAACCCGAAGGTACTTTGCGCGTTATCTCAGCAACGAGAATGACAAAAGTGAAATTTCCATGCCAATGGGGTTACTCCGACGTACGCGCGACGCGAAGACAATGACTAGAAACGAAAAGGAAAAAAAAGTTTCCTTGCTTTAACTATCTATTACATCTGTGTATCTTACAACTCTCAACAGGGGTGACAGAAGGCGACGGAGGGTGACAATGGTGGCAAAGAACTTTAGACGTCTTATCAACTCTTAGGGCTCGGTGTCTACTTGTTCCTTGTTGACTTTTTTATTGCTTCTTTTCCGCGAAGAAAAATGGAGCAGGGGCGGGGACCCAAACGAATTATGTGAATTATGTGGGTTGGGCGGAGGCAACATATTTCCGGGACTCATCTGCGGTAGTTAAGAGAGTATCTCTCCTGGTAGCTATTATGTGAGTAACACTATTACAGATAATCAGTGAATAAAAAGCAGACGATTTTAATGGAAGTTCTCGAGGCGCGAAGCACGACTAAACGTTGCGAATATTAAAATTTAGGACACTTTCAAGATGTAGGTTCAGGAGAACGAGTTGGTTTGAGTGGTCCTTGTCTGGTGAGAGTATTAGAATTTGCTCTTCTAATGTTTCGTGTGTATTAATACACAATTCATTTAAGTGTAACGAAAGATATAATGTTATCGTTGTTACAATTCGTTACGTTGAAATCCATTGTCAATATTTTGTACAATCTGTTTGGTTTTCTACTTCCCATTTGATCCATGTTTTGAAGCAATCAGGCTTGCTTATCCACACCTCTGCCTTCATATTCCCTTTCGCAGATGTTGAATGTCGCTTTTCTTGAAATTTAGCAGCAGTCGTTATATAGAGTAGTAAAATCCTTAATTCCATTCGTAATGTAGAGATATCAGTAGACTTCAAATGATTATTCGATATGCTGGACATTCGATATGCTGGGTTCGGACCAGACGTTCAGTATACAGGTTTCTCTGCATTAATTGAATATTTCCTTTATTCCAACACCTCCCAGAAGTATATACTATTGACCACGTTGCAATGGCCGTACTGGCATTTAAAGCATAATTCAACTTCCCTTCAAAAAATTAATGTTCATCATTTGAATTCGATAACCTTGAATTCACACATTCAACGAATTCAATGGAAACTCAATTTCTCTTGCGTGAGATGTTTCTGAAGTTCTATACCTGTTCTGCCTGTGCATCCAGGTCAAAATTGTTGATTGGTCTCCTGTAAATGCAAAGACCAATTTGACATACAGCTTCCTCGTGGCGCCCTCTGTATAACCTAGAGGGCTCAAGAGGCAATTGAGTAGTAGAGCCCTCTCTCGAAAGACCAAGCTCACGTTATATAAGACCTTGATCATCCCTGTCCTGCTGTATGGCGCGGAAGCTTGGACTATCTCAAGAGCGGATGAAGACGCACTTGGTCTCTTCGAGAGAAAATCTTTGGTCCTGTTTGCGTTAAAGGTTCCTGGAGAAGAAGATTCAACCACGAATTGTACGGGCTGTACAGCGACATGAGTCTAGTCAGGCGTCTACGGATTCAACGCATAAGATGGCTAAGCCATGTTGAGCGCATGGACAACACTGCTCTGCACTGCGCCACACGGAGAAGAAGAAGAAGTGACATTATTCTCCCTAGTATCGAATTGAAAAAATCAAACGACGGTACATGCTTACGAATAACTTAACTTCTACTTGGATTGACAGAATTCCAAAATCTATGTAGATATCGTCGTTTTATATATATCAGGGTATGTTGACGATGGTTCTTAGTTGCGAAAGCCACGAAAAGAAAGAACGACTTTATTTTGAAAAGTTTGTAGTATATTCTTATTTCTTCTCTTAAATTAATAATGTGTGCCATCAGCATCATTAAGCTCAGCTCGCCAATTGTCCGTTCATTCGTGTACCCGATATATTGATCTAAAACATTATGCAATCTTCGATCTTGTTAGCAGATATACCCAGAGAGCAAGAGTAAAAGGACCAAGAACGCTTCCTTACATTACCTACTCCAGCGGATTATATTATAAAACGCGGAAAGAATTGTGAAAGCTTTCGATTATGTAGTCTTCCTCTCACGTCTTAGTAATTTTATTTCGAATACAGACATTATCGGTAAAATGTCTGTTGTGATCCGAAGGTTTTCTTCCAATATAGCTTTCATTTACTTTTTCCGTATATTGGGTGGAAGCTCCAAGTAAGACGGATAGGCGGTGAGCACACCTTACACCTTCTCTAGATTTTAGCACGAAAACTATGGAATCAATTAAAATCGGCAGGATTTGAAATCCTGAATCCAGTTCATTAACAACTGTCCAGACTGTCGAATTCGTCTAACCGTATGGATAGCGGTGGAACTATGCGAGCTTCCCAAAATACGGCACGATTAACAACCTCACTAATATTTATAACAACAGTACTGTATTCGACGAGAACCGAAGTAGAAATAATTCGACTTATTTCGATTAAGACACGTAACAATATCATTATATATTTAATTCGTGTTGCGACAATTTGAACTGGACATGGGTCTAGCTTCTACAAGATCAATACCTCTTGTGCGCACTATTTCTTAGCGAAACTGTTTCTTCTTTCACGAGTGGATGGAACCCACAGTTTTGGCATGTTGTAGTCGTCGTTAGGCATGTATATATCTTCGAGCATTGTCAGAAACTCGAAAGAGGTGGAGCTGTGAATTATGAACGTTATTAAATCAGGAACCTGCCTGGGCGTAGAACCAACGCACCAACGTACAATGGCTCAGCTATTGAGTAAGTTTACAGTATCATTAGTATAATTTTCATAGTTGCATTTCCATAAAATAGAACGTTTGAAGATTCAAGCAAATTAGCTGAAACATAAAATTAGAAGATGGGCGAATGCATACAGTGATCTCAATTCAGATTAGCCTTTTTTAAACTTCCAATTATACTTGGATGTACAATTTGATACTTCTGCTAACACTATAGACTATATTGTGACCCAATTTATTTGATAGCTTTGTTATCCATATGTATACAACAAAATAAACCATCGGATCCCTCACGTATCGGGATTTTTGTCGGCCACTGTATGTCTTTCGACTCAATCCTAATTAGCAAATACTTAAAGCTAATACTATGTTTAGCTAGTACCTAATCATCAAATACTTAAAGCGCGAGCGTATAAAAGTGATTTTATATACATTTTAATAAAAAGGTTCATGCATTTATACGATTAGCAGCCCATCACTACAAAGTACATTTAATCAATTAATCTAAACCATAAGCAATACCTCCGAGTTATTTTAATAAAACGTTCAATAACATCACCAATAAATTCACGAATATCACCAATGTTGTAGAATATCTGAAACTTTATACAAATGTAGTAGATCTAGTCAGATTTGGCAGCATTGAAACAAACCCAAACATGGCGGCTCTCACCTTCGCAAGTGACGTGTGACCTAAAAATTTATATTTTTGTGCTATTTTCGTTGAAATTTACCTTCAATCAGAAGGTATCCAGTGCATTTCATAGGTTTCACACATCCATTTACGCCAAACAAACTGAAATTAACGAATTTTTTAAAATTTATTTTCAAAAATGTCTCACTATAAACCCTGCATTCAACACAGATAATGTGTTTGTTTAGGTTAACATAAATTATAATTACCGCGGAAGTTAAAAACAATTAAACAAGTGAATTAAAACCAATATACTGTATATTGACCCGAAATGGAAACAAAACAAGAATATGTCGACGGTAAGGTGTCAAAAGACAAGTGCAAAACATGCAAGAAATATCCAATTAGACTTTCCTTTGTATCCCATAGAAAAACCTTCAGTGAATCTCAGTCATCACTCGGTGGGAGGCAACATGAGTGTTGAGCTGTGCTTAGTATGCGGTGATCGTGCATCTGGTCGCCATTATGGGGCAATTAGCTGTGAGGGCTGTAAAGGTTTCTTCAAGCGATCAATACGTAAACAACTCGGCTATCAATGTCGGGGGGCAAAGAACTGTGAGGTCACCAAACATCATCGAAATCGGTGCCAATTCTGTCGTTTGCAGAAGTGCTTAGCCAGCGGCATGAGAAGTGATTGTAATTTTCAATTAATTAATAGAAAAAAAAAGATTCAAAAATGAGTTCATTTTGAAATATTTGCTTTGAGAATATGCTGTGGCGTCTGTAAACAGTACTTAATGTGTCATTTCAATTACAGCCGTCCAACATGAGAGAAAACCAATCATAGACAAGAAGGAGCCTTTGAATTCCTCCATGAACTCAAGTACAAATAGTTCATCGATCTATCAGCGCGGCAAGCTGTACAATCACCAGAACGCCTCACCGACTTCGACGGCGGGAAATCTAAGTGGAACAGCGACTGCTGGCCTATCAATTGACAGTAGCGTCCCAACAGGAGTTTTTTCAACAATGGGTTTTAATCTGGCCGATTTAACCCAGACACTAAGTAAGTGAATATCGCTGAAATCGCTTTGTAAGATTTGAATAAGCTAATGAATGTATTTTAGTGTTTGCATCGGCTTCTGCACAGCAACAGCAAGCTCAACAGCAGAGTCAAATCTCTAAACAAGAGTCGTACTGCTACTCTCCAGAAGCGGCGGAAATCGATGATGATTCAATGGACAACAGTACAATTTGCGCTCCCAGCAACAATAATAACAGCAGTGCTGCTTTGAACACAACAACCTCAGAAGCTCTGCCAAACGCTGCAGCATCATCAGTGCATCTGATCCAGACATCTATTGACAAGACAGTAATCAAAAAATCCCTGGAGTTGCTGGTGGCCGTTCAACTTCACTACGACCGCAGTGGTGGATCCCAATTTGATGGAATAATCAAAAGCGAATTGGACGACGAGTGCGATGACGACAGTATGGATAATTGCACAGTTTTCAGTGAATCCGTATTCGACGGACCACTTTTTCAAGACCAACAGGCAGCTTTCCTTCTCCAGGTACCTTCCCTTGTGTCCACCTACTTGAACAATCACTACGTATGTGAAAGCAGTAGCAGAATCATCTTTCTCACTGCGTATTGGCTCAAAAAGATCGCCGCATTCGATAGACTCGATGAAAAAATTCAAACCAAGCTCATGCGAAGGCACTGGCCGCAACTCTTCGCAATTGCACTGGCGCAATGTAAAGTACTCTCGATAGGTACAATTATGAGCACTCTGCTGGCAAACATTCGACAGCTCTCGGAGGTGGAAAAGATTGAACCTCATAAGATACGCAAACTTTGCGAACACACGCTACGACTGCACGAGTTCATAGAAACTGTGAAAGTCCTCGATATGCAGGATTTTGAATTCGCGTATCTTCGACTGATCCTCGTCTTTAGCACCGACGGAACTGTTAACATCAAGGATAAAAACGGAAGAAACTACATTAAACGTGTTCAATTACACGCAATGACTGGATTGCGGAACCATCTCAGTGAAACCAGTGCTCATCTGGATGACATTGAAGAGAGATTCAATGCTATCGTATTATGTCTGATGCCGCTTTGTGCCTTGGAAGCGGATGTCGTCGAGGAATTATTCTTTGCGAATCTAATTGGGCAAATACAAATCGAAAATATGATACCCTACGTACTTAAACTGTGCAGCTGTGGAATCTAGAGACCAGTGATTCCGGCACATCAATGCAATAAAGTAGATTTATTTATAGAGTAATTCGGTTTTGTTATAAACAAACAATCAAACAAAACAAACATTACGCGCATTGTCCCAATGCAAACCAACAATCGGTTAAGATATACGGACTGAGTAGTTTTTATTAAAACAAAAAAATACGCTAGTTAGTTCTTTAATAACTTAGGAAAAGATATAGATGAAGAAAATACATTAAACTGATGTATGTAAGACTATTATAAAAAAATATTGTTACTTAAGTGTATTGATTATATATAAACAAGCTTATATATTTTACAAATTAAATATATTTAAATAAAATTATTACAAATGATAGCAAATTCAAAATATGTTTCTTATAGTTGAATTCGTTTGAGGGCATGTTTGTTTACATGCACCTTTGTACGTCCCTTTTTGGGTGGCCCTTGACGTTGGGTGGCACAACACGAGTGGTTGCTGAGAAGCTAGGCCCTGACCGTGTAGTGTCGCCCATATTATTTCCCCACACGGATAGACAAAACAAACAGCGATCGAATAAAAGAACGCATATATAGGGTGGAATGAGTTGTTCAATGTTTAATGTTAAAAATGTTTGTAGAGGAAGCGAAAGCCGATAGTTGTCTGTCCCTATAAGACAAACGCGATGACGGGATAGGCACAAATGAGTCGAATGTAATCATCGAGCTTATCTGGGCCTAGAACATAACTAACTCGAATTTGATGTAAGCCTCTCTCAAATTGGTTACAGAGTTGCAATTCCCGCGAGGCATTGTTCACTTTCAACGTACTAGATCAACAATGCTTGGAAATGAGCAAAGGTGTTTATGCATGTTTTGTAGATCACCGAAACGACTTCGATAGACTAGGACTAGGGGCAATGACATGAATGAAATGAGAGTGATCAGAAACCTATATTGGGATCAGCAAGCGGAAATAGTAATTGAAGAAGAAGAATCAGATGTTGAAATCCAAAGCAAGGATGTAGAAAATACATACTCCATTACTTTTTAATATATACTCCGAAGAAAACTTTAAGGAAGCATTTGCAGAGTGACGGTGGTTTAAGAGTAAACGGAGTCAACATAATCAACCTGAGATACGCGAACGACGCCATTATAACAGCAAGCGATATAAAGACCTAGGCATCATGATGGATAAGCTCAACAGAATTAGCAATAATTACGCATTAAGTATAAACACTGCCAAAACAAAATGCATGGTACTAGCTAGAAGACAATCAATATCAAATCCGAAGATAAAAATATACCATAAAATCATAAAAAGTCAGCAAATTCAAATTCGCACTCAATAAAGAAAAACTTAACCTAACCTAAACCCTAATAAAGAGATGCAGAATAGAGCAAGCGAGAGCGGTCTTCTGCAAAATGAACAAAATACTTTGTAGCAGAGAGATGAAAATGGTGAAATGTTATACATATCTGGTCGGTTGTTATACGGTGCGGAAACATGGACGTTTAAAAGAGAAACAATGCGAAAGATGAAAGTCTTTAAAATGTGGATATTCTGAAGAATACTCAGAATTTCCTGGGTCGACAGGGTTTCCAATGAAGATATCCTTCGACGGATGTGCAGTAAAAGGGAACTGATGCTTCCTGGGTAATGACAAATTCCTCCACTTATCCTGCAATGGAAATTAGAGTGAAGAATAACAGTGGAACGACGCAGACTCTTATGGATAGCTAATCCTGAAGACTGGATAAACCCTCCCACGTTGAAAATTACAAGAGGAGTCGTAAGCAAAAATGTACTGTCATCGATATCATCGCAGAGGAACGATAAGAAGTACATTTCTTATTGGGATCTTCTGATTTTAAACTAATTCACAAACAAACTGATGTCACACTGAATACTTTCGTATTATAAACACTGTCGATAACATAGAAGAGTTGTTCATATTTGTTTAGAATAAAATGTGGGACAAGCTATAGCCTAGCTTAGACTGCCTGCATAGGAGCATTAAGTTAGATTAAATAGTTTAATTCAACGTTTACAGAATTCAGAAAAACAGAAACACCGTTACCTTATATTTTTGAGCTTCCTAGTCCCGAAATTGTATTTCCTCTCTTTTCTTCTCTAAGTCCAAGCTTGCGCGCAAATATTTATCAAGTATTGCAGATTATGTTCATTAAGTGCATGTGTACACCTTTTTTGCGCAAAAAGTTAGTGTTGAAATTGTTTAAAAAGTATATAAAGATATTTCCGTGTACAAAGTAATGAAGTACAAGCAATAGCGCAAAAACCGACAAACTTCTCCAATTTAGCAAAAGGCTGTGCGGAAAGTGTGCAACATATTTGCATGTTATTTTGTAAGACACATGCAGTCTTATTGGGAGTTTCGCCTGAATATTCCACATGAAAAAGAAATCCGTTTTCACTGTTTTTGCCTATAGAAAACATTGGTTCGTAATGGTTATAAATCATATAAAGCTCTTTTATGCTTTGAAGATGCATCCAAAAGGTTTGACCCCTCACGAAATTAAGCAAAAAAATATGTCATAGCACTTTGAAACTGAATATTAGTTCATATTAATGACCAACGACTAACAACTCGATACAATTAAGAAAATTGCAGACATGCTCCAATTAATTCCGGCTTTGTTTTTACAACTCGGGTCTTAAATATGCCAGTTGGTTGAGTCTGCTGGTTAATTGGACCCCGATTAACCGGCTCTGCATTGCATTTAGAAAATTAGACATAATTACCTCCCTTAAGTATTAAATTGACGCATATTCGTTGGAGGCTCTGAGTTGAATTCCCGACACGAACAATTATGATTCACGGCTACACCTCTTTCGAGTCATTCACAATTCCCAACAGTTGTAACTATCAAGCAAAAGCTTCTCAAACTCCGCCGAAGTCGGTATAAAACTGGACGTCCTCTCCCATCATATGCATGAGGTGTTACTTCAGAAACTAGCTCCTGGCTGTAGGACAAACACTCAAAAAAGAAAGCGTTTCAAATTTTCTAAAACATTTTATTAATTAGCATTCTCCTTATTCACATTTATAGGAGGATTACTGCCTTGACTCTACCCTGCCATGCCTTGAGGGCAGGTGTCAGATCTTTGGGTGGAAACTTCATCCGCACTAGTGAACTGTAAACACCAATATCCGCTACCGATAGATTCTCCCCTCCGAAAAATTTCTCTTTCTGCAACCGACTGTTTAGAGCACGAATAATGTCAGCTTTAGCCTTTGCTGTATTACAACGAAGGAACTGATAGCATATATCCAGCACTAGATCGATTTCATTGCAAATGGGTGTTGTTTCATATCGGTATTCAGCTGGGCCGACACGTCCTAAATATCGAATTATATTGACTTCTCCATAGATAGGAACGTACATTGTGGGTGACATGATCATCTCTGTGTGCTCGCCTGCGAACAAATAAGATTGAATTAATTATAATGAGATCTGAGCGAATGAACATTTACTTACAGTCAGTCCAAATGAGAGTTACTTTTATTCCGCGCTTGGTTGGGTCGCTCTTTCCAGCGCATAATTTCTCCTGAAAACTTTTCGCCTCATCACCAATGTCTGGGACTGTTGAGTGCGCGAACACTTTTACTTCTATATTGAACGTGCTGCTCCAGGCATTTTTGAGAGCTAAGAGAGCGTAGGGTATGAAGTTGGGATGCGCATTGATGACGATGTCATGAAGTGGATCCTAAACGGAGAAGAATCAGTTGGATGATCTTGCAAAAACTTTCTTCTTTCCCTTACCTCAACAATAAGATCATCTTTTTGCATATTATATTGAGAAGTATGTTGAATTCCTTTCTGGCACAGTCCCAACTTTGACCTTATTCCAGCCAGTTGTGATTTCAGTTCATTTAACTGTTGAAGTACTTGCTCTTGCCTCTTTTCAATCTCTGAGGTATTGTTGGAATTCTGAAATAGAATCAGTCATTTTATTTAGATTTGTTGTCTTTTTTATGTTGTTGAATGAATTTACGCATGATGTCAATGAATTTCATCAGGTGTTCAAGAATTTTGCTCTGAATTCCAATTAATGACCTAACAAACTGATTGACATGTTCGATGTACGTGATGCAGTACTCTTAAGCAGATGTTTGCAGAGATCTATATATAGAAACAAGTTCCTTTTTTCTGATTGCAACCACGTTGCGTGCGTTAATGAGTTAAGAAAGCTTGTGCCACACAAAATGTTTATTTACAATGCAAAGCCAACAACACAAATAAGATTTTGTTATGCATATTAATAAAGGTTTCAAAAGGGAAATAACCTTGAGAATTTGTTGAATTTGTCGTTCCACGGCATTGAGGAGAACACATTTTTTACTTGGTGGCAATGGTAGTGCTGATGGTTGAGATTTCAATGTATTTTTGAATTCACTTACATCTGCTCCTGATCCAGATCCATTGCAATCGGTGGATATCATCGTAGTCGCTTCATCCCGCGGTAAGGCATTACTTCGTAACGTATACATGCAGGTCGGTAATTCGATATCGAATTTTGGAAGAAGGGTTTTTAACTCGTACATTGTTTTATTCGATAAGCAAACACACACTAAGCGATTGAAGAGACAATTGTTTATATTTTATTGATTTCACACAAGAATTCTTAAGCAAAACGGGGTGCACCTATAAACTAACCTTTGAAAATTCGCAAGATTCGTTGTCGTTTTCCTTTGATAGGTGACGTGATTGGCCAGAAGGAGCCTCGAACATTTTCTCTCTTATTGACAGATGTACTATGACAAGTGACAAGTGCGCAGCCGGTCTTTCACGTTTTGAAAAAGTAATAGATTTTAAATTCTAGTGTACTAGCACACAACCAGTAGAGAAGCAAAACATTTTATTACTGAAATCAATTATAATTGGAATAAAAAGTTGATGGTCCGTTTCTCGTGAATTTTTGTTTGAAATAATAAAAACAAATTAATAAAAGATCCGGATATTTGATACTGTTCGACCACAGCATTAAGAGTGCTTTCAGATTGTTCAGAAAATAATTTTATACAAAATTCCAAGAAAATTTGTTTTGCTAGGATTGCCTATGTTGGGGTTATCTGGATGTTAGCCTCGGGTGTTAGAAAACAAGGATATACTCATTTCAAGATGTGAGAAGAGTCCTATTCATAAGTACATTTGGTCGCATAAGTCAGCGTACAACGAAACATATATGGGAAAAATCAAATTCAAACGCGTGTATCTCAGCCAACAATTTTTTCACTTGATTTCTTTATTATTTCTCTTTATGACATTGCATTTTTGCATACATTTTTTGTCTAAAAAACACACAAAAACAACAACCGCAAAAGTCTGCGTACGATTGCGAGCAGCTGCTCAAAATGAGGAAATATGTAGTACCGTTAGCCAACGAATTTTGCTCTTGCATCTGGGTGTTGGTTCCAATCCTTTTTGATACTACTTCGAGATACATATGTATGTACCTACAAATCCTTGTGAAAGCAAAGTTAATACGCTTTTATTTGGTTTTCAGTTCTGGTCTTGCTTCTTCTTCTTCTTTGATTGGCGCTACAGTCCGCGCCATCTAGTGCGAGGACGTCCTCTGTTGCGCTGTCCCAATGGCTCGGTGTCGAAGACTCTTCGGGCCGGAGCTGTGGTGTCCATCCGCTCTACATGACCAAGCCATCTTAAGCGTTGGATCCGAAGACGCTTAACTAGGTGCATGCCGCTGTACAGCCCGTATAGTTCGTGGTTGAACCTTCTCCTCCAAACGCCATCAACGCAAACAGGACCAAAGATCGTACGCAGAACTTTTCTCTCAAAACAACCAAGAGCTTCTTCATCCGCCTTCAATAGCGTCCATGTCTCTGCGCCATAGAGCAGGACTGGGATGATCAGGGTTTTATACAAGGTCAATTTGGTGTTTCGAGAGATGGGTCTGTTACTCAATTGCCTCTTGAGCCCAAAGAAACAGCGATTGGCAAGAGTAATTCTGCGCTTGATCTCGGTAATGGTGTTGTTGTCCCTATTTACTCCGGAGCCTAGGTAGACGAAGTCCTTGACTACCTCAAAGTTTCTGCTGCCCAATATGACGCTCTATGCGAGACGTCGGTGTTGTGCGTCCTTTCGTGATGACAGCATGTACTTTGTTTTGCCCTGGTTTACCGCTAGACCCATTTTAGCCGCTTCCGCTTCAATGCCAGCAAACGCCTCATTGACGGCTCGCTGTGTTCGTCCAATCACGTCAATGTCGTCCGCGTAAGCAAGCAGTTGAACGGACTTTTGGAAGATCGTGCCTCGGGTGTTGACGTTAGAGTTTCGCACGATCTTCTCAAGTATGATGTTAAAGAAGTCACATGACAGCGTGTCGCCTTGCCTAAAACCTTTTTTGACATTGAAGGTCTCGGTGAGTTCGTTACCGACCTTGATGGAGCAGCGAGAGTTCTCCATCGTCATCCTGCACAGCCTGACGAGTTTGGCAGGAATGTCAAAACTAGACATGGCGCTGTATAGCTCGTCTCTATGCACGCTGTCATATGCGGCCTTGAAATCGACAAATAGGTGGTGGGTGTCGATCTGCATCTCTTGAGTCTTTTCCAGGATCTGCCGGAGTGTAAATATTTGGTCTATTGTGGACTTTCCTGGCCTGAAACCGCACTGATAAGGACCTATCAGGTTGTTGACAAAGGGTTTCAGGCGTTCACACAGAACGGCAGAGAGTATTTTATAAGCGATGTTAAGGAGGCTGATCCCTCTATAGTTGGCGCAGTCAAAGGGGTCTCCTTTCTTGTGGACCGGACAAACGACGCTGAGATTCCACTCATCGGGCATGCTTTCCTCCGACCATATCTTACACATGAGCTGGTGCATGCGCCCAACCAGGTCATCTCCAGCTGCCTTAAACAATTCCGCGGACAATCCGTCCGCTCCAGCAGCTTTGTTCGACTTCAGTCTAGATATCGCTATCTTAACTTCGTCTAAGTCGGGGGGACGGAATTCGTGTTCATCATCGTCCAAATTGAGTGAAACATTCTGCCTGACAGCGGAATTTGTGTCGTCATCGCCGTTTAACAGTCTACAGAAATGATTTTTCCAAATTCTCAGCATCGACTGCGATTCTACTACTAGTTGTCCATTTTCGTCCCTGCAGGCTTCGGTCCGAGGTCTATATCTTCCTGATACTTGTTTTACCTTTTGGTAAAACTTTCGGACCTCCTTCCTGTCGTAACACCTCTCCATCTCCACGACCGCGCGCTTCTCATGCTCTTTCTTTTTCTTTCTGAGAAGCCGGTGCTCTTCCCTTCTCTTCTGTTCATAGAGCTCACGAACAGCTCTCGTTGTTCGATGCAGCGTTGCCTTGTAGGCCTCCTGCTTGGCTGCATGTACCTGCCTGCACTCGTCGTCAAACCATGGGTTCCTTCTGGGTGGTGTCGTGAAACCCAGCACATCAGTGGCAGCTTCTTTGATGGCTTTTTGACAACGTTTCCATTCTTCTTCTATTGAATGTGCAGGCAGCGTCGAACTTTCAGAGAGTTTCAGGGAGACTCGGTCGGCAAAGTTCCTAGCGGTCGATTGCGATTGTAGCTTTCCGACGTCAAACCGTAGTGTTCTTTCTCGACTCCGTACTTCTCTCGATATCCTCATCCTTACTTTGGCTACAACAAGGAAATGGTCCGAGTCGATGTTGGCTCCTCGGAACGTTCGGACATCGAGAATATTGGAGGAGTGTCTGACGTCGATCGCAACGTGATCAATCTGGTTGACGGTTGATTGATCAGGAGACCGCCAGGTCCCCTTATGGATGTTGAGGTGTGGGAACCGCGTGCTCATCACAGAGAGGTTACGCCCCGAGGCGAAATCTACCAGCCTGAGTCCGTTTCCGGATGTGTTGTCGTGCAGGCTGTGTTTTCCGATGACTCTAGCAAAGATTTCTTCCTTGCCCAGCTGTGCGTTGAAATCTCCTAGAACGATCTTGGTGTCATAGCTGGGGCATCGATCGTATGTTCTTTCTAGGAGATCATAGAAATCATCCTTGCTATCGTCATCCTTCTCCTCCGTCGGGGCGTGTGCGCAAATCAGGCTGATGTTCCCGAATTTAGCCTTGATGCGGATTTTTATGAGGCGCTCGCTGATATAATCAAAGCTTAAGACTTTTTGCCTAAGTCTGCCTCGAACAACGAATCCGCATCCAAATAAGCGCTGCCTTCCCTCTTTGTAGCAATCACCGTAGTAGATGTCGCAGTTTCTCATCTTCCTTTTGCCCGGCCCATCCCATCGCATCTCCTGGATGGCGGTGACATCTGCTTTGTAGCAGTCTAGGGCCTCCGCGAGTTCATCGGCTGCACGTGGTCTGTTCAGGGACCTCACATTCCACGTGCAGAACCGAAAATCATTGTCCTTTGATCGTTTGCTGGGGTCGTCAACTTTGAATTCGTCCATGTCCGAGGCCTGTTTTCGGTTCGTAACTGTTGGTTTTTTATGTGGTGAGGGAGTTAACCTCACACACAACCTACAACTGGTAGGCCAGGCCCATTATTTGACCCTCGGGCGGAGGGGGATCGCTGCATACATTAGTTCACCACACAACGGTTGTTGTGATGGCTATCCAGGGGCGCCACGAGGAGGCTGTATGTCAACTTGACTTATGGACAAGAAGGGATCGCGCTGGCATCCTTCCAGGTTGGGTGCAGTCAGCAACTTTACCCTGTGTACATAAGCCCATTCTGGTCTTGCCGTTGGGATCAAAATAACGGCACTATCACTGAAATTTGTAGTCAGTGGTACCAGTGTTACTATGGCCCCCATTCGGCTAATTATGGCATACGGTTGTCCACTATCGCTTAACGAGGTTGTTCGAAAGACAGTGACTTCGGTATTAGTACAAGAATTCCTATTCTAAAGAGGTTCAGTACAACGAATGAAATTTGAGCAGGACAGATAATTTTAAAAACTTATCAAAAGCCTATAGACTGCCGGACACTTCCAGTGTGCTAACTATTATTCAACTCAAAAATTCTGCCAAGAGGATGCTATATGTATCAATAGCACAGTAATCATCAAAGCTATTGCTTTATCACTACACTTTCTAGATTTATAGACGAATATCGGGGTGAGCTAGCGTCAACTCGTCTGGATTCGAGGTCACAGGGACATCTCAGAAATTGAGAAGACCTACGGATTTGCTTTACAAGGATCTGCTGAACAAAGAGCTGCACACACCAATACAAATATCTCCACGCACGTCCTTTATAAAGCTTATCTCAGATGGGCCAGAATGATTTACTGCGCTACATCAAGAAAAATATGGCCTAAGTAAAACCGATTTAAGACAAACGGTATCCAATCTCATTCGATGAACTCGGCATAACATTGTTAGATTGCCGGCGAAATATGCGGAATATAAGAGATAATGCTGCAAAACTAACCACCAAGCTAACCACTAACCCACAGAATACTGCTGATACGGAGACCTTACCACATCTTATTTTTTATTTCTAGCGGCACGGCCATTTGCTAGAGACAGACATCGATCGCTTGGTAGACTCTTCTGCAACTCATTTGATGAGAATTGTGCAAAGGATATTGATGAGCTGATATAATTCCTATGCCTATTCCTCAGGCTGGACTAACGGATGTCGCAATAGCACACCTCACATATTAAACAACACTAAATAAAAAAAAATATATAAAACGCAGTAAAAGTATAAGAGAAACATATTTATAACAAAAAAAATTAGTTATTTTAATATGGTAGGTTAATACATATGATCTTTTGGCCAGATAAAATAATACTCAGAGAGACCTTTGTGCCTTGAAGTATGCCGAATTTCAGACTCAGATTTTAAATTGGAATACCTTACAGTACCCGTATAGTGCCAGTGGGTTAGATGCAAGAACGTTCGTTAAGATAATTAAACAAGTTTAAGCCTTTTTGTCTAGCATGTAAGAAAAATGAGTTAAAAAAAAAAACATCGATTATACTTTGCTTAAAAAAAAATGCACTGTATCAACTAGATTGCAAAAGTCTTAACCCTTTTTCGAACACTTCGAAAAATAATAAAGTATGTACATATTGTTATTAGTCTTAATTTATTGATAAAAAACAGATTGTATCATATCTGCTACATCGTGGTAGGATACTAGATTTTGTGTTTTATTCGCGGTTTATAATTGAAAAGGATTTGCACTTCGACAGTTTGCATCGTTGCCTTTTACCCTCATAAATAGGTTAATGACTACATGAGTTCTGGCGAACGTCCTTTGGCGGTTTCTAAGCTGTCATTGCGGAGCGTTTCTTTTTTTCTTGGATGCTTTTTGTTCACTTGGATTTCCTCTTTGCCTTGTGGATTGAATGAATTGGTTGCCCAAGCAATATGCAACCTAATCTCGAAATTTTAATAGAGGTAAAATAGTCATAGGTACAATTTGTTGGTTCGCATTTTTATCTTATAGTGTTTAATTAACATATATAGACCATATGTCTAATATACTCCTTTAATAGATTTCAACAGATTTTTGTCTATTTTGCCGAAGCGTTTTGCATTTTCAAAAGTTTATATTACGGCAATAGTAGACATGCCGGTAACTATTTTATTGTCTTTCCAACTCACAGTTGCTACCTCAACTCCATCCATATCAACCACAAATTCTTAAGACGTTGCAAGTTTGTCTTTGGCTAAGTCCTTGTCGCTCTTCGAATCCGAACCTGTCGGGAAACGCAACAGAGGACGCCCGCGTTTAAGGACAGCTAGCCGGAGATCGTGCTAGTTGGAGAGGCATGTTTGTTGAGGCCCAGGTCCACCCCGGCTGTAGCGCCACACAAAGAAGAAGAAGAAATCCTTGTCAATGGAAAACTTTTGGGATCCTCTTATCGGCCAAAGACAATGTATTTCACATTTTCCAAGGTACACATCTAATGCAATCCGATGAGAAGAAATTGTAAAAATAAACTTGATAATTTTGATTACGAAGAACATTTCAGCATAATCTGCAAATTAGCACTTGATCCCAGATTCGGCACTTCTGGTTGCCTATGTCTAAGAATAATCACTTTTACAAGTATAAGAAAAAAAATATATAGGGTTATTTTCATCTCCTGTATATATTTCATTTTTTTAGGAAAATCCATCTGTTCCACAAAGCACATATATCTCCATTTATGGGGCTTTGCTGGTAAGTATTGCTTTATATGAAACCTGGTATTGTTGCAGCGGAACATATTCAAACTTGGAATTTAAACTATTTGTTATTGGTCGCAATTTATGAAGTCTATCATGATCAGGATGGTCTCTTTGCTTCAAATTTGAATTAGGCTGTATCAGATCGTCTACATTGCGCAGTGTCGGGTTAATTAAAAACTCAAAAATTTCAAAAGTCAACAGTAACCAAAAACGATTTATTCAACGATGAAACAATAATAATTCTTAAACATTAATGGCGCCTCCTCATCGGAAATGAAGTTTCTTTCCGGTTTCACCGAACCAAACGGATTCACTGTTGGTGGCACAATAATATCCAAATGACGACTGGAGTCTTGAATGAAATGCGACAAATCCTGTGGAGCCTCAAACTTTGTATACGAGGTAATTACAACAGGGCAGTTCTTTTGTGAAGAAGCTTCAATAGTATCCGGCCAGGTGTCTTCTGTTTGAAAACCCGTAGAACGATAAAGCCCAGGATTAAAGAAACAGACTGTGAAAAAAAGCTTTCATTACATGAAACAGTTTACTAATATGATTGTGTACTTACTCAAATTTGGTTCAATGTAGTTGCTCTCCTTACAATACGTGTGATATAATTTGTTCTCAAAGTGGTAATTGACCACCCGATTGTTCTTTCGACAGGATCTGCAGGGTCTATTAAAGTCGAAGCAATGTTAAGTTGTGTTTAACCAAGTTAAACCGACTATCTTACTTGGTCTTCTTTAGTTGCTCAAAGGATATATCCCTCGGATTAAGCTCAGGTCCAACGAATACGATATTGAGTTCCTTTAGTCCAGGTGTGATGTGGAGAAAGAATAACTCCCACTTGTGCAGCAAGTCCACTTCAAACTCAATTTCAGCCCCTAGTTAATAACAAAGTGTGAATATTGTACCACTGTAGAGACTCGGCTTACTTTAGTACCTATCAAGTGAATAGTCATTTTGTCTGCTCTTAATTTTTCACACACTTTCATCGCGTACCAAGCGGTCAGAGGGCCGGTGGCAATCTGGCTCAAGGCTGCATACTCACACTCATCCTTCATGTCTATTAAAATAGTTTTTTCAAATGATCTACAGGAATATAAAGCTATGCTCACCAAATGACAATTTTAAACAAATCTGCCTCATGTTTGAACATCCCAGTGGGAGATCTCTTAGAATTTTGTTTGGAAGTGACGGATCTATTTTTCCAAACTTCTCTTGGAACATAATTATCTCCTTAAACAATTGGTAAGGCTTGCACCACAAGTGATGAAATTTATCCAAATGCGAAGGCGTATTCTTACAGAAAGCAACCTGTAAGCAGAAAGTTCGAATTCAGTTGCATTCAGATAAAAAAGAACACAGTAACCTGTCCACAATCTTTGCAGTCCTCCAATTTGTTGAATCTATATTCTCTGCAGTGAATGTTGCAACATATTCTGGGAAATAGTATTACTTCTTGCTCGGACGCTGTAAGCTGGCGGTTGAGAGCTGCTTCGGCCTTGCGGATAGCAATAATGCGATAGGATCGAAACTGTTCAGGTGTAAAATCTCCACATTTATAAAATACGTGTCCACCTAAAATTTTTTTAATGATGCTAAGATTTGGTGTACTGATAATGGGATAATTGATTAATTTTATGGGGCCTCTGTCTACACCACATTACTAATCACAGGATATCTGAATATTTAGTTAAACAACTTGTACCAACCACATTGACCTAGTCAATTAGCAGCAAGCAGCTAATACGAAAATAATTTCGAGATCGCTGCATCTCTGGAAAGAACTGAGATCTGGACATTCTACACCTTATGATACCTGAACTCCTCTTCGAAAAGAATTTCTCAACCAGCATTTCCCAGGCTTTACAGCGAGCCTGAATATCAGACGCCGGAGGATCGACTGCGATGGATCGAAAATGGATGCAGGTGTGGTCTATTCCAGGGATCTGAACATCCTACTTGTGTGAGTGTCTGGACACTGTGACATTCAAAAGGATTCCAAGGCTTCCGCCTTGCTAGTAAGGGTAAAATTCTAAACTCCTTTCCGAATGGCGATATACTATCCACGCCTATCGCTACTGTAAAGAATCTTCTGAAGCTGGAAATGCTTGCTCAAATAAATCGTACTCTGGCCTATGCTAGATCCTATACGATCAACTCCCCTGATCAGCTATAATGTTAGTAACTTCATCGGCATTATAACAGGGTATTGGGCTATAGACCAGTGGATGAGGAAGAACAGGCAAAACTAGGCAACTTAAATTCGATCATATATCTGCTTCATCAAAACCATACAATGGTTTACCGAATAGGCACAGACCCGCGAGGGAGCACAATGGGCAACATAAGTTTGGATGCTGTCCTCCCGTACAACAGTCAGCCACTTCAAACTACTCTAACCTAACTTGTACCAATTACGTCGAAAGTAATTTGGCAAAGAGTAGTAGACAAGTGCAAACGAATAATGCAACAATGGTGGAAGTGTCACCTAGTTTAGCATAAGTATACACATTTTTCGCAAAAGCTCACGTTGTCAATTAAAAGTAGTGAGAAGGATGAGGATTCAATTTTGGGTCCTTACTTGATTAATACTCAGACGACGAGCCATTCTCATTATTCATGTTACCCCAGTAAATAGATTGATGCAAAGAATCGGAGGAATGAAAGACGAACCGTTTATGAAGACTGGCCCATTTAAGCCCATGTCTGTGAGAGTCATCTTCTTCTTCTTATGGCGTTACAGTCCGGGGTAAACCTGGGCTTCAGCCAAAGTCCACATTGTTCAAAACACCACCCAATTCTGCGTATTTGACAAAACTACATCTAGATTGTATGAATGGTATCGAACTAGGTTAATTTAGGTGAAGTAGATACCATATAGCTATGGCATTGTGTTGCCACTGAGCCGGTTACCGTCCATTACTCTTGCAACCATTTTGTGTTTTGGACGAACGCCCTGATTGATTTGACATACTTTTCGGGTCTTCGCTAATTAATGTTGTCGCTAATAAAATTCTCCCACATTGCGTTTCGTAGTAGGAGGCAATGCAGGGCAGTTGCGGATTATGTTTGATTTTCCTCTTATCCTTCGTCCATGCATCTGCTACAGATGTCGTATTGTGGTAATATCAGCCTTACTGCGCGTTTTACCATGTCTTGTAAGAACTACTACTACCTACATGGTTTCTCTGGTTTGCCTGGCTGAACTCAGGATGGCCTTGCTTCTTTTTAAGTAAATTTTTCGATATAGCTCTTTGAACATAGGCATGTGTTATATTTGTCGCTAGCTATGTAATCTTAGTTTTTCGAGTTTCTACCATATATACATGTATGTATACGTATATTCTATAGCACAAAGATAGTGAGTGCCGTTGAGGGTCTGTGCGTCGACCCCAACGCACTTGAACCTCAAAGTCTTGGTTCTATCCCTGGTATGTACGATAATCAAATCAAATCAAATCAAATCAATCTTCCTTCCCTTCCACTCGTGAGAGAACAATAGCACACACAACACTAGTGGTTGCTGAGAAGCTAGGCACTGCCCCTCCTTCTAAGTCAACTCATATTATTATTACTACTATTATTAGCGCAGTTTTGTTGTTACGTTTCTGACTAGCTCATCTGCTTCACAGTCGCCTGGAATGGATCTGCTTCATAGTTGCCTAAAAATGGATCTCTATGTCCAGGAACCCAGTAAATCACTAGGTTGCATTGTCTTGATATCTCGTTAAAAACCATATGGAAGAGTTTCACCAATTTCGACCTTAAAAATGAAATGATGATTCGAGTGTCTGGATGATAAGTATTCAGAATATTGACCGCAAGAGGTTTAAATCTCTTGCAAGCTACATACAAATTTTCATTACTGGATAAATTACTTTAACGTACAGCTAATAAGTTTTGATTTTAAATCCCTCTTTGATTTAACCGTGTTAGCCTTTCTGATGCCTACAAAAAACGTATAACGATAATTGACAAAACAAATACTGATCATATTTTCTACTACATGTTGGTTGTAGTATCAGTCAGTCGTTTAAGGTTTGGCGAAGTGCTTATACAGCAAAATATAGTAGTGTTCTAATTAACTGACTAAATTTGAAGGTAGAAACATAAAATTAAGAACAAATAAAAACGATTAGTTTAGATTATAGTTAAATCTTGAAATTTTAATTAAGTGGGCCATAAAAAGCATTGCACAGAGCAGGAGAGAAAATTAATTTTAAATTTAAGAGCAGATGGAAATACATATAAAGAAATTTAAGAAATCATAGGATGCACAGCCCCAATGATTGCTAACGCAAGAAAGCACCACCCTAAGCTCGAATCTCGCGGACGAAAAAAAAAACGTCAGCATTGGAAGACAGGCGAATTGTAAGATATAGCAAGACGCAACCCTCTACACTTTCAAATGTCATCCAAAAGGAGTTGGGGCTAAGTATTAGTGCTGTCACAGTCCGCAGGCATTTGTGCGTATGTGTGTCGACCTCTAAGCGACAAAAATAATTTTCACGACCCCACCTCTTTCGAGTCACTGACAATGCTCAAAGAGTGTTTTCTGTCTAGAAAAAGCTTTCAAACTTGGCCGTTCGGAGTCGGCATAAAACTGTAGGTCTCTTTCAGTCGTGTGAGGACAATAGCACGTTCAACGTGCTGAGAGAGAAGCTAGGCCCTGGCCCCCTACGGGCTGCAGCGCCACCCATATTATTTTACACTCGGAGTCTCCGCAAGGTACCATTACAATATATTTGCTTAAATACAAGCAAATAGCAACTCGGATAGCTTTTGCTAAAGAACACATCCCCTGCCCTCGGGACAAATGGCGCAATATATTATGAACGGATGAGAGCAAAATCATTCTTTTTGAGGCATGTGGGTTCCGTCAATAACTTCGCCGCCCTCCAAACACGGAATATCGCCCTCAATACACTTTAAAGACCCTAAAACACGCCGGTTCAAAAATAATGGCTTGGGGCTGTTGTTCCTACCAAGATGCCTACTCTATGTGTTGATATTCTTGCAAGGGTGAAATTGCCTTACGCAGAATATGAATTGCCTTTAATGTGCTCTTTAAAATCAGCAAGATAATGCCCCAAACATACCAGAAAAAAAGCCAAGGAATGGTTTCGGGTCAATGGGGCTATATGTTATGGCCCGCACAGTCACCGGACTTTAACCCCATAGAAAACTTGTGGTGTGACTTAAAGAAAGCAGTGACGAACGCAAAGCCAACCAATAATAGAGAACTTTGGCAAGTAGTGCAGAATATTACAACCAAGAGATGCAAGGATTTGGTGGACTCCATACCACGTCGGTGCAAATCAGTCCTACAGAATAAGGGGTTTACAAGCAAGTATTAAAGTTACCTTTTGTTTAAGACCCATTTTTTTAATCAAATACTACTATTATTTTGAGCAGGGAAATTCTGTTTGTAGTTTTTAGTTGCTTTATATTTTTAATTTCCCAGCTATAAATGTTGGCATTTAAGAATGAATTATTTTGTTAAAAATACACCTTTTATATCTATAATTAAGAATAAAAACTTTGTATGCAGATGAAATTAAAAAAAAAGGTTGTTGTCAATCGACAAAGCTTAAATAACCAATATAACTAGGCGCACTACTATTATTTTGAACACAACTGTAGCTATGTATAAGCAAAGCTTGTTAGGTAACTATAAGTGCGAACTGTGACCCATTTTCCTGGGTTTACCTTAACTCTTATGTTGGTCATATTGTTGTTTGGGTGAAAAGGCAATACCTTATGCCAACTCCTAATGACGAAGGCTGTATCGTATATCTACCGTAGGTATGTAGTAATCCATCTCCTAAATAAAAGCACTGGAAACGTAATTTTCTAAGCAAAAATGGGTTTTATAAGAAAAAACGATTTTTTTGCTTTGGAACTTTGCCATATAATGGTACCAAATGTTAATACAGAATTCACCAGATCCCATTCATTTGTTTCTTAATTCTTGCTCCAGTTAACTTTGTACAATGAATTGACATTTACCCACATGCAGAAACAATTTACTCTATTTATATCCACGAAATTTCCAAGATTTATATTTAGAAAGATTCGTCCCTTCGAATTCCCAGTTCCCCGTTCTTCTTTGTTGAATGTACACACTAATTAAGACTCGATTACCCCTTAGATTATCGCTTTCAGTTTGCCGATATGCACTTGACAACCATCCAATAATTATTTTTAAACAAATGCACATGCTTGCAGATCGTGTGAGTGCGTTTCTGCGCCAGCCTACTCTCAACGATCTATGAAATAAAATCAATTGCATGTGAACGCGAATGATTGAACATGGACGATTTCAAAAATTGTAAATCGATTTGTAATTTCATGGGCATTTAATTCATGTCAACATTCATCACTTACCATAATTGTCGGCAACCTGTCGGATTGCATAGCACAGCGCCCTGTGGGATTCATCTAGTTTCATGTGCTCGGCTGAGCAGTAGTACGTCATCTTGCACTTGCTGCATTGCGTTAGTTTTGTGCCGCGAAGATCCGACTTGCACATCTGAAGCAAATATGCATATAAATAGTATACAAAATATGTGATAGAAATATTTTTGTTGGTTTGGCATTACGTTACAAATTGAAACCGCAAAATATTGTCTTGGCTTGTAGACATACTCCACGTACTCCTGCTCGTCGTCTGAGGATTCTATGTCACTTACTGGTTCTTGGTTAATTAGTTTTTGGAGGTTTTCCAAAAGCGTGCTTGGCAAATCGGCCCCACCTGTTGACATAAGAATGATTAATAAGCTTGTGTATGCATAAAATTGGCAATTGTGGTGTTATTCATGCTTCGGAGAGTTTTGGGGGTTGCGAACGATCGTCACTTTGCTACATTTTCTGTAAAATTTGGCGTTTCCTTTGTCTTTACGATCTCTTTTACCACTACGATCCGGCATGCGATATAGCTGATTAAAACATTAGCAATTTACTAAATTTTGCAAAGAAACCTTAACATTTTACTTAGAATAGACATAGCGGAACAACTTGGGACGTTATTATTTGTTATATGTTGGAAAGTATTTTCGCAATCATATTTACATTTGGAGACTCAGCCGTAGAGATGCATGTACATCTGCTCAAAGTGTATCGAATTTTTATTAGGGACTGAATTACTCAAGAGTTATGGCCCAAAAATAATTGACTTTTGTAATCTTATACTTGTGGTGTGGGTATAAGCGTCGACCACAACGCACTTGAACCTCGTCGTCATAGGTTCGAGTCTTTCTTTGAGAGACACAAAAAAATTAATTTCATTATATCGAGTCATTGACAGTTTTCCTGTCTAGAAAAAGCTTCTCAAATATGGCCGGTCGAATTCGACATAAAACTGTAGATCCTTTCCACTCGTGAGAGAACAATAGCACGACAGTGTTAATACGTCAGTACTATGTCACAAGCTACTCTGCCACGCACATAACTCTTTTTTCTCAAATAGGCATTGTTGGACAACCGTTTGAGAGACTAGAGTATTTTCAATAGCTTGGAGGTATTGTCTCAGCCAATGGAGGAATCAAAGCAGATGTCACAAACCGAAAATTTAAAGCTAAGTCTGCATTCGGTATGTTGTTCACAATATGTAAAAGCAATTCCATTAGACTAAGAACCAAGCTAAAGCTCTTTCGCTCTAATGTTGAGTCCATGCTGTTATATTGATGCAGCACTTGGAAAGTTCACGCCATTATCAAAAGAAGACTACGTCCATAAAATGCCAAGCGAACAACTGCATAAATAAACGGGCCAGGAACCTACATATACACGACTATTCAACGACGTAAGTCGGCATACACTTACTTTACACGAGATATGTTACGCAAATACATAGCCCACACGCCTTGTGTACACGTCCGTAATGTTACTGACATAGATTCATTTAGGCTATGTTTTTTTAGATTAATTTTGAATAGGGTAATAAGGTTTAGGTTAAGATTTAGGTTTAGTACCAATACGAATGTCTAGAGCGCCACATTTTTCCTTATTTTTCTTGGCCGTAAGTCTAAATAGTAATTAAGTTTGTCCTAGGGACTAAAAACAAGTATAGTCTAGATGCCGACAGGCAAATATATACGTTACGTAGATCATATTATTTTAGATCAGACTTAAATCATTTTTGTCTAGTATAAATCATTCTAGAAGAGAAATAAAATAAAAATGAAATAAAAAAGACGGTAGAATAGCGAGTCGTCCGAGAAGTACATGGCGTAGAGCGGTAGAGGAGCTGTGGATGAAATGGAGAGAGCACATGATAGAGTGCAGGCGTATTAGAGGCTCTAAGACCCACAAGGGGATACAGGACTAAGCTAAGTAAGTAAGAAGGATCATGGACCGACAGGATTCTCAAAGGTGTGTGCGTTCCTTAAAAAAAACGTACAGTTCCTATCAATGTCAAACTAAAACTTGCCAAAGCAGTTGCGAGCTGTTCGCCGACTGTGATCATTTCGCAGTACGAAAGTTGCTAAAGGCAATTAACTGCACGGTATGTTTTTAAATTTCCACCATTCGATCAACTCTGAAATTAGACGCATTTTTAAAATACAGATCAAGCATACGACTCTTCAAAATAATTCATTGGAAACAGGCTGACTACGAAAGAAAATAGCTTTCTATCGGTCGAGTCGTAATATTACTTTGAAGCCTACTTTGAAATATCCCGTAGGCATTCACTCATGATGTACATCTGTGGAGTCAGCTTCCTTCACAAGTACGGCCAAAGACCGAATAGAGACAACTTAGGCCAGCTTGTTTTCCTCACTTTTCTTGAACTGAAATAATTCCCAAAATATAATTCTTTAATTGGTCGCATGTAAATTAAATTCTAATAAAGTTAACTTTTAGTAAATTACTCTTTGAATTCCTTAATTCAATCTTGGAATATGAAAATGTACTATGTCACTTCCCCGTAAACTCTCTTAAACAGTGTTATACTATAAATCCTGTACTTTAAAAGAATAGTATATTAGTTATGTACAGAGAAACATTGAAATCAATAAATCTTCAAAGCTTAATGTGTCCATAAGCAGACTCGCTAGGTGTGGCACAACATCTTCTCTGACTTTCATGCCAATCGCTGCAGCTATCATCTCCTCAGATTCACACAACACAACCTGCCGTAAACCAAATGATATGCGACTATGACTTAATCTTAAACGGTCTCTCAGTCAGCTTAGACTCTATAGAACCTCACTAAGGACCCTCATTGGTGTCATTACCGGGCACTGCAGAATTAGCATTCATGTCCACAGGATGGGGGTCCCACATAATGATTTCTGCTGAAGCTGCATGTATGAAGAGGAGATAGAAACCACAAAACACCTACTCTGCAGTCAGCAACTTTTACCCAACCTAACCCAAGTAGTCACGTAAAATCGCAATAACAATGAATATGAGGCAAAATGAAAGAAACTGAGAGAAGTGGCTATTATGGCTCTACTGATGACTTAAATTAGAGACTTGCAACTCGAAACTTTCTTAACTCAAGTTGACCCGAGTTGGAATTGAAGCAAGCCCAGTTGCAACTCGAGTTGACTAACTCGGTTTCATCCAATTGAAAATAGGTGTATTCCTTTTTGTAACAGTCAAACAGATTCAAATCAAACTCGGTATAGCTTGTAACACTATCAGCATAGTACATTTATCATATTATACGCTTAATTCAATTGGCTTGAGATCAGTGTTACCAATGGTTAAATTATTCATGAGTCCCAGAAGTGCTTAAATAGCGAGTCTCATAGAAAATGAGAAATGGGTCCCAATAAAGGTGTTTCGAACGTCTCTCGTGCAACGCCTCACACAAATATATAAAAAGAAACAACGAGAGAAGAGCAGTTAGACTGGTAGACGACGTACTACATTACACAAGGCCCCGTCCATACGCATCTCATAAGAAACAGAAGTCAGTACATTAGTACAACCCAGTATCTTTGTCTTAACTAACCAAAGCTTGTAGTGTGTTCACACCACACCGAGTTAGAATTTGCAGTTATGAAGTGCAATTTAAAGATGGCCAACCAATGGTTTATCGACTAAACCGACCTGTATGTTTGGTGGTCGAATGGGTGGCAGATTTGATTTTGAGTGTTCATTTATTCGTTTTATTTTAGTTTCAGCAACTTGGTTTGACATAAATTCAACTCGGTTCAACTCGATATGGACGTAACTCGAGTTGACCCATTATATCCATTATATTTTAAATTATCTTACGTCGACATCCTCTTAAGAGGAGACCAAGACTAGTAAAAAACATCCCATTAAATCAAACATATATTCAAGCACATTAACTTTTGCGGAAACCGGCTCTTGATATTAGTAACACAATATATGTAAAATAAACGATCAACGCACCATTCGCAAAGGCCACTTCCATTTTCTTCTGCAACGAGCTGAGAAAAGGATCACTTGTCTTAACAACTGGAACTACATATTCACTCGCGGTATTGCCGGTCACAGCTACAACAGCATTATTCGAATTTGGTATCAAAGTTTCTTTCAGGGCACCGTTTTCTGCAATTTTCTCTGACGTAATTTCAGTTTGTGCCGTTTTAATTTGAACTTCTTTTGAGTTTTGCTTATTCTTTCTTTTCTTGTTGTTCTTTTTATTTTTACAAGCAACAGCAGTTTCCATATTGATTTGGATTTATGTAATTGCAAATTGATTAATTGCTTGGAATAGAATCCGTACAAGACCTATGCGAGCTATTGTTATCGTGGAACTAATTCAAAATTGGCCCTCAGCCACTATGTGATGGTTAACATTTTCTTGGCTAGAATTTTCTTCTCTGTGTTGTCTTTAGGTAATACTTTGCAGGACAGGGACAGTGCATAGACAGGGATAGTTGTCTTACATACGAAATTTGTAAAAATTAATTTTGGATACATTAGAGGTACAGTGTCGTCACAGGCGATAGCATGTGTCTGTTGACACCGCCTGCCCCTTCTGTAAAAATGAACACCGGACAATAATACAAATAATACTGCCACTGTTTTGACTTAAGCTCGTGTGTATTGTAAGTAAAAATAAATGTACTTATTAATGAAAAAGCAAATACATAAAGTCATATTTTCGTTTTCATGTCATGGTGATCTTCAATGAGTTCCATTGGATAATATACACATCCAACTGACGCCATGTGTTTCTTGCTATGTACAATTCAAAGAGATATTTGTGATTGATAATAGCGCATGGTTTTTGGTGCGATCCGCAGTCACTATTATATTCTTTGCCGCATATTTGTTGTTAATCCTCGGGAAGTCTATTATTTTGTAAAACAGATTAATGCAAGGGAAGAGGTTTGTCAAAATAGTTGTACTTGACAAGTATGTTTCTCGTTACATAATATGTGATAATGATAACCCGTGGTCCGCAGCTTATACACTGAGTATACACTGAACTAAAAAGTTTGAACATTTACATATAAAATTTAGCATAATAATAATATGGGTGGCGCTGGAGCCCGTAGAGGGCCAGAGCCTAGCTTCTCAGAAACCACTCGTATTGTGCGTGCTATGCCCGAATCTAAAGTGGATCACCAAGGTGGGGAAGGATCTCAACTAACTGGATGCAGCTAGACACAGATCACGTTTCCTGAAGAAGCGTGTTAGTAGAAGTACAGGCCCAACCAATACTGCCTACCACAGTTATTTTTCGTCTTCTGTCGTCCCTGTTCTGGCATAGCTCGGATAAGGACTTGTTCATTGCCTTTTAACTACTAGGCTTTTACATATAGACATACTGAGCATATTTAAACAATTCTAGCTTCTCTCTATTGAACTACTCTTTTCATCTATTAAAAAATGTTGTTACTGGTTACTTCGAACTGCGCAGTGGTTGGGAAAACTAAACAAAAACTTGTAACCATGTTGCCCTTAGTAACAATAAAGACTGCTACCACCTTTTTCATTTGTTAACAGACAAGCAAATTTTACTGGATTCACGAAATTACTTCGAACCTTTAATTTGAACATTACAATGAGCATTTCAAGTAAATCGGGTCTAGTACCAACGCCAAGTAAGCAAATTCACAAAAGCAAGGTAAGTAAATTACGGTTAAGTTTAAAATTTTAAATTTACTGTATAAATATTTAAACAGAAAATCAAACCCGAAACACTCTTACCAACGAGGTATGTAGCTAAGCCAATTACCCTCACACTGCGCCCATTCGGTGCATTGGACAATCCGTACGCTAAGGGATGCTCCGTACTTTGCAACCACCCAGCGCCGACGTCTGTTCGAAATTACATCCATCAACTGAAGACCTCTCTGGCAAGGAAGGGAATACATTTATTTTTGCTTTTAATTTGTGACATTATCCTCAACACAGGCTACTGAAAATAAGATATCCCCAAACCGGGATCAACCTGAACCATCTGATTTTGCGGAAACCGACAACATTCCCGAAGACTTATTTCGTCGTTACACGGACACAGATTCGAGACCACTTACGCCTTCGCCGACGGTGACAAGTGTGAGAACCCGTAATAGTACCGGTTCCTTTTTCAACAATCGACGCTGTATTACACCAGAGTTAAGAAAAGTCGAAATCAGCAATAGGAAAAAAATCATCCTCGATTTAAGGTAAATGCAACTCCACCAAGTGGCACATCTACTGTACTATGATCTCGTCAATTTTACAGGCGAAGTCATAGTCAGGAAACGCTTTATTGGAAGCCAACCTCCGATGTGTCCCAGAGTGTAATCAACGAAGCTGAGGTCCAAGAGAATCTTAACCTCGCGGAGAAGAAAGTTAAGAAGCAAAAATCAGAAGACAACAGGCCCAAAGTTAGTGAGAGTTTTTTTCGTTCGTTCATTCACTCTGATTTGTAAGACAAAACACTTCTGCAGACTTCAGCAATAATTCCAGAGGAGGTCCAAGAAGACACCAAAAAACCACCCGTCTCGTGTATAAATGAACATGATATTGCTGACGAGAATGTGAGACGTGGTAAGAAAAGGAAGAAAATCAAGCCGCAAACAGGTAGGCAATTTGAATAATTTGTTATGCTCCGTTTTCACAAACTCCACCTCCACTCATTCAGTCACTACGACGTTTCACCTTAGCCAAGATCCAGAAACACAGGTCGCGACTCTGGGGCCAGATTCATTGAATCCTAGTACGAGACCATCCCTGATACCCAACGCAGCATTGCTACTGCCTAGCAAGGGGAAGCGTGAAAGTGAACCAGTTCTACTGAAGGGTAGTTTCCTTACAGGAGAAGCATTCGATGCTTTGAAAACAAAGCTCGACGTAGACACCATCGAAAATACGTTCGAAAAATACGTAAGAAATAGGCCTTAATGCATTACTTACTCATGCCAAGTTTGATTGACTTTAGCTTAATCGCGCAATGAGGGAAGCTATCAAGTACATTCCAGTAAAAGATAAAGAAAAGAAGGTCAATGACATATGCGAGACAGAAAAACTGTGCTTTGAAGTGCGTGCCCGAATGCCAAGGAAATTTTCCAAATCGGCCACAAGATTTGAGGTTCCTCTAGACATGACGGAATTGGAAAGCAAGTTATAGAACAATTTTGGTTTTCAAACTGTTTAACGATTGCTTTTAGAAATTTCAGTTTTCGACTACCTAAGCAAATACATTTGGGTGTCCAGGCAACGTAAGAAATTGTACAAAGCAGTTTTCCTCAAGTACTTGATTCAGGAAGAAGATCCCGATCCGCAGGATGAAAACGACGCTCCAAGTCAGCAGTACAATGAGCGTAAGATGTCAGGAAAGAGTTTAGCAGTGGCTCTTGCTGATGTCTTGGAATTCTATGGGAATGAAGACAATATCAAGGAAATTATGCGGATCGTAAATGTTGGGGCAACAATAGATTTGAATTTCAGGTCATGGTGTGGCATTGTTTCGTTTGGAGAACGCCTGGCTTTGAACGACAGAGTAGCCACCGATTCGGCCGATGAGGTAAAGTATACAACAAGTGTATATGTAACATGACAGTTTAAGAGTACAATATGCATTACAGTTGGAGAAAGCTGACTTTACGAGTATGCAGCAACGACTGGACATGTATAAAGTTCCAGAAATTCTGAAAGAAATGTTTAAAATCATTCGCAAGGGACACATGAATTAAATAACATGATTTACAGATTTTTTTTATCTTTGATCTGGAATTTCATGCGCTGCAACCAGATTCGCTTTTATTTATTTGTATAATTATTTCTGCAAATCAAAAATAAAAATATGTATATGCTTTTGTAAAGAAAATAAATTCTTGTCATTTCCGAAATCGGTATAGGAAATCATGTAGATATTGAATACAATGCTTTCAGCAAAGGCTTTGTCCGTTTTAAGCACCTTAAGTTGGAAAAACTAAATTTGTGTGTAGACTATCATCCTTTTTGTAGTGGCGTTGTGGGTATGTGTGTCGACCCCAACCTCGACATCGCAGGTTCGATTCCAGCTCTGAGCGACAAAACGACCCCACCTCTTTCGAGTCACTGACAATGTCCTGTCTAGAAAAAGCTTCTCAAACTTGGCCGTTCGGAGTCGGCATAAGACTGTAGGTTCCTTCCACTCGTGTGAGAACAATAGCACGCACAACACGATTGCTTGCTGAGAAGCTAGGCCCTGGCCCTCTATGTCCTGTAGCGTCAACCATATTATACTATACCAGGTGTACTAGTATGATTAGAGCATCAAGATACAAATGTCTCGATGGGGAACATTTGTTGTGAACGAGCCCTTATTATTTTTTTTTGTTTGTTTGCTATGACATCTGTGAAAAATACATCAAGTCAGTATACATCAAGTCATTGAACAGACAAAAACATATTTTTTCATAGTGTTAAAAATGTCGAATTTTGTACCAGAAAGTGATGATTTGCGGAAAGCATTAACTTTTTGTTTTCATTTGAAGAAAAGTGCTGCAGAGTCGCATCGAATGCTTGTCGAGGCATATGGTGATCATGCTCTATCAGAAGCAACATGCAAAAGATGGTTTCAACGGTTCAGAAATAATGATTTTGATGTGAGAAATGGAAGAACGAATTGCAAACTATATTGGATGGAGATGACACTTTGAGTCGAAAGCAAATGGCAGCAGAGTTTAATGTTGCACAATAAACAATTTCTGACCTTTTAAAAGCTATGGGAAAGATCCAAAAGTGTGGAAATGGGTGCCACATGAATTGAATGAAAGACAGATGGAAAACCGAAAAAACACTTGTGAAATTGTATTTCAAAGACACGTAAGAAAATCGTGGGTTAATCCAGGACAACCATCAACATCGACTGCAAAACTAGATCGATTCGGCAAGAAGACAATGCTGTGTGTTTGGTGGGACCAGAAAGGTGTGGTCTATCACGAGCTCCTAAAACCTGGTGAAACCGTTAATACTGATCGCTACCGACAACAAATGATCAATTTGAACCATGCATTGATCGAGAAACGACCAGAATTGGCCAGAAGATTCAAGATACAATCAAAACACTTGGCTGGGAGCAGCTACCTCACCTGCCGTATTTACCAGACTTGGCTCCTTCCGACTACCATTTGTTTTCATCGATGGGACACGCATTGGCTGAGCAGCACTTCGATTCCTACGAAGAAGTCGAAAATTGGGTGGCTGATTGGTTTGCTTTAAAAGACGAACAATTTTATTGGCGTGGTATTCACAAATTGCCAGAAAGGTGGTCAAAATGTGTAGAAAACAATGGCCAATATTTTGAATAAAAAGTTGTTACTTTCCCATTAATAATTAGTGTTTTATTTTCAAAAATTTCATACCGGTATACCTGGTATATATTATTATCATCCTTTTTACATGATCGATGTCAATACATAAGGTTTCGTGATCAAACCTCAAAATTGTTGTTACCTAATGCGTTCTTTAAAGTAGCCACATTTGCCATCCCTTGTTTGTATTATTTGTCAATGATGTAATTAAATTCAGGTTTTAGTAACATTTTAATGTTTGCCGATGAGTTGAAATTATACACTTCAGTGAAAAAAAGTAAGTTATTTCCAAAATTTAAATATGCACCTGCAAATTGTACTTGTCGTCTTCAAAGAAATACCGGATCTGAGCAATTGCTGCTTTCCATCGGTGACGGTCCCAGGGATGAATCCAGAACCCGGAAAGTGGAGCAAATTGCCCATAAAACTAAGTAGATTTACAAAAAATGTTCTCAAATACTCATCGCCTAATACCGTAAATGTCTCCACATGGCCCCCAAATAGTAAAAACAAAACCTTGGCATCGGCACTTTCAGGGCACAGTTGAGGCGGTCTTTGACACTAGTTGCCCTATGGTGTCTTGGCTATAGAGCAGATCTTATAGAATGTGAAAGTTTCTTGCGAGGACATATGTAATGCAGGAGCAGTGTGGAGTAGAAATATGTTCTTCTTCTTCTTTGATTGGCGCTAAAGTCTGGCGTGGACCTGGGCCTCAACGAACATGCCCCTCCAGCCAGCGCAAACCAAGTTGGTTGAGTTCCTTTTCCACTTGTGTTCCATCTCGTGCGAGGACGTCCTCTGTTTTGTTGTCCCAATGGCTCGGTATCGAAGACTCTTCGGGCCGGAACTGTGGCGTCCACCCGCTCTACATGACCTAGCCATCTTAAGTGTTGGATCCGAAGACGCCTAACTAGGTGCATGCCGCTATACAGGCCGTACAGTTCGTGGTTGAATCTCCTTCTCCAAGAACCTTCAACGCAAACAGGACCAAAGATCGCACGCACAACTTTTTTCTCAAAACAACCAATAGCTTCTTCATCCGCTTTCAATGGCGTCCATGCCCCTGCGGCATAGAGCAGAACTGGGATGATCAGAGTTTTATACAAGTCAACTTTGTGTTTCGAGAGATGGCTTTGTTACTCAATTGTTAAAGAAGCAGCGATTGGCGAAAGTAGTTCTGCGCTTGATCTCGGTAATGGTGTTGTTGTCCCTATTTACTACAGAGCTACCTCCTTGACTACCTCAAAGTTTCTGCTACCCATGATGACGCTCTATCCGAGACGTCGATGTTGTGTGTCCTTTCTTGATGACACCACATACTTCGTTTTGCCCTCATTCACCGCTAAACCAATTTTTGCCGCCTCCGTTTCAATGCCAGCAAACGGCTCATTGACGGCTCGCTGTGTTCGTCCAATCACGTCAATGTTGTCCGCGTAACCAAGCATTTGAACGGACTTTTGGAAGATCGTGCTTCGGGGAACGTTTGAGTTTCGCACGATCTTCTCAAGTATGATATTGAAGAAGTCACATGACTGCGTGTCACCTTGCCTAAAACCTTTTTTGGCATTGAAGGTCTCGGTGAGTTCTTTACCGACTTTGATGGAGCAGCGAGAGTTCTCCATCGTCATCCTGCACAACCTGACGAGTTTGGCACGAATGTCAAATATAGACATGGCGCTGTTTAGCTAGTCTCTATGCACTCTGTCATATGCGGCTTTGAAATCGACAAATAGGTGTTGGGTGTCGAACTGCATCTCTTGAGTCTTTTTCAGGATCTGCCGATGTGTGAATATTTGGTCAATGGTGGACTTCCCAGGCTTGAAATAAAAAAGAAAATGATTTTAATTGAATTTGAAATTAATGGAGTAGATCTTCTACAAATGAATTAAGTTGTCATCCCTGAACGGTCCTGGGCGCTTCTTCCAGTTAAAGGCCAAGTTGTCTTACATCTTACATCCGCAAGGACTTGGTCTCAATACCGAAGATTTGGTCTTCCTCTCCTTCTCGAACAGAATAGAGCATTTTTCTTTCGAATGATTTCCCTTAGTGTGAAGATTTGATATATAGTCGATTCGCCGGGCTGGAAGTCGCTTTGATATGTAGATATGTAGGGTTCCTTGAGCAATTAAACACCTCTGTAGTTGATGCAAAAACAGGATTGTCGTTTTGTGGATAGGGCATATGGAGCTGGTAGTCCAGTCGTCGGAAACACTTTCGTCTTTGCAAAGCCGGCAAATGATCGGGTTCATGCTCCCTACCAGAACATCATCAACAGCTTTAAAAGGCTCTGTTAGTAAGCCATTTGACCCTTCGGCTTTGTTGTAATTTAGCCTTTCAATGGCTATGCCGATATCTTCATGGCTAGGTGGGAGGACTTCTCCTACTGGAGTTGGTATTTTCAGGTTTCCTGTCACTCTCTCCTGGCCACGCCCACAAAATGTTGCTTAGACACATCCACTACTCCCTGCGGGTCCTTAACTAGATTACACTCACAACAAAGAAATACTTTTAAATCAAGAATCAAGAAATTCTTTGCCGCTCATCTCGTTTTACGTCCCCAAAACCATGGCCCATTTTCTAAAAGCGTAATCCGGTGTACGTCATCCTTGCTAGTCAATTTCCATTTTAATTGATTCTTATTTGTCATTTATAATAAGTTTATGTATAGACAAAAATGCTTAAAACTATTTGGACGTACAATGTTTCTACTTTTAGCTTACTGGCCCTCGGCGGTAAGCAGTACAAATTCCTTGCTTGTAAATGGTCAGCAGTTGTATTCGCACGTCGTAGTCTCCTTTTTTGCATTCCTATCTTATTGGCGGTAAAAACGTGCTATATCTCTGCAATGTATGTAGAGACAATTTATCTAGAGTATCTATTGCCTGTTAAAAAAATATTTATTTAACATTCATATAATATTTTAACATTGTGCATCCACCCAAAAAAAATGTTCACACGTATAAACGCAGTCAGTACGAGTTTAACAGCTGTCAGTTTTGTTGACACTTGAAAGGGCTTCATTTCAGTTCCTTTGGAAAATCTATAACTTGTTTTGAAATTAGATTAAAACCTTAGCAATACAATAATTTATATTTTTCAATAAAAAATGGCAACATTAGAAGATAAATTAATGGGTGAAAAACTTCATTACTATTGCAGTAGTAGTGAAGGCGAGGATAATGACGATGATGGTGATAATGAAAGTAGTAAATCTAAAGGTGCGGGTCCTTCTGATTCAGGTCCACTGATTGAACCACCTGCCTTGTCTCAGAACATGACCCATCGAGCTACTACTAATACTGGACCAAAGGGTGTTGTTCAGGACTGGCAACTTTATAAGCAATTGGAGGCACAAAAACGAGAAGAAAATGAGAAACAACGTCTCGATATCATGAAGAAACTAAGCCTTACCGCAGCCACGACTGCAGAAGATGAAGCTCGCAGGAAAGAAGAAGAACTAGAAGCTGAAATGGCCGAACTTATGAGCGAGGATTTTCTTCAGCAATTCCAAAAGAAAAGAATGGCTGAAATGATGCAGCAGTGTGGACATTTGCAAAAGTTTGGACAAGTTTACCATTTGACGTCGCACGGAGAGTTCCTGGATGCCGTGGAAAAGGAAAATAAGCATACAACTGTAATAATCCATATATACGATCGATCTGTAACAGCTTGTGCTACGCTCAATAAATGCTTGGATACGCTGGCTTCCGATTATCAGACAATCAAATTCGCAAAAATATGCAGCTCAGTCGCAGGCATGAGTCGTGATTTTCGTTCAAAAGGACTGCCGGCCTTATTGGTCTACAAGGGGAACAGCCTGATTGGAAACTTTGTACGCATCACTGACGACTTATCTGATGACTTCTTCGCTTCCGATTTGGAGAGTTTTTTGATAGAAAACGGAATGATTGTTGACAAAGCTCTCTACAATTAACTGCTACAAGGGCAAAGGACGTGGAATCAAATCATTGATTTGTATACTTACGTAGATAGTAGATTATAGCAATAAGATATACATTCATGCATACATATGTACATGTACTCACGTTTTTGAATATACACCAATCTAATATACAAACAACCTTTATATAGGCTTATGATGTGAATCTGGTAGTAAACTATCGAGATGTCTTAAAAATAAAAACAAATAACTACCCATACGCAGTGGATGGTCTTTATATTCCCTGTGGGCAGTTTTATATACAAATTTGGTATTTATTGGAATTGTTTTATTTTCCTTTTCATTGAACAGGTATGTGCGGAACCAACACAAATATGGTGTAATGAAAAGTATTGGCTATCTTCACAATATAACTCAATACGGACCGCTACGGTTGAATTGCTTACTTAAACAGCATGTCTGCATTGTTTTCATCTCATTTTCATTTTAATTCCAGAAAATCTCTCTAATATGCTATTCTTTTACAATACAGGGCTTAAAATAGAACATTGCTTACAGATATACAGTCAAGTGACAAAGTACATTTTTATATGAATAAAAGAACTTAAAAATTCATTTATTAAAAGTTAACTATGTATGTATGTATATTAAAAACTTAATTTACATACGACCAATTTAAGCTTACGTTTTAGTTCATATTGGAGAGTTGAGAAAAACATGCTAAGCTAAATTGTCCGTACTCGTTCTTAGACCGTACCGTGGAGATACGTACTGATGTACAGCATGAATGAAGAAATGCCTACCCCATGTTATGGATAGAAGTTTTTAACAACTAGATCGACAGAAAGCTATTTCCTTATAACTCATAACAGGTAGATGATAGGAGGTACTCCATTGAGAACATCACTAAAGAATGACTGTGTTGAGATATATAAAACAGCTTCCGTACGGTAGTAAGGTTCGAGAGGATTAATTTATTAGTAGGATCACAGATGTTGAATTTGGTGGACATTTTCTGACATAGTATTGACGGATTAGGTTAAGGTTGTTTTATCCTCGTCAATAGAAGGTTGTGGCACAGCTATGTCCTGAACTTAAAATATTGTATCTTTCAGTGTGATCTCATTATTGACTTGACTCAATAAAAATTTCACTCCTAACAACTCGAGAAGGACATTGAACTTATTTTTGTAAAGATTTTTAACGTCCCTCTACATATATATAACGCTTCACTCAAGATTACAAGAAATACTGGCACGGATTTGTTTAAGATTTTTGAGCCCCACATCAGAAAGTTTTAGCGGAATCTTTTTGTGTTTGCTAAGACGCTACTGCTCTCATCAGACATTGCTTTCCTCGCTTGTCCAATAGCTTCAGAATGATGCTAGGCATCAGCTGACTGTGTTGTGTCGGAGAGGCGTGGCACAGATCGCCTCTTCTGTTGGTGAAGAGAGTCTCAAGGTTCTCGTTCGGAGTCTCAGCACACCGAAGTTGACAGAATCGGAGTATAATTTCTTCCACTCCATTTCATCTATACGAAGCTCGAGTAGTTCGATATTTTCGCTAGTTTGCTTAACGCGCCGTTCCAACAGCTCTTTTGTCTCGGTAATTTCTGATTCTAAGCGATCTTCTAGAGCTGTAAGTCTCGCATCCAGCAATTGATTGCAATTCTCCGACCATTTCACGAGTTTATTTTCAAAGCGAACCCACAGTTTCTCAGCGATGTTCACCGACTTTTGCTTATTCAGACCAATGAGCGACTCGCTTCCTTTGGGTGAGCATTGTTTTTGTTGCTGTTTAGTGCTAACATGTCGTGTTTCGAAAGGCATTGTGGACTATGGAGACTTATGTAACCGAAACACAGCGAAGACGAAAATTCAAAATAATGAATTAAAATTAAACCGCAAAATAACTTTTTGAATTAAACGAAGTAGGTATTTGTATATTTGTTCTTGAGTTTTAATGACTTGTCTATAATAAGAAACTCGTGAATGAATTCAGACAAAGGAAAGGAAAATTCCATCTAGTACTGTTGATTGATTATTACCTAGTCATGGTACATGAACGACGCTATTTACTCAGCCTTGACTAATAGGATTTGGGTGTCCTTTAATATTTCCTTCTATGGTCTAAAACCACAATTATGACGATGTGGGTACTGAATACCGCTCCAAATATCTTGCCCATTCGTATGTCCGAGTTTTTTAATAATCCGTAATTCGTCTCGTCCTCTGAATAAAGTTTCGGACATCACTTCCTCGATAGCATGTCTCTGAAAATGTCAGCCTCTTTCTTTCTATTTATTCATAAAGCCCAAATCCATTGGCCTGATGGAGTTTTGCACTGCTTCTGACTGTTTGTTACTGCCTGAAATCAAACAACGCTTTTTCCTAGATAGTGATGACATCTTTTTGGTTCTCTAATGATACTATTCATTAAAGTCTGTGATCTATCTATTACTCAGACATTCGGACATCAAACACACGCTATGTGCTCAATATAGTTGACCGATTGATCGAGGATCGTCAAACTATGGATTTCACCTAATAACAGAGTAGCGTTTAGCGACGACTTTACCAAGGACTCTCTTCTTAAGCAGACTTATTTATGGAATTCGAAAATAACGAAACGATTTCCCTCTAGGGCGAGGACACTTAAATTCAAATTGAAGTCGGGTTTAAGTGCCTTAGGGCATTTCAGACAAACGTTTCAACATTTAGCCACTATGACGAAATTTAATGGTGTATGAATGGAGCTTATTGAAATGTAAATAAATAAACTTCTTATCTTAGATAGAGACCAATCTGAAAGTTTGTCTAGTGCAGCGTTCCATAACCTACCACACCTACACCCAAACTTTTGGTATGCGATTAAAAGCTACTCAAGATGGTAGTCGGAGCGCTAACTGACCATTATCATCTGAAGTAGCATGAAAGCAAAATGTGACTTATCCATGACTACATATGGACGGTCTGTGGCAACGAGGATGAAAGTGAGGACACTCCACAACCTCTGTCACTTCCCAAGCCACTGCGCTGGGGAGCTGGGAGTATATTTATTACGTTACATAAACAAACTAGCAGGGTGCCACTACGCTCTCCTTAGAGACTCATCCAGGCATCCGACTGATTGGACAAGAATCAGACAGGAAGTGTGACATGTGGGAAGGGGACAAGAGGAACAAGAGTATCACAATCGTTCTACAATGACTTAAATGTGAAGGTCCTTCGACTCTACAACCCTCGTACCTAACCAATTCAAATAATAATTGTAATCTGACGCATGAATATAAGATATTTGTTTAGTCAGATGTATTTCGATCGAATGCCACTTCCTCCGATAAATACACATTTTTAATAATATTTTCCTCTCCACTTCATGTAGCTATGAAGATATGAGTGTCGGTTTAAGGGACGCAGGCCAAAAGGAAAACCTATATAATTTCCTTTGCGTTTGACACTTATTTTATTGATTGAATAGCTTTGTTTTCTGGCTGTTGCTGTAGTAAGTCTATGTAATAAATCCTATGGAATTGGAAGACCAATTTATTCAAGGGACCTTTTTAATTAAAACATTCAAAAATTTGTACTATCTAAAATGATTTAATTGAATAAGTATTTTTGAAATAAAATAGTTAAAGGTATAGAGAAACTATTATGAAACAAATGAAAGTAAAAACTTTATCTAAATTTTTATTTAAAAAGCTACATATGAATAATTTTATTAAATGTACAAATTGAAAAAAAAACAGTAAGTCAGTTTTTACTTATCTTAGTTAATATTCGAATAAAATAAATAAACCTCAAAAGATAGTTTAAAAATAGCAATTCACAATATTATATATAATTTATTTTTAAAAAAATGTTTGGCCTTATTAAACGATGGAGTTGTAATTCACTCGCATAAATCTATCAATACGAATTATTTGCCGTTCTTTGTTAATATTTAAATAGCTTATACGTAATATTTTAAATCTATATTGGTGTTTCTTTTGTGAATTTTGTTTCAAAAATGTAATCTTCCATAGGTTTACTCTATTCATATCAATATTTGTTGATTAAAAAAGTCATTTAAACTAGAATCATAATAAATACAATATGTATGCTATTTGATGTAAATTTCTTTGTATTTCCTAACATTTAAAATACATTCATTTATTTTAAGCGTATTTTCTTGTTTATTTTATATAAATATGTTTCAAAGTTATTTAGTAAATATTGATAAACGTTATTTAAAAAAAGGAATCGTTATACAAGAAATGAATAATTATTTTGTTTCTTTTTTTTTATATAAAAATTCACATACATTTAAAAATGTCATAATATATGTTTAGTTCCCATTAAAAAATATCAATTCTTATTTATTTAACAATCTATATAAAAAAGACTGAAGCTCATTTTTAATTTTACCGTATTACTCCTAATCCTAACTCTTAAGTGTAATATTAAGACATAAATTATTTTAAAGAAAATTTTGCTTTTAATAAAATGTGATATTTTCTGTTCCATTATCATTCCGTATACTCGTACGTGGAAATCAATTATCGCTCGAATAAATAATATAAGTATAAAACATTGATTAATAACTCAACATTAAGTAGAACAATTTTTAGAGGTATTTTTCATTAAATAAATAGGAATCTACGTAAGTAGTGATGCTTTGTTTTTAATAGAGGGAATCAGAAGATTGTTTATACAAATAAATGCTCTCACATGGAATTTTAACATTCTTTTAAGTTTATTTCAGAACGAAGGTTTCCTTTGCAAAAATTGTCTTCATTTGTGATCCAAATATTGCTTCGGATAGGGTCGAGGTTATTCATGCTCAGATTTATATTATGGCACAAATTCGAACCAATTTATTGGCTGTTGTCTGTTGCCTTAAATGCGATTCCGTCAGGCAGGTGACACCTTGGCAGACCCAGGACGAGGGGGTTCCATCAAGTTCAAAAACTAATTTGGTTGCGCCTGGGAATAAATCCTGATGACTGGAGTCTATGGCGGATTATCGAGTGGCCAAGGGATTTCTAGTGCGTGGTGCTTTACCACCGCGACCCATCTAGAGGCGGATTAGAAAATGATGGTGATGATCTCAAAGTGTTCAAAATATTAGTAAACTTTTGTACACAAATTAGTCAATTAAAGAGAAGTCTTTAAAAGGTTAATGGCGCTGCGCTCGTGTAAAATTATGAGTTTGTGGAAACTGCCAATTGCCCAGATGTTGATATTTCACTGTTGTCACTCGTTATGTGTGTAATGCTCAAAAGTAAAGGAGACAGTTTCATGTTGGCGCCAAAGTTTGAGCTTTGTTTGGGACCCGATTGAGATGCGTCCTAGAATATGGGTCAACGCACATACCCACTACGGCAACGAATGAATCCTTTTAAAAGTATTGCAGCATAAATATGACTTTATTGTCAAATATACGTCGCATTACAGTTACGTTTTAGAAAGTGGAATTCCGAAATGCCTGTATATTTGGATCATAAATAAAACCAATCGTTGCTGTATTCAAACGTGGTTTCTACATAAAAGTAAACGATACAAACAATGAGATTCTCTTGGCAACTGCTTTTATGATCTTGTGATTCTCTCCTCGTCTCTTGTAAATCAGCCTTAAAATGTTTTCATCAAAAGTTTTAGTTATCTTTTACTTTAAATTTGTGTTTTTTTTTTTTCACCGGTAGTGTGTTATAACATAAGATATTTTCTTTTTTTTTATGTACGCATGTATTCTAAAGAAAAAAATAACATATAAATGTTTTTTTATTTGGACGCTTGCAGTCAATGCAGTTCATACAAATTTGTTCACAGTAAGTATGCACTAGTCTATGGTACATATTTTAGAAAGTAAGATTGGTTAGACTTTTATAAAATGTTCCCGGTCGTGATGAAATATATTTCTCTTTGGATGGGATTCTTAAATATAATAGCGCTCTCTATCGTTTAGAATATTGATAATTATATTGAATAAAACAATCTCGTCTTAAAACTCCTCACTTATCATCGCTTACCATAAGAATTTGAGTAAAAAGTGATAAAATAAACGCATTGTATAATAATCTAATATGTAATTTTCTTTGCTACTATGAATAATTCTTGTCAAATTTGAATTTATGAAATTCTGAACACTGATCAAATCGATTTGTCTTGGATACTTATTAACCGTCATTTATTTTTCGATCTCTAAACCCTTGGCGGCTTAAAGCGTAAACTGGTTGGTGCTGTGGTTGCAATAACCTGCGGTGTAGAGCCAGTTGTACTTGAATTATCGATGTCTTCGGCTGGAGGGGATGTATATATAAAGATAGTGGCATCGGATTTCAACAGAGGCTCTGTTGTGTCCATATCCATATTGGAGCCGGTGGTTATATAAGATTTTAGCTGGTTATTTGTTTCAAATGATACAGTACGTGGACGTGTGGAAAAGTTTGTAGTCGGTGCGCATTCGGCGATAGAATTCCGTGTAGAATTACAACAACCTGTGCAGCAGAGGTTTCCGTTTCCATTTCCAGCTGAGGATTTCACTTTATCCTTATTGCGACGCAACGATGATCGATGTGGATGATGACGTGCAAGTGCGGTTATTCCTCGTCTTGATGGTCGTCTCGTGACTGGATATTGAACTGATTCTGCACTATTACTCAAACGGATGTTGCCAGCTAAGTTTTATGTAAGAAAACAATTTGCAATGGGGATTGGAAAACGAATTCGATATTAGTTCAAACATATATTTTCGGTTTGCCGTTTGGACATGAAAATGATTTTTCGTTAGGATTCACAATGAAATTAAATGAATGATGATGATAGTTGCTCAATAAAAACAAAGCTAAACAATAAACCAGTAACAAAACCCGTGCAAAACATTAAAAAATCAATTAGCTGACAAATGTCTTTATGCTGGTATTCGATATAGGTATCTCCAGAAGTAACAATTACTTGATAAAAGTGTTGGTTGATCTATCTCCGAGAAAATGTCAATTCAATAAACGAGTTCCATGTGGAGAGTCGACGGCTTGAAAGCGCAAATCGATTTAAAGTTGACAAATTCATTGATGAAAGCAATGTTCGCAAGGAAGATTGTCTTGTGTTCTCCTCTGAACTGAGCTGAGTGAGCTGTGTTGTGCAAGAATATACAATGTAGTCCTCTTCAATAGTTCAGTTATGTATTTTTTTTTTTTGTTTAAAAATATCGAATGGTATTAAAATTTGATTTATCTAGCGAGATAGCTGTCCGTCAGTGAACGTTGCTACTCATGTACACAAGGATACATTTTATAGCAAATATTTATTGCTCTAAATGTTTTCAACTGCTACTTGGTTTGCGACATACTTACAAAAACTCGTATTTAGATAGCATTTCCAACAAATGGAAATTTACTTTTGGAATTAGCAACTAATTACGGAAACGGCGGAATATAAAAGCGTTGAAAAGTCACTTTCCTAAATTGACATAAACCTGTAAAGCTCGTTAACTTTCAACACCAGTAGCCTAAGCCAGATGGTGGCTTCAGGAGGTACATAGACAGTGCCATACAGTGAAACAATATTTTTAAGGTTACAATCTAGCAGTAACTGAGGTAGAAAGTCGGAAACACCTTTTAAAAAATATTACAAAGGGTAATGCCATGAAAATATGTATAAACTGAGGATGGGTGTTAAAACACATCACTGGACAGTACCAAACTACTAAATAATTGGAAAAACAAACGATGAACAATGTTCAAGACATGTAAAATAATCCATAGCCAAATACACATATCACATAATGGCATTCATAGAAACTAATTACACTGGTCCACAAAGAGAAGTTGAGTGTTTATAAAAAAATATTGTTTACAGCCCGTGGATGGTCAGGGCCTAGCTTATCAACAACCACTCATGTTCTGCGTGCTATTGTTCTGTCACAAGTGGAAGGGATCTACATTTTTATGCCGACTCCGAAAGGAAAAGTTTGAGAGGCTTTATTTAGATGGGAAATACTCATTGTCAGTATACTCCAAAGAGGTGGGGCTGTGAAAAATATTTTTGTCGGATAGACCAGGAATCGAACCTATGTCGTCTAGGTTGGGGTGGACGCACATACCCACAACGCCATTGGCCAACAGTTGTTTACTTGGTTGATTTCTTTTCTATCTCAAATTGAAGCGTTTTTTTTTTTAATATGCCAACAGTTTTTATCTAAAACTTCTTATTTTTGAATTATACCTAATTAACTCAGTTATCGAGCCATGATAATATTATGTTCCTGTATTTATCTATTCGGGAAGAGCTAAAATTTGGTACTAAAAATGTTACAAACGTGCCGACACCACATAATACTTCCACCACTTCATATAAAACTCGTCATAATGAATCATTTCACACAAAAGTGGCGATCACAAAAGTGATACACAAAAGTGTATCATTATTTATTCACGCAAGTTTCCATGTTTGGGTACATAAATATTGGAAGTTGGTATTTTTAATGTCACAGATTAGGCAACTAGTGAAGGAACCCATGTTGTCAAATTAATGACCGTCGAATCGAAAAATCAAAAAGGAATTTGAGGACCATGTCGAGCTTGTTGAGTTCATGCTTTTGAACTTGCAAGGGATAGGGTGAAATATGAGCATAAAAATCCACTTCCTTTACTCGCTTTTTTACAGATTTGCCCAAAATCTAAATGATTTCAGTTAGGAGCCGGGTGAAAGCTTTGGGCAAAGAAGAGCGTTATCACGGGCGGCGGGACTCACATATGATGGCTGAATTTTGCAAAGAGATCTTCTTAAAGACGTTAATTAAGATAATCTTATGAAAATTCCTCTACTGGGGTCCAATAGAAGTTGATATTTAAATTACAATGTGTTGTATTTTTGTACTTTTTCGTCAAAGTAATCACCCCCATATGGAATTCCATCGTTACCGAAAATGGGCTACGAACTCCGAAAAATCGATCATAGAATTCATTCTTAGTAGAATCCTACTTAGGTTAGGTTAGGTTGTAGTGGCTGACTGCTGCAGAGCAGTCACACTTAGGCCAGAGTAGGCCCATTGTGATACCACGCGGATTGACTTCTCCTAACGCTGGAACCAGTTGGTGCTGCTGATGAACCGATTTAGTTGGCCAATGCTGGCATTTTTTAGCTCGTTACGGCCGCTGAAGTGGTAGGCTCCTAGATGCAGGAACCTACGACTGGCAAGAGCACTGCAGGAGCAGAGAAGGTGATGAGTGTTCTCTTCCTCTTCTTCATCCATGCAGCTTCTGCAAAAATCATTATATGGAGCACCCATCCTGCGAGCATGAGTGCCAATTACACAGTGCCCGGTTATGACTCCTATAAGAGTCCTTACTGAGGGCTTGCTGAGTCCAAGTAGACTGAGTGACAGTTTTAGGTTAAGTGATGGCCAGATTTCTTTTGTTTTAAGGCAGGTGGTGCCTTCTAGCCATTTGTCATTGTTGGTTTTAATTGTATGAATCTTTAAAAGATGATAGGCTGTAGCGATCAGCATGGAAGGTGGTACCCCTTCTATCGATAGGGATGAGGTTGTACCACACCTAGCGAGTTCGTCGGCTTTGCAGTTTCCTGGTATGTCACAGTGTCCCGGCACCCACATGAGGTGAATGTTAAAATGCTCGGCCATCTCGTTAAGAGACAGCCTGCAATTAAGGGATGTTTTTTGAGTAGAACATGACATTGTCCAGGAATTTTATGGCGGCCTGACTATCGGAACAGATGGCGATATCTCTTTTTGATATCACATTGTTTTTAAGCCAAGACAGCGCCTTTCTTTCTCTGCCTGAAAAACGCTACAGTGATTATGGAGCTTCACGGAGATAGCAATGTTGAGGTCTTGTGAATAGAAACCCGCACCCACCCCTTCTTTTGTCTTTAATCCATCTGTGAAGATGCGCAGAGGATCTTTCTTTGTTTGCATGTCAGTCATCCAGTCCGATCTGGAAGGAATACTGATTGTGAATTTCTTTTCAAAGATGGGCTGGGGTAGAAGGCTGTCGGTGTTGTGCCGCACAGCAGTGGGGGTGGAATTGGGGGATTTTGTATCTTCTGGTGAAGAGTACGATATCCGTTTTTTGTGGGTTGACGCCAAGTCCGCATGTTTGTGTCCATGCCTCTAGCTATAGTCCTACTTAATTTGCTACCAATTGAATCGTGAAAGTTGCTGTCACTGAATACGAATGAAGTGCAAATTTATATGTATTTTTGCAATGTAGTATGTTAATTCGGTTTGGATTTGGTGACACTAATCTTTCTTAGTTCGTATCGGTCATAAAGCAAATAATAGAGATGCCCAACTAACTCGTCTCTTGCTTATAACCTCTTTTGGACAGCTTGCTGTTTCTGTAGCGTCTGTGAATATATGAAAGCTGTTTTGAACAGCTGAAAGGCTACAAGATAATGACGTGAAAGAGAGTATTTATTTGAAAAAAACACTTTATTTGAACGTTATTTCAAACCTCTAATTCCAGCACCAAAAGTTAGGAGCTTAAGTAACTAATTGTATTCAGAAGGTATGTTCACACCACTGGAAGCATATTGGAATGCATTGATCATTGGCAAGTTACATTTGAATTCAAATATTTTTCAGTCGAAATATTCGATAATGTTTGAAAAAAAAACGCGTGTAATACAATTTGGTCTTTGTAAATAATTATTCACAGTTCATACCAATGTCATGACAATGAAATATAAGTTCTGAAAATTCACACATATGGTATATGTGTCTTTTCTTTGGTCTTATGAAGTACACGCCTTAGTAGAAGATAAGAAAATTCACCTGAATTATATCGTATTGTCATTTTAACATTACATATTTTTCGATTAATCAAACATTTCTTACGTTCCTACTTAATTTGATTAGTTGATTATGGTGTCGTTGCTTCGAATTCCACGAATGGATTCTGTAATAGAGCTGAATAAGACTGTATAGTAAAGTTGTTAGCAATCTCCCACTTTTTTTTCATAGTCAGGGCAATATGGATGCCCAATAACAGAAAAAAAAAGCAAAACAAAACTTGTGTTGACCAGTGTTTTCAGTTTCAAAGCTTAACAATTGGGAAAAGATGAACTGACTAAAAGACTACAACAATTCCAGCTGCAAAAAGTTTAATTATTCACTTTTAAGATTTCTAGCTGCTGATTTTACAGATTGGAAGTTGGCAATGACATATGTCGAGTTGTCCAAGGACATGGGTCTCTTTAAATACTTTCTGCATATAAGGTGTTACGACTAATCTATATTGCCAGATTACTGTACATTAAATCTGCTAAAAAAACAGCGTTTTCATTCGTAGGGTTTAACTCAAGACCGCGTTAAGAAAATAATACAGAAAAGATAATAAAACACCAATTTAACGCCTTAGCTGCCATCTCTCTGATCGATTGCTTCAAGGTATGCAAAAACTAAACAAGTAATTATTAGCAACGCATTGTGAAAAAACACTATTAGCATATCAAAAACGATTAAATGAATGGCCATCATCATTTTAAATCTAAGGTAAATATTATTGTGGCATTTGCCTTTGCTCTAATCCTTAGGATCGGTTGTGATAATTAAAATATACACAATCGTTTTATTCATTCACTTCATTAACATCAAACCATCCGAATTATTAAATAGATGTGCTTTGAGCCCTCGTGGGAATAGGTTAATATTAATGATTAGATCCAATTAACAAACAAGACAGAAACAATAAAAAAAACAAACACATTTACTTTACGATTATTATTAAACGAAAAAAAGATTAAATTACAAAAAAATCATAAATACAGGTAAAGTATAACAAAAAAAAAGTGGACAAATTATACACACAAATATTGTTCTTTCACCAAAAAACCAAGCTTTCATATTAAGTGGCGATTTTAGGTTGATCCACAAACGTATGTATTAAAGCTGTGAATTTTTTGTTTTTGTGACATGGAGACAACAACGAATAAACAAATAAAACAATGAGCTCAGAACAAAAAATCTAAAACATTAAATAATACTGAAACGAAATTCACACTACTGCTCCTGCTACGACTGTCGTTGCTCTGTGACATCTGCTGACGCTGTCGAGATGAAGATGATTGTCGACGCAATCGTCGACTGCGACGTCTTTCGGTCAGTGGCGTACTATGACGAAAACGAGATGTGACTACATAATCAACTTCCTCTTGATTCTCGACAGCAGATGCCACTACAACAGTTTCGTGAGGCGCTCTGGAACTCTCACCACTATCACCAAGTACGAGTGTTAAATTATGCGCAGAGCGCGATAACGTCTTATTCGGACTATGATAGATGATGTTTACATTACTGGTACTCGGTAGTCGGTGCTGATGGAACTCAAAGTCCTCACTGCAACTTGCAATCGATGTGGACGAGTAGTAATGTGATATTGTTTGATTGTGTCTATGATTATTGTTAAGATAGTGTTGTTGTTGTTGTTGTTGTGTGGTGGTCGGTGATGATGAACAATGAACAATAATTTTGCTACAAGCTTCATTGTTGTTGCTGTAGCTGTTGTTAATTGTGTTATTTAATGCATCATCGTTATAGCTACCGGAATGCGTTGAGAAGTTCGTCTCCAAGAACATACGGCCAGCAGATGCAGTCGAACTGTTTTCATCCGTGCGAAATCCATGCGGTGAAAGATATTGTCCACCACTGCAAAACTCCTCTCCGTCATCGGTGTCCATGTTTTCGGAGTGCTGATTGCCAACATTGTTAGCCATACGACGTCTGTACATCATATACATTTCGCTGTTGGCTGGATCGATTGGTATATCATTCGAACTGCCACCCAAGAATTCATCGGCACGTTGGGCGGCAAGGCAGTTACTGCATGTGTTGTTAAGGCCGGCAGCTCCAAGGAACCATTCAGAGCGGGTTCGCATGCGTGCTGTCTGACGTTCATGGACCTTACGTAGACAAGTGTATTCCGCAGCACGATCAGCAGCAACAAAATGGATGTAGTGATGCGATTTTTTTGTGCAATAAAAAAGGATAGGCAAGGTTCACATGAAGGAATTTGTATACTTAGAACAACTTGTATTTTGTTTTTTTTTTTTTTTAATTTATTTAATGTGGTAAGCAAAGTAAGTTAAAAAAAATTGACAATCTAAAAATGTATTTTTGAAAAATAGAAGTAAAGATTTTATACATTTAAAATCACAACAATTAGGTGCATCGGGTGCAATATCGCCGCAGTAGTGTAGATTGGGTTACTTTCAACAACTGTGCGAAGGCTTGTAATGTAAAAAAGTTAATGGCGTGAGGATAAAACAACGTACATACATAAATGAAAATTAAAAAGCGGCATGAACAGAAAAGAGAATTTAATTTCAGTTGAATAAGCTATGGATGTAAATCAAAAGCAATGGAAAAATGTTCCTCTTCTTTTTGTTTGGATGAAATGATTTCCTATAATTGTTCGTGTACTGCTACTGGATAGTGTATTCATTAACATACATTCCACAATTGGCCCTACATTCCTATTCGCATGTAAATTCATATGTATGTATACTAAGTTGCATTTAATGACCTAAATCAAATGAATTCTTCTTTCAGTTTTTGACATGTGAAAGTCACTTATGAAGTCCAGCCATTTATCATGTTATTTGTGGAATTAATTTATTTATGTCTACGGAAGTCTATTATCTATAAAGTTGAACGAACAATATACAATACATCTAAGATTGTTCATAACTGACTTAAACCAGATATCACATATGGGACTTTATAACAAAAAATTCACAGAATTTGCACCTGATGAATAGATTCTATGCGTCATCAGAGGAGGAAGTTATGACTGATCAAGTTTATCTTTTTTCATTTATGGAACTAATTACATTTATATACATATGCAACTACTACTAACTAAACGTCGTCTAAGTATCCAGCAAAACACAAATGTTCCAATTAAGGAAAAGACACTACTGATAATCAAATCGACTGATAAACTGAAATCGACAATCTACAGTAAATTTAAATGCAGATAAAAGAACTAAAAAAACTACCGCAACTTGTGACTTACAAATCGGTGTGACTCTTACATCAATTAAGAACAGAGATAATGCAATAACAGCTCAAAACGAATTAGAAGGGAAAATTAAAGAAAAATATGTACAAGTATACTTTTAACCATTCCCACCACGTAAAATAAAAGTAATCAGTTATCAAGACAAGTGCCACAGTGAAGTGATTGAAAACAGGAAAAAAAATGTTTCTCGTTTTTTTTATATTGTTCTTTGTACAGTTGTTAATTTTTTTTTGTATTTTATTAGTGAATTAATGGTTCATAAAACAGAGTAGCATATATAAAATATTAATATAAGCTATTAAGGATGTGCCATATCTTTCATAAAAAGAAATTGTAATACAACTTGTGTGCACAAAATGACGTTAATAATGAAAACAATAACTGTGTGACAATAAATTAAGAATAATGCAGTGCATTTATTAATTCAAATTTATTAATTCGCATGAATTAATGAGTTAACAGAGAGTGCGAAGAGACAAATAAATATATTTTACGTATATAAACGACACAATAAAATAAACAAAACTGTGATATCTGAATTCGAGATTTCATGTAACAAAATTATTAGTAGATAAGAGAGAAAAAAAGTAGAAAGTTACAATTAAAGAAAAACAAAATATAAATCAAGAATAATTATAACTATGATTTAATACAATTAGCAATCTCTAATCACTAGGGGGAGAAAATAATAATCAAAGGTAAATAATAATAGTAGATATAAAGAAGTAAGTTATCGTCTATTAATGTCTCTATCTATACCGAAATCCTTGAAGCTATATAGAAATCATCCCTCACCTGTGGCAGATAAGAAAGGCTCTTTGTACTCTCCGCGTAACGATTGACCGCTCTCAGTTCGTCCATTGTCATATAATGCTGTGGTTGATTGCTGCCACTGCCGCTGCCAGTGGACTTTGAGGAACGTGTTGATGAGCAGCTTGAGGAATGCTTAATACCCCGATTGCAACGGCTGCATGTCGCCATAACAGATTTTTGAATAGTTGATCGATATTCACTGCCAGCTGTGGCATTTGTCCCTTTCTTTTTGCGTCGTTGTGGTCTCTCAATCAGTTTGTTAGATGGATTATTTTCATCGATGTCTTCGTAGTCGCCATCATGTGCGTCTTCCTCACCGTCTGGTTTTGAGGGTGATGGAATTGGTGATGATGTAGTTGCCATTGCAAATAACCCAGGCCCTTCAAGAGACACTGATAGCCGTGCACAGGATTCTATGAATGAATGATCAGGTGTGACGCCCAACGAGAGTACACTATTATCTAAGGCAGAACTTGAGCTGGTCAGGAGGGCGGGCGTCGATCGGGACTCTTCTTGAGCAACTGCGAGAGAGTACCAGCACAGCAGTTACAGCAGCGTAGAATGGTGTCAAAGTGGAAGATGAAATATGGAATTGATGTTGTTAATGAAGTTTCAATGAAATCGATGCAAGAAGAGAATGTTTGCACAGGTGAACAGGAAATATTGAAATAAAATAAAGTACGAGTAAGAGATTCACCAGCGACCCAACCAAGAGTTGCGGAACAATAAAAAAATTGTATATATGTATATTCAAAGAACCACATGTTTGATGCATGATTGTCAATTAAATAGAGTGACAGAGATAAGGACAAGGTTAGAAATAATAAAAGAGGATGGGATTTAGGAGTTATATTCAAGCAAGTTAGAGTTTGGGTAAATATGTGTGCAGCAATACAGTCAAAGAGAAGATACTCACTCAAACCCCAGCGCTCACATTGGCATTGCAACCAAGTCTTCTCAGCCTCCAGTGAATGTTGCACTGTGAATATTTGAAAAAAAAAAAATTAGCCAAAAACCCACGATAACATTTGTGGAAACTTACGTGCGTATTTTTGCTGTGCCAATTTACCTCGTGGCGGTGGTGGATATTGGAAGCTGCATATCCACTCGTCTTGTACTTTAAGGATACGCCCAGTAACGCGGGCGTAGTATTCATAGTTTGCACGGCCAAATAGATCGTGTATAGCAAACTTGTCGATGATGTGTTTCATGATTTTTGTTGCAACCTTAAAGAAGAAATTACGTTTCAATTATCAAATGCGATCACGTACATTTAACAAATGCACAATTATGAGATGGTATGCAAATAAAAATAAGCTACCCTTGATAAAATTTCCCTGAGCTTACCACTATTTTATTCTTTATCTGGGAATAAAATGGGAGCATTTCTGCAGTTCAGTTGACACTTGTAATTTTGATATAATACTTAGTACATTTTATATAATATGGGTGGCGCTACAGGTCGTTGGGGACTAATTACAGGTTTCTACAACAACCACTATTGTTGTGTGGGTCAAAAAAGCCTCTTCAGCCCTTTTAGCTGCAAAAAAAGCCATTGGATGCAAATGGGGCCTGCAACCACGCATCGCTCACTGGAATTACAACTCTATTGTCAGACCGACGCTTCTGTATGGAGTTTCTGTTTGGTGGACAGCACTAAACAAGGGTATCAACCGAGTAAAAAGACAACACTGGCCACTCAACCATTATCACGGAATTCAATTTCCTTCCTAGCGACACTGACCGCCTATTACCTCAGGCTGTCTTCGAGAAGAAATTCTCAATCAGCATTCCTTCCAGATCGGACTGGATGTCTGACAGACAAACGTTGGAAGATCCCCTGCGTTCACAGATGGATCGAAGACAAACGAAGGGGTGGGTGCGGGTGTCTATTCCCAAGATCTCAACATTGCTATCTCCGTGAAGCTCCCTAATCACTGTAGCGTTTTTCAGCAGAAACCATAGCGATTAAAGCGAGGTTGTCATGGCTCAAGAACAACGTGATATCAAAAAGGGATATCACCATCCGATAGTCAGGCCGCTATAAACTTCTTGAACAATGTCATGTTCTACTCAAAAACATCCCTTAATTGCAGGCTGTCTCTTAACGAGATGACTAAGCTTGAGGAGAATGTTAACCTCATGTGGGTGGCGGGACACTGTGACCTAAAAGAAAACTGCAAAGCCGATGAACTCGCCAGGTGTGGTACAACCTCCATAGCAATAGCAGGGGTACCACCTTCCATGCCGATCGCTAGAGCCTATCATCTTTTGAAGATTCAGAGAATGAAAACCACCAATGACAAATGGCTAGAATGCACCACATGTCTTAAAACAAACGAAATCTGGCCATCACTTAACCAAAAACGGTAACTCAGTCTACTTGCACTCAGCAAGCCCTCATTAAGGAGCCCTCATTAAAGTCATAACCGGGCACTGTGCAATTGGCTCTCATGCTCGCAGGATGGGTGCCCCTCTGGGAAGAAAACACTCATCTTCTCTGCTCCTGTTGTGCTCTTGCTAATCGTAGGTTCCTACACCTGGGAGCCTAATACTTCAGCGGCCGTACCGAGCTAAACAGTGCCAGCATTGGCCAACCAACTAAATCGCTTCATTAGAAGCACCAACTGTTTCCAGTGTTAGAAGTCAATCCGAGTGGTATCACTATGGGCCTGCCCTGGTCTAAGTGCCCTTAGCAGTCAGCCTAACCTAACCTAAACTAACTATTGTTGTGCCTGTTTTTGTTCTGCCACGAATGGAAAGGAACTACAATTTTATGCCGACTCCGAAGGGAGAAGAGAAGCTTTTTCTAGACATAAATACTCTTTAAGCATTGTCAGGGATTCGAGAGAGGTAGGTCCATGCAAATTATATTGGTAGCAGGAATTGGATCTAGGTGGCGTAGGTACAACCGTACGGACTCTTTGAGCATTGTAAGTGACATGAAAGAGGATGGTTTGTGAAGTTCACAAACGAGAGCAATGACTGCAAATTTTCTACCGAAATTCGGAGTAGGTGACTGGAACTTTAAGAGCGTTAACTCCAACCTTCGGTAGTAATTCTCGCCCTAGTAGACGAGCAATAACAAGTATATTGAATCTACATCTGATGTGGTCGTGTCAGTGAGTCAACGGGTGGGTCGAAGTGTCGAAAATATTGCTCCCGTTCAGGTTTCTGCAGCAAACGATCCATATTAGTCAGTTCCATTGCGTTCTCGAGAATTGGGTATCGCCCAGACCACATAATGACGTATTTTGCGTAAGGATCTTGGTTTACACAAGCTGATTTAAGAATTGAAGCCGATGGACCATTTGAAGCGACGTATGTTTATTTAAAAAAAAGGTCAATTCCTTATTGGAAAACCGTTAAAGTTTTATAAAAATACACTATTCATCAGACTGAAGTTGGTTTTTCCAGCCCTTCTTGAGTTTATATTTTATTTTTAAACAATGACGCAAAAAAAGATAAATTCTCATATCCAAATGTGGAAGTAGATATCACATTGACAGCAAGAAGTTATCTTACAATGTTGAAAAAAACAACAAATATAAACTTGATAAATATACAGTACTTCTCCCTCGATATTCAACCAACTACCCAGCAACTCAACAAACTTGCGCAAACAAATAAATAAAAAAAGATCAAAGCTGGTGATGCATGATGGGCATCAGCACTAACCATCATTTTTCATCGCAGTGTTTATTGCCCTTTGTTAAAAACAATCGAGTAAGCCCAGCGTTGATTTTCCGTTATCTTACGTAAGGTAATATTTTTTACACTGGTAGCATTTTGTTGAATCGCATGAGTAATCAACAAGTGGTTTGATACTCTTTCGACGCTCTTCATTGAACGTCAATCCTTTCAAAACAATTCTGGATAAAAACGTCAACTCTTGCTTGTGAATTCCCCAGATCACAAATGAGATATTTGCAAAGAATTTATGGTTGAATTCACTCAACTGATTACTCCTGAACTGGGGATGCATTGTGGTGTTCTTGACAAACTGCTTTTTAAACAATTGTGCTCATTTATATATTACATCATTTTTGTGTCCTTTCCCGCCTATACAAAGTTAAATGCAAATTCCCTACGTTTCTTAGATTGTATTAATACTCTACGTAGACTTTATCAAAAAGTTCTAGTCTGCATTATTCAAATTTTGATCTATCATTGCAACCGTTTTGAAAGGAAACTATAGCGTATTCAATATTGTCAACACTGGGATACAGCCTGCAGGATATAATGAAGAAATTAATGTGGCTGATGATACTGACTCAAACTGGACGTGTGACACCTGACTGGTCACACAAGGAAGAACGTAATAAAACGGCAAGGAGTAACTACAGGGAAACAAAATATCAATGAAATGCAAAAATAATCACTGATAATTCCAAATTTATACATTTACATGTACATATATAAATATATACACATCAATTGTCATATTTCCTCAAAAAAAAAGCCATCATTACATAAAATTGGCGCTCCCTTCGACAAATGAATTCCAAATATAAAGCTTACCTTAAATTTTAGCACATCTTCCATTCTTGCTGTCTTGCCGTCGCTGACGCACGATTGAAAGAAACTTGGCGCGACAGAAACGCCCAGCGCTTCACTTGTCATCCCGGTCCCGGCATGACTGGCATTTGTCGCAATCACACGGAATGTACCAAAGAGTAAAACTAATAAGTGTTGGGTATATTTGGGCAGTGATGTAATTAATCTGCAAAGAAAAATAAAAAAAAAACTTCATCAACAAATCACTTGTCACTGTCAACTGCCAATTGTTATTTCATCCGAAATCCAAAAAAAAAAAATGTAAATAAACACAAAGGCAGCATCACCTCATTTTCTTTTGTCAGTTTTTCTTCCTCTTCCGCTCTAGTTCAAAGTACTGTGTAAAAACGGTTATCTAATGTATACATACACATGTTATGGTGTAGTTTTTTGCCTTTTTTTTAATTGGATATTAATTCAAATTCATAAATTTAAAACCAGTAAATCTGAACAATCGGCAAAAGTAGTGTAGGCCCTTTTGTCACATTGCTCATCATAAAGTAGTGAGTGTGAGTATAACAACAGTGACCAGTCTTATTAACAATGGATGACGGATGGCAGGAGTAGAAAAGGGGGACAAATAATCATAAAGCCTCTTTGCCACACCAGATGAGCGTCATTGTTGTTTATATTCTTCTACTAAGCCTTTGTTAGTGTAAATAATTCTTTGCATACAGATACTAGTGGAGTGTTTCGCTGACAAAGAAAGCCCTCTAATTGCAATGTGTTAGCTACTTGGGCTTATTCGCGCGAAAACCGTCAGCTTAGCCTGTCGGCAATTAGCACTTAGTGAACATATAGCCATTTATCCGCGTCTGCATGTGTATCCTATGTACGTGCGAAGTGTTTGATATAAAATTTCAAAATTTCACTGGCTACTGTGTGCTGTATTCATGCTCGGGCAGCACAAATGTGATGGAATATCTTCATACTGACAAAAAGAAACAAGAAATGACACAGTGACTGACGCATGAACAGAAATTTGTAGATTTTGTTGAATGTCTATACAATGGGCACTGTTACTCGCATGAGAAAAAGAAAACACTCATGATGAGCAGTTATCAACGCAATGGCAATTTCAGGGCAAATAAATTATACTCTGGAGCATTATTAAAGAAATTAAACTGCTCTGGAATGCGAACCTATTCGAAATGAGGTCAGTACTCTCCTAGAACTACACATAGAGTACATGCATACATATGTACATAAATGATTATAAATTTAGAAGTGACATGATGTATTCTATGTGGCCATTATTTCGATTACGTTTTATTATGTACTCATCATGGTAAAGAGCTAATCGAGGCAACATGTTTCCAAAAATGAACATTAATAAATTTCATATACATTTTCAACACAATACAATACAAGAATATAATAATAAAACGGGTCGCGGCACAAACCGAGTTGGACCTGGGCCTGGCTATTGTTATCTCACCAGAACTACAGTTTACTGCTGACTCCGGACAGAAGTTTGATAAGCTTTTTATAGACACTTTGAGCAATGTCTTTGAATTGAAATAACTGAAGCGTGGGTTATGAAAGTTTATCAAATCGACAATTAAACTGAGAACCCGCAGCTCAGGAGTCGACGCACCTTCCCAGTACGCCATGTCAATCACAAATAATACTAAAGGGTGATTTTTTAGCTATTATCTTTTTGGCAACACTGGTTTAAACAGCTGACTCACGCTTCGTGTTTTGTTTCACTGTCAAACATCTTCAGTTTGGTCTATAATTTAACCATGAATCGTCTTAAAAACGAACAACGCTTGCAAATTATTGAATTTTATTATCAAAATGCGTGCTCTGTTAAGAAAGTTCATCGAGCGCTTCTTCCGAAAAATTGTGTTCAGCGACGAAGCTCATTTTTGGCTCAATGGGTACGCAAATAAGCAGAATTGTCGATTTTGGAGTGAATATCAGCCAGAACCATTGAAAGAGCTGCCAATGTATCAAGAAAAAGTCACAGTTTTGTGCGGTTTATGGGCTGGTGGCATCATTGGACCGTACTTCTTCAAAGATGATGCTAATCGTAACGTAACTGTGAATGGTGAGCGCTACCGCGAAATGATATCCAACTTTTGTTTGCCCAAAATGCAAGAGCTTGACTTGCATGACATGTGGTTTCAACAAGACGGTGCCACATGCTTCACAGCACGCGCAACAATGGACTTATTGAGAGGCGAGTTCGGTGAACATTTTATTTCACGTTCGGAACCGGTCAATTGGCCGCCTAGATCGTGCGATTTAACGCCTTTAGACTATCTTTTGTGGGGCTATGTTAAAGCTCACGTCTATACAGACAAGCCCGCTTCAATTGACGCATTGGAAGACAACATTGAAGCATTTATTCGGGATATACCAGCCGAAATGTTGGAAAGAGTATGCCAAAATTGGACTAAGCGAATAGACCATTTGAGACGCAGTCAAGGTCAACATTTGCACATTTGCATGAAATAATCTTCAAGCATTAAATTATATGGACCGCACTATCGATTCAAATATAGCTTTCATGCATTTTTCGGAATTTTTGTATTTTTATTTTTTTTTAAAAAACTTTCCTATAGCTTTTAAAAATTACCCTTTATAAGGATGTTTAATAATTTGTCCCACCAAATTCGAGAATACATTTGAGATACAGTGTACTCTTCCTTAATCGAACTCTCTCAAGTTAAGTCTTCTCCCTAACTCGTATTAAGTGTTTGCCAATGCATTCTATTTTCAATAGAAATAGCGATCTTCTCGAACAAATTTTGATACCCCGAGTACAATTCGCCTTAGGGAGAGTCGACTGTATTTAATTTCTCTTGAAACAGTCTAGATTATAATTTACTTGGATTATCACATTTCTCCCACCCGCCTTAAAAAGAAAATAAACATCTGCATGTCTTATTTCGTGGATATTAATTCATTAACTAGCTTTGACATTGTGGTTTGTTTACATGATCAGTATCTATAAAACATTGACATTTTAGTCGACGGTCATAAAATTAACAGATGTGTATCATCTGATTCACAATACATTTGAAACTTCGCCTTTGCTTTTAGTGGGCGTAGACTCCGAAAACATAACAAGCAAAACAAGATATACCGGTAACCGGCAAAATAATCTGTGAGCTGGCAATTGTGTACAAACAAAAAAGAGCTATAAAATGACCCATTAAAAGCTTTAAGTTAGTACTGACTTCAAACCCGTCTCGCTCTCTTCAACGTTATGTATGCAACGAACAAAATGTAATTGACATTTAAAGACCTTCAATGGAAACTGAATCGGTCTTCATAATTATAATAAATTTTACATAAAATTGTACGGTACCTTATATTCACGTGAATGTATATTCGTTTACAAGACGGCATAATAAATTACTTTAGAATATTATTGTAAAGATTTTTATAGAAGCAACCGAAACCGTTAATGAACCCAAAGCTATGATTAAAGGGAAAAAGAAAAACGCGAAATCTAGCTTAGATATATAATAATATAATATGGGTGGCGCTACCGCCCATAGAGGGCCAGGGCCTAGCTTCTCAGCAACCACTCATGTTGTACGTGCTATTATTCTTTTACGAGTGGAAGGGACCTACAGTTTTATGCCGACTCCGAAGCCAAGTTTGAGAAGCTTTTTCTAGACAGGAAATACTCTTTGAGCATTGTCAGTGACTCGAAAGAAGTGGGGTCGTAAACATTATTTTTGTCGCTCAGAGCTGGAATCGAACCTGCTACGTCGAGGTTGGGGTCGACGCACATACCCACAACGCCACGGGCCACCACATCTAGCTTAGATATTGGAGTCAATTTCGAAGAATGATTCAAAATCGAGTCCAAAAACAATTTTCCACTACACACATGACCTAACCATCGACAACTGCTGCAAAAACAATGCTAGTAGTGCTGCTTTTCACATAATTATTTTAATACTTTCTATTGTGTTATCAATGATAAGAAACAAAATAATTATAAAATACTCTATTGACTTCTTGAATATATTTTATTGAATAACTACAATATAATTAAAATTATAACGTAGCTTAGTGGCCAGAGCATCAAAGGGCCTTAGACTATATAAAAATATATTAACATAGTGATTATATAGAATTGTATAGTTCTGTAGTTTTCAAAAAATCTATTATAGAGTTAATGTTATTATTATTAGGATTGGAAAGGAGATGATTAATTGGGGAGGCAGGTTTTTGGTTTTGGAATGGCAGACATTGGCAAAGTATATGGCGGATGCTAATGGGTGACTGATTGCAGTATGCACAGATGAATGACTTGTTTTTATTAATGTAGTGTTCATGGGAAAGCCTCGTGTGATCGAGTCTGAGTCTAGTAATTTTTGTAATATCTTGTCGGGAAAATTTAAAAGTTTCTATATGCTTGGTATAGTCTTTGATGGATAGTTTGTTTTTGTTGGCTGTTTTGTACCAATCCGACGTTTTCTCCCAGAGGACATAGCAAGGAACAGAAAGTTGTTAATGTCAATAGTGTTGAAGTTAGGGGAGCAAATAGACGGGGTTTTGAATATATTACTTGAGAACATCGTGCGAAACTCAGTGAATGAGGGCAAAACAATGCATATGCTGTCATAGACGCAAAACATCGAAGACTCGGCCAGATCGTCACAGTAGACTGCTATAACTTCGAAGTAGCTAAGGACTTCCTCTGCCTTGTCTCCCAAGTAAACAGTAAGAGCAATACCAGTACCGAGATTATAGGTAGAATAACTATTTTTACACGATTTTATTCCATTTAGCACGATTTAAAATTGTTTGTGCTTAATTTTTTTTTTTTCAAATTAAATTTTTGTGAAGTATGTTGATATCACAAATTTAAGGGAATTCCCTTCTTGCGCGTACAAGCAAATTTACTGGTCAGAGCTATTGAAATGTGTTAATATTTTGTGAATAATCAATGCCATCAGACGTGCTTGGTAAAGCAATTTTTTATTGGCAAATTTGTTTTTCCAACGTTACATTAAATTTTTGGAATACTTGTTCTTAAAAAAATCCTTCTTTTTCACTCATTTTGATAGGTTTTAGAGATTAGGAACCAATCACCTATTTCTGCATACAATCAATGTCTTTTTTATACGGTGTAAAAACAGAATTAGGTGTACAACTCTCTCTCAATGGGCCATGCTAACATTATATACGTCCATGATAATCCCAGTCCTGCTCTACGGTGCAAAAGCCTTGACAATGTCAAGAGCGGCTGAAGAAGCCCTTGGTCTTTTCGAGAAAAAAGTTCTGCGTAGATCTTCGGTCCTGTTTGCGTTGATGGCGTCTGTATGAGAAGATCAACCCTGAAAAATGCAGCGACATGCACCTAATTGAGCGTCATTGGATCCAACGCTTTTTTGTGAGGACGTCTTCGAACGGGATTGCGGACACAAATGGGGAAAGACCTTAAATAACTTGGTTTGCGCAACTGGAAGCAGCAAGCTTGTTGGTTGACACCCATATCCACCCCGGACTGTAGCGCCAAACAAAGAAGACGAAGCAATGAGAGTAGGGTCCATACGAGGCAGAAGTCAAGAGAGAGAACAATTAAAATCTAAAAACCTTTCGTAAGATTCTTTCACGAAAAGTGCCAAAATACTCGGTGGCGTTGCACTAAAAAACGGATCTCATTGATGGTAACAAAGTGGCGTCATTCTGTCAAACAATTAAGGTGTAATCTTCCAAACCTCAACCTTTCCAACCTACACTGCCCATATTGTTTGTAACAATTACTTTAAGTTAGTTTTAACTAAAAATTACTTCAAAGTTCTTAATGGTGTTATGCTTTAAATTGTAAGGCAAATTATCAAATAAAATAATAGAAGGTGTAATAATCCTCTGAGTTGATCTTTGAATAAAGTTGCGACACTATCAAAACACACTTAAAGTATTTTAATTTGTAAAACATTATTTTTTTGTGATGCGTGAAAGCCTTCATAAAAAATGGATACACATTTTTTTTTTATTAAATTCCTTGAATTCCGATCTTAAACCCAATAAAACTATGAAAAACTATAAATTAACAGAAAGCGAAATATAGCCTCAATTCAAATACCTCGTCTCATGAACGACGTACGGATTGGCATTGCACTTTTTTGTATTCTCATGTCATAAACAGTTCCCACCCTAAATGATTCAGGGTTAGATGAGTCGAAAAATTATACGAGGGACTTGCACTCCGTATTAATGCACAATGACTTATTTCTACAATACCAACATCATATTTTTTAGTTTCATTGATTTTTCCTTTGTTTTTTCTCTTGTTTTCTTCGCTTAGTTCAGACACAGCAGCAGGGGGTGCTTATGAAAACAAATTGGTGCACGGCTTTTTTTTTTATTTTGCCACATCTCCGTTGCTAAAGTCTGAAGCATTTATTTTTAAATGACTTAAGACAGCAAATACATATATCCGAAGCTTGTAAATTAAGAGCAGTTTAATTTGCAAGCGCATGCAATTGAATCATTCACTGCAACAACAATTTCCACTGAGTCCGCATTATTTGTGTACAAATGCGTCTGCAAGATGCTGATGACGAGGATAAATGCAATGGGAATATATCTTGTGCCTGTGATATTTTGCGCCAAAAATGTGAAACGTTTTATATTTGACAGGGTAGTGGTAGTTTAACAAAGCGTAGACAATTTGTCTGACTTGATCCATGACAGGAGAGCGACTGTGTCGAGGGGGAAAAGGCAATTAAAACTATTGTGTGAATTGATTCTTTTATCGTTATTATTGATGACAGGGAAAATGTGACAGGGGTTTGATGATTTATTATCTGGTACTATTAGATGCGCCGAACGATTACTGAAGACGAAAGGTAAATACGCATTCGAACACAACCGATAAATGTACATATAGGTAAGTTAGTCGAGTATTGGTTCGTTTATTTTTTAATATTAAATACATTTGTGAACATTAGAACAACACTTTCTACATCATCTGCATTTATGCGTCATTTCACTTCAAGGGTTGGGTTCTAATGGCCTTCTAGGGACGAGTGATAATGTCATTGTCGCACCCAAACAGATGGGCTAATTTAATGAAGACAGTGTCATCCACGTTAGCAATTACTCACACCAATTTTTAAAGCATTTACGAAAAAGCGTGTCTAACATACATTCTAACAGCTCATCGGTGTTATTCAGTGTTTTCTGCGATTCTCAATTCGCGCAATGATTAGTCTCCGAAAAGATCGCGTGGAATTCGACTTAGAATCCTTTGTTCACCGCTTCTTCGATTTGTCGGAACAACGTGGAAGAACGACATGCGGAACGGCAGCCTTCGAATGAAAAACTACGTTGGGTATAAAGTTCTGCCTGTGAATTTAGAGAAAACAAAAATACATCTGCTAACGATGAATACACTGTGACCGGAAATTCTAGGTCACATGCATAAACCCTCCTGGTTCTACGGTAAAAAAGACAAGTGATAATGGGAGCGGGTTCTTTAAGACTGCCATCGCGTGCACACGTAACGACAGTAAATGATATATTTCATATTTTATTTATTCATTCATAGTACAATTTTTTAGCAAGATATGTATGTATGTGTGTTTTGCTCTAAAGACATTATTTTGTGTAAGTAAGAGTTTTTTTAGTCCAGTAAAACTTTGTGTACATTCAGAGGAATTAATAGAGATATAGCTATGTATATGGGGAAATATATATAAATACGTGCTGCCCATTTTTGTTCTAAGCTTATACACCGTTCTACTCAACCGAATATCATGATGCTTATACTATTGTAAAGGTTATTTCGCGTAGGATATTGATACTGTGGACACCACCTGCTCATTGATGTAGAACAAGGGTAGTTTTGATTACTGGGATGCAACGAAATTTCCAGCGTACTTATACCATTGTTGGTTCATTGTTAAACCAATAGTCAGACTTCCACCACTGATCCACAACGACAGTGGGAGTATCGTTACTTTGCTCTAATGGCAAATGGTAACTGGACCAGATTTGAAAACCAGATGGAAGCGTTTTAAACTTGATTTGACTGTGATTCGAACTGGGACCTGGGATTCCACAAGAGAAGGGCATGCACTCAACCAACTGCCATCCAACCGTACAAGTCTGGTGGCAAATTAAGCATAATTTTTAGAATTTTGTTTTGCACACTTTTGAGCATTTAATGTGAGTCTTCGCGCAGTTACCAAGAAAGCCATATGTCATCCGTGATTGAAAAACAACCTTAAAAACGATCACTTTGTTCTTTTTATTTGCAAGTGTTTTGCTGTTAATAAGATGATATAACATTGTAATAAATTTATCGATCTTATGGATTGAAGTATGTGATGACAGGTTAATTTCTCGTTTAAGTACACCCCGAGGTACTTTACTGAATCAACCAACGACATATTTGTGTTCTTTAGCTGGAGATTTCCATAAATGAAAAAACTAAGTCTTCCTCTGCCAAAGAAGATATAATAATAATATGGGTGGCGCTACAGCCCATAGAGGGCCAGGGCCTAGTTTCTCAGCAACCACTCGTGTAGTGCGTGCTATTGTTCTCTCACGAGTGGAAGGGACCTACAGTTTAATGCCGAATCCGAACGGCTTTGTTTGAGAAGCTTTTTCTAGACAGGAAATACTCTTTGAGCATTGTCAGTGACTCGAAAGAGGTGGGGTCGTGAAAATTATTCTTGTCGCTCAGAGCTGGAATCGAACCTACGACGTCGAGGTTGGGGTCGACGCACATAGAGATGGGAACTATCGAATGAATTGCACTATCGATAGTTATTAACTGAATGATTTCAACTATCGAATAATATTATTCATTCATTCATTCACCGACTTTTTTTTTGTTTTTTTTTTTTCCAGTTCTCGACATTTCATTTTTCATTTCATTTATTTACTGATTTTATATCGCTGTACCTTAAGAATAATACATGTATTCTTTTGATAGTACAGGAATAATTCAATTAAGCATAAGATTTTAAATTACGTATTTAAATTATATACAATTATTATTAATGTTGGAAAAGTGTATGTTTGCAAAAAATATTTTAAATGACTGCGCACAAATGCATACTTTCACCGTTGTTAAAACAATACACGCCGGGGTTGATTAGGTGGAGGTGGAGGGGGGGGGGGGGGGGGGGGGGGGTATGTATAATTATCACAAAAAAAACCGTCTTCCCCGTCTCTTACCCTAAGGGTGCTTTTTTCATGTGAGTTCCCTTTGCCTCTCACAACGAACTACAAAATCAAATACCATTCTTATTTTATTTAATGCATACATATATAGGCGTGTTTTTTTTGGCTGGTCAGTTCTCAGTTTAGTAATAACTCTCATCAAAACGTTTTTTTTTGCTGAGTGAAATTTTTCATCCGAAAGTTGGTACGTGTGCTTATGTCCATTGAGTTATATGTCAAAATACTCTAACGTCAAAAATTATTTAAATTGAATTCTCAAAAGCAATACAATACACAAATAATGGATAGCCAAACAAAAGAGGTAAGAAAACATGAAATACTGTCCAAAATATTTAGAAAATAATACATATCGATGGTTAGTTCATTTTGCAATTATTAGAATCTTCAAGTGATGAGGATGAGGATAAGGATGAATTCACATTTGAAGAATTTACTGTGAGCTCTGGTGATTCCTCAACAGAAGAAACTATTCATGCAAGAGTACAACATTTTATGGACACTATCGAAAACTATAGTGCGATGGACTTTAAGTCACACTTAAGATTGGATAGATCAACCGTAGAACGCTTAGTATGTAAGTATATTTGTCTTTGCTTTGTGCGCGATTCGAAAATTCCAATGTCAATATATTTATTCCTTCGTAGTAGATTACTCTTTGTCTCAATTTTGTCCAAATTCGCACCATGGAGGCAGAACCAAGATTGGAGCAAAGAAGGAAGTGTACATGTACATATGGTACATTTGTAACACGATAACTTTCAGACAGTTAGGAAACCTGTTTGGTGTCCCAAAGTCCTCAGCCTGGATTGCAGTTGGTCGTGTCAGCAGATGGCTGGTAACTCAAGCAAGGACATACATAAAGTGGCCACAAGGAAGTGCTATCGTCGAAAATTGCCGAAAGTTTGAAACAAAAAAGAAACTACCGGGTGTAATTGGTGCTATTGACTGCACACACATTGCGATAAAAGCTCCAAAGTCAAATAAAGAATGTTACTACAACCGCAAGACAATTGTAGTAAGTGCTTGCATAGTGAATAATGATCACTATACAGTAACTGATCCATTAGAAATTCCTTCCTCATCTGATGCTGAGCACAACGATGATTTTGATAACGATACTGCTGTAAATCGCCGTCAAATTTTATTTAATTACCTATGTGAAAATTGTATAATTTAACTCAAAGAATAAAACATTTTTCTTAATTTTCATTTGATTTATTAATTAATTGTGCAAGCATTTGTAGCTTTTGTTGCCTATATTCATTTTTTTCTCTGTTCGCCTTCTCCCATCTCTTTGCAGCTTCTTCCTGCTCACGTTCCTTCAGCTCCAATTTTTTTCAAATACTCCGAACGAGTAACAATTTGAAAAAGTAAACAATTTGAAAAAGTAAACAATTTGAAGTATCAAATAATATACCAGATACCAACCCTTAGTAGACAAATAGTTTCCTCTGGCGCCATCTATGAATGAGACGTGTCAACGCGTCATAGTCAGTGATGACATTGAAATTTCACTGGAGACTTTAAGCTCAGTGAAATGTGTTGTTGTTGCGTCCCGTGTGAAATATTGCTGAACTGAGAACTGACCAGCCAAAAAAACACGCCTTATACATCATTTGTACTTAATTCATTCCATTCATAAAATTCGAAGCTCATTACATAGTACTAACTTACTAACTAATTACATCCCTCATTCCGGTGTGTGGCTATTCTTCCATCGTCTATGAGCCAGAATTGCTATTAAGGAGATTATTTGATTCAATTTTTCATCTTCAAACAACTAAATCCATTCAAACATTTTTGCATCATACAACTGAACGAATCGTTCATAGCAGCCGATAGTCCAAAGACCATTCATTCAACTAAAACCATTCATTCGACTCGATAGTTCAAAGTCCAAGCTAACGAAAAAACCATTCATTCAACTAAAACCATTTGAACATTTTTCCATCATACAAATGAACGAATTCGAACTCGTCTCTTAACTGAGTCGAACTATCGGCTCGAACCAAAATATAGAACAATCTGTCATGCAAATATTTTGGCAATGTGTGTATGCATACACAAAATTCTCTGTCAGAGAAGCTGGCATGCCGACGATTTGACTCAGTCCAACCAGCCATACAAGGCCCCTTTTACACGAACTAAAATTGACAGCAAGCATTTCCATTTTTTAGGCAGAAAGGTGAAACTTGCTGTCAAAATTAGCGTGTGTAAAAGTAAAAAAAAGTAAAAACTATTGAATATTTTTTTCATTCAATTTGATGAATGAACGGCTTTCGACTATCGAATAAATGAATAGTTTGCAACTATCGAATAACTAGATAGTTTTTATTCGATAGTTCCCATCACTAGACGCACATACCCACAACGCCACGGGCCACCACCAAAAGAAGATAGCAACACATTTAAACATTCGCAGATAATTCTCTATCACAGAACACTATACGTGAAGAGTACCAGATCATCAACATACAGTACGATATCAAATTTGGATACTCTAGGTAAATCATTTAAAAATATCCTCGCTCTTACAAGGGCTGATCCTTATGGGACTCTTGCTGGACCATGCTTGATTGCAGAGAAACTGACATTGGCGGCAACTTTGGAAACTCATCTGACTAGAAACCAGAGATTACTAGAAAGCATTGCAGTATTTTTATAAGGAAGCTTCAAGCTTCAATTGTATTAATTTGTAGCCCATTGTACCAAACTCAGTCGAATTCTTTTTCCAATATACAGGACTACTAGGCCGGTAGAAATTAGTAGATCAAGCTTCTGCTTAACGGTCATACATAATTCTAGCACATAGTGCGAAAAAACAAATTGTGCGGGAAGTATGACTGTAAACGATTGAAGGCAATTATCTGGCTAAAGCTTATACCCATCTATGTCATACTCATCCTTATCCACGAATTATACGTTTCATATTTAGCGTATAGCTGTCAACCAACCTCTCGTGTGCCTTAAGCAGAAAATAAGTTCCGTGCTGTGAATAAAGTAGTGATTTAAAATCAACTATTCTTAAAATGTTGCTTTCGTTTTTTGCATTTCCTCAATTTGAAGGAAACTAATGCACACACGCAAATATTTCAAAAAAGGCATACACTCGTGCCGCGTCTACTGCCCATTTAATGCAAATCTGAACCCAAAACTAGGTAACTTGCTTGTTGCCGGTTACCCATAGGTCTCGTGATGTGCAAAATCGAATGCAAACACCTTTCAGTCTTCGCCCATTATCTTAGTCATAAAACCGCCAATCGCACAAAAGAGCAAAACAAAAAAAAAAACACGCTTTCCCTTTCAAATCAGAAAAATAATTCCATATGTGTCAGTTCGGCTACCTAATCGAGTAGGTATAGCCAAATAACAGACGGTGAATAAACCCCGTCAGGAGATAAAAATCACCCAAAACACAACAAAAGAGGGACAAATATACGGTGCCCACTTTGTAGCGCGCACGCCAAAAATATATTCAAATCAATTCCAGCTTGATTATCACGCGAACGGAATCTCTCAATCTCGCATGCGGTGTGCGCCAGCGACAGTCAACACAATCGATCACAACGTGCGCGAATGATGTACGTATTATGATATGCAAATCGGATTTCCAAAAAAAAAAAACACAAAACATATTTATATTATTTCCAGAAAACTTATCTTCCATTTGACGCAGGTAGAGAAGGTACGATAAAAACGCTGTACCTGTGAAAAACTTGCTTTGTTAATCACTGCTGCATTTCAAATTGAACTACCTAAACGTTTCCTCTTATAGCTAATCTGAACTCTGAAGGTCAGCAGACGATAAATGTCGTACACTTTATCCAAATGATACTACTGCTTAGTGTAGATATGCATGGTAACCTATTTCCTACCTGGGCCACAACACCTAAAGTACGTGATAAAATAAACATATTTCTCGAGTAAAACAGAGAACAATAAACGGAAATATGCAAACCGCAAAACGGTTGAGTGTTTACGAAGCGAGCTTTACCTTTCGGTATCAATCTTTCTAAGGGCATAATGACACACAATTATCAGGATGTGGCAGCCTGACCGTAGCCAGTACACAATGAGAAAGGTATTTCGCTGATCGTGCTGCTCACAGCGAAACAAAACAGGAAAGGATTCGAATAAATCAGATTCTGTATTGGGTTTTAAATTCAGTGACGTATTCCATTGCGATTGAATGAGTGACGCGTCAAACATATTCAGATTCTGAGGAAATAGCAAAACTGGATTATCTAACATCGCTCTAACCTTTGACTGAGTATAATCACTGAACTGCACAATCGAAGATAACCACACATTTATTCGAAAGTGAAACGGTAACATTCAATCTGTAGAGCTACTTTATGGAGGATGACATAAGATTGAAACATCTATGCAGATTGTATGTGCCGTGCCCTATGATAAACTGAGAAATAGCTTTAACTTTGATCAGCAAATGTTTGCTTGACACAAACATTTATCCGGCGCTTATACCATCGGATACATGGCTCTTTTGGTTTGAACTGGAAACAAACAAAGTTCTACTGCAAACAATTTGTATGAATTAAACTGACATCAGAGGTATGCCACAGACTGCATTGAAATCTGGGCTGTCGTGAAAAAGTTAAATCGTCAGTCTTGCCAAAGCAAATATTTGTCCAGTTGAATGTGTAAATATGTGTTTAAATAATGCCCGCCACTATCACTAAGAATCTAAAGCATGGGCTAGTGCCACTTGGTTGCGAGAATGTTGTAGCTTAGATACGTGATATTATCTAGAGATCCCTTTTAACAATTTGCAATTGACAATTTTCGGTTTTGGATAGAGATGCGAATCAGGAATACAGAATGACACCAAATGTTAGATATCGTCTTATCAATCCTGTTCTATGCAGTGGCATGAATATTTTCAAAAGAGGATCAACAGGTCGTATGTATATACAAGTGAAACGATTTGTGGGGAGTTTTAGTCCTGTTTGGGATAAGGGCGTCTGGAAGAGATTTAATGAAGAACCGTACAACGGCATGAGTCTAGTCATGCGATTATGTGGCCAGACTACGAACAACTGGGCCCCAAGTTGTAGGAGACTCCCAGCCCTGCCACAGCGCAACAGGGGAAACCCGCGCCTAAGATTGCGCTCATATACATCTCGGTGTGTGCAATGGGAAACAGGACAAAAGGAAAGGAAAATTTATGATTGGTGCAGTAATTTGTCTAGACATCGTAGACATCCCCGTCTTGTGTATGTGCAACTTGGTCTTAACAACGCACTTAAGGATATTCTGACGAACTTCCTCGGCACTCCTTTATTACACATAAATTAGGACAAATGTGAAAGAACCTTTGTTCGAAAATGACATGAACATTTATTTCTCATCTCGTCTATGGACGATTTGTTATGACTGCATTCCAGTCTATTGGTCGGCCGAAACTATGTAGCACACATTTATGTTAAAAAACAAATTTTTCTGAAATCAAAAGTACTTCGATTTCAATTTCACGTGACCCCAATGCTGTAATTTTTGTTCAAGCATTGAGTTTGAGATAAGGCAGAGATGGCGCGATCTTTAAAATGATATCACTCCTTATCAATGATAGTTGCAACAGATGCATCCATTGCACCAGTTCATGAAAGTAACAACATAGGCAGTGACAACACATTACTTCAGACTGCCATTGATTGTCTTTCCAAACACGTCGTTTCTTCGCATCGATAACCCTGCTTTTAAAGTAAACACCATCAAGAAATTGAAAAAATATGTAGAAACATATATACAGACACATTTGTTATATTCAACCAGTGATAGCAGCAATTGTGTATTCTATAGATAAACTTTCGTTTCTCACAGTTGTCATATTCTGTTCGCATCACATACATACACAAATGTACGCACAACGAAAGAGCACCATCGAGGAAACAAGTGATTTCAAGGAAAACTATGAAATCGGCGGCATATCGCCAACAGCCTTTAAAGTTGAAAGACTCCCAACTTCGCAAAAAAAAAACAATGAAAACTTAATTATCCAAAAAATGGAAAACACAAAACCGTTAATCTATAGGCACAGACAAAGAGAAGGGGTCGTAAAACAGACCACGACCTTTTGGTCTCTATACTCTTCCAAGCAAATAAATTGTTCCACTTATTCACGAGCATTCACAAAATTTGTGAAGAAATTTTTTTCTATTGCAGAGATACATATGTATACAATGCACCAACATAGATGTGCTATTTGACTAACAGGTTTACTACCTCCCCGGATTTCGATTAAACGGCCTTTCGATAGCGCTATCGATTAACCGATCAACAAACTAAGTGAATCACCCTTTATTTAAAAGAAAACAAGTGATTTCCATCAATTACAGTAATTATTGTGATATGCATGCTTTATGCTGTACACGCCTCCTGACCGACCGCTTGTGGCACACACTCTTTAACCAATTAACTAAATTAACCAATGACTTGTATGTATTACACACATCGGTCAATAGCCGCCTTTGACATTATTACACATGCTTTATCAATGCAAACAACGCCCAAAATATGTTCTCAATTAAGAGCGCTCACCCCCCCGCGAATTGGAGGGAAACCAGTTGAAATAGAACCACCATGCAACTCACCTATGAATTCTCTCCTGTTGCTCCACCTCGTTATCAAGCTCAATGCAAGCGAACAGCTCGTTTTCACCTAGTCGACCGAAGACACCGTTTGGTATCTTCCTCAGGAACTTCTTCAACACACTGGCAATGGTGTATACCGAATAATTGTCCACATTGACCAATCGACCAGCTTGCAGGAAATGTATTAGCTTCTTCATAGCACCCTGATGGCCAGGAGCACGAAAGACATCGCGTCGATTTGGTGACTCTTTATTTAGTTTCAGGATCAAAACGAGCAGCGGTCCGGGAATGTTGTTATTTTTGCAAACCTCTTCCAGTGGAACACCAAATTTGACTTTTTCTAAACGATACGAGGGGTACGGTGCCCCACTGGATCCCGGGTGACCGCATGATGTGACTACATTACCGAGATCCGCGGCACGGCGGTGTACTCGTTCCTTCCAGCTGGACATTTCTGATTTCGACTCACGCTCCTCTTTTTGTTGTATTATCTCCAAAGCTGCTTTCTTGCTTTTGCAGTTTTTCACTTATGTATATTTCCGTTTCTTTCGCTTTTCGTTTCTATTCTATTAAATATTTTAGATTTTAAGTGACGGCGTTTTTTTTCGATAACCAAAAACTATGCACATGAATTCGGTGGGCGGAAAACTCAAAAAAAAAAAAATAAAAGAAAAGACGGGGCGAACTTATATGAAATGGGAGGAAAATAAAAAAGAAAAACGGTTAATTGTTTTCACTTGTGTATCACAAAATCATTTATGTGTCATTTTCTATATGTATGCGTAATTTTCTTTGAGCTTTTCCTTCGCACGCTGGGTCCAGCGAGAAAAATGATGTGTTTTGTACAAATGGCGAGTGTTCTTCACTTTATTCTCGACTTAAATTTAATCATTATTACGAAATACTATTCATTCATTAGAAGAACGGACAAGAACTGATTAAAATCAAACGCGAATTTAAAGCACACTACACATTTTTATTTCTCACACAACGAATAAACCAACTGGCAAATGTAGACGAACCATGGCCCATTGCCCGTGGACATGCAATCGTGAACACTGGAATGGGCGCTTCCATAAATTCCATGATATTCAATTGAAGTGTGTGTATGCGAAGGCGGGAAGTGTTCGGAAAAATATTCAATTGATATCAAAATGAGTGCGTTCAGTCGTGATTGCAAAACGATTTCCACCTGTTAATTATTTATGCATTAATTTGACTGGATATATTCAAAGAAGGCAAAATGTTGTGCCTCTCAGCCTGTGATATTTACAATATTTGTACATTATATACATATATATATATATATTGTATATATTTTTTTCTCAAAAATCTTTTGTCTCCAAAATCGCTTTAATTCAATACACAACGTACCATCATTTTTATTTATTTATGTATCTACAAGTGACTTACGTACCAACAGATTCTGAACAATTAAGGTACAATAAGTGAAAATGTTACTAACGTAACTCAGAGAGTAAATAGGCTTAATAATTCATTTTTTAAATTATATCTACTATCAGCTAAATCCAGGTATTGCGAATATTTGTTATAGGCTCTGATTACCCTTGTAAGCGGTTCATTTCTTCCGTACTCAGTGTTATGAGACCTTTCAAATAATAACTGACGAGTGCGGAGTGGCCTAGTGGGCAAGTAAAATTGAAGTAACGCCAGGAGGTAAGGACATTTTATATGGGAAGATAAAATATCCCTAACAAACATTACTTCATAAACAGTACGTCGCGTTTTTAAGGTTTTCAAACCTAGCAATTGACACCTTGTCATATAGTTCGGGCGAAAATTCCATCGCATTTTACAAAATATGATGTTAGTAAACCTCTTTTGACTTTTTCAATGCGGTCAGAATGTGACTAAATAAGGATTCCATATAACAACAGCATATTCAAGAAAAGGCCTGACCATGGACACGTAAAGGTATAAAAGTTCGAATTTATCAGTGAATCCTTTAGTATTACCTTTATGAAGCCGACTGAGTTGGCTTTAGATAATATGTAATTTACATGTGAGTGAAAAGAAAATGAGGACTTCAGCACTACTCCTACTCTTTACTTTAGAAGGATTAGCTGATCCAATGGAGTAGTTAAATTTTATGGGAAAGGCTGATTTAGAAAAAAAGAATTCGAAGCCATTTTGGAACATGGTAAAAATAGTCAGAAACAAGAATAGACATATCCCATTGCTCAAAGAACATTCAAATATCTATTTCACGGACAGTGTGAAAGCCAATGCTCTAGCCGTCACTTTTGAGCGTAATCATTGCATAGCTCAACATTTGGGTGATGCGCATACTAACTCTGTGGTTGATAGTTCAATCGAGAGACTTAGAACACTGAACAAAAATACACCTGTAGATGCTTACGTACACGAAGAAGACGTCTTGTTTTTTTAAATAATCTGGTTACTAGAAAGTCTGGAGGATTAGATCATGTCAGAAACATTTATCTTAAGGAACTACCAAAAAAAAAGGGATCAAAATGATGGTGTATATTATCAACTCCTGCCTTAAAATGCAGTACTTTCCGATGAATTCGAAAGCTTGCTAAAGTTTCACCAATATTAAAAGCAGGTAAGTTAGCGGTTAATCCGGGTAGTTATCGACCGATAAGCCTATTAAGTAACCTGAGTAAGGTTTATGAAAAAATTCTAAAAATAAAAATTATGAAAATCATTGATGATAACCATATCTTCCCGAATGAACACTTTGGCTTTAGACGAAACCACAATACTGCCTTTCAAGTACAAAGAATTTATAATTATGTTAAAAGTAACTGGTCGATAGGAAAATCGACCGGCTTGATTTTACTTTATATTGAAAAGGCCTTTGACTGTGTTTGGCATAATGGATTGATACATAAAATGATGAATCTAAACTTTCCTCCTTATCTGTGCGAAATAATCCTAAATTTTCTGTCTGATCGTCGTTTTCAAGTGCATGTGAATAGTGGCGTATCTACTGTAGTCTACTTGAAGTCCGGAGTACATCAGGGTTCTGTACTGGGTTCCATTCTCTATAATTTATATACCTCAGACCTTCCAGTTCTGCCTGAATGTGGATAAGCTGTTTTTACTGATGACACAGCTGTATTTTCATCGCATGATTTTGCTCTCAATATTGAGATCTATCTAAAATATGCTTTGGAAATACTAGAAAGATATTTTAATAAATGGAAGATCCAATTAAACAAGGACAAGCTGCAAGCTATCTTTTTCACTAGAAAAAGAAAAGCTTGTTGTTTGCCCTCCTCTAATGTACATATTAATGGAAAAACCGTAAAGTTTCAGAATTCTGTTAAATATTTAGGTATCCATCTTGATTCAAAATTAACATTCCAGGAACACATCTCACAGATTGTTAATAATATTAATATTGCAACGAGAGTCCTTTACCCATTTATAAATAGAAGATCATCGCTTTCTCTGCTCTCTCTATATTTAAAGTTATATTTCAAGCTATTCTTCTTTATGGTTGTTCAGTCTGGGGAAATTCCGCCCATTGCCACATAAAAAAGTTACAAGTAGCTAACTAAATAAAGTTCTAAAGTTAATATTAAACCTACCATGGGATTATCCTACTTTACACCTACATAAAAGAGCTGGTGTTGAATTTGTGTCAGAGAGAATAACCAAAATCACTGAAAAGTTTAAGAATTCTTGCGCTTTTGCCGACAATCCCCTAGTTAATAACCTGTTTGTAAATAGTAGTCAAAATGTATTATTTATTTATTTATTTATTAACTTGTTTGCATGTTTATTTATTTATTTTTGTATTTTCATTTTAATTATTAATCATAAATTTAATTTAATTATTTATTTATTAATTTATGTGCTTATTTTTTTGATTTATTTGATTGTATTAATTTATTTGTAGTTGTTTATTTACCCATTTATTTATTTATTTATCCCCATCCACAAAAAAGGCGATCCTACCTCCTGCAAGAACTACAGAGGTATATCCCTGCTCAATGTCGCCTACAAGATCCTATCCAGCGTACTGTGTGAACGTCTAAAGCCGTTTTGCACCGCACTAATCGACACGCACCAGTGCGGCTTCCGGCCCGGCAAATCGACTACAGACCAAATCTTCACACTAAGGCAGATCCTGGAGAAGACCAGCGAGTTTCAAATCGGTACTCACCATCTTTTCATCGATTTTAAAGCCGCATACGACAGCATTCATCGCAAGGAGCTATTCGAAGCGATGGCCGAATTCGGGATCCCGGGAAAACTGATCCGGTTGTGTCGCACCACGCTAACACATACGCGATGCACCGTGCAGTTCGGTTCAAAAACCTCTGAACCGTTCGAAACCTGCACCGGATTTCGGCAAGGAGATGCGCTGTCGTGTGATTTCTTCAATCTGGTACTGGAGAAGATAGTGCGGCGGGCAAAAGTCAACACGGAAGGCACTATCTTCTACAAGTCAGTCCAGCTGTTGGGATACGCGGATGACATCGACATTGTCGCGCGGTCCCAACGTGCCATCGTGGAAGCTTTCACGGCAATTGAGGAACAGGCGAAACGAGCTGGTCTTAAGGTCAACGAGGACAAAACAACATATATGCTGTCGAGCAAACAACGATCCGCCGCACACCACCTAGGCCAAAACGTTACAATCGACAGCTACAATTTCGAGGTAGTAAAGGAGTTTGTCTACCTCGGAGCAAATGTAAACTCCACGAATGACATCGTAGTGGAGATCCGACGTAGAATCGCCCTTGGCAACCGATGCTACTTCGGTCTGTCAAAACAACTGGGCTCGAAACTCCTGACTCGAAGGACCAAAGTCATGCTCTACAAAACCCTTATCCTGCCAGTCCTACTTTATGGAGCCGAAAGCTGGACATTAAGTAAGGCTGCAGAGCTGATTCTTGGGGCCTTCGAAAGAAAAATTCTACGTCGGATATATGGTCCCGTCTGCGAGGAAGGCGAATGGAGGAGAAGACACAACCGCGAACTCTACGAGCTGTACAAGGATGTGGATGTAGTCCGGAAGGCAAAAATCCGTCGACTACACTGGCTCGGCCACATCGAGCAAATAGACAACAACGCTCCAGCAAAGAGGGTCTTCGAATCCGAGCCTCCTGGTTCGAGAAGGAGAGGAAGACCGAACCTCCGGTACAAAGACCAAGTCATCGCGGATGCAAGACAGCTTGGCCTTGATGACTGGAAGCAGCGTGCCCAGGACCGTCACCGATGGAAGGCAGCAATTGCTCAGGCTCAGACCCTTCATGGTTCGTCTGCCTGATAAGTAAGTAAGTAAGTAAGTATTTATTTATTTATCTATTTATTTATTTATTTATTTATTTTTAACTATATTGTAGGTTCTGTCGGGTTTCCTTCAAAATTCAAATTCTTGTCTAGTTTCCTTTTAAAAATGTTTGTAATAACTTCTCAGAAGAAAGATATATAATGAAAATATCAAATCTCTGTAATCAATAGTATATTGTGCAATAACAAAGCCATTGTAAATTTATAACGAAATAAAGCTATCTAAAAAAAATTGAAAATTGATTGACATTTCTGAATATTTAGAGTTAGAGCGTTATTATAACACCATACGTAGATGTTATCAACATCGGATTGAAGTGCCATGCAGTCATTGATATCTTTTACACTCTTATACATTTTCATGTCATCGGCGAATAACAAGCACTTACTGTATTTAGTTAAGCAAGTAATGTCGATAATGAATATAATAAAGAGGAGAGGGCCTAAGTGACTCCCTTGCGGAACCCCTGAGATGCAATTTATAAGTTTGGATAAAGAATTTTCGATTTTTACTCTCAGTGTGCGGTTAATTAGAAAAGATGCAACCCAACGGAGGAATTCAGAGTGGAATCCAAAGATTTCGAGCTTTTTAATCAGTAAAGAGTGGTTAACTGAGTCGAACGCTTTACTAAAATCTGTGTAGACTGCATCAACTTGCGTGTTCATTTAAAAATTGTATTTTCAGTAGTAAGGTTATTCGCAACCGTATCTCTGCGCAAGCTAGAGCAATTAATACTAATATTGTTAAAACATTATTTTTGTTGATACATTAGAACATTTTTCCAATAAACCAGATTTTATCAATCACTGGCTGATTTGTCATTTATCCGAATCATAAATCCGCTATATAATTTATCAAATCGCGTTCGCTTACATTTTTATGCGCCCATTGATAAGCTTTAGCTTTGTTCCATTCCCTCCAAGCAGCTAAGCAAATTGAAAATTTAAAAGAAATGGAAACAATGCGCTATATTTTGAATTTGTTTGCAATTTATGACCTTTACCTTTGACAAGCTTTGTATATTTAATTATTAAGAGGTGCTATCATGGAAAAAGTTTGTTCAATATAAGTCGCATGAGACTTGCTGTGAGATATGTAAAATCTCGGGATTTATAAACATTAAATAGTATGATCATACACGGCGATCAGGTTTAGATCCCTAAAAGAGCTAGTTGGTTGTTATTAGTTAATTTATGTAGAGATCGCATAGATAATAAACTCAAGATACCTGAACTCCACTTCAAGAAGAATTCCTTAACCAAAATCCCACAGATCATGCTAGGAGCCTGAGTATTAGACCCTAGAAAGTCCACTGCAAAACTCTATCAGGGCTAAAAAATAAATGTGTATCATGAACAGATACGGTCATCTTTTACGACAGTCAGGCAGTAATGAAATCGCAGAGCTCAGTCGCATTCAGTCCAAGACTTCCCGTAATTGCTGTTTGTTTCTTAAAGAGATGGCCAAGTGTTTTAATACTCCACTTATTTGGTTGCCAAAAAAAACTGTGCGGATGAAATCCCTAGAAAAACTACTAGCTGTGTAGTCTTTCCGAGACACGCCATCCACGCCTTTCGCTACTATTGAAGCTGGACACGCTTGATAAAGCAAATCGTAGATAGTTAACGGACATAACTAATGAACTCTGGCCTGTGCTATATGAGCAGGTCTAATTGAACCCTTATTGCCGTTACAACAGGGCATTGCGCCCCTAGGATAGGCATCCCTTACAATGACTTCTGCAGGAGATGAGGAAGAAACAAAATATGCTGTTGTAATGTTCTCTCCTCCCGCAGGTACTGATAGACTTCTGGGAGCAGTTCAATAACCTGACCGAACTAAACAATATAAAAGCCTATCATCTTCTTCGCTTCATAAAAAGCTCTAATTGGTTTGTGAAATGGACACAGAACCGTGGAGGCACAATGGGCATAAGCTGGCTTAAGTATGACTGCTGCTCTTTTGAACAGCAATGAGCCAGTGCAACCTAACCGAATCTATGGAATATTCAGGTGAGTTTCAATTTAAGCCCATGAACATATGCAATAAAAGTTTGGACTATTCTCTATGGCATGAATTAAAAAGCGTTTCACTTCTAAGTCAATGGCTTTTCAAATAAATCGAAACCGCACGCTATTATTTAATTAGAAATGCTGTTGAACTGGAAGATCAGATGCAGTAGATCTGATGAGCACAACCGAGTTCCATACAGAACTCATGAAGATGAAGATAAGTCCGAAGTATATACTTTCCACTCAGCGAGGAGGGTGAATAGGCAAGCGACTACTGAATTTATAACACTATTCACCTGAAGTAAACTTTAGAGACAGTTTGCGCAGGTTTCGCAAGTGGCTGAGACAGCTGAGACCGACTATATGGGTTCCGAGCCACAATTCAATCGCAAATAACGAAAGAGCGGCTAAATTGGCCAGACAAGGGTTAAAAATGGACATCAACGAGGCGTACGAATCACTGCAACCACCGATCATGCATATCACCGGTTCATACATGGCACAACAATAAAAGCCAAGTCGTCTTGGCTTCAAGAATTCACTCTCACAAGAGAAGATCAACGTGACCAGAGATTTATATCGGTAAAACAAAGAAGTTTCTGAGGTTAGACCTCGATCCCCATTCCGCATTCCGGTCGAAGTGATCAGAGGACCCAGTCCGGTCAGAACAACGCTCCGGAACTGGAACCAGGAACCAAGTGATCTCTGCCGGAGTTGGGGCGACGAGGAAAAACCGAGACGATTCAACATCTAATTTGCCCCTGCCCCGCTCTCCAGAATCGGTGTATAGCTTCACTGGGCCACAGATTCTTCACAGAGACCTTGGACATAGAGAGTTCAGATACACATATCGGATCTCTTAAATTCATAAAGAGCACGGGGTGATTTCAACCTCCACGCGACTTGGCAGGTAAGAATTGTGTACTTTACAAATGAAGCGATTCTCAATGGGGCCTTCGAGCTCCGAGTGGAAGTGGTGGTCAATCATCATCCATCATCCATAGCTTAACCTAACCATGTGCGATATCTGTCTAGCTTACTCTAACAGTGCACAACATGTTGGTTGAGGTCATTCTCCAATTCTCTGGGCTGTTACACAAGCCAGTATCCGAAGAAACTTTAGCTATTACCTGTCTTCGTATGAACAAATTAGTTAAATGTGCCATACACTGAGTGGCTGACAGAAATACAGCCGTAAGCTCCCCAGAAGCCTAACAAAGCAAAAAAAGGAGTAGTTATCCTAAACGACTCACCCTTATTGTATTTTCATATCGAAAATACATGCTGTAATCAACTGTAAGTTATCTTTTCGGTCCTGTAAAGCGTATTAAACGTGCCTACATGTCCTAAGAAATTGCTATTAGAAGTTCCTGATTGAGTTGAGCGTGGACGTGTGTTCCCTCAAAAAATAAACAAACCCAAATGGGGGTAATAGTCCAACTGATAGCTTACTTCCCGCGATTGACGATGAAGGGCTGTTATAAATTTTGTGAACATAATGAAATATGAGCAACAATACAAAACCGTATCTAGAAAGCGGGTATACATGAAGAATAGTATAAGCTAATTATCGCATAAATTATTATAGAAATGATTTCACCACACTGTTCAGCATTGCAGTTATAGTTTTCAATTATTATATGTGGGAAATATTTTAAGGTGGGTGTCTCGGAATGCTGTTTAATTGATAATTGCTCCACCTAATTAAATGGAATGACTGGAATCAAGCAAAATTGATGCAGCGACCTAGACACATACATACTAAATATATTTTGTGCTGTAAGACTGTAAAATGCAACCCTGGACATGCATTAACCTAATGATGTCAGATCAGATCATACAGTTTTAGAACTCAGATGATTTTGTACACCAACCAATCAATGTGCAAATAACAAAACTAAATTAATCTCTGCTTTGTTGTTTATTTGTGATCAGATCTTTACATTAAAGACCACAATCGACTCCTAGACAGTAAATCATTAACTTAATTAAATAATATACGTCTGATGCGCTAACTTAGTAACCTCTGTACATCTATTATACATCGTTGGCGTAATCAGCTGGATTTTTGCGTAACGAGCGGGCGTGTGCAGCTTCAGCCATGTTGTAGACGAGGTATCCAACAATGAAAGCTAAAAAATATATACATTAGAAATTTCTAAATACAGTTGAAAACTTCATCAAACTTACGTGGTGTAACAATGAACACATTCGACCTGAAACGGCGGAACATGTTGGGGATACCCTTGCTGACAGCACCAGCAAACGCCTTCTGCTCAAAGGGAGAGAGCTTGTAGGTCACAATCCCATTGATCTTGTACAGAGTGCCGAATCCATGGGCATTCAAAGCTGAAGTTAGACGCATCTTGTGTTCGGAGTTTTAGAGACTAAATGGAAAATACTGAATTAGTAATACTGATTGTTGTTGAATGCTCTTCCTTTGAATCAAAAGAGATTGAAAAGGATTTGAGCAAAAAGGCAGATTGTGAAAATAAACATTGTTCCGAGGGTGTTCGACCGGTCCGTCTAAAGTCACACTTCTGATTGTTATAGAATATTTTGTGCGATCAAACCTGCGACGGCTTATGTAACGACTGACCGAGACTTCATATCGCACAGACGTGCACTCATAATTGGGTGGTATTTTTAGAATTGGCAATTAAGTGCACAATTATTAATGTCAAAAGAGGGTTGGCAAAACGCCCTCGGACAATTTCAATCACATAAAATTAATTAGGTTTTTTATTTTTTCGCTTTCGCGGAGCCTCTTACCTTCTGGGAAAATTTTGCTGTAAAACGTCAACTGAAACTATTGTGAAGACCACATGACAGCTGTCGGATATTCGATGTCGATATTCGAAAAATTGATTGCCACAGCGACATCTGCAGTTTCAGTGCATAAATTGATGGGGGATTAATTTCGTGTCACATTCTGAGTTACATAAAAATAGTAAGCACTTCTCATGGTGAGCCGTTTGTCATTCTATGTATGATATGAAAAAAGTCCACTCAACATATTCGCTTTCTACTTTCCAAATAAAAATATAGATTTTGAATTAATTAAAAATTATGGTAACATGTAGGAGAATATCCCTTGAAACTTACTATGGATTCATAAATCGAACAGATCTACCGGTGGTTATGACATCCAAACATCTGACATTTTTTCTGACTGCCATTTGACATAAATAAGTTTCTTCTGAGATCTAAATATCATGTCCACCCGCTGGTATCCAATTTATCAACGAGGAAATCCTCAATTACGGGTATTCCTGCCGAATTTCTGGATGAAATTGATTCGTCCCAAAGAACAGCAACCCGAAAATGTCGTGACATTTTCAGTGTCAATGGAAATGACAAGGTACGACATCTCAAACTACTTGGACAAAATCTACAATGTGCCTGTGAAACACGTTCGAACGAGGATAGCTCTGGGTGAGACCAAGAGAGATCAGCTTCATGGTTACGTGACTAAAGGAGAGGATCTTAAAATCGCTTACGTAACACTGGTAAGTTTTCTAGTTTTCATGTTGATTCAGTGACTTATGTCGTGTGTTCTGTTTACAGCCCAAGGATGTTAAGTTTACATTTCCCGAAATATGTCCATCGAAAGACGGCGAAGGCGGAGAGAAGGACGAGAAGGCTATGGAGGAATCCAAGAAAGGGTTCAAAGACTTCTTAGACAGAAACAAAAAACGCCCTGGCACACCTGGTTGGTTTTCTATTTAAGGGGTTGAACTCAATGAAGCACCACTTTGTTTTATAAATTGTTGTTTAGTATAGTCGATGTATTAAAGGAAAAGTCACATAATTATTAAATTTGTTTGAAATGAATTTAAATGTCAACTGAAAATCAATTTTCGAAAAAATGTCCGAGGAGACGACGAGGGTATGTCTGTGCAACATGCTTAGCTTACTTCTTACTTCCAATGCTTGCAATATTCCGAATTAAAATAAGCACAACCACCATGTGTATCAAGACTGTCAGTTTGATCCTTTGATGGTTAGCTCTTTTATTCAATTGTACTGGTCATGAGACCGTCATGTTACTTTGTGGGTGTTCAGGTGCAGAAAGCGCGTATTTGTTACATTGAGATAGTGCGCGACTCAAAGTCGACTAGCCAGTTCGTTATCGTAGGTTATCTCGTGTATGTTCTCCAACTGTTCTAAAGATGGCCTGGTTGCCCAGCTTTGCGTTAAAGTATCCAATGATGATTTTGACGTCAATGTTAGGACATGGCTCGTTGTTTTTTCCCAAGGAGCCATGAGAAACAGTCTTTAGTTGCATGTTAGTTTACGTCTGTCTCCTCTGTGGGGCGTGGGTACATATGAATCTTATGTTGGGGAATTTAACTTTGATTCGGATCGTCACTTAGCATTCGCTTATACATCTTAAGCTCAATATCTCTTGCGTAAGTCTGCTTTGGTGCGGGCACGTCATCAATACGCTAGCCTCGTTATTTGTGGCAGTCACCACAGTAATTATAGCAGTTTTTCATCCTTCTTTGGCCAAAGATCGAAGGTCGTTGTCCTTATTTCGTCTACCTTGGTCGTCGGCGGTAAATTCATCAAAAGCCGAGGGTCGTTGCTGCTATGTAACTATTCCTCTTTTTATTCTTAGAAAAATTACCCAAACGTAAACTCGCGAAACTGGACAACAGGGTCGTGGTCTAAGCCTCTGGGCAAGGAGCTGCATACATTGGTTCATATCCGCGCGGTTGCTGTTGCGGCTACCCAAGCCCCAGGAGCTGTATGTCAAATCGACCTGTGCCCTTCTTTGGATCGCTGCTGGCATCTCACCAGGTTGAAAACAATCAAGAACATTGTCCTTGATGCTCAGGTCTTTGCCCCGGGTGGCACGATTGGCAGGAATTATTAGGGATATTATTTGTAATGACGTGCCTTACACTGCTGGCTTATTGCTGAACCGAGGTAGATGACTAGATTCTGACTAAATCATTGAAGTTGTTCGTTCCTTCCGATGGCAGTATATGCAGTGGCGGAGGGATAAATAGTCCATGACAATGACCAAATCACGCTGATAATTGAGTACAACAGTTCAAGGGAACAAAGTTAAAGTTCTAAGCTGTACCCCACAAGCCCCGGACTATAATCCAATTGGAAATCTGCGAAATGATGTCAATCTACTTCTTAAATGAAATATGTGTACAAATACAGACAGGATGACAAGAAATGTAGTCAAAAATTGCAAAAGCCAGGTATTTCATGCTGAAAGTTCACGGACAGAAACGGATGGACACTAAGCCATGCGATTGACGGCAGTTTTATTAAGTAAAAGTCATCCAGTATCCCACGAAAATTAAATAACACTCACGATAAATAACTTACAAGAGTAGGAAACACACATTTTAATATTTTCTTGGTTTTTGCTATCAGTGCCATTTATATTTATATTATTATATATTTTCACCCTTTTTCGATCTGATTTGCTTAAATTAATCCAAGCTCGAACACAGAAATTTAATGATATGTGATATTCAGTTCAAATAAATATAATCTGGTAAGTAGATATGGAATCCTTGAAGTCTCAGTCTTATTTAAGACAAGAAGTTCATATAATTGTATATTACGAAGTATGGGGTTTTATTTTTCTTTCCAAGAATGTATGTCCTGCCATAGTTTATCTTGGAATATTGTGATTCATAAGTCCCCCACAACACATCTTCTTGCAGTACGCGTCTAATTGCCTAAGACCCTTTCGAATATTGAAGGTCACGATGTTTCATAATCAACCTTGATCGAACAGTCTTCCATCGCCATACTGAATAACTTGGCGTGATTGGTAGGAATGCACAAACGAGAAATGTAATATGTAAAGCTTATTCTATGAACGCTGTTACATATATGCGACCTTGCAATCAGCAATAAGAAATCTGCAGTGAAGACCATTCTTTCGGGGCGTTCACTTCGCTTCACACTGTCTTCTTCATTGTCGATCGTGTAAATAATACTAAAAGTTCAACCGTTTAACATGGCTTTATCTGACCATATTTTACAGATGAGCTGTTGAATATTCACATCATACCCAGTTTAATACAGCATTTTCGTCCAAAGTGCTGGCAAATACGTATTTCGAAATTCATTGCAACAGAACTTTGGACTGCATCTTTCAGAATCTTTTCAGAAATAGCACCTAAGTCAATTCTTTTCCACAACTTGGAATAATTAGAAGTGAATTTAAAATTGATTTATTTCTCTCGCCTTTCAAGTAAACAATTTCTTCAAGACTGCTGATAATAATAATAACATTTATGATAGCAAAAATGTGTAATAGAAGCATTCGATACGTTCAGGCTAAGCGGGCGCAGTGGATAAGTGTGTACACATGCAATTTCTCGAAACACCATAAAAAAACGATTTGTTTTATAAATGTCCAATTTAGTAAGCGTATGACTACAATTAGCGTCGTGCGTTTCTGTGTTCTTCCGGTAGTTCGCATGTGACAAGAAGCCAAACAAAAAAGGTTAGTAATTGTAAAAACGTGTTAGAGGTCAATGGTCGTGAGTGAGTATAGTGAGGGTTACTTATTTATTGAATACACTGTGTATGCTTTTACATTTAGAGAAGATTTCTTTAGTCCTGCTTTAATTTAAAAAGAAAGAAATGTCCAGTGGAAGCAATTGCACTAGGGGTAAGTGTGCGCATGCGTCCAAAACCCAAGATGATATTTTGTGATTTTATTCAATCACTACCATTGAAATTCACATGTAATACCACCTCCTCCTTGCTTATTTTTGTACAAACGGTGTCTACCACTCAGGAAGGTTAAATCCAAACTAGTTTTTACCGTACACCACTAGAAAGAAGGAAAGGGACATTTACAAATTGAAAATACTTTCGAAAAAAGATTAAAATATCTTCCAAGCCGTTAGTCGTATGTAGGTATACTATATCTCAAAATATATTCTTAATACACTTACCTAAATACGCCTTAGGCTTAGAAGATTTTTTAAAAGATTTCCAATTTTCAAATGTTTCATTCGTATTTTCTAGTGTATAGCACAAAAAATAGTTTTGATTTTGGCATAGTGCTCGACTATGCTTAGAAAAATTTCATGCAAATCGAATATGAGTAGTTTTTGAAACTTCCATCTGAAAAATTAAATGTTTAAAAAAATGCATTTCAGTACGAAAACGCACTTAAATTACTTGCGCAGACTTACTCCAAAGCATGCGTATAATTACCCCTATATAGGGGCAAGTGTGCGCATTTTTGGTACATAGTATAATACTCTTTTACAAGTAGCCAAACATATGGCTTTATAATATAATAAGGCCTCTGTGATATCTTTTAAAGGGTGATGTGAAAGCTATAGAAAAGTTTAAAAAAAAACACATCAAATTCAGAAAAATACATTAAATCTTTATTTGAATCGATAGTGCGGTCCATATTATTTAATGTTTGAAGATTATTTCATGCAAATGTTGAACTTGACTGCGCCTCAAATAGTCCATCCGCTTAGTCCAACTTTGGCATACTCTTTCCAACATTTCGGCCGGTATATCACGAATAAATGCTTCAATGTTGTCTTCCAATGCGTCAAGTGGAGCGCTTTTATAGACATGGACTTTAACATAGCCCCACAAAAGATAGTCTAAAGGCGTTAAATCGCATGATCTAGGCGGCCAATTGACTGGTTCCAAACGTGAAATAAAATTTGACATTTGGCGCCGTCTTGTTGAAACTACATGTCATGCAAGTCGATGAACTTTCTTAACAGAGCACGCATTTTGATAGTAAAATTCAATAATTTGCAAGCGTTGTTCGTTTGTAAGACGATTCATGGTTAAATTATAGACCAAACTGAAGATGTTTGACAGTGAAATCTGTTACACGAAACGTGAGTCAGCTGTTGAAACCAATGTTGCCAAAAAGATAATAGCTAACAAATTACCCTTTACATTTCGCTTACAATCATAACTCAAAGTCGAAAGTGTGTACACTTATATATAATTTATATATAACTTATATATAATAACATTCACGATTTACAGTTACGATTTAATTTAGACTAAATCGCAATTAAAACATTAAAAACTCGCACTGTGAAATGTGAAATCTGGCGAGCTTCTATAAGATTGGCAAATAAGTTACATTATCTGCCCAAACGGGGCATAAGCATTGATCGTAGAAAGTATCACCGGGCAATCAATGTGAGCGTCACTCAAAAGAACTGAATAATAAGTCCTGCTTACATTCAATTGCTTTAGATCTATAAGCTGACATCTAGCATTATCATCTGGAATATTTGAATTCTAGGATATCTTTCGAAGATCTAACTTAGTAAATCTCTTTTGTATTCTCTCAATACGAATAGCAGAATTAAGAGTGTAAGGATCTTAAAAATCGTTTGAATTTCAAAATAAAAATCCCAACATCGTGTTGGTTTTTGACATAATATAGTCTATGTGTCCTCCCTTTCTCCAATAATTCGACATAACAGAGCATATATTTATATTGAACGGAAGTTCATTCAAATAGCACCAATTCTGTACAGATGCGATATAGTCTTCAAACTCCACTGCAGCCGTCAACGATCGCACTGATTTAAAGAACCTAACATCGCCGCATAAACGGCAAATATAATGGGAAGCATATGACGACAAATCGTTTATAAAAAGAAGAAACATAAGAGAGCCAAGGCCGAAACTGATCTTCCACCTGTGGTACCCACAGAAATTCAAAATTTCTTGCGACAGAATATTTTTACAAACTGTCTACAATTTGTCTACATTTCTAGAATGAAGACCAATGTTTTCTAACTTCTTTATGAGCATATTATGTTGAGCCATGAAGGCATTTGACTTCGAGAGATCTGTGTATATCGAGTAATCTTGAAGCCTCGATTCCATGGAACGTATACAGAAATTTGTAAAAATAACCAAGTTGTTCGAAGTTGATTTTCTACTCACAGAACTCTGTTGAAATTGTGACACATATATGCTTTCGCACTTCAGCATATATTTTCTTCTTAACAATTGCCTCGAATAATTCCGTGATTAATTGGAGCTCAGCTGGTCTGTAGTTGACAACGTAACTTCTGGATCCTTGAGGCAGTGATAGAAAGTATATCATCATTCAATTCTTATTACCCTATGTCCACGATTGTTTTTGCACGAAGATCTGACCTGCAACATACTACTACGGTTACATAAATAGTGATTTTTAAGCTATTATCTTTTTGGCAACACTGGCTTAAGCTGCTGACTCACGTTTCGTGTTTTGTTTCACTGTCAAACATCTTCAGTTTGGTCTATAATTTAACCATGCATCGTCTTTCTTCGTTCGTTTATAACAACGCTTGCAAATTATTGAATTATATTATCAAAATGCGTGCTCTGTTAAGAAAGTTCATCGCGCGCTTCTTCCATTTTATGGTCAGTTTAATCGAAGCTCATTTGGCTCAATGGGTACGTAAATAAGCAGAATTGTCGATTTTGGAGCGAATATCAGTCAGAAGCATTGCAAGAGCTACAAATGTATCCAGAAAAAGTCACAATTTGGTGCGGTTTATGGGCTGGTGGCATCATTGGACCGTAGTTCTTCAAAGATTATACGAATCGTAACGTAACTGTGAATTGTGAGGGCTATCGTGAGATGGTATCCAACTTTTTTGGCCCAAAATGCAAGAGATTGACTTGCATGGCATGTGGTTTCAACAAGACGGTGCCACATGGCACACAGCACGCGCAACAATGGACTTATTGAGAGGCGAGTTCGGTGAGCATTTTATTTCACGTTCGGGACCGGTCAATTGGCCGCCTAGATCGTGCGATTTAACGCCTTTAGACTATCTTTTGTGGAGCTATGTTAAAGCTCATGTCTATGCAAGCTATACAAGCCCGCTCCAATTGACGCATTGGAAGACAACATTGAAGAATTTAGTCGTGAGATACCGGCCGAAATGTTGGAAAGAGTATGTCAAAATTGGACTAAGCGGATGGGCTATTTGAGGCTCAGTCAAGGTCAACATTTGCATGAAGTAATCTTCGAACATTAAATTATATGGACCGTACTATCGATTCAAGTAAAAATTTCATGCATTTTTCTGAATTTGATGTGTTATTTTTTTTAAAAAACTTTCCTATAGCTTTTAGAAATTACCCTTTAGTTTGTCGGACACGTGAAACAAACATATCACATACTAGCTTACGAACATCAGACCATACATACAATATTGTCGATTAAATCGAGATTTTCTTTACTTATTTCAAAACCTCATTGGAAGTTCTACTTAAAGAGAGTTAAGTTATTTCGTTATTTAAGTTAAGTAGGAATTAGTAGATAGAGGCTACGTGTGGACTAGATACTTCGTTAAAGTTGAGTCTGATCTGAATTGAGGCCAGATTCCTTGAAATATTTTGCAGAAACGCGCTATTTCAAAATGGAATCGAAACGAATTCAAATTAACGGCCCGAATTAAAATAAATTTATAATTAAAAGAATTGTACTCTCGGTAACATAAATGTCCACACGTTCGTGTATGTCTAGGTCAAAATGGATACGATTCCTTACATGCTATTAAACTGTATAGCTTATGAGAACTCAGAACCGCCTGTTGAAAATTAACAATACTCACAACAAGGTGTCCTAGCAATGAACTCGGTATTCGCATTCAGTTTGATCGATAGTTTGAAAATGTTCACATGCACATAATACATATGTGTATGTTGTTTTGTGTACGAAAACGCAAGCAATTCACATCGTCACTTGCTTGACATACCCATATGTTCCCTTTTGAAACATTGGCACCTTACACATAAGAACCTTTCACAATGACATGCGAACAGAAGCGTTTAGTAACGAACCTGGCAAGCATGTATGGCAGGTGAGCGGAGTTTTGAACTCGAATGCTACGGCAAACATCAAGGTAAACCTATTCGATTTTACTGCAATTGCGTTTCATTAACTTTCAGAGTGGGCGCCCAGTCGAACGGACACGAACGCATGAAGATTTATTTTTGCACGGACTTGGACAAATCGGTCCTGGTCAACAATTTCGAGAAGCGTGGCTGGTCACAGGTTAACGCCGATGAGGACTGGAACTTTTACTGGGCTGGTGTTCAAAGCTGCAGGAATATTTTCAGCGTCGACAGCGGATATCGAATGCACGATAATCAGTGAGTAACTCTTGTTGCATTCATTGCCTCCCCGTTTCAATGGATTATTCTGTTTTTAGAATGATCAATCATTTTCCCAATCATTACGAACTGTCCCGCAAGGATCTGCTTGTGAAGAACATCAAAAGATACCGGAAAGATCTGGAACGCGATGGCAACATACTTGCGGAGAAAACTGAGGCAAATCAGTACGGCGGAGCCAGATACTTGCATCTGGACTTTATTCCAGTCACATTCGTTTTGCCGGCTGGTAAGCAACACACATATCTTCTTTTTCAAAAAATACGAAACCATTATCTTCCTCTATAGACTATAACATGTTCGTGGAGGAATATAGGAAAAATCCTCAAAGTACTTGGATCATGAAGCCCTGTGGCAAATCACAAGGCGCTGGCATATTTCTCATTAATAAATTGTCAAAATTGAAAAAGTGGTCTCGGGAGGCAAAGGGACCTTTCCATCCGCAAATTACCAAGGAAAGCTATGTTATTTCGAGGTATGTGCCGAGATTTCATGGAAATGACATAACCGATTTGTAAATTGTAGGTATATCGATAACCCATTGTTAATTGGAGGGAAAAAGTTTGATCTCCGCTTGTACGTGTTGGTGACATCTTTTCGGCCATTGAAAGCGTATCTCTTTAAGCAAGGCTTTTGCCGATTCTGTACCGTTAAATATGACACAAGTGTCACGGAACTGGATAACATGTACGTTCATCTCACCAATGTCAGTGTGCAGAAACATGGGGTGAGTACGAAAATTCTTTCAATTTTCATAAATCTTGTCAAAATTCTGACTTGTTTTTTAATAATCCTCAAATGACTTGACTTCTCGTTTGTGTTGACCAAATTACAACCAATTGGACATGTCTTTGAGCTCGTTAAAACGATAATCATCTTCTTAATCTCTGCACTGGCCGGGCAAGTACCGAGTCAGTGCAGTTTTCTTTTCTTTCTCACCTATGCAGCTTTTAAGGCTTGATACGTCAGTGTCTTCTTGTTATACCTAGAAGTTAGTTCATTTGCTGCCTGTCTAACTATACGAGATCAGTGTTGTATTTACCTATTTTTGCTCACCAACAATTGGTGCCGTCATTTGGCAATGATTTTATAGGTTTTATTAGTGGTTGAGGTATCCCTTAAGTTTGTGCCAGTGCTTCAGTTCACTGACTCTTTTATTGACCGGAATACTCTTGGTCCTACGACCGAGCATAGAACAGATGGACGCGAGTATAAAACCCTAGTCCATTGTGCGAATAGTTTAGCACCTGCTGCCGCTTGAAGCCAACAGCATTTCAGAACTTGGTATGCAGTTGAGTAACGTTTATACGCATTTTTGGTAAATTTACGATTTTCACACACAATGTCTTTAAAACGGTCGACCCTGACCCCAAAAAATATTTGTGTATTCATTATTGTGTTCAGAAAGTGTTCAAAAAATAAAAACAGGTTGTTTTTTGTTCTTCCCCAAAATGGCTCGAAAACATTTGTTACAGAAGAGTTACTTGGCTTTAGAGGCTAAAGCTGTACATACATATCAGCGAATGAATTGATTCCTATATTTCACGTCGATTTTTTTGGCGAGTAAAATTTGTCTGCATGAATTTGCGCATTTTATATAAGGCGGACTCAGGAAATCTCTTCAAGGATTACGTGTTGTAAGCAAAGCCTCGATAATAGCTTAGCAGCTGACTGAGTTCACCCATTCTGCTTAATGTCTTAACTTACCACTTGTTCACCCACTTGTGAACAACGCCGTTGGTTTTTCACTCCTCTGGCTAAATCGATGTCGTTAAACAGTTCAAAGAGTTCTTTAGCAGTGAAATTGCCAGCACATCTAGACCATTGTTGGTCCATTGCGATACCAACTATTGTTAATTTGACCCCCAACGACAAATGGTTGACACTTGACTAGATTTGAAAACCAGATAAAACCATATTGACTTTTGCTTTCACAGGATAGGTACGCAATTTACCCTATAAAGGGTTCTTTCGTTTGTTCTAGAGAGGGGTTCGTTTCTTTATTTCTTAGCCCAAAGAAGCAGCTATCGGAAAGAGTAATTCTTAGTTTGAAGTCCAAAAAGTTGTCTGAATAGCGGTTTAGAGACAACGACTTATAATAAATTGAGTAATAATAATACTTTTGGCGACATAGAATGCAAAAACCAAGACCTAGCATCTACAGCAACCACTCCTGTTGTGCGTTTTCTGTCTCGAGTGGAAGGGACCTACATTTTTATGTCGACTCCGAAAGGCCGAGTTTCAAAAACTTTTTTCTATACAATCTCAATCTCTCATCTTCTTTGATCATTGTCAGTGAATCGAAAGAGGAAAGATTGAAAAGTATTTTGTAGGTTGTACCAGGAATTAAGCATAAGCACGTAGGTCCAAGTGCGTTGGGGTTGACGCACATACCCACAACGGCACGGGCAACGGTCTTTGACTATTTGAAGCTATATCTCTCTAAACTGACGTTTTGGAGGAGTCGTCTAAGTTGTGCGTACTTTCTCGTTGACAGTATATACTTGGTCTTGCTTAGCCCCTTAGCCACACTGGACTCCATATAGACCGACCAGACGAATAGCTTTAGGCGTTGACATAGTATGGCAATACAAAGACTTACACCTCTTCATTGTCTTCTCAACTAGAAGTTCCTCACATACTGCCGTGTTTCTTACCACATAACTGCGAGTAACTCCCACAATGCTAAATCGCTAAACTAGTTTTGACACCAAGCTCCGTCTTCCTGATTAAAGATTTTCCATTTTTTTTCAAAACCGCATCCAAGTGTGAGACCTAGTTTGGCCAACCCTGTTTATATATGTTCCTGATGTAGTCTCTGTACATATATCATCCATTAGTCTAATAAAAATAAGCTACAACTCTTATTTCGTGGTATATCCGTTAAGATATCATCCAAATAGCAGGTCCTTCTTATGCAAGTAGCCGTCAAGAAAATTATATTTTGGTACGGAAATGTCTGGGCGACCGCATGATGAAAGGCATCGCGGGGGTAAGACACTCACTTAAGATAACCAGGTCATTCGATCTTCCGCCATCGACATTAACTGACTTTTTGCCCTAGCGCTAAAGACGGAATTTTTGGACTTTGTGTAGCCAACTCATAATGGTTCGGGCAAGGCATTGTCCTTCTGATTTCGTTGCATTTAAAGCACACCTTGGAAGACGTGATGATGGGGACATTCGTGTCACGTGTCCAAACCAACGAAACACAATCCTTTCTATACGGAGAAGCGGCTACTCAGCATTGATTTCCCCGCATACCTTAGACCTTACCTAGACATTTCCAGCAAAACCCTTCACTACATTACTTCATCTCAATTTTGCAACACATCATTAGTACATACGTATGTGTCCATTTAAGCAACTGCATTTTTTGTTTGTTTTCAGGGTGAGTACAACAACCTCCACGGAGGGAAATGGTCAGTTCAAAACTTAGGACTCTACTTGGAGGGAACGCGTGGGAAAGAAGTTACCGACCGCTTGTTCGGTGCCATTACATGGCTCATTGTGCATTCACTGCGAGCTGTTGCTCCAGTTATGGCCAGTGACCGACACTGCTTCGAATGCTACGGTTACGACATCATCATTGACGACAATCTGAAGCCTTGGCTTGTCGAAGTCAATGCCTCGCCGTCATTAACCTCAACAACTGTGACTGACCGCATTTTGAAGTACAAATTAATTGACAATATGTTATCAGTGGTTCTGCCACCCGATGGCGTGCCAGAGTAAGTGTCAAAGTGATGCATCTTTCAGTGAGTAAGCTGAGTTTTGTCTTGCAGTGTCCGTTGGAATAAGATCCCCTCGGCGGATGCACTAGGAAACTTCGATCTTTTGATCGACGAGGAGTTGGCTGCCCAGGAAGAAGCACAGACCGGTAACACGATACAATCAAAAGGAAAGCCTCATGGAAGTCGATGGAAGTAAACAGTCATGCACTCAAATATTTCCTCTCTAGCTAAAATCTGTAGTAGAAAAAAATGTACATACGTACGAGCGTGTAAAAGATAAATAAAAACAAAAGACTTGGTGAGCGAACTCTTTTCTTTAGCGATGCACTTAAGAGAGACGACGACTGCTTCTCTTTCACGACCGGCGTCTCGAAGATCAGCTGATTGAATGTAAACAAACCGTTTCTAACGGTACACGCAAATACAGAGCAAGGTTGCCCCGGCAACAATCGGGTCGGTGTACATGGAAATGACTAGCGAGCGCTACCGCAGCTACCTTGCTATGGCAACCACAAATGACCTTTCTCTTTTGCGATGCAAATAAACAGTGGCGCTGGTTGTTAACAGCGTTCGGTTGCCATCGAAACGGTTTACACTTTTAGGTAAGCCGAACAACATCCATTAAACATTCGAGCCAGCTAAATGGTGTTGAGATGTTGTATACGAACGAACGGGTGTGGGGTTTCATCGTTGGCGCGGCTAGTCGTCTTGCAGGTGAACGAAGGTAATAGTAACCAGGAAAGCGACAGTTCGATTTGTTATCTGCCCGCAGACAGACGTTGGTACGGGAAAATCGATTTGGCTCTTGTCATCTGGCAGTTTTAAGTTTTCAAAGTTTGAACGAGAGAAGAAAGATTTGTGGATTTGTGTGTATTTTAGAAGAAGAAAAATATTTTTCTTGTGGCAGTGGAATAAATTAAATAAGTTGCACAAGTGGAGAGGAGTCAAATATTTTTGTGAAGAAGAAAAAATTGTTAAATAATATTTGAAAGTGATTGACGTGTGAATTTTTTAAAACCGCACGCGCTAATTTTGTTTGAAGTTTTGGATGTTGCACGGCATTTATTACCTTGGATATTTGTGCAGCTCGGTTGTTTACTTTTACACAAGTTGGAATTACTTCAATCGATTTAAAATCATGCATCATTTGTGTGGATAAACATCTAATTGGAATACACATACACATCTTCATATTTGCAGTAAGTTAAAATGATAAACCTATTTAGAGGGGAATGAAAGAAAAAAGGAAATGCAATTGATCAGCCTTCGACGGTCTTCAATAATGTATAATTGGAATGTACGATTGCAAAATCGATTCACAGCAACATATTGCAAGTTGCAAAAATTTTCAATATTTCTGAACAAGCCAGATTTGAAGACTGGTGCGCTTAGCTACGAGATATTGTAAATAAATGTTTTTATTCATTTAAACTGCAGTGCGTGTTTAATATATTCAGAATTATTGCGAAGTTATTTACCAAGGCGAAGGTATTTCTATGGAAACACTTTTGAAATTGTTTTACGCATCATAACTAAATCACTTGCAATTTTCGAACGAATGAAGAAGTAGATTTGAATTGCATTCCTGGAGTTCATTTAAAACCAAATGTCTTAGCACATTTGGTATTAATATTGCTCTTAGAAATTTGCTTATTTCTATGATTTGAAAAAAAAGAAGAACAAATAAATAAAAAAAATCATCTGTAATCTGAAGTGATCACGGAAATTCATGTATCCATTAAACACTTATTTCTTTTGCATTAGAAGTCTCTTCCCATTTAATGCATTTCTCTGCTTGTCATTCTATGTCAAAGTAATTTAAAGAGGAAATCTTCTTGAAACTTAACACCAATTTTTTCAAATGGTATTCTTCATCTTATCAGATATTAATTTATGGAAATAATTCATGTTGCTCCTTTCTTCTTGTACTACTGTGCGTATGTTACGACTTTTTTACGAGTGTTATATGCCTCTGTTTGCTGATTAAAGTGGTAATTCCTTTCACTCATTTTCTCTTCATTAGTTTAACTATCAACGAATTAATTTATTGACAGAGAAGTACTTTTATTTATTTGAAGAATTCCCATGTAGATTACCATGCAATTTAGAATATGTTTGCACTGTTCGTATACATTTGTTGGACTTATTTCTTTTCATATACGATTTTTTCTTTTAATGGAACACAATATGTTTTTATGTTATTATGTTATTATTTCGTATTTGTTTCAGTATGTGAGGTAGTAGCGCTTGCTAGTGTAGCATAGTACATTCAGAAGACATGTAGATGTACTGTAATTTAAATGCAGCTTAGAATTATAAATATATTATGACAATTTGGTAGTATTTATATATTACTGTAAGAAAAACGCAAGTTCAGAGTGTACAATTTGTATCTATATATCTTGTAAATCTACAAACTTGATCGCCTTCAAAGTACTCTCTTCTTTCTAATCGTGTTAAAAATGTGTATCTGGAGCAGGCGGTTTCTTAAGCTTAGACAACAGCCAGAAGTCACACAGTTCTAAATAAGGCGAAGATAGTGATTGTGGAAAATGTTCTTTGGTTTTTTGGGGTAACGGTTTCTTAGAACCAATGCAGAGTACTGATCTAAATAAAATGTTAACAATATCCACTAAGTGTCAATCAACAACTTTCGAGCATACTATCTTCGATTTCCTTTTTGTGCTGCTTATCGAATGATAGATATTTAATTTCTTTCATAGAATAACGATGTTTTAACAATATCAATATTAATTGCTCTAGCTTGCACTGAAATTACAAATTTTAAATGACAATACGTTTTGTATAAAATTAAAGCGATTTTGAAGGAGGACTATGAGAAAAAAACCTCCATTTGATCATCGGATGATATTGATGGCTGGCCGGGAAACATTATCTTAATCATACCTTTTTTGATTGAATAGCCACTGAATGCCTTTTACAGCAACCAACATAGTTCAAGACAAAATGCAATGCAACTTCTATTCTTTTGATTTTTCTTTACTCCAATAATAAGAAAATGAGACTTCTTTTGATAAAATGATAGAAATAACCCCAACTATTGTCATTTCGGTGCACTTGAACTGTTTAATCTACTGCTCACTGAAATCACGCACTGTTAATTTTTAATATATAAAAAAGAGAGACACAAAAACAAATAATTGTGAATGAAGCAAATGATTTTGAACTTCACTAAGTCAGCACCCTGATTTCAACATTATTTCTTAAATGTTGTACCATAAAATACTGTTTTCTTTTTAAATGAAGGACAACACAATTCACATGGATGCCAGTAGTTGCAACCAACTTCGTGGTTTACTCATAGAAGAAGTTTAATTTGTCTGTTGGGCATGAATCAAGTGTTCGATAAATGAGGTGCTAAAAACTTCAACAAATGTTGAAAACTTCTAATCGTTTTTTATGTACATTTTTGGTAATTCAAGCTCCAAATCGAGCTCTTGATAACTCCTATGGAATTGTTTGGCTTAAAGTGATTATTCGAGTTATCGAAGTTCAACTGAAGTTAGAATTACCATTTTTTTCATTTTAATTAATTTTCGTTTCGGAATTTACAAAAATGCACAAAAATGCTTAGAACTGGTTGGACGTACAAAGTTTCTACTTCTAACTTAGACGCCCTAGGCTGGCAGTAAGCTTAACTTTGAGTTTTGTCTTTCAACTTAAACTATATTAGAATTGCTTCCTTTTACGAGACGGAATCTATTGAATGCTAGAACTACTCGCAATTAATCATACAATATTTTTCAATTAATTTGAATAAAATGCTTTACCTTACTCTTAAACTTCTCATGTTACAGGACTTCATTCCTTGTGTATAGCGAGCAATAAAATTAATTTTGTGTAATATTCAAATAATTTTAGCGTAATATTTTTGCTGTTATATATAATAAGCTGTTCATTCAATACTTTTTGCAATAAATCTATAGCATTTGATGAGATCCTTTTTAATTGTCGGATTGAGAGTGAACAAATTTGAGACTCGGCAAAAAATAAGGTGGTATCAAGTAAAGATATTGGTTTGTTTGATGGTGATGCAGCGAAGACCTGTTGGCCTTTTTTGAGATAAAGGGATGACCCAGTATTGTAGCATTCAACTTACATATGTGATTTTCTAGAAAATGCGAAGCATACTTGCTAGAAAGGGCCACAAGTTCAGTTCTCTTGCCGGATGATGATCCATTCGTGCATATCGCTATAATGAAACGTGTTTGAACCAGCGTTCGTTCGTTAGTATGGCTTCACTACTTTACTAATTTTATCGGCATCATCAAAAGTCCTGCGCTATTGGAACTTGCACACACTTCAAGATTTGGTGTACAATACAACGGCTCCTGCAGGAGCGTGGAACAAGACACTTCCCTATGATCATCAATAAGCTATCGAAGTTTGACTGTAGTTAGAATTGCTCCTTTTTTCTTCGTTTTACTTAATTTTTATTTCGGAATTTATCATAAGTTTACATACTAGACCAAAATGCTTGCTATTAGTTGGATGTACAATGTTTCTACTTCTAACTTATTGGCCCCCGGTGGGCACTGCACTTAATCTTAAACTATGTCTTTCGATTTAACCTTAATAAGAATTGCTCCCTTTTACGAATGCCAATCGTACAATATTTTTCAAATAATTTCAATAAAATTCTTTTCTGTACTTTTAAACTTGTCATCTTCCACGATTTTTATTCCGTGTGTATTGAAAGCAATATCATATTCATTCATGTGGATTAAGAGATTTTAAATTATTTTACAGTAAAATGAAAAATCTGTAGTATTTGATGAGGTTCTTTTAATTGTTGGATTTAGAGTGAGGAAGTTTTAAATAAAGCAAAGAATGAAGACTTATATTTGGTAAGAAACAATATGATATCAAGGAAAGAGTTGTTTGATAGCAAGGCAGCAAATGAAGTCTCTGGATGCCATTGTCAGATTTAATGCAATGATTTGCCTGAACTGTTGGTTATATTTGAGATTATGTGATGGCAGACTATTGTAGCATTCAACTTACTTATGTGACATTCGAGAAAATGGAGAAAAATGGAGAAGTAGGCGTACTTAGTAGAAAAGCCACAAGCTCGGCTCTCTTTCTGGATGATGATCTGATACACTTCAAACTTTCAAGCAAATCGTAGTCTGGCACATAATGCTTCACTACTAAACAATCGTGCCATATCTGATCGAATCTTATCGGCGTCATCAATAAGTTCTCCACCATTGGAACTTACTCACACTTCAAGATTTGGTGTACCCTACTACGACTTCCGCATCAGCGTGGAACAAGACACTTCCTTATGATGGAGAAGTGACTTAAATACTTACTTCTCCAACAACTTAGTTCTAAAAAGTAGGGTAACCTAGATCGTGACAACTGCTTGCTGGCAGTCAGCCAATCTAATCTAACCCAACCTTGTATCTCAATGTAGATGGATTTTTTTAATTTTAGTATGTGATAGCAAAAAAAAAAAACGACCGTTTTTATTAGACCTTGTAAGTGAAATGAAATCTAATAATTATTGACCCAAATTGGTGTTCACAACTCGTATTACATCATCAAATCATAAGATTCCAATCACTTGCAGTAGCTCCATTTCAGGGTGTTCGGAGTAATTATTATCAGCATTCGTTTGTCATATATGATTAGAGTACAAGCAATTGTTAAATGTATCACTGTTGGATACGTACAGAAAATTGCGACTCAGAAAGTTTCTGTGGCTTGAACTGCTGGGCTAATCTGTCGAATCCAGCTAAAAAATAATCAGCAGCGAACACATTCCATCTGTCCTTTAAGTATTGGCTATTATTTTGCTTTTCGTTTTCAACAGTCATTTACTACTTTTGACAAGTTGTCTTCTTTCAGAGAGAAAGGGGTAGACCACTCCTTGAAATTTGAGAAACTTCAAAATTGACCGCAAAAAGTGAAAAATTTCCAATAAAATATATTGAGGTAAAATCCGTTTTCTGTTCGGTTCCGTTGACCCTTGCACTTTTTTTACGCCTCTCCCATTACTTGGGGTTTCTTCGAGAAATTTAAAAATTCACCAAAAAGGTAAAGTTAAGCGTGGGGTTGATCAAGTTGACTTTATTTCAAAGCATCATTTTGTTTAACAAAGTGAAAAGTCGGTGATAATGATCGATAGTTAGATCTTAGGCTACTTATACTTACACTTACGTGAGTTTGAACACTCAAATTGGATCACATAATCGCGTTCAATTGCAGCTAACCAATTTATTTCCGAGGTCAGTTTATTGAAGCCACTGAAATCATATTATTTATTGCCTCAGACTATTCCCAACATAATCTAATGTATGATTTTCGTTATCTACTGAAATTTATCTGTATTCACCATCTCTGATTCAGCAGTTTATCATTTCATTTCTGATTGAACTAGGCTTTTTCTATCAACACTAAGATCAAAAGTGCGGAGTTTATGATTTATAACGATGCCATCAAATAGTCGAACCCCACTTAAATTCAACAAAAGATTCATTAGCCGTAGTGATGTGTGCATTTTAAAAACCAATTTATTTCACATCTAGGTGGAGACCTGGTGCATAGTTAATAGTGACCTGAATGTATTGGGTTTCCTAACCTTGAACGACGACCCAGGAAATAAACACAAAAATTCTTTCGAAATGCTAATTTTTGAAAATAAAGCCGCATTTTATCCGAAAGTGTTATGGCGGTTGGTTGTTTACAAGAGTTATGTGTGGGTTGCACTATAAACGGGCATGCATGGTTTTCAATTCAGGCTGATCAACTTTTGAGTTGATACTGGTTTCCTAACGTGAACTATATGAAGCCAGCTTAACAGATGGGAGGCCAATGTGCGCTTTTGACATGTCCGTAGAGGAACCACGATTATATATGCACATATATTCTGAGAAATTTGTGTAATTTTGTTCAATTGTGTAGAATTTTGTATCACTGCATAGGCAACCAGAACATTAGGTTCTTCTATCCATTTTAAGGTGTGTTGGAGTAGTTACCTACTTTCTGTCCAAGTGTTTCTTTTTCTGTCTGAGAGCAAATGAAATTGGATTCGATGCCTTCTGTTGAATAACAAAAACAATCCCTTGTCTCCAATGTACATTTGTACATAGTTAGTTGTGATAAACACAATGTACTTATATCCACTGAAGTGAGCTGTCGGCAATGCAGTCGCAACCGTAGCTGTGGGTTTCAGTCGTTGTAACCAAAATTCCACTCGTGAGAGAACAATAGCACGCACAACACGAGTGGTTGCTGAGAAGCTAGGCCCTGGCCCTCTATGGGCTGTAGCGCCACCCATTATTATTATAACCAATATTTTAGTTTAAAAATAATAAAAAAATAGGTCGCTTTGGCGTGTGTATATGTTATTCAATGGGATTATAATGGGTTTCAGTCAGGACCTACAGATTTTGTCGGCTATTTCGATTTAACCAATTCCGTTGTAAACGGTTTTGCCTGTATACCTATATTCATCCAACAAATTTTTCGATGAATAAATGTGCTTTTGTAGCCAAGTTTATTTTAAAACTATAATTTATATATTTTCCTCAAATTAAAACCAATAGATTTGTAGTTACATTCCATTATTTATTAAAATATGGTATTCACAGTGCAAGTTAACGAAATTGTGGAAAAACGATAATTTAAACGTGAACCCTGCTACTCTTTTTCATGTACGTAAGAACTTTTTCGGATTAAACCCAAAATATAGTACCCCATCATATTTGCATTTCATTGTCCTTGAAGATGGCGTTCAAACTCCAAAACCTCGTTATGAAATCGTTCTCCTTGTTCTTCTGAGAATGCCCCCGTATTCGACCCCAATTCCTGCAACATCGCGAGTTGAGAGCCATACTTTTTTCTATGAACTTTTGCTCTCAGGTTACTTTCAAAATATATGCATATACATATATAGATTAACCCGTACAAAAAACGCCTTTCAAGAAATGTTATATTCAAGTGTTTCTGCGCAAATTGAAATGGTGGATTCCGTTTTTACACTTATGAGAACTTTTTTGTGTGGAGTTCTGCTTTGTTAACTTTGCTCAGCTGTTCTTGGATACACAATTGTAGTTGATACTTCTACCAACACTTCAGACTACATTGTGGGACAATATAGTTGATGCCAAAAATATCCCGCAAATGTAGCATGAAAATATCGTTGTCATCCAAATAAAACAATTCATGGGATCAAATGTAAGCTATTGTCATTGTAAAATTTTCGTTTTTTTGTCAATTATTCTACTTACGTTCAATTAATTTATCCTTTGGTGTATATTTCTAAAAATGAATATAAAACAGAACTGCATCAGTCTGTTTATCCGTACGGGTTCTAAACTCGCCTGGTTGAAAAAAAGGGTCGTATGAGATGTATGAGAACTTAGCATATGTACTTTCAAAGAGATCCAACTACGCTACGGCTTAAAAGCCGCTCAACTTTTTGACTTTATTGAGGCTTAAAACACAAAAACCACTGGCAAGGGCAGTTAAAGTTGTCTTAAGTAATCAAGTTCAAGTGTGGTGGCTCGTGGCTTTGTGGGTATGTCCATCGACCCCAACGTACTTGAGTCTCGACGTCTAGGTTCGATCCCTGGTCTTGAACAAAATCCACCCTCCCTGGACAAACTTCCACTCCTGGCAGAATAACAGCACACTCTATGGGCTGTAGCGCCACCCATATTATCTTATATAAGTAACCAAGGCAAATTTTACATCTCGAACTTTAATAAATATTCCACATATATAACAAAACTCATCAGAATCTTGTTTACACTTTCTTGACGACATTTTCACTATTTTGGGACCTTTAAAAAATACGTGTCCCACTTTTGATATTGAGTTTGGACACTTTATTAGCCCACTTACAGGGATTACAGCGAGTATTCTTTGGCGTTCAAACTACATCTGTTCGTCACCAGAGTATATTGTTAATTCTGTTTTTGTTGGAGAATTCGGTATTTTTGCCATCAGTTGCTAATCACTTGCGTGATGGCCCGTGGCGTTGTGGGTATGTGTGTCCCTCGACGTCGGAAGTTCGATTTTTGGTCTGTGCGACAAAAATAATTTGCATGGCCCCACCGCTTTCGAGTCACTGACAATGCTCAATACTCTTTGAGCATTGTCAGTGACTCGAAAGCGGTGGGCCTATCTAGAAAAAGCTTCTCAAACATTGCCGTTCGGGGTAGGCATAAAACTGAATGTCACTTCCACTCATGAGAGAACAATAGTACGCACAACACGAGTGATTGCTGAGAACTAGGCCCTGATCCATCTAATTATTATAATCACTTAAGTGTCATCGAAGCACTGTGAGAAAAGCATGGGAAATAGACAAATCGAAAACTGAATAGAACAAACAATTCGCTTCTTTTTTTCGTCAGTATCTTTATCGAGACAGAAAAACGTATGATTTGCTGAAAGACCTATGCCACCGTCTGATATGTGCGCTGGTTAAAGATTACCTACGTCCGATCAAAAGCTTGTTGAATACAATCATTGAAAATGTATTAAAGTTATGTCAACAACCATTCTTTAGTTGACCTACAATCATTCTTTAGAGACCTTGATGGAATTGATTTAGCAAAGTATTTGATAAGACATTAAACTGCTCTCAAACACGCCAAGGTGATGATTTGTATATGGTTACTAACAATATCACTTGCTTACATCACAACATTTGAAACAACCTCGTCTAGGTTTGGTTAGGAAGATGAGTCCACGTCTCACATAAATAAATGCTGCCTTGTGATCTCCGTTGGGGCTTATTTTTTCTTCGGTTCACTTACATGTTGCTCAAGCATACTGATAAGGATATCAATGAGTTTAAAGAGATTTCACAGGGATCCGTCTCTTACTGCAATCTAATTTGAACCACCTTCCAACTTGGGTCCTCTTTCACCAAACACTTTTCAACTAGCCAAAGCGGCGTGCATATTCTGCTTCCTTTTGAAACAGCAGGCCTCTAGCCACTAAATTGAATTGATGCAAGAATGTTGTTTTTACACATAGAGTACATTGTCTTTTAGATATGTTATAGTAAAATTGTAACATTTACCATCAAATATGATAGAAATATTAACATATACCCCACAGATTAATTTTCTTAATTTTATTTGCAAACACCTTTCGCAGCCGAGTATGCAAATGTTGTACAATGGCACCAGCAACGTGCCTTAAAGTCATGACCGCAGCATGGTTTTAATAACCACTTATGTAGTTGGTAAATTAAAGTAACGAAAGTGAACGTTTTTCTTATAAGTATGCTATGTTGTCGTTGAAGAAAACTGCAATCTGCATACGAACACAGCAATAAAAAAATCTTTAATTGAGATTCCGGGAAGTAAATCTCTCATAAAACAATTATTTACACTACTCGTGTTTTTTCTTTCTTTCGTACGATAAACTGAAGCGTACAACAGGTAAACTCAATGAGGTGAAACCGAGAAAATATAGAAATCATAACCCAACTTAATTAGTTCCTTCTACATACCTTCTCCTTAACAACTTTCGTTTGCGCTTAATACAGTCTGTACTATAGTCTGGCGTTTGCGGATGTATTGTCTGCATTTATTATTAAAATGTTTTAATGCACTATGAGCAAACGCAACCTGGCGATATGGTTGTGCCTTTTTTCGATTTGTATTTATATAAGCTCAGTAAGGCCTAGCAAATTATGAAGCGTAACAGGATGACCAGGTTAGTATGGTAGCAGGCTATACTTTGAGGTGAATGGTCGCATTATGTAATACCATCAAAAAATGAAAAATTACCTAAAGCGTGCTTGAATTTATATGCAGAGTTAGTACATGGTGCTGAATTATAACACATTTCCAATGAAACTTGTCTTGAAGTATATTTTGCTCCTTACTGCACAATATATCTATGTCCTCAATGCAGTTCCTTATTATTCTTCTAATAGTGCTTCCTAGGGTTTTCGGAGTCGAAGAATCTTCAGGCTGGAGCAGTGTTGTGCCATGTGTTCTTCATGGCCTAGCCGCGGTGGCGCTATCAGAGTCGCCAAAAAAGTATTCATAAATGCAACATATGCAGGCAGAATATAATAATAATATGGGTGGCGCTACAGCCCATAGAGGGCCAGGGCCTAGTTTCTCAGCAACCACTCGTGTTGTGCGTGCTATTGTTCTCTCACGAGTGGAAGGGACCTACAGTTTTACGCCGAATCCGAACGGCCAAGTTTGAGAAGCTTTTTCTAGACAGGAAATACTCTGAGCATTGTCAGTGACTCGAAAGAGGTGGGGCCGTGAAAATTATTTCTTTCGCTCAGAGCTTGAATCGAACCTACGACGTCGAGGTTGGGGTCGACGCACGTACCCACAACGCCACGGGCCACCACCACATGCAGGCAGAATACAAGGTGTTTGAATGACGTCAAATTGTAATGCTAATTAAACGTGGCGCTTTGTACACGTGGCACGAATGTCCCCATCACCATGTTTTCCAAAGGGTGCCTTAAATGCGACTCCATCAGGAAGGCGACCCCTTCGCAGATCCAGGACGACGTGCTTAGACCAATTCCAAAACTCGCTTAGTTGCGACTGGGCTTAAGTCCTGATGAGTTGGAGTCGATGTCGGAGGATCGAGTGGCCTTTAGATATCGAGTGCATGCTTTACCCCTCAACCCATTTAGGGGATCATGCGTATCAGAAAATGGTGATGATGTTTTTCTTTTAGTTTTCAATATGTAGTATTCAGTTATAAATTTATATTTATAATAATTCAAAAAAACGTAGAATCAGCAAGAATCGGCAATCACTGGAAAAAAGTAGTGTTTAAGAATTAATTTGATCTAGCAGTATCATTTTTTTCAATAAGACGTTTTAAGATACATACAAAGAATTACAAGTACTGAGCTACTGGAGAGGACACTTATTATTGAAAACACAATACAACACATTGTACACTTGTAGGGGTAGAATTGAGAAATCATTCCACTACTCAAGAAAAATCACACATCCACTTGTTCCAAGGTCTTCTTTTATACTGTTTCTCCTTAGAGTTACATTCATTAAGTAACATCTTATGTACAGAAGTGGAGACTTTTCGGATAGATCCGATCAGATTAACCGATACTTTATTCAGTACAAACTAGTGTTTGTCTGCTGAGAACAGTGACGTCCAAAAATAAATTCCTGTTTTGGATAAAATCAACTACACACTATTCATGCCGACTATGGAATCCGGCGGATTGACTGCGGAGGGCAAATTTTTGCATCCGCATATTTTCAGAGAGGGAGTGGATTTCGGTGAAGTAATGTGTAAAATGTTGCTTATAGAAAACGCAATTCGTCCGCGCTTCTGTGAAGTTTTCAATACGAACCAAATGAGTTGCGCATTTGGAGGAAAAAAGGGTGAGTGCAACCACTCGAAAGTAAATTTTAGAACAAGAAACAAATGAAAATGAAACTTGATTTTTCATATAAATAATAATTGTTCATTAAATCATTAAAATAACAGTAACATTCATTAGGCATAAATGTTCTTCTAATAGCTATATTGAAAACCTCGGTACCAACACCTGAAAATGTCGGTTGTGCCACCAACTTCAGAGTTCTTGCCAGTACGGGTCTGATGTTCTACCACCTTCTTTAGAAGTCAAGAATGTGAATCGTACTACAGGTGGCAGTATTCATTTCAATATAACATTTTAAAACGCTGTTTTAGTCAGCCTGAATGATTTTACAAATCTAAAAGAACCGTACATAAATGCATGTTGATTGCAATAATAATTTTGTTTAATTGCTGACTGCCCGGTATCGATAAAATATCCTTTGCCCTACTTTATATTTTATAACGAATATCTTGGGAATCAGTTGTTTCCTGGTATATAACTTAATTCGTGCAGACAGAATGAGTCAGAGCAGAATATCAAAAATTGACTTGATTTATTCTTGCTGCCAAGCCGGTGCCGGTTTTAGGATGGGATCCATAAATTGCTAGTAAGACGAGAAAAAGTCATAGCTTCAGATGGAAAATACTTCGAATAATACTATTGTATATACTTTTCTAAAATAAACTTTCAAAAAACCGCCCGCAATTAAGTTAAATACCCAATACATAAAAAGCCAATTGAATCCACATCACACTTTATTTCACTCTTCAAATAACTATTCTTTAGAACTATTGAATCAAAAAAAATCAAAATCAACAGAAAACATCTGATTACAGAAGGGACAGAGAGGGTCGAACTTCGATTGGGTTACGAGTTACTGTTCCGCAAAAATGGGTTAGTGACAGATTTTTCGGTCAAATACCCCAATAAACAAATTTGTACACAAATATAACAAAACGGCTTATGATTGATAACTCAACAACTAATGTTACTACTTAACAATTACTAATGTCTCGTCAACTAAAACAATATGATTGGGAAACGGGCGGTTAAAGTAAACGTTCGATACAGTTTATCGAATTCTGTTAATGTTAAACATTGTTGGCACTTTTGAAACCATTACCGAGACTTCACAAATACATATTAATCAAATGGCCGTTGTCTAAGTCATTAGTTGAGCACATTGCCAAGCAGTATGCCAAGGTGCCAATGGAAGCTAGTTAAGAAGACAATATCTGTTCACTCATTAATTTTCAACAAAAATTAATCACAATGTATATCTCTGCAGTGTCAAAATCAGTCCAAAAGCAAAGCAACACAATGCGAGGTCGTTGCCGGCGAGGCGCAGTTCACTTGAAAAAAAAGTCACACGTTTCTTAGTCAAAATCGTGACCGTGCCAAAGGCAACCAGTGCCCCTACTTATGCGGTCAAAGAAACACCAATAGCACAGCAGTTCTATTTTAAAATTTGTTCCACTTTTCACTAAGAATACGATTTTTCCTGTGTGTTACGAAAAGCTATCCGCTTAGCACCACATTTGCATACATGACCAGTTTGATGCTGTTAGCTGGGTGCGATGAATGGCTTTAATATGAATGCCGTGTTTTAATGTTAACCGTTCTTCTGGTATCTCTATTAGATCGGGACATAAACCAGATTCGGTACGGAATGCAGGATCAATGGTTGTTGGTGTGGTGAAACCAAAGAGTTGAGGGTAACCCTAATGTCTTGCAGTTTATTAAGAAAAATAATTCCCAAAAATATAATGACTGCCTTCGTTGTTGGCCGTTGCGTAACTGGCATGTCTACCGGCTGTGGACACGATTTTTGTATATACCGCTTGATGTTTAGCAGTCTATGTTGCCCATAATGCCCTTAGTACGTCGAAGTGTCTCAGCTCATTGCTGTGCACGGTCTATTGGGCAAATGTAAATCAATTCGGGTCTAGCATTCATTACCAACGCACACCTCGGAGATTCACTGAGATACGGCACGCAAAAGGGAAGTCAAGAGCTTCAAGAGATACGACAGCGTATCTAAATTGACATCGCAGCTATTTGTGGCATTTGCTGTTGCATAAGACATCCGCTTTTACGAGTTAATTAATTCTGTAATTGTCTCACATTTATTTAGATTGTATACGCCAGATACCGCTACGGTGTTAGAAAGTGTACGTGAGTCAATGGCTGTTTTTTTTTGTATTTTCTCACAAAATGTCATATTCTTCGTCAATCTCTCAGATTGGGATTATTAAATCAAAAGTGAATGAGCGCAGAAGTGTGTTCAAATCATATAATCACACATATGCATATCGAAGTTGCAAATATAAAATCTTATTCGCAACTCTTAGAAGACAATTAACCATTCAATGTCACAGTCATTGACTGTCATGTACGAGTGTGTTGCCGCAAATGTGCGTCGTTATTATAATTAAGATTGACTTGGGGCAATTAAGCTTTATCAATTTAATTTATGTGCCAACGTAAAGTGAAAGTTGACGCTGGATGCACGTTTCGATGGAGATTCAGTTCGATACATTTCACCTCAAAGCTTTGATGAATCTTATAAAACACTTTGTCAGGAGTTCGGGACTTGATACAGTAAAGGTTGTTATGGCGAATTTGGTAAATTAAATCAGTAGATGGAGTTACAGTAAATTAATACTGTGGTTAGTTATTTGATCACAAATTATAGTAATATGGATGAAATATTAAAAAATGCATCCGCAGCGAACCATTTTTGGGTTTGCTAATTATGTAGGTTTCGGTGGTATTGTTATTTATTAAATCGAATACTTTAAAATTTCAGGAGAAAATTGGTTACAAAAAACCATTTTGAAGTAAAATATATATGTCTTTGTTTTTTGAATTTAAATTTGTTTTAGATAAATTTCAAATTCACACATAGCTTAAATTTAACAAAGTACTATTTTTTTTGTTAACAAATATTTAATCTTAATATTCATCATTCGAGTGTGTCAACAACCTCCCTAACAATGTGATGCAACATGGAATGCAAGAAACTGTTACAACATACTCCCACACAGTCGAAAAAACATTTTTCTGACAAGTCCCCTTTTGCACACCTTTGCCTGTCGCTAGATATTGCGCCATTTGAACACACGATTGAGTCTGACTTGTGACTTCAGAAGTTGTTATTGAGACCAGTAAGAGACAGGAACCTTCATTAAATTCAGCACCCTCCTATGCTGTTGCCACTAGTGGTCTTACTTTTTCCATAGCCAGCTTCGTCAGACAGTTTCATCGCATTGTTAAAAACAGGAAGATATAAGTTGCCTAAGCTGAGTGTTGCACGCCGGCAGTCACTCACCTCAAAATATTGTAACCCACACAACTCGTGTAGATGAAAAACAATTTGAGGTCATAGACGTATATGCGGTGCTTAAATTAATAGATTTATAACTTTGTCGATGGGCTCACATCTGCCTGGATATGACCGACAAGGTTTTTTTTGGTCTAGTTTAAGATTGTTTTGCAATGACATTTCATCACATAGAATTGACTCTGTTCATAGAGGAATTCGTGTGAAGTTGTGGACAGCGCTACCTCTTCGTGGATCACAATTTCAGTTTGGCATGTAGTCAAGCATATGATTACACAATTTACAAAGGAAACATTTTAAATCGTATAACGAGGACATTAACATTGTTTCTGTGGAGTATTTTGTCCATAAGAACATTCATATTAGGTCTATAACTAAGTGCATGCGGTTTGCTAAGAGAAAGCGCATCATGTATTATTCCATTAAAACATGCTTTGGAAAACTACTGTCATTGTAAAAAGTTGTCATTGAAAATGTCATACCGTCAGATTGGCAATACTTTAAATAATACTATTCTACATGATTTCCTTAATTAAACACTCAAATTTTGCAAACAAAAAATAGAACGAATTAAGTTATAGAACCAATGATTAAATCATCAACTTTTAAGATACCAATAATTATACGATTTGGTCTAGATTTGGTGAAAACTGGCCGTAGTTTTTCTCATTTGTATCTACTGCATCACAATCAATTTGGTCCATATATTATGTAAGTTAACCAACTTCAAGGAAACCACCCCCAAATCCAATGACACACTGGAGCATCTAGGAGAGCTATGCCTTATCCGAATCATCATTGATCCGACAGATCATACACACAGCCGAGGACCTTATCACTAATGAGAGACGCTGGCTGGAGTCGGGATATCATGTGAAGTGCTATATTTCTGCACATGGATAATAACTTATTAATAGACATCTGTAGTTAGATCGTAAGAAATATCGAGCAGCCGAGTGAGTCGTTTTATTAAATCTCCGCTCACGAATGTCCCGTAAAACATACATTTTTTTGTATTACTGAACGTGTCGGCCAATATAATGAATATAATATTTTATAAATCCCTCTCTGTCTTACATACTTGCTTACTTCTCAGGCCTGCCATCTTGGAGAATCAGTGAAACCACACACAGTAACACAATCTTTTAAGCAACGCAGAGCAAGGATATATGTAGAATATATGTTGCATCAGATGGGATCGCATATTTGTGGATATGGGATATGGAGTTGATATTATAAAAAATCGAACGTGCTTTCTTCTTCCCAAAATGTGCAGATGGCAGTAGTTAGCGGTATTTGAACAAAAGTTGTATGAAGCAAATACGAACATGATCACATTGCGTTTCGCCACTCCGTATGCTAAGCAAAGACTTAACAGAAGGTTCCTCCTTAGAAACAAACGTTATTGAAATAAAATAAATAGATTTATGTTATTTTATTATTCTAAGTCCACTATGGTTGTCCTTTTGTTCAGCTTTGTTTATTTTAAGTAAACGCCAAATTCTTTAAATCACCTATCCCTTTAAAGTAGAAGTTCCGTTGGCCACAGATAAACGATTTACATTTGAAAAACTTAAAAAAAAAACAAGTATAATATCTTTACTACAAATGCAGCTTACGCAATAGTTTCGGTATTCAGATCATTCGCCACACCCTGAACAGTTTTTAATTAATGCCAAAACCATAAATCCAGTATGCATTCTTATATGGAGCAGTATGTGCAGTAACGCAAAGTATAACATTGCGGTTAACTCTGGAAATGTACAGTTTCTCAAAACTAAAGGTGAACTCCTGGTACATGTTAGTCAGAGATAAGCGGCGAAGGCTTGTCATTAATCATATTTTTGTCTGCGGGTGTTCGCTATAGTTGTCTTTCTTATTATTCGTATTATTCGGAAGGAGACCATACCCAAGACGCTGGCGCAACTAAGTGCTTTCGTGAATATCTCTGTGAATATTTCAAGAAATCAGTCAAGGGTTCTCGAATCGTAAAACAGGAAACTGTTCCAAACTACCATACGTTCTTGGAGTTGCTGACTTCTGGTTAGTAACACGGTTGCAATAATCTCATAAAACGCTCCTAAAACGCTTACATACGTTGTTGGATGACATCCACTATTGTCACGGACTGGAAATCTCACTTTGTACAAAGTACCTTGAAGTTTTGATCACAGTTGTTTCGACAGACCGAAGTAACATCGGTTGCCAAGGACGGTTCTCCGTCGGATCTCCACTGTGATGTCGATGGTGCTTTGCCCCGAAGTAGACAAACTTCTTCACTACCTCAAAATTGTAACTGTCGTTTGAGATATTCTGTCCTATGTGATGTGAGACGGAACGTTTCTTTGTTTGACAGCATACATTTTGTTTTGTCCTCATTGACCTTATCATTGACCAACTCATTTCGCCTCTTCTTAAAATTGCCATAATTGCTTCCATTACGGCACGTTGATAACACTCAATGATGTCGATGTCATCCGCATATTTCAACAGTTGGACTGATTTATAGAAGATGGTGCCTTCCGTGTTGACTTTTGCCAAAATGAATAAATCACACGACAGTGCATCAACTTGCCGAAATCCAGTGCAGGTTTCAAATGGTTCTGAGGTCCTCAGGCCGAACCTCACTGTGCAAGGCGTATGTGTAAGTGTGGTGCGACATAACCGGATCAATTTCACAGTGATCCCGAATTCGGCCATTGCTTCAAATAATTCCTTGCGATGAATGCTTTCGTATGCGCCTTTGAAATCGATAAAAAGGAGGTGGGTATCGATTTGAAACTCGCTGATCATCTCCAGGATTTGCTTTAATGTGAAGATTTGATCTTCAGGGAATAACGCACAAGCCTTAACGCCGCGGCTGCCACACCGTGGCCACTTTAGAACTATCAAATGCTTGAACTGGAGCATAAAATGTACCTTGTAACTGCATGGTCCAAAATCATGCTCTACAAGACTTATTTTGCCAGTCCGGCTTCATGGAGCTGATTCTTGGTGTCTTCGAAAGAAAAAGGGACGAATTAGTTTCCATAGTTCAATATATACATGTATCGATTATTTTGAACTTGTTTGCACAGTCATACAATTTTGCTGTTTTAATGTCCACATGAATGAATGAAAGCGAAGCGAATGTGACCCGCGGCTACCTTAAAAATAATACTGACCAATTGTCTTATCAAGTTACCTGTTCTTGGTCTGTGACCAGAAATAAGAGAGTAAGGAAATATCCAACATGCACCTTTCTTGTACCTTGTTTTAGTCTAGAGATTTTTTTGTATAGTATGAATCTGTGAATATGAGTGAGCTCTTGTGCACAGCTGAACACCTTCTCCAACTTGGATCCGTGGATTTTTTCAAAAGTATGTGTGAAACACAAGTGAATTCCATTTTTCATTTTTTTTGTTGTGGACAAGAGACAGTTTTGACCGAATTTATACCTTCTTCTTCTTCTGGTGCTATAATCCGGGGTGAACCTGGGCCTCAGCCAACAAGCCTATCCAGCTGGCACGATTCCTAGCCGTCTATCCAACGCCGCCTTATATACTGCTCGCTGAATGCACCTGCCGGCACTCGTTGTCAAGCCATGGATTTTTTCTGGGTGGCGTTTTAAAACCCAACACATCAGAGGCAGCTTCTCTGGTGGCGTTTGACAACGGTTCCACTCTTCGTCGATTGTTTTGCCTGGCAGGGTTGGACTCTCTGAGAGCTTTAGGGAGAATCGCTCGGAAAAGTTCCCAGCGGTCGATTGCGATTGTAGCTTTCCGACGTCAAACTGTTTGGGTCTTGCTCTACTCCGTTGTACTATCGATATCAGAGTTCTGACCTTGGTTACAACAAAGTAATGATCCAAGCCGATGTTTGCACATCGGAACGTTCGGACAAGGAGTATGTTCGAAGAGTGTCTGACATGGATCGCAATATGATCAATCGACGGTTTATTGACCAGGGGACCGCCAGGTCCCTTTGTGAATGTTGAAGTGAGGGAATCGCGTACTGATTAAAGAAAGGTTTCGACGTCGGAGGTGTTGTTATGTAGACAGTGTTTTCCGACGATTCGAGCAAAGACGTCTTCCTTGCCCAGCTTTGCATTAAAATCTCCAATAACGATCTTGGTGTCGTAGCTGGGGCATTGATCGTACGTTCTTTCTAGGAGATCATAGAAGTCATCCTTGCTATCGTCGTCTTTATCCTCCGTTGGGGCGTGAGCGCAGATTAGGCTGATGTTGCCGAATGTTGCCTTGATGCGGATTGTTATGAGGCGCTCGCTTATGTATCTAAAGCTTAAGACTTCTTGCCTAAGTATGCCTCGAACAACAAAACCGCTTCCAAACAAGCGCTGCCTTCGCTCTTTGAAGCGTAATATGTGTCGCAGTTTTCATCCTCTTTTTGCCCGGCCCAACCCATCGCACCTCCTGGATCCTGCGGTGATGTCAGGCTCATAGTCTTCTAGGTCCTCCGCAAATTCATCGGCCGCACGTGGTCTGTTAAGAGACCTCACATTCCATGTGCAGAATTGTAAATCGTTGTTCTTGTTTCGTTTCCATGGTCGTCAGCAGAAGCGTCATCTGTATCCGAGGCTTGTTGCCGTCTCAGAACTAATCTGTATTTTGCACGGTGGGGAAGTTAGCCCCACGCGAACCCACCGAACCTGGAGGATCGGGTCCTAGTTTAAAAGCCTGGACAAGGGGCCGCTGCATACATTGGTTCACCTCTAAGTTGTTGCAGTAGAGGCTATCCAGAGTGGGTCGCGTGGGGGCCTGTGCATTCACAAGGATCGTTGCTGGCATCACGCCAAGTTAAGAGCAATCAACAACTTTGCGCTGGTTGCACAGGCCCATGGCCTCTGGCCATATTTATATCACTGCTCTCTTATTTCTGGCTGTTACCGTGCGACTGGAACGTTATTCATTGGACCTTGCGACGACGGAAAAGAGCTCTCTGACTCGTACAAAAACACCGATATTCAATCAACTAAAAGCGGTGCTGTATTTCTTACCATATATGAGAAAGTCTTTACATTTTCCGGCTTGAATACAATACGCATCTGTGTACACATGTTATGATTCTGTCATCGCTAGCCGCGCTATTATTTTAATCTACTCTTATAAACTTTTCAGAAGTGAAAGTATTTTTTATGAACTCTGTGCTTACAGTTCTCCAGAGACATGTGTATATGTAGCTTAACAGGAAGCAATTCTGCCAGGCCTCGGTTCAATAGGTTTCCCCAGATATTACATTTTAAGATCGAAATTCAGCACACAGTTGTGGTGTCAAGTGATTTGTGAAAATTGAAATAGCCTCCGCAAGCACATCCCACTCAACTTCACTGAAGTCTTAGCTAACACTCCATAACATTTTCAATAAACATAAAAAGATCCCATTGCAACGATATACAAAGTAAGAGCATCAAGGAAGTGATGCTCTGTGTCAGTTCATCACCCATCACCCGTTAAGTTCGGCCATAAATCCGAGGCCATTCAGCAAATTGATCGCTTCGTAAACGCTTTTCTCTTACTTTCTTTGGCCGATTTTCATTTCATTCACTTCCTGTTATCGGGTTCATAATAAAAACGACACTTTATTTCCTTTCAGATTGGATTACCTTCAGCAGGGAAAAGCCCTCCAGCATTCGCCACCGCCCCTGCCGTGTATCAGCAGTGGATCAAGCAGAACGATGAAATGCCACGATTGGATATTTTTGTTGTTTACAACGATAATTTTTTGCACAGCGACGATCTCAATAGCACAGGTAAGTGTCCGAACGTGGTGTAATTGACATGTCTGCCAGGGTGCCGGGTTACCAATATCCAATCCAGCAGTAAGTAGATTGCCTCATTAATTGCCAACTCGGGGCGAGTGAGATTGATCCTAGCTTCTCAGCCTTTCCCTGAGGTGGGGTCTGTTATACTAGAGCGATTAGAAAAGTGACATCCGATACCGCAGGTGAAAGATGCCATTCCACCATTCCAACCTGTCTGCCGGTGTCTTGTCGCTGGGTATTGATCATGTAATTCTGCTTGAGAAGCGACGAAATGGAACCTAGATAGTTTCCCGGTGTGAGAGCACACCTTAGCACCTCAATCTTCTTCTACATGTGTTTACTTGAGTTTAATGTGTACGCTGATGCTGATCGACTTTCGCTCTTCGCTGCGAACTGTGAGCATTAGTTACACCGGTTGCGGTAGTGTGCACTCGAGGAAAGCAAAAGTGCTCTGCAATTTCATTTCACTTCCATGCCAGCTATGGGTGGCCTCGTCATATCGCCTCGCTTATCAGGTGTGGAATTGATGTAAGTCTGCACCGGTGCTTGTTGAAAGGCAATATCTTAGCCAAAGAGCGAGTCGTGAGAAGTGCAACGTCCTCAATTCCCAGTTCGAATTGAATCATTTTCTTGCGTTTTAGAATGAATTTCTGCTGCTGTGAGTGCGGTTGACCGAGTTTATTTCGAGAGAAACGTTATGCAATGCTGGCATGGTCAGTGATTTGCCTCGTTTAGAGCAGATTCCTTTATTTGGAGATGACTCCGATGTGAGTTTGAACCGTATTTGGGAGTTGGTAGATGAAATAAGGCGGTGTGTTTGCTGTCACGTCATTAGAGGCAGATTTCTGTTTGTTTCCTTTAGGCGGCCAACGTCTGTTTTAGTAAATTTCAACTGGATGCCGGAATGGTTGTACTTGTTAGAAGTAGTTCCATGGAGTATTACTTAATCCATTCCAGAGTTGTGGCAAACTGTCGCCGTTGCTGTTTCCGTAGTTATTTGGTAAAAATTGCCTTTTAAATGTTTAATATCGCAATGGACGTATTTCGTGTTGAAGAAACACTGTCAAGACACCTAGATATGAACGTTTGTTATTCCTCCGTTCGCAGACAGATATAATAAGGGCTGAAATTGTGTGGAACTCCTCTCTGTAAACTCCGCAGATCGTTTATTTTGTTATTGTTCGCAGAAGCTCTTGCGCAAACGTCGCTTCGTCTGGGTATCAGCGGCTGAAAAAGTAAAACATCTCAATACAGATGTAGAGTCATGTATGCGTGTGTACGCATCTTCGTTTATAAGCCAGAACCAGAACCTCGTATGTAAACGGAGAGGTCTCGCTGAGTCGAGCCACCACAGAAATCGGATCATTTTCCTTGTTTGAAGTGGAATGTCTTCATCTTTATTAGTCTATGCTCCGGTCTACACATGTAGCTCCGTCGTTGTTACTTCTCCTTAGAAGTACAATATTATTTGCAACCATCTTCAAGCGGCATATAGAATAGGCAATTGGTTAATCCGTCCTATTTGTCACAGTTGTACAAGGTGGATGGAAGATAGACGAGGACTGCTCCTTCTTCTTTGGCTGGTGCTACAGTCCGGGGTGGACCTGTGCCAACGTGCCTCACCATCTAGCCTGGTCTTGTGCCAGTTGCTTCAAGTTATTCCGATCCCCTTCTAGCATGCGCCACCGTAGGCGTGGTCTTCCTTTACCGTGTTGTCCCTCAGAATTGGAGTCGAAGACCTTCCGGGCCGGTGCATTCGCTCTAAGTGCTCTGGCCATCTGAGACGAGAGATTCGAACTCATTTGACCAGATCAATGTCGCTGCACAGCCAGTTGCACAGTTCGTCGTTCAGTCTCCTCCTCCAAATAGCGATGGGCGATTACGAATGAAATTCACAATCGAATAAATTGGCAATTGTTAAAATTTGAATTCGATTGTCGATTTATTCGGTCTCATCAGAAAACAATCGAATAATAATCGAATCGAGTCGATTATTCTCAGTACTTACTACAACCAACAGAACGCCGGGTACTAATTCCTCGATTTATTCATATGTTGGTGTCAGTGTATAAAATCAGCGTGAGGCTTCAATAAGAAACTATTCCTTGGGAATGGAAATACGACGAATACACACAATCGTTGGAATCGGACCCACAAGAATCGAAATTTAACAATCGACTCCGCTCAATTCGAATTTTGCTAGAACAATTGAATTATTCGATTGTTTTTATTCGCAATTGCCCATCGCTACCTCCAAATACCATCCGTACATACGGCAGCAAAGATGATTCGAAGGAGTTTTCTCTCGAAGCGACCATCGTCCGCTTTAGTTAGTGTCCATGCTTCTGCGCCATACAGCATACAGGCGAATGCTTGCAAGTTATATTTGCCCAATGTGAAATTGTCCCCAAACGATATTGATAACATCTTGTTTGAAAATGAGCATAAAGCTAATTGTGCCCAAATCCTTCCAACCAACCACTTCAGTGTCATCCGAGTATGCATTGATATGTAGTTGTAATAGCATGTGGAAGATCGTACTTCTAGTGTCGACCAGAATGCTTTCTCCAATCCTTTCCATTAGCAGAGAGTATCGCATTATCTGAAATCTCATTTGGCAACTCAAATCAATTTCATTTTAAATTTATTTGAGGAAAAACTTTACAATTGGTCTTACATAATGCTAGCGAAATAGGTATGGGCTCAACAATAGGGGCCCAGTGGATGTACAATGCTTACAAGGCTTACAATGTTGTCTATTATACTATTCAAAATTGCTTGAAGATCTTTAACATCGGGGTGTTCAATTATGTGTGTCTTTGTTGCTCCTCTATGAATGGAGTGGTGGTAAGGCGGCTCATTTAGCAGAGGTAGTGACTGCTATAACTGTTTTGATAGAAGTGATACAGTCCGTTGCTTGATATCCTTGGAAATGTCTGCCTATTTAGCAGATTCAAAGCGTTGAGGAATTGGGGGTCGAACTGCTCAGGCCCCTGAATGCCATGTTTGAGTGGGTTCGTGTTGCTGGAAGAGTGTCACCAAGTACTCTTGTATGGGGATGATGCGGGCTTCTTCTAAATCCCTTGTTGCTGGGGTATTTCTGCCGATTCCCGTCGTAAGTGTAACCGGTGCATATTCGGAGTATCTTCCTTCCGAAGATTGAGCTTTTTCATGCTGTTCTTGGAGATGGTATGCAATATAGGAAACGCATACGCTATTTTGTTTGGTCGAGAGTTGTAGCAAGGTTAGAAACTTCGTCTTCGGGCTTAGTCCAAAGCTTGCCTTCTTTGGAGTCAACTTCGAGTGGTTGTTAAATTTTGAGTTTGAAGTTAATACCGAGATACTTCACCTTGTCTGTTGGTGTTACTATAGCGCCATTGGGATGCTCCGGCATTCTGTTAGTGTTCTGTATCTACCTCCGGATGGTGTTCTGACGCACATGAAAACCACTATTGCATTTATTCGTATGCTTCCTTTCGTTTAGTAATTGTATTTCATCATTTCTTGGTTTTTGACTCTCCGTGCTGCGATTCGTGGTGACATTGATGTAGCGTTTGCTAATGATTCGTCTGCGATTAGACAACATTTCACTGCATCGGCTAGAGCTGGTAAATCTGCTGTGAGGATGTGAGGATGTTATACAGCCATGGTTTTAGCTAACCTCATTTGGCACAAACATGAGTGTGTTATAAATTCGGTACAGCGAGAGTTTCGCATCGCCAACATGACTAGAATGTAAAGGTTACGCATGGCGGTAAAAAGCTCATGTCACATGCACTTCTGTCATATGCACCCTTGCACCCTTGCAAATAAGTAGTGGCTACCCCATATACACTTCTTGGGTCTTCACAGTCTATCGTATGTATACTGAATATTTTTCTGATGAAAGGGACACCAAATTTGTATAGTTTTTCGATTCGTGGTATTTCGATGGTTCTGTATTAGGCGTGTCCGCCTGGGGTTGGGTCCTAATCAGCCTCTACAGTGATCACGATATATTAACAGCCGTCGACAGTTCCACACATCAAGTTGGTGGATGTTCTTCTCAAACTTTCATATATGCGATATTTTTCGTTGCTGTGAAACCGTCTGATGATTTTCAGGAGCAAATAGGATTCCTCGCTTTTCCTCGCTTAAATGAGATTCCGTTCAGTGGATCATATTTTTTTCTCGCTTAGCTCACCAGACTACAGAACTGGACTTCTCTTAATAAATGTCAATTTGTACTCGTTGTTTTTGTCTAAATTTGTATATGTCCCCTAAAAATTCTCGACTTTGGTGCGATAGAGTATCCGTTAGAGTTCGAGAACATTTCGCCATGGTCTAAGTGGCTTAAAACAGCATTGAAATGGTCTCACCATCTAGCAAGTTTATCTTTATCCGAAAACATTTGGTTATGAAATACACTCTTCACCGGGTGTTGTTTGGAGTTGTCACTCCTATCCCTCCTATCTGCTTCTTCAGCCCTGGAGACTATAATGTCGATTCCATGTAATACACAACATGCGGAATCATTGTCTTCATTTGAATTTTCATTTATAAAAAAATTATTAAACGTCTAAATTTATACAACGATTTCCTCTTCTTCCTCAATTCCAATAGTCAAAAAGAAAATATCGTTGCCTTTCACAAAAGCAAACAAATAAACAGTCTCAATATGTTCGTCTGAAGTTGGCTTACGCCCCAGTTCACATTGCTTTCTTATGTGTGGGCGATTTGTACGTTTATCATTGATCCAATTATTTTTTGAGTCATGCGTTACTATAGATTTGTAGTGCCTGTCCAGAGTAATAATTCAGAAAAATGTGCGTTTACTTTATAATCAAATGTGAATGAAAACAAAAAAACACAAGTCAGACAGCCGGACACCACGTGTTGTTTTTTTGTTCCTCAAAAACATAGTCTGTCCACCGAACATATCAGCAGTCAGCTTTCCATTGCGGAATTCCAAACTTAGTTCAAATACGTCAATAGCGTTAATCGCGAATAGTTTCATCGAAATTAATGACCTACTTCTTTTGTATTTATTTTGTTTTTGTTTTTAGCACTTTTGGAAATGCTTTTAGACATTCTACATTCTTTCAGAAAATGATTTTCCGTGTGTCTAATTCACTAGAAATTTGATTGGTTCCAAAGGATTATTCTCTTTCTGTTGGTGATAAATTCTGTCGTGGACTTGAGCCGTAACCAACACGCCTCTGTAGTTGCTACGATCTTTAGGCAGCTACCTAAACATTTAAATGATAGTGATTTTGTAGGGACAAATATACTCAGAGACATTTATGCGAAGTCATTTCCTAAGCGGACAATGTTGCCATTGCGGTATCCAGTAAAGCGGCAAATCCACTCTAATGTCCGATAGTACAACCCTTTTTGCAGGTTTAGCTAAGTGTAGGATCGAATTCAAAATTCGCGCAAAAATATTTTGGTCAGTCAGTCCAAATATTAAGGGTGGTTTAGGTAAGTCATGGATTGAGTGTCATTGTGAACTATTCAATACAATACACTAACCAATAGAACAAAATATGTGTTGTGATTGAAGATTGAAGACACCACTTAACTGAAAAGAGGAAATGAGAACACACTAAACAACAAGCAAATGTTCATGCATGTGAGGATATTGCGAAAAGATGTGTGCTTTATACATTTGAGTGATCACTGCTCTCAGATGCACTGCCAGACAAATATTTGATTTTGTGTGTGAGTTTTCTCCGTGTATTTTGGGGTTGAACAAATTTTAATTCTCTAATGGCAATTATGCACTATCAGGATTGACATTTAGGTCGTTCCTGTTGGTGACCTAAGTTAAACCAATATTTAAGTGGAATCCATCACTTAATTTTCACTGTGATAACTAAATTTCTATTCATTCAGGATTTAGCATGGGATCAACACTTAAGCTAGCACTGTGAAACATTATGCCTTCCAAAGCTGCAGGAAAACATGGCAATTATTTGTAACGGGGACAATAGCAGTGCTGGTACACTTCACCAGAAGGTACTAAGTCCGCCATTTTGACCCATTTTATTGTGCGATACCTTGATCGACTTATATGGATGTATTGCACCATCAGCAGCTTATTATCCCGCAAAAAAGCCATTGAATGCAAATGGGGACTACAGCTCACTGGATATTTACCCATGTTCCCGGACGGACACTAAGCACAGTGTCTCAGTTTGGTGGCCAACAATAAGCAAAGCTGTCAACAGTGATGTCCTCAACCGGGTTCGACAACTGGCCGGCATGTATATCTACAATCCGTCGGATCCACTCTACACATGTATGTACTCTTCCACTTTATTGCGCTGGACTTTTCGGCAAGCAAACAGCAGCCAGTACAGCTCTTACAAGCCGAAAACTTGTAATGCAGTACAAACACCCTATTGGTTAGTTAAATATTCTCGATCAATTGCAATTCCGTCTCAATAACTCCAATGACAGCTATCCATAACGAATGAAAGTAAGCGGTGTAGGAGTCTATCCAATCAAATAATGAAATACCACAATATTGCACTCTTATTGAAACTACCGAATCGATCCCAAAGTCTTCAATAGCAACAATAAAGGCACTAAGGCAATCAACCACCAGTGTTTTGAAGTCGCCATCTGTCTTAAGACAGGGAATATATGGCCTGGACCCAGAAATCTCATCGGTGTAATAACTGGACCATCATCGGTTACGGCTAACTGACCGCCATTTGTTACAGCTAAGAAGCACTGTGTGTGTTATGGCCGAAAAAAACTTAATTTCTTCTTCTAATGCAAGGAAACAGATTGATCAACCGACGGTTTGTCGGGATAGATCTTTTTCCCGTTTAGGGATTGGTTGCCTCACAGCTGTCTTCCAAAGTTTTGAGTAATACGCATTACTTAGCGCATTTTTAAACAATGTTGTGTACATTTTCACTGCTTCAGGGGGAAGATAACGAAGCGAAGTCATCTCGGAATACCATCGATTCCCACTGATTTTTTCTTCTTCAGCGATGACTGTGGTTCAGCAGGGCTTCGTTCTCCAGTTCGTTATTTGGCCTATGAGCCTTGTTGACCGTATACACTCACTGGAATACAGCACCTATTGCTTTTACATTCTCCTGGCGATCTTCAGCCACGAAGAAGTCATTGTCTAACACTGCCCCATCTGGATTGATGCCAATTGCTGTGAGTAAGTATTCGTTATCTGTCGTCCTTTGAAGTTTAACACTCTTGAATGTCGTTTTGAACTTTTCTCCGAAATATTTTATTTACTTGGGGAAACACACCCGGGTTTTTAGATCGTACAAACCGAATTTGATTGCCCCAGTGCAAGCTGATTGAAGCGGATTAATTGTTGAAGGCTCTTGATTTCCGACTTCAATGCTTTGCCTTCCGCATTGTGTATGTCTGTAAACCGTCTGTACGAGAGTTTGAGTCTTGACAGCAGCCTATTTTGGTGCACTTGCAGTGCATTGATGGTAGCATTCCGATAAACATCATTGGCATCGATTTCTACTACTTTCGCTATAGTTTTGTTCTTTGTACGTTTAGTTACGTTGTCCATTTGTCCATTTGAGTTTCCTATCAACCTCCTCGTTTGTAGGAGGATTGATCCCACTCGAACGTAGTTCCGTGGATAAAGTTCTGGAGAAGCGAGGTCAATGGGGCCCGTTCTTCCACCTCGTTCGGGTGCTGAATACCCGCGAAGAGTCCGCAGTGATCACTCTCGTACTCAATCGTAGTTGTGTGTGTCTTTTCACGTCAAGTATCGTCAGTCGTTTGTAGGTAGGATCCGCTTCTGGGATTCGATGGCCTATCGGTTGCAAGCAAATCTAGCTTGAACTCAATATGGTGCTCTACCAACCAGTTATACAGGGCGGTCCCCTGTCATTATGCACTCTATTACCCCACTCTCTGTGCTTGAAGTTTAAATCCCTAGCAATAATGGATGAGATATCCGGCACTATATCTTGATCTTCTTAGAGGCAACATTTTATTTTTTGGTTCCAATCATATAACTGCGCCAACCGCTGCGCAAACTAAGAGCTTATTGGGTGAAATTGGTACATCTTCTTTGATCTACCCTGCGTTTCTAAATATAATACATTAAGTCCTTTGATTAATTTTCCAATTTTCAATTCAATAACATTTTTATACCATACGCACGAGTGTTTACGATTGCCTCCTAATGAGGTCATAAAATAAAAATATGGCCATTTTGACATGCTGCCGAGCACACCCTGTTTTTTCTTCTGACATTTGTGAAACTTTTTGCTATTGTGAAGTGATCAATTTAAAGCTCCGTCGACTGGCGCTAATGACAACTGCACATGACTACCTATCCGAACACGTGCAAAATTTAAATAACACTGGTACTAGCCGTCAATCTGTGGAGAAAAAAAAAACTTGTCCAACTAATCACATGAACCACTACTGTTTCCATTTCTCAGGATTCGCAGAAATGACGGACTGGTCCGTCGGTCTTTTCTTGCATTCATTTGGATTCTCTTCCGGAAAATCGTTTCCGTATTTCCACTTGCCACTTCCTGAGGAGCTATTAGACCGATTTCCAAGTTTTTGCATTCAAATTCCTCGTTCAATGTATCACATCTTCCTACAGAAAGCCATCAATTTCTTCCCAGCGCGAGTCGACTTCATGGGGTGAACTCTAATTCACATTTGAAGACAGCTTAATTGAGTGTGGCACACCACAGTCACAGCCTATATGACCCGTTCCCAGGTAACTGGAATAACAACTATCGACTGTGTGTGTCATTTGCGCATAGACTCACCGAGCAAACGTACGTACATTATGTAAGCGGAACACAATCGCCCCTCGGGGAAACAGATTTAATGATCTCGCGTCAGGTTCGCAGGTTCGTCTTGGCTGTTTCAGCCTATGTGAGGCGTAATTCACTTTTAATCTCAAGCTCAAGCCGCCGAACCGCATCTCTGCTATGAAATACTCGAAGGAATCTCATCAATCAGCGGGTAATCGTTTGATAAAAATACAGCATTTTGTTGGAGCTACTCGTGTCGGAGTTGCGTTATAATTCAGAGCAGCCTCCACGGATGAGGTGACATTCGCTTGAACTTACAAGTAATCAGCATTTAATTGGAATGATTGCAATTTCTTCATGTGATTGTCGTCATTACAGGGCAATATGGAAAGCTATTTTCCGGAACTCTACGAGGCTGTTGAGGATTACAACATTGCACTATTGACTTGGCATTGCATGGGGTCTAAATGTCATAATTACTGGCCAATTACTTTCAGTATATGAGAAAACGTGAACACCATGACATAGTGTGAGTGCTCGATATTTAATTGCAAGGCAATGAATTGAGCTTGGCGCCGTTGAATGTCAGCCGTAGATGGTTGTAGTTAAGTGCTTTCTCAATGCAATATCCTTTTTTCGGATAGAAATGTGAAAGTTTGATTAGATATGTAGTGATTATTACGGCAAGATTAACTGTGTTAATAGCGAAATGTAATAGGTTATTCTAGACAACGCTCAGATCAGGTTAAGAACACTCAGATTGTTGAAGATTTGTGCTTATAGATCGCTGATCCCTCTACACTCGTATGGAAGTTTTAAAATTAAATCTTGCGCCCATTGAACTTTTGAAACTGGTTGGCCAAGGAGTTGTTTTTGAAAAAATAAAACCTCAATATGGACATCGCTGGGATTTCAACTACTCTCAGCAGAGTTTGCCAATAGTTGGCTGAAACTTTTCCTGCAACTAAAGCAGGATTAAGAACCTGCTTTTTCGTGAAGAGACCAAGAATTCCTTCATTTTCATTTCATTTTTATTGATCTTAAGGTATCTCTGTACACTGAGAATATACTATACTTTCAGAGTACATGATTTATGATATAACAATATTAAAGATTTACAGTGAAGTGACGTAATATATTTTCATATTCCAAGATTGATTTACAAATTTCAAAGATTAAATTATCAGAAGTCATTTAATTAGAATTTAATTTATTTGTGACAAATTTAATAACTTCATTTTGGAAATTATTTTAATTCATATTGGAGAGGTGAACAAAAAAAGTTGAGCAAAATTGTCTGCACTCGGCCTTTGGCCTTGCTCGTGGGGGTGAATCCATAGATGTAAAACATGAATAAAGAAATGCCTATGGGGTGTTAAACATTTATGGACAGAACGTTTCAAAGTAATATTACGACTCGATCGACAGAAATATATTTTCTCATGAAGTCAAGCTGTTTCCAATGAATTATTTTAAAGACATGATCGAAACTACGAAGGTTATAAACCTACCGTGCAGCCGCGTTGACTGCGTTTAACAATTTTTGCATTATCGCTGTTTGGTTAGACCATGTTAGCTCACAATTAGACATTATACCGTGATTTTTAACACAGCTTACATATTCGACGAGTCTAATTCTATGGGGGAAAGTTTGACAGAGAGGGATGCTGTTTTGAGAATGGTATGACTTTTGGTTTGTCAGGATTGAGCATGAGAGCATTTTCTCCAGCCCACTTCGTAATCGAGCACAAATCCTCGTTTTATTTAGCAACTGAATCTTCAGCCATACCAAGATGAAAACTTAGGTAGATTTGAGCAACATGTGAAAATTGCAATAAGATAGCACTCTAGGAATATCATTAATGAACATTGAGAATAATAACGAACCGAGAATAGAACCTTGAGGTACTCCATTGTGGATATCACATAAATACGATAGTAGTTTAGTTAGTAAGGTGCGAGAAGATTAATTTATTAGTAAGACCACATGTGTTGGGTGGACAGATTGTGACATAGTATTAAGGGGTTAACACTGTCGGAATTTTTACAGGAATTCTCTATCAGTTCGTACCCACATATGTGTCAACACAAAAGGTGGCTATATGTATTGATAGTCAAGTTGCCATCATAGCTATTGCCTCCTACACCACACATTCCAAACTAGTAGACGAATGCCGGGCCAAGCTAGCATGATTAGATGGTCAGCTCAATATATTCCTCGTCCGGGTACCTGGTCACAGTGACATCCCCAACAACGACATGATATTGCAAAATTGGTGGCGGTCTGTACAGGACACCCATAAGAATTCATGGCGAAAAACCAGGTATCCCACATAACTCACACCGTCGCAGCTGCAACAAAACTTATGAGAAGGATACCTAACTGCATTTCAATTGTAAAGCCCCTCTTTGAAAGTCAATATGGCTGTGCAAATTTTGTTTTCCATTTGTAAGTATACTCTTTCCGACGAGTGGAATCTTAGTATCGTTTGCCCGATCCACAAGAAAGGAGACCCCTTTGAATGCGCCAACTATGGATGGATGAGTCTCCTCAACATCGCCTACAAGATCTTCTTTGCCGTTCCGTGTGATTTTCATCAACAACATGATAGGTCCCTATCAGTTCAGTTTCAGGCCTGGGAATCGATCAAATTTTCAGATCACGGCAGATCCTCGAAAAAGCCCAAGTGATGCAGATCGACACCCACCACCTGTTTGTCGACTTTAAGGCCGCATATGACAGTGTGCATAGAGACGAGCTATAATACAGCGCCATGTCTAGTTTTGGCATTCGTGCCAACCTCGTCAGGTTGTGCAGGATGACGATGGAGAACTCTCGCTGCTCCATGAAGGTCGGTAACGAATTCATCGAGACCTTCAATGTCAAGAAAGGTCTTAGGCAAGGCGACGCGCTGTCACGTGACTTTTTCAACGTTGTACTTGAGAAGGTCGTGCAAAACTCACACGCCTGTACTAGAGGCACGATCTTCCAAAAGTCCGTTTAACTGGCAGCATAAACGGACGACATTGACGTGATTGGCCGAACTCAGCGAGCCGTCAATGAAGCGTTTGCTTTTATTGAAACGGATGCGGCAAAAATGGGTTTAGCAGTAAATGATGGCAAAACAAAGTATATGCTGTCATCAGGAAAGGACACACAACACCGACGGCTCGGTCAGAACGTCACCATAGGCAGCTACAACTTCGAGGTAGTAAAGGACTTCGTCTACCTTGGCTCTGGAGTAAATAGTGCGAACAACATCAGTACCGAGATTAAACGAAGAACAACTCTTGCCAACCGCTCTTTCTTTGGGCTCAAGAGGCAATTGAGTAGTAGAGCCCTCTCTCGAAAGACCAAGCTCACATTATATAAGACCTTGATCATCTCATTCAAAATATCACCATATCCCTTGATAGAATGAAAGCCAACTCCTCAGACCAAGTTGATGGCCTCAATGTGTTATTTGTTCTAGTAATAATAATATGGGTGGCGCTAAGGCCCGTAAAGAGCCACGACCTAGTTCCTCAGCAACCACTCGTGTTGTGCGTGCTCTATGGAAGGGAACTATAGTTCTATGCCGACTCCGAATGGCCAAGTTTGAGAAGCTTTTTCTAGACAAGAAATACTTTTTGAACATTGTCAGTGACTCGAAAGAGGTGGGGTCGTGAAAATTGTTTCTGTTGTACAGACTGAGGTGCGAACCTACGACGGGGAGGTTAGTGTCGACGCACATACACAAAACGCCACGGGCCACCACAATCTGGTCTACAAACTACAAAATCGCTGGCCTATGCCAGTGCATGTTCAAAGCCAGCACAAGACCGCTTGGGCGAATGTTTCATAATATTGATGAGTTTAGTGCCCTCTGTTGAAAGATATTTATGTGTGGAAGTGAGACAGCTGTAGTGTATGGTTGTAGATCGTAGTGAAGTAGAGGCGTCTGCATGTCGATTTGAAGAAGAACTAAGTTTTCAATTACAGAATCTCATACAGCAATCCAAGGTCATTTGAAGAGATACAATAAGTGTTTCTAGCTCGGTGGCAACTGGAGAAGATTATATGCTACATACGCGATCCGGTGATATGAGTATCGTTATATTTAAGTCATATCGCCAAGCTGCAATTGCGAAGATAATTGCTTCCACTTCTTCTTGCTGTCAAGGTCTGAAATCACTCAACGCAATGCTAATTATTTATTTCGTTACAGCATCGTCAAAATTATGAAACATTTGAAGTCAGTCTCTTCGAACACAGATTGTTTGAGAGATTTATGTGTTCGGTCACTTTGGCGACTGTCTCTAACTGGGGTATCAGATAAACAATTTTTTGTAAAAGTTTTTTGCATTTTAGCAATGTTACGTCGATAGCTACTGAATACATGGAGATATTCATCTTCGGCCGATGCATAATTTATGTTAATTCTGCGCCAGCGTATTGTCGTGGTGGTTGCGAATCCGATGCTCGCTACCATCGACGAATTATGTGAACCAGAGATGTGTGTATCTGAAAATAAAAAGACAGTTTCAACACGGAATGCATATATGTAAATTCCAAGAATTTACAATTCGCACACATCCATTGGGTTGAATGGAATACTCTACTTGCAGAAACTGCGACCATTTGTCACAAAAAACAATCTAAACGCACATAATACCTCTGCTCGGGTTGTGTAATTCTGCAGTCGCCTTGTGCCACCGCCAGTTGCAAAGCCGCTACCACAGGCATAACTTGTTTTCTTTTTCGTTGCCCTCCCCCCGTCTTGGGCCACAGGTGTGTGATTAGATTTTTGCGTTCACATTCACTTTCTTGCAGAGGTGCCCGCCGCCAGCGGCATAATCTAAATCTGTGGCTTCCATTCCGGTTAACCGCTCGCCAGACCGCCGCTACAAGTTGATGTTACCAATTGTTGTCATTTACAGGTGATGTTTTTTAATTGACGGTAATAAACGTCAAAGAGTGAGAGTGTGTGGACCGCAGGTTTCATTATTTTTTTACTTACTGTAGGGTGAACCGATGGCTTGGAATGTGGTCCCTTTTATGTCGGCGCCAAGTCAGCAATATTGTATGAAGACATTAGATGTGCAGGCCACTAGTGCAGCATCGATTGCTTCCGTATTGATGGCGAGTGCCAGCATCAGGTTTCGCTGAAAAACGAAACCAGTTCGGGCGTTTGAATGGGTGGAAAGCCGTCCTCACGGTTAACGCAAGAGGAAATGCGTTTCGACGATTGGAAAGATATGTTGTATCATATGTTACAATTGCTCAATGCAATGCGCTGTTAGCAGTTCAGTAAGTGAGATGGAAGGAGATACTTTATTGCCTTACTGGGAAATCAGTTTGCTCAGTGCGTTGCGTGAGCCATGCATTACTCAATAGATCACGCAAACCTGAAATAATTCGAGCCAAAGCGGCGTGTCCTCTTCAATATTTGAGTTACTTTTTATGCGACGAGTATATATCAATAAATTCAATTGATACACATTTCGTCAGAGGCGTTCATTTACGACGTAAGGCACTATACGCAAAAGTAAGAATCGGCAAATGTTTATCCTCACTTTTTATGTCGTCCATCCATCAAGACTCGGCAACTTCAATAAGCTTATAAAATGAATTTTAGTTCACCGAAGATAATAAAAATGAATCGAAAGAAGTTTTTGGTTGAGATTCTTTGTGCATTGACGAATTCAGTCGCATGCTAAGACTCTGCAAACTCTTTGTGCAAATGAATATTCAAATATTCAGACATTGGAAAAAAAGTGTACAGTCTTGTATCCAGGATGCAGATATTCATTCGGGCTAAATAACACAGACCTGCTCTTCTCTTGAGATAATTTTTTGTAGAATTTAAAAATGTTAAACGGAAGAAAAGGGTTCCAAATTGTGGCTTTTTCATATTGATCTTATGATGACTTTTACATTGTTTAAATGTCCGCCATAGCTTCGATAATGATTTCAGGTCTAATTTTCAATGACTTTGAGTCTGTGCGATGGGAGGTTATGTTTGCACCTTCAGTCACTTGCGGCGTATTGGCATAAATCAGCGACGAAAGGGCTAAATCGAAAAATATAAGTGGTCCTGACTGTAAAAACCCTGGGTATGTACCCTTTATATATGCAAATGGGTAAATAAGTGCGTTTTTACCTATTTTCATAGAAAAAGGCTTGACTTTTGCTAATAGATTGGTTTCATTTTATAAGACAAAACACAAACATTCATTAATTACAAATCAAACTGAGTTGCTGGAATCGGATGGAAAATTTGTAGTTGTATTAAAAGAGGCAAGTCCACTGATTCTTAAGATATTTATGTACTGAAGTTGTTACTGTAGCTAGGGATATCATCTTCATTTACTGTCTCGTGCTTTTCGCACATTGTTTTCCCATTCAGTTCTATGGACCAATTGAGCGATTTGCATGTTAATTTATCAAGTTGTGATGGCCCGTCACGTTAGAGGTATGTGCGTCCACCCCAAGGCACTTGAACATCATCATCGGCATATGGTTTGAGCGAAATAAGAAAAAAATAGTACACTTTTACGGACCCATCTCTTTTGAGTCACAAATTTAATCAAAGTTCTGAGTGAAGATTCTGCAGCTGCTTAGGTTATGTGCTAGAATGTCATTCCAGAAACAATATTCATTTAGTAATTCCATTTTGAGTTCTGTAGACAGTGAACAAGTCTCATTCATTCATTCACTGCAGGCTTAATTTATTACTGGAAAGGCATTCAAGACTAAATACACAACTTCCACATCGAATCTTATAAAAATGTCTTAAGGATGACACGTTGAATAATACTTATTATTATTATTAGTTGTTTTGTACTCGTGTATTGATTATTCAAACACAAAACGACGGTGTACACAGATAGTTACTTCATCGTACGAAGAGAGATCTGTACACGGCGAAGTGCAGAATCTCTCAAAGAAATTCTCACTGCAAGTATCTTAGAAGGTACTTCACGAAACTGAAGACGATCAAGGGTACTCTTTCATTAAAACACTATCTGTTCGTATAGAGAAGCACTGAGAAAACTGTGTGCTGCTTTTAAAAGCCTTCACAAAGAAGTCGCAGCAAAATCTAAGGAAATTGTTAATATTCATGATTCCGCCATAATTTCTATCATCGTCATTGATTCCAATCTACCTTCATCGCGGCAATCTAGTATAATGTTAATAAAATCTGATTTACAATTTTAAAAACATGAGATAATTGAATAAAAGTTAGCTTTTAATATCGAAATTGTGAAAACCTGAGTTTGGGTAGATGTTTACATTGTACCCGGTATACCAGGTATACCGGTATGAAATGCGTTTTTTTTTGAAAATATAATTATAATTAATGGGAAAGTAAAAACATTTTATTCAAAGTATTGGCCATTGTTTTCTACACATTTTGACCACCTTTCTGGCAATTTGTGAATACCACGCCAATAAAATTGTTCGTCTTTTTCAAAGCAAACCAATCAGACACCCACTTTTCGACTTCTTCGTAGGAATCGAAGTGCTGCTCAGCCAATGCGTGTCCCATCGATGAAAACAAATGGTAGTCGGAAGGAGCCAAGTCTGGTGAATATGGCGGGTGGGGTAGCTGCTCCCAGCCAAGTGTTTTGATTGTATCCTGAACCGGTTTTGCTTTGTGTGCAGGTGCATTGCCATGGAGCAAAATTACCTTGCCGTGTCTTCTGGCCAATTCTGGTCGTTTCTCGATCAATGCATGATGCATGGTTCAAATTGATCATTTGTTGTCGGTAGCGATCAGTATTAACGGTTTCACCAGGTTTTAGGAGCTCGTGGTACACCACACCTTTCTGGTCCCACAAACTTGCCGAATCGATCTGATTTTGCAGTCGATGTTGATGGTTGTCCCGGATTAACCCATGATACAAAACCGATTGTCTTATGTGTCTTTGAAGCAAAGTTTCACAAGTGTTGTTTGGTATCCCACCTGTCTTTCATTCAATTCATGTGGCACCCTTTTCCCACACTTTTGGATCTTTCCCATAGCTTTTAAACGGTCAGAAATTGTTTGGTGTGCAACATTTAACATTGCTGCCTTTTGCTTTTGACTCAAAGTGTCATCTCCATCCAATATCGTTTTGCAATTCGGGGTCTTCAAACTTTTTTGGTGGTCTTCCACGTTCTTTATTTCTCACATCAAAATCATTATTTCTGAACCGTTGAAACCATCTTTTGCGTGTAGCTTCTGATAGAGCATGATCACCGTTCTTTCCGCAAATCACCACTTTCTGGTACAAAATTCGACATTTTTAACACGATGAAAAAATATGATTTTGTCTGTTCAATGACTTGATGTATACTAAATATTTTTCACAGATGTCATAGCAAACAAACAAAAAAAAAAACAAGGGCTCGTTCACAACAAATGTTCCCCATCGAGACATCTGTATCTTGACGCTTCATACCGGTATACCTGGTATATCCTGTCTTACATACCCACCCGACGGGTAAAAAACAAAGTCACACCCCTACCAGCACGTGGTGCTATGGTTTAAGTGTTTGAGACAAAAAAAAAGAAACAGATTGACTTTTTGTATTAAGCCACATATACTATGTATCATCACACACATAGTCAGACATAAAACATTGAAAATTCAGTGCAAAAGATGAAAGTAACGGAAACGTTTCATAAATTTAATCGATAAAAGCCTTGAAGGCACTAGCGACTGCTGGAAATAGTGCCTCTGAGATTGTGACATAAAAACCGTGATGATCATGAGAACTGGGCCTATCGGCAACCTCTTTGCACCGCACTTTGCATAGAGATATTGGCCTTCATTCATGCTAATAAGGTCCGTCTTACTTTCTGATTGCTGATCAATGATTGTGTGCTGAAAATCAGCAAATTCATGAATTTTGTACAAAATTATTCTCAGAGATAAGGGTTTTGAAAGCCCAAGGCAAAATTCCCAAACACACGCTGACGGTGTCATTGAAATTCATAAGTGAATTGCTTTCGATCGACATTGACTGACTGTTTTCGTCTGATGTTGACTCCATGAACTTGGATAATATCAGACAAAACTAAAAAAAATGGTAAAGGGCCTTACTAAATTTAGCGTTCAGTTTGGTGTTTGTGTACTTTAGCATATTTAAAAGAAGAATATGGACGTTGTATGCAACTCTAACTAAAGCATCATCCTAAAAAATGCAAAACTCTTCGGCCTTTGTATTAATGTTTTGATCAATCGGTCCACGGGTATAAAATATCGAATATGTATACGCACCGAAGTACGCCTTGAGGCCGATAATATCATTAATTCCCGTAGCGTGCCGTAGTCTAACAATGAACAATCAGTGTCTTCTAAGCTCAACCGCCACAAGAAGAAGTGCTTTCAGGACCCAAGAGGAGTAACGTTCCCTCCTCATCCACCTTCAGGAACCCTACATCTTCCCTTGTTACGTGCACCCCGCAAAAGTGTTGCCTCGATGGACCGCCAGATATCCATCGAGGCCAAATTTATAGAGTGATAATGAACCACATTCCCAACAACCAAGGCGGAGTGATCGAACCGACGTTATCGTGGTCATATGCGAAGACCGGTTGATCAAATATTTCTTTTACGGATGCATTCCAAAAACATTGGGGCGTGTTAAAGATTTATTCTGGCAAAGGCAGTCGATGACAATATCTGCAACTAACCCTTTCAAATAGATGAGTGGAGAATTAACAAGGCATCTGCTTTTGATGACAGCGCCATCTCGTTCCTTCTCCAAGTCGGTGGACAGCACGCTCACTCTGGAGAGGTTTGACTGCAAAGTGCCTTGGCATCAACAATCGTGTTCTCTCGTGCTTTCGTTGCAGGCTCCCCACATTCATTAAATCTAAAAATCGTATGCAGGTTAGTCGACTTATCGTATGACTTTCTTCAATTACAAGAAATTTCATTTGTACACATAACATAAGAGAAAACATTCTTTTCGTGTATTTCATTTTATCCACAAGCAGCAAGAGGAAAAGCTCTTCCCTTGCGACCTCGCCAATCGAACATCACAATTTTGACAGTTCTTGTGTTGCTCACCACATTTGGGTTTTTTTTTCACAGTGACCCACTAAGCGGATGTGACTTCAGATGTCTGACTGATGTTGGATTACTTTTCTGATGAGGGGCTTTTGGCATTCATCTAAAAAAAATCTTTGGAGAAATCCAACAAAAAGTGTCTGAAATCGCATCCCATACATCATCAGTGTTAAAGACCAACAAACAAAAAAGACAGAGAGATTCACATAAAAAAAAATTGCAAGGCAAGGCTTTGGTATTCTAATCCAATGGTGACCTGTTTAGTTCACTCTTAGTGTCTTAACTATGTCTTTCCATAAAACATTGATTTTTTTTTTCGATTTACATTCGCTAACTATGAATTTTTCTGGCCATCCACATGAGGTAGATAGCGGTCACCTGGGCTTGCTGAGGTACAGATTTGTATCGCATCATATTGCAAAACCGACCGTGATAAACCGCTCCAGTGTGTATCCATATTTACTATTACTGGATTATGTGTAGCTGTATAGCTTCCATGTACAGCTATGGCATGTCTGCTCTTTTAGCACTACAAGCAAATCGATTCCTGCCTGATTAAAACGTTGCTTTACTATTTGAACAAACATTCTGGCTGTCTGAGCTACGTACAGTGACTTTATTCCAAAAAATTAACATTGAGAACAAGCTTTTGTAGCTACACGGAGCAAGTGACAGCGTCGTGGGAATGAAAACTTGTTAAATTAGGGGCTTTTTTTTCTGCAGGTTCCCTTGGCTACAGCTAATTTCGAGGTGGAACATAAGACAGGTAGTACGAGTTGCGTGTGCTCGAGCAAGGATTCTCTTTATTATCTCTTGACACCCTTCGTTCATTTCTCGAATAGCTTCATTCATGTTCTCTCAGGTATCGGTACTGGAAGCATGCTATACACATTTGAGAAATGAGGAAACAATCAGGGAAAAAATCTCAGTCGCTGGGATTATTCAATCTCGCGTGTAAAAGCACCTTGCGATTACAAAAAAGAATTATATAGAATCTGTTCCCGAAATTGGAGTGTCTAAAAGCAGCCATGACAGACTTGATTAAATAAAGGCCTATTCATATGAGCAGCGAATTGCGAACGCGAACTTATAGAAACAACCTTTTTCCATGAAAATATGAACAATATATTTCTTGGTATGCAAAATGATTAGAACAGAATTATCGAGTTTTTCATCCACAAAAATCTCAACAAAAGTTAGTTTGCCTCAACCAACATGCCTCTCCAGCCAGTACGATCTTTCGCCAGCTGCCTCCAGTTGCGCACACCAAGTTGGTTGAGGTCATTTTCCACTTGTGTGCGCCATCTAGTGCGAGGACGTCCTCTGTTGCGCAGTCCCAATGGCACGGTGTCGAAGACTCTTTGGGCCGGAGCTGTGGTGTCCACCCGCTCAACATGACCTAGCCATCTTAAACGTTGGATCCGAAGACGCTTAACAAGGTGCATGCCGCTGTACAGCCCGTATAGTTCGTGGTTGAACCTTCTCCTCCAAACGCCATCAACGCAAACAGGACCAAAGATCGTACGAAGAACTTTTCTCTCAAAACAACCAAGAGCTTCTTCATCCGCTTTCAATAGCGTCCATCTGCGCTATAGAGCAGGACTGGCATGATCAGGGTTTTATACAAGGTCAATTTGGTGTTTCGAGAGATGGCTCTGTTACTCAATTGCCTCTTGAGCCCAAAGAAACAGCGGTGGCAAGAGTAATTCTGCGCTTGATCTCGGTACTGGTGTTGTTGTCCCTATTTACTCCAGAGCCTAGGTAGACGAAGTCCGTGACCACCTCAAAGTTTCTACTGCGTATTTGGACGCTCTCTCCGAGACGTCGATGTCGTGCGTCCTTCCGTGATGACAGCGTGTACTTTGTTTTGCCGTGGTTTACCGCTAGACCCATTTTAGCCGCATTGACGGCTCGCTGTGTTCGTCCAATCACGTCAATGTCGTCCGCGTAAGCAAGCAGTTGAACGGACTTTTGGAAGATCGTGCCTCTAGTATTAGCGTGTGAGTTTTACACGACCTTCTCTGATACACTGTTGAAAAAATCACATGACAGCGCCTCGCCTTGCCTAAAACCTTTTTTGACATTGAAGGTCTCGGTGAGTTCGTTACCGACCTTGATGGAGCAGCGAGATTTCTCCATCGTCATCCTGCACAACCTGACGAGTTTGGCAGTAATGTCAAAACTAGGTATAGCGCTATATAGCTCGTCTCTATGCACGCTGTCATATGCGGCCTTGATATCGACAAATAGGTGGTGGGTGTCGATCTGCATCTCTTGAGTCTTTTGCAGGATCTGCCGGAGTTTAAATATTTGGTCTATAGTGGACTTTCCTGGACTGAAACCGCACTGATAGACAAAAGTTAGTTTAAGTATTCTAATTAATGATTTAAAAGTTTTTCTCTGCGAAACAATTATTCTCTTTGCGGACTGCCTAGCTGAGATCGCAATATACAAACAGGCAAACGCAATCCACAACCATTACAACCAAAAAATTCGCAGTGAAGTGTCAGTTTGCACCCGTAGTTCTCCGCGAATGAGAAATCTCCATATGAATGAGTTGTCAGAGTTTGCGAAGTTCGCAGTTCGTGGCGACATCATATGAATGGGCCTTAAAGGATGCAAGGGAAGCTCGGAACTGTGGTAGATTGGCTTTTCAGTTCACTCTTGATCCAAGTATTCACGAGGACGGTCACAGCACCGAGTTACTGAACGTGAAATCGTTAAGTGAACAATTATTTGTTTTAGAAAAATCTGTTTTACACAACTAAACTCTTTATTCATTCTCCTCATAATGCCCATGAAACAACTCGCATTCTTAATCAACTGTTAGATAACGTAAGTCGAGCGTCCTTAATATTCAGGAACATAAAAGATATACATCCTTATAATACTTGAAGAAAAAATCTTGTCCCATGTCGTTTTTGAATGACCCGCGAAATCTTGACCGCGCCTTACGTAACTTCGAATCTAAAATCCTATGATATAATAACCCCAAAAATGTGGTTTATCTGCTTTACTTGCTCTGCCAGATTACACCGTGCACCAACTGGTACACCAATTACATTCCACAATAAACGCAGTTCATTTATGCGAAAATTTGTCTGTTATTACACACCGAATTCATTCACCACTGCACCGGCAGCAGTTTACTGAAGCAGTAAGGCGATGGATGCGAGCAGCCATTCGTGTCGTGCGAATGGATAACGGACTTATGACCCCAAGTGCGCAAAATTAGTGGGCTTCTATAACTTTTCAAACCAAATGTGAAAGGTAGATTCTTGTGATTTTGTTGCACAAAGTCAACGAAATCACGACACTGTCCTGAACACATGCGCTGATATTTTTCTTTAAGAGTGTGGCGCATTAACCTCTGAGGATTGTGCCATTGCTGGTGACGAGACTGACGGATTTTCTTTGACACTGTCAATTAATGTAATTGTGTGTTCCATTGGAGATCGGTGTGCTGTTTCATTAGCTTAACATTGAAATCAGTCATGATTGATGATTTTGTATTGATTTCTACATTGTGAATCTGGTCTGATGGCTGGGGAGAGATGTGTTTGTATGTATATCTTGATTTTAATAAGGCGGTTGACGTTGGGCTAAATAAGCGTCATCTGTGACTTACGTTGAATGCATTACATTTGCTGTTTCGTTGAACACCATTTTTCGAAATACGATTAATAGCTCCGGTTAGGGACACTATAGTTGTTTTTCTAGAAAATTCACCAGCTTTCCAATAGAATGCCCCAATTACTTCGTACCAAGCAACAAAGAAGTTTAATTGCTTTGATACTTCAATGATTTGCCACAGTTTAGAACCACTGTTGCACCAGGCACTCACCTGATTACTTCCAGGACTTTGGGGGGTGCCTATGGAGGGATCCAGCTTAATACAATAAAGCGATATGTACGGAAGCTTGTAAGTATGTCGCACCTATACTCAATGTGGCAAAAAAAAAATCTTAAAGCACATCGAGTCCTTTGGGGGAGTGAGTTGGTGCATTCAGCGTTGCTTACGCTTTTCGCAGGTTCTGTGTTCAAATCTGGCTAGATCTATTCCTTTTGAATGAGTATTATAAGAGATCACGTCGATTAGGAAGTTGGCCTTATGGTTCTATTCACACCACCTCTCGAACGACGCCCTACGACTGATTCATAGCTTAGTTTTCATTTGACATGAAATTTTCGAACAATAGGTTGATCTTTTCTCCTTTTTGCTTTGATGGCGACTGGAGGAAAAGATTCAACCACGAACTGTACGGGCTGTACGATGACGTGGGCCTTGTTTGGCGTCTACGGATCCAATGCCAACGGAGGCTAGGTCATGTAGAGCGGATGGACACCACATCTCCTGCCCGAAGAATCTTCGAATCCGAACCTGTGGGGCAAAGCAACAGAGGACGCCCGCGTTTAAGATGGCGCACCCAAAAGGAGAAGGACCTCAACCAATTTGGTGTTCGAAACTGGAGACAGCTAGCCAGAGATGGCGCTAGTTGGACAGGCTTGTTGGTAAAGGCTAAGGTCAACCCCGGACTGTAGCGTCAAACAAAGAAGAAGACAATTGATAGGTGGTAGTACACGACTACAACGCCATCTCTCAATAAAAGAGTTTGCTGAAGGCTATGGCAATATCATCCTTATATGGAACTACCTCACATGCAGTCTTTTAATGGAAGTTGTCGCTCAAAGGCTAAATCCTTTAAAAGAGGCGATAAGAATTCATCTTATTTTATCTTTCATCCAGTGAATTCATAACAATTGACCCCGAACTCAGATTACTATTAATGGCTCTGTTAGTAAGTAGTTGTATTCAATAAGACGCAAGCCCCGCATTGTTTATATGATTTTCCTTCACTCGCCATTCAGTGAATACAGACAATATCTAGAAAGGAAGGAAAAGTCTATTCTTTTGGATATCTTTCATGTTGAAACTTGCCATCAGTAGATTTGTCGAATTTGTTAATGAATCAATAGTGAGCACTGATATAGTTGGGAACGTTCATAAATGCTCAGATTCGGGCTCTTATAATGCAGCTGCATAAAGATCTTTTTTATAAGAGAAATTACGTCGAATCAGCTTTATTTCCCTTTCGTTATGTGAATTCTAATTTCCAATTCCATAAGAGCTAATCCAACGTTTACCAGGGGTTGCAACTAGAGTTCGACTGAGGACTTTCTTGGCCGAAGCAAGAATATGATGATGCAACTAGATCGTGCTTATATTCGTTTTTGTTTGTTTGTTTTTGTTTTTTTTTTGTACTGTACTACCAAGTGAAATAGACTTTTAACTTGTTTTCCAAGTTATCTTCGCATAATTTACTGAAAGAGCCCCAAGTTGGATTTTAGCCACTCGTCATATTATTTTTTACTTGAAAGCGGTAAATAGATGGCGCAGTTGGATGAGTAATAACCCTTGGTTATAGGGGTCCCAGGCTCGAATCCCAGTGAAAGCAAGAGTTGATATGCTTTTATCTGGTATTCAAATCTGGTAAAGTCATCCTTGGGATCAAAGTAGCCGCACTGGGACACTGGGTATCACAATGGACCAACAATTGGTGTGCCAGCAAATTTTGGTTGGCGGCCCAATAACTCTATGGAATGCGGAAACTGGAGAGGTATTTGCGTTCTTTCAGCTGTGTCAAAAATAATATCTCGAATAGTTCTGGAACGGATCAAAGAGCATTTAAATTCAACTCTCGATGTCGAACAGGCGGGTCATTATTGAGCAATGCGTTGAGTATAGGTTTCCGCTACATCTATTGTTCATCGACTTCGAGAACGCTTTCGATAGCTTCAATCAAGATGCTAACTCGTTGGCCTTGCGCAGGAGAGGCATTTCAGAAGAACGCATAGCTATTATAAAGGCTACATATGAAGGTAGTAAGTGTTCCATCTTGCACAATGGTAAGTTGTCAGAGGAATTTGCGGTTCAAAGTGGAGTTTGGCAAGGGTGCATACTGTCACCACTTTTGTTTCTGGTGGTTATCAGCGATGTACTCCGTGCAGTATTGATGGACGGAAATAATGGCGTTCGATGACATCTGATCTTAAACACCTTGACTACGCTGACGATGTTTGTCTCCTTTCGCACCGGGTAATGGATCTTCATTTGATGGCCCATAATCTAGAAGCAGAGGCAAACAAAGTGGGGCTCAAAATAAACACGGCAAAAACTAAATCTCTTAGTATTTCTGACAACCGCGTCCGACTGAACATTGCCGGACAGGTAATCCAGAAAGTTAACAGCTATCTATATTTAGGAAGTGTAGTCTCGGCTAATGGCGGTGTCACCGAACTGGACGTGGCAACAGAATCGGAAAGGCTAAAGCTGCGGTCGGAATGCTATCCAAGATCTGAAAAAGCAATGCCATCAGCTTAAGAACCAAGCTGTGACTGTTCCGCTCCAACGTAGAGTCGGTGCTGCTATATGGATTCAGTGCCTGAAAAGTGGGCACCATTACCACACGAAAGGTGCAATCGTTCGTAAATAGATTTTTTAGCCGATTTTACAGAGACCACTTAATAGTTTAGCAGCTTGCAATAACAAAACCAAGAACACGCCGTTCCTTCCAACTTCTGTTCTACTACTATTGACACAATAAGCAGAAGGTGATATTTTTAGCCGAAGGTGGCCGAATTTTCGGTCGGACTCTGTCTGTAACTCCACCCTATTGCATCATTTCAGTTACTTCATATCACCTCAATGCTGCTTCCTTCAAAATACTGTCACATCATTGGTCAACGAAAAAATAAATAAGCACTCTATCGTCTAATTTTTTCCCACGTCACAATAATTCAAAAATACATGCTTGCTCCTCGTTGCGACTGTACATTCAAAACAACTTTCCTTTCCAATCATCCCGACTGGAGGCGGTTACTCAATCTTCCTCCTTTGCAGTTTGTCATACTGAATAGTTGCCCGATCATAATGATCAGCAAATTCACGCTAAGATGCGTTAGTCAGTCAAAATAAACTCCCGCCAAATGATGGCCACTTACAAGCCGAACTTAATTACTGATGCATCTAATGCCTCTCCATGAATTGTGTATTGCGTAAGAGCATTGAAGATCCAAGCATCCAGCACTGCCTGTGAAGCAGAACTAGTTTCGTACTCATGTAATGTCAGATGCCACCACTTTTGTATTTCAAACTGGGCTTAGAAAGGAGTTGCATTCGAATCGCGGATATGAATGGCCACTGATTGGGCGATAACCTGTCACTTGCAATTCATGCAACTTTGTATTAAGGACATCGTGGGATCCAGCGGACAGATGATGTTTTCGTTTTGCATGCAAGTGGTTGGTGGTAATGTAGTATTGGGTGGCTATAAATTAATTCCTGTTGTGGTTTTTCAAAATTTTAAAGTTTAAGAAAAATTAAAATGTTTAGTTATGTACAAGAGTATCATTCAAAGTATTGCCCATCTGAAGCTATAACTTTTTCAATGACAACTTTTTGCAATGACTGTAGCTTTCCAACGCATGTTCCAATGGAATAATACAAGTTACGCCATCTCTTGGCAAACTGCACGAAAGGTATAGACTTAACATTTTCTTCGAACGAAGCACTGATTCAAGAAAATGATTGAGACTTGGCAGCACTTAATGGACGTGTTGTGCAAGTACTTACAGTCTCTTTTCATATTTTGAATACGATTTAGAGCAGCATTCTCCAAGCAACCCTGGCTACTGATGTATTTGTCTCGCAAATGTAAGGAACTTGTCTAGTGATGAAAGCTTGGCTGGGTATAGGCAAGGCGCCCCTATCAAAATCAAATCAGCGAACTCAGCAAAAACAGAAATTGTAGCCACAATAAAATTATGCAAAATTATTTAATTAGCCACAAGGTTCCAAAAGACTCAAACCTGGAAATACAAAGCTCCACCAATTATTTATAAGCAGCAATCTGCTCACTTAATCTACTTGTCAACGATAATAAATGCAATTCAGTGCACTTCATGCATTAAGCATGACATTGACCACAATTAGCCAACAATAAAACTGCTTTTCGGCCAATTGTTACCAAATGTGTGCAAAACACATCTATCATCTGACACTAATGCGGCACTAATTGCCGATACCAACACCGCCTCAGTCAACAAAGTAAAATCCAAAGCAAAACCTGTCGACAAATAAGTGCGCCACACGTCAAGGCTGCAATGAAATTTTGTCATAATCCCCCCGAAAATTCATGGTCACAGCGTGATCAAGGAAGATAAATGAAGACCGGCATTGCTCGTTGCCCAAGTACCCGCGGACCGCGAGGCGACGGCGAAATTGAGACGTCTCTAACACGACTCTATCACTTCATCAGCTCTGGCGGCAGCACGACCGTGTGAGGTGAGGATGCTCAGCACGCATCTTAATCAGTCATTGTATCGCCATTGTTTCCCAAACGACTCTTGTTCATCGTGTAACGATCGTGTATTCATCTGTCAAACAACGTTCCGCCGGTGGAGAGTGTTTTAAGGAAGTTGAAAACCTGCCTCTGCGAAAGCAGCGCCACAATCATCTTCAAGTGCATCACTTGGCACGAATTGAAGCAGAAAGGAGAAAAAAATAAACCGTGTGCCCGGCGCGGCGATTACCTAACGTGCAGCTGCTCGACTTCTGCATTTCCAATCAGCGATCGCTAAACGAGCAAGCACTGCCAGTGCTCCTCAGTAATGATGCATAATCTGAGCACGGCGGTGGTGGCGTGTAAGAGTGAGCACTACTTGCATCCATTAAAAGGCTTTTGTGTGGCCTTCCTTGGGAAAGCCGACGGCGATAGTCAAGGCACACGCCGGCCGCCGTCTATTGGTGTACATTAAGTAGTTCCTTCTCACGGTGCATGCATCGATGGGCGTTTGATTGTCTGCATATTAGACCCGCACAGGGGTGTGCAGTGGGCCAAATCTTGGGTGCACGTTGGTCACGATTTCGCGGTGCAATAGCGGATTAGACAATGCATTTGTCTGCCGACTGGCGTGTAGTAACTGGAACATTTTGCGGTTGGCCTTAGGCATGATCATTGACAGAGGCGTGGGGCACATGACTCTTATTCTTGTTTCTCTTTCAGTTATTGCTCCGAAATGAAAGGATTGAACGTTTATTTAACCGATTCTTATCGGTTAATTGTTTCTTGGAGTCGGGTTTTATAAATTAGTACGGGCTTTGCTGTTATAAATATAAATTTATATTCAGTTAGCCCGACAAATTGTGGTCGTTTCTCATTCATGCACTTTGCTAGTTTTAAATGAAACTACTCGTATATGGGGAGTAGCCGACGTGAAGTGAGATGCAACATTTCCTGTTTTGGCCGAGTGGAAGGGGCGAATTCATTGTCAGTTGATGTTGGATTAATCAAGACCAAATCCATTTTTGTGTGTTACTTTGATTGACATGATCGTTACTACACCAATTTATAAAGGGCTTAATTCTGGCGACCTCGGTGTTAACTTTCGGCCGCTGCTTATCTTGATTCTGCCCTAAGGTGACCTCCGATAGTTACGGGCAAACGTTGATCACGCTGTAGGAGAATACATGGAAATTAATTGGATATTGCTTAAGATTGGAAATATAGCACGAAAAGTGTTTTTACCCCTGCCAGTGTAAAATGAAATAATCTGCTAAAGTCCATAACCAAACGATGTTGTCAAAATTGTTTAAACTAGGAAAATGCAAAACTAATCTTGCCTAAACTTCGGAACGTGGCGCATAGCATAGCATGTGCACATTACATGTTTTTAATTTAAGTTGGCAGTTCTGTTCGCGCCAAGTTATTGGTGCCTGCAATGTGACCTGAAACAGTTAAGTCAGTTTTCTGCTTTAGAAGGGAACACACTGTTATTGCTTTTTGTTTGGATGTAAAAATGACATTTGGTTGTTTGTAAAACACTGAACACATCCATCTCATGTTGACTGCTTCGAAACATGTACTAATTAAGCAACAAAAATGCGTATACATTTTCTGACATTGTTTCTATGAAGAGGCATGTCACTATTGACCTTGTTGGCAGCCTGTACTTCAAAAGGTAGATTATGGTACATAAGTGGTTAAATGCATGCAAACAAGAACGTTTCTTAACACTACGACAGTGATGTACAAACATGTATGCAGATAATAAATAAGGCAACACTTTTTTTTCCACTTTAAAAGGACATGTATATCAAATTTGTGTTACCAGACCTACAGCCGTTGAGCAGTTATTTAACTTCGCCTCGAGCCTAATCGAGCCACATTGTTAGGAGCTCCGTTGACATCATGAGTCGTTAATACCACCGATGTTCGTCTTTTTCTTCTCATGGCGCTACAGTCCGGAGTGAACATGGGCCTCAACCAACATGCCTCTCCAACTAGCGCGATCTCTGGCTGGCTGTCTCCAGTTTCGCACACCAAGTTGGTTGAGGTCGTTCTCCACTTGAGTGCGCCACCTTAAACACGGGCGTCCTCTGTTGCGCTGCCCGACAGATACGGATTCGAAGATTCTTCGGGCCGAAGCTGTAGTTTCCATCCGCTCTACATGACCTAGCCACCGTATGCGTTGGATCTGTAGACGTCTAGCTAGGCTCATGTCGCTGTACAGCCCGTGATTGAATCTTCTCCTCCAGAAACCATCAACGCAAAGGTTGAACGCAGAACTTTTTGCTCGAAAATACCAAGAGCTTCTTCATCCGCTTTTGAGATAGTCCAGGCCTCCGCCACACAGAGCAGGACATGGATGATTAGGATCGTGTATAATGCTTCGAGAGAGGGCTCTACTACTCAATTGCGTCTTGAGTCCAAAGAAACAACGTGTTGGCAAGAGTTATTCTGCGTTTAATCTCGTTGTTGTTGTTGTTCGTACTATTGATTGGGAGCCACCGCTGTTAGTTCCTGAAAATGTATGATTTCTCTGCGACACGTGCTAATCTTCTTCTTTGTGTGGCGCTACAGTCCGGGGTGGACCTGGGCCTCAACCAACATGCCTCTCCAACTAGCGCGATCCCTGGCTAGCTGTCTCCAGTTTCGCACACCAAGTTGGTTGAGGTCCTTCTCCACTTGGGTGCGCCACCTTAAACGCGGGCGTCCTCTGTTGCGTTGCCCGACAGGTTCGGATTCGAAGATTCTTCGGGCCGGAGCTGTGGTGTCCATACGCTCTACATGACCTAGCCACCGTAGGCGTTGGATCCGTAGACGCCTAACTAGGCTCATGTCGCTGTACAGCCCGTACAGTTCGTGATTGAATCTTCTCCTCCAGAACCCGTCAACACAAACAGGACCAAAGATCGTGCGTAGAACTTTTCTCTCAAAGAGACCAAGGACTTCTTCATCCGCTTTCGATATTGTCCATGCCTCCGCGCCGTATAGCAGGACTGGGATGATCAGAGTCTTATATAGAGTCAACTTGGTTCTTCGAGAGAGGGCTCTATTACTCAATTGCCTCTTGAGCCCGAAGAAACAGCGGTTGGCAAGAGTTATCCTACGCTTGATCTCGGTACTGATGTTATTAGTACAGTTTACTCCGGAGCCGAGGTAAGTGAAGTCCTTGACTACCTCGAAGTTATAGCTGCCCATTGTGACGCTCTGTCCAAGACGTCGATGTTGTATGTCCTTTTTTGAGGACAGCATATACTTCGTTTTGCCCTCATTCACCGCCAGACCCATTTTAGCCGCTTCCGTCTCAATGTTAGCAAAAGCCTCACTGACGGCTCGCTGAGTTCTGCCAATCACGTCAATGTCATCGGCGTATGCTAACAATTGCACGGACTTCTGGAAGATCGTGCCTCTAGTGTTGGCGTGTGAGTTTCGCACGATCTTCTCCAGGACGATGTTAAAGAAATCACATGACAGCGCGTCGCCTTGTCTAAAACCTTTTTTGACATTGAAGGTCTCGGTGAGTTCGTTACCCACCTTGATGGAGCAGCGAGAGTTCTCCATCGTCATCCTGCACAGCCTGACGAGTTTAGCAGGAATGTCAAAACTAGACATGGCGTTGTATAGCTCGTCTCTATGCACGCTGTCATATGCGGCCTTGAAATCGACGAACAGATGGTGAGTGTCGATTTGCATTTCTTGGGTCTTTTCCAGGATCTGCCGTAGTGTGAAAATTTGGTCTGTTGTGGACTTTCCTGGCCTGAAGCCGCACTGATATGGACCTATCAGATTATTAATGAATGGCTTCAGGCGGGTACACAAAACGGCAGAGAAGATCTTATATGCGATGTTAAGAAGACTGATCCCTCGATAGTTGGCGCAGTTGAAGGGGTCTCCTTTCTTGTGGATCGGGCAAACGATACTGAGATTCCACTCGTCGGGCATGCTTTCCTCAGACCATATCTTGAAGATGAGCTGGTGCATGCGCCCTACCAGATCATCTCCAGCTGCCTTAAATATTTCCGCGGGCAAACAGTCCGCTCCAGCAGCTTTGCTAGACTTCAGTCTAGTAATCGCTTTCTTGACTTCGTCTAAGTCGGGGGGACGGAATTCGTGTTCATCATCGTCCAAATTGAGTGAAACATTCTGCCTGACAGCGGAATTTGTGTCGTCATCGCCGTTTAACAGTCTACAGAAATGATTTTTCCAAATTCTCAGCATCGACTGCGATTCTACTACTAGTTGTCCATTTTCGTCCCTGCAGGCTTCGGTCCGAGGTCTATATCTTCCTGATACTTGTTTCACCTTTTGGTAAAACCTTCGGACCTCCATCCTGTCGTAACACCTCTCCATCTCCACGACCGCGCGCTTCTCATGCTCTTTCTTTTTTCTTCTGAGAAGCCGGTGCTCTTCCCTTCTCTTCTGTTCGTAGAGCTCACGAACAGCTCTCGTTGTTCGATGCAGCGTTGCCTTGTAGGCCTCCTGTTTGGCTGCATGTGCCTGCCTGCACTCGTCGTCAAACCATGGGTTCCTTCTAGGTGGTGTCGTAAAACCCAGCACATCAGTGGCAGCTTCTTTGATGGCTTCTTGACAACGACTCCATTCTTCTTCGATGGTTTCTGCAGGCGGCGTCGAACTAACAGAGAGTTTCTGGGAGACTCGGTCGGCAAAGATCCTGGCAGTCCGCTGCGATTGTAGCTTTGCGACGTCAAACCGTAGTGTTCGTTCTCGACTCCGCTGTTCTCGTGATATCCTGATTCTTACCTTGGCTACAACAGACACGTGCTAATAGGCGGCAGTATTTTCTGATATAGCTTTACAATATGTTAATTAGTAGGACTCATGTACATTTCTTAGAAGAGAACGCGAGGGTTGGCAATGACTAAAGGAAGATGTCATACAAAAATTGTACGTGCTGATAATTAAAGGAAGATCTCTTGAGGTGAAGGAAGAGAAGCAAAAATGCTACAAGAATGTTTGTATGTCCTTAATAGAGGGTTAATTATCTCGGAGGTCAAATTACCGCATTCGTGAACGAGTAAATCGTTATATAATGGTTTTACTTTTACACAATTTAGGATTCTAAAACACGTAATAGTGTACATGTACGGATTGATCGAAACAAAACGAAAAATACATTTCAATAGTGTAAAACGTAAGTAAAACGTATGGCAATCCTCAAAGTCCTGACAAAGATAAATACACTAGCATGAACATTGTCATAGAGACTTGAAAAGCTCACTTATGTTTATTTAGCTACGATTTGAAAATGTCGCTCCTTCAAGGAAACGCAAGGGTTGGAATCAAATTTATAGAGGTCGTAAATAAATTGGATTTGCTGACATAAATTAAAAACGATCTCTTGAGGTGCAGGAAGTGAAGCATAAATACTACACAAATTTAAACACTCCAGTTATAGATAGCTACTACCGGTTGAAAATAATACGTTTTCATTACTTAGACAGTGTTGTATATTATTTCTTATTGCGTGTCCAGTTGCGAATAGTTGAGTGTCTTCTACAATATCAAACATCGTTGGTACGCTTTCGGCTCTTCCCTGGTGTGAATGAAAAGGGATTTTATGGTCAATCCATAAATTATAAAGAGCGCAGCAACATTCAATATTTTTGAAATTTTTTCTGGTTTATGACTTCTACTCGTACCATACCCTAGTATTGAGCGAACATGTTTAAATGCTTTCTTATTCAAACGAAAACGCCACACATTCACAATGAAAATAAAAGCGTAAATTCACATTGCATATTCTATTTCAAATCATTCTTACGATATGTGTAATATGCTATATATGAATTGCATATGTATGATATACACCCCTATAAGGGAAAACGCCGAGGGAGCGTTTCACTAAATTTCACAACCTTGGATCGTTGAATCTTAAATACGTTCGAAGTGAATTGTTCACTTGTCGGTAAGGTGAATGCGTTTTGATGCCAACGTGTAAGACGTTCGAATTAAAACTGACATACAAACTTTGACATATCTCAAACGCAGCTCAATTATTGCGTATTGCGTATTATTGCGTGTTTGTTGTGAAGAAGAGAGTGAAAATGACTTCTACCCCGAATTAATCTTCGTTTTGAAGATATTCTAATGAAGACTATGCTTAAAGAGTAATTCTGTTTAGAAAACGATTCTCGAAATCGGCTGCTCTTAGTCAGCATAAAAGTGTAGGTCCCTTCCGCTCGTGAGAGAACAATAGCATGCACAACAGAGTGGCTGTTGAGAAGGTAGGCCCTGGCCCTCAACGAGTTGCAGAGCTACTCTTTTATTTGATAAATTAATTTTGTAACAAATGGAAGACACGAAACAATTGTACGAGTTGTCAACTAAAAACTTTCAATCGTTGTGGTTTTTTTGTATTTTAGTTTATTCATCCAAGATTAATTAACGAATCCGTCAGGGCTACACGCCCGGAAGGACTTATTCACAGAAGATGAGAGCCCCCATGGCCGCAACTATTGTACAACAGATGAGAATCGCTTTCTGTCAGTTTGTTGAAGGTATAGCAGTGAATAGCTGTGATCTATATCTGGGAAACACCTACTCCTTTGTGAGTCTATAAGAAATAGAAAGGTTCAGTCAGTATGCGTCTCTTGCTTCAACCGTTTAGACCCTAGATTCGAAGATAAAGAAATTTGAGTTGAGGTACCATCCCTTTCTGGAAGGACTAGCTTCAAGACAATATTAAAGGTCGACAGTATCTCAGTCCGTTATCAGACTTCCAATTGTAGCATATTCTAAACATTCTGAAATTGTTGTACTTAATACGTTTAAAATTGATTACAAGCCTAATAAAGGCTTCATTCAGTTTGATTTACTACAAAAACAAAATAGTAACATACCTTCCTTGCGCCACTGTAAACGCAAAACCCAAAGGAAAAATGGAAAACAAGAAGTTCACTTCCACCACCGCAGTCAGTGCCAAGAGTGGGATCATTTGCTTGATTGTTAGGACTTATGGAAAAGGATATAAAAAAATTAAACTCACCCAAAAAAACTGATGGAAGAAAAACGTGTGCATTCCTAGGTTTCGGATCCGCTCTGCTGTTGTTGTTGGTGTGAAAACAAAATTAAAAGAGATTCTTCCGCACATAAAAATGATGATAACCACTTTGTGTGCGAATGGAGGACTATTACTTGCGTTCTTATGATGATGATGATGGTTTTTAATTCTTTTACGAAGTAATGTTCGTTTTTTTTCGTCCGAATTTATTATATGTTACAGTTGGAGTGAGGCTGAGGTTTGTTGTTGCACCCCTAGCCACTGCGGTCGATGTGGGGTGGGAATTAATTAACACTTAATAGAAGTACTATAAACCTTGTAGTTCGCGTTTTTCTGTTGGAAGCTACTTCGTCCTCATTATCAAAAGCGTTCTTATTTCACTTATATTTTTTGGTTGCTTAAATTAAATTTGATATGTTTTGCAGTGCTGTCGCTTATCAAAACACATCTAGCTTGCGAGTTCGAAATAGTCATCGGTAAGGTAGTCTGTTGTGCACGACCCATATGGCAAGTGAACGTAAATCGTGTGAGTGAAGTGCATCTCAGATACGCCATATTCCACGGTAGGGGTGATAATTCCAATACGTTCCTTAGTATGACGAGTATCGTAATTTTTTATTCGTATAATGCAGGATACGTTCACAGATACGGTGATTCGAGCTCAGATTTTTGAATAAACATGGGACCTCCAACCTCCAACCTGCTTTTGTTATTAATTTTTAGTCTTGTCCCAATCTCAGAGAGTTGAGATGGTGTCCAGTCATAGGGAGCATCAACTGCGCGTTTCTTATCGATTCGCAGGTATGAATCTGGTTGATTTGTTCGAAGATAGTTGTATTGACACGTTTGTTCAACGATGATGAACAAATGGGTTAGTCTCAACAACCAGAGAAATTCCAATAGACAACCAACTGATCACTGCTAGAGCATCCAAGCGTTTCTTGTTCTAAGTGATTTATTTTGAATGGTTTCCCTAACAAAACACAGCCTTCAATACTTCATCCAAGATTCCACTGCTCCCATCGCTGCTATAATTAGCCCAATTCAATCTAAACTAATGTATGCTTATAAATTCAAACGAGCGCAAAGAAACTTAATGCCATACCATTCAGACCCACCGCGGTTCTATCAATTCTACACTTCATTGCATGCCATAATCAACCAAACTAAGACCTCCACCAATTTCCCGCCCATGGTGGCCACTGACCTGAAACGCCTCAAGAGACATTCGTTAAATATCTCTTCCGCTGTGACAGCCGACCGACCGAGCCATCGATTGAAGAAAGTACCCACATTACTTCACATCGGTATGCTAACTGCTAGAGCAAGCAGCAGTTCCACCTCTAACCGCAGATATTATAGTTCAATAATTAAATTTAAATGGGACGGTGGGCTCGATTCCGTAAAAGTCAATGGTGTGTGTCATCGCTTGTAAACAAAAACGAAATGAAAACCACGCGGTTTTTTGGTCAACATTTTTGCACTTTCTATCACCCGCTGGGGACTTTCTAGTTCCGACAGAATGAATCTGATTGAGTTCGTCTTTGAAAGCTGTAACCTTGCATTTTTTCGTCCATTAACAACTCGAGGTGCCTGTGTTTATGGATCAGCGGAATTTGATCAAAGTCTTTTGCAAAATCTTTCAAATTTAATCAAAAAGTGAAAGGTTGCTTCGGATGCGAGCAGCATTGGAGTCATTGAACGGAATATGATAATTACTCGCTACCGACTTAGGCTTATGGTGGAATATTTTAATGCCTATTCATTAAGTAAAGTGTGCCATAGTTGAATGTACACAATACACAGGGATCGATGGCTGGTCACTTCAATCGGAATATAGTCGAGTTGTGGGGAGGCACTCTGGGAAGAAGTAGATTGTTGATCAGGGCAGATGGAGTTTGACTGTTGTTTTGTCCACAGACTCAGTTCAATAATGATTCACTTTAGTAGGTAAGGTTAGGGAAATGCGTAGGTTGACATTTTGCACGTTGCAATCTCCATTTTCAATCATATGTTCTTAAACAAAGTTCAGCCATGTTTCATGCAGGAAATATAAGGGAACGATTTCAATGTCTTTAATGTCGTCTAAGAAATAACGAAAACTTTGTCATGGAGATTGATGGATGGGTAGATGTGAAAAGAGTAATTGTTAAATTTAATTCCTCGTTGCAGTTAACATAACATCGATTAAACATATTGTCGCGCCATTGGAAACACAATCGTGATAGTTTAGCATTCTGTAAGTGATCTGCAACTACATCCTGCTAGTCTTCTGAAGCACATGAGTACTAAAGTTCAAAGTTCAATTAATTTGTAGTTCGATTTGTACAGTTTTAGTTACATCCGTTACGATCGTAACGTACTGAAACGTATCAAATGCTTTCTGAAGAGAAAGTTTGCGTGTCCTGTGCTAAGCTTAAGATGAGAACAGCTGTTTCATTAGTAAACAAAGCTAGGAAAGTGTTACCATTAGGTACTAGTTTGTCGGGCATGAAAATAGTAAATGAAATGGGAGCCAGTGCAGAACCTTGAGGTACGCCAGAGTGAATTGTGTGTAATGATGAGCAAATAAGAACCGATTTCTCCGCATTTATTCGGATACTCCATTTGGTTTAGTAGTTGTACTTCTTCACTTCTTGGTGTAAAGCCAAGGATCAACTCGTGCTGCGATTCGTGGAAACATTGACGTACCCTATGTTAGTGAGTCATCTTCAAACAGGCAACATTTCACTGTATTGGCTAGAGGTGGTAGGTATGCCGTGAAGATATTGTGTAGCCATGGTACCAGCTGTGATCCCTGAGCAATTCCTGCTTTGATATTCTACCGGCTGCCACGTGGAGAAGTACTCCAACAACTCCTATCATCACAACACTAGAGGAACTGATTGGTAATCACTGTCGCGTCTTCTATAATCTCTTCGAGTGGTCTCGATGGTGGTCAAAGAGCATCACGTTCGCCTATTCCAGATTCGTGTACAACTTTTCTACCATCGGCAAGTGGTACTTTGATCAATTAAATCGCGACCGACAAAACATCATAGTCTTACAGAGTCGAACGTAGTTCCCATAATTTCTACACCAAATTGTGAAGACCGGCCTTTGTTATAGAGTGGTAACTTTTGCCATTTTTTAAGAGCTTTTTTTATTACTTTAGAGAGGCCATATATCAAGAATTACAGCAAAACATGTAAATTAAAAAACAGGATACGAACTAATTCAAAATATAAAAACAAAACTAAACTAATTCAATACTTTTGAATAACAGTCAAAACTATATTGAAGTTTTTGACACAGCAATTGACTTGACAAAAACCAACAAACTCCCCAAAACAACCCACAAACATTTCTTGGGCTAAAATGGACAGAAGGAAAATTTTGTATTCTCTCGACCGATCGCACATTTAATATAAAACCTAAATTTGTGTCGTACTGGAGAGAACGACTTTAGTAGATTTGTGTTGTTATGTACTGTTCTGAACTGATTATTTTGAGTACGGGAATAGATGTGAGTAACTTGAACTTTATTTCTGTTGCCTACATTGGTTTAATGGTCATTTTATTGTGATTGTACAGTCAGTTTGCGGCATTAAGCTGCTTCTTTCTTTTAAAATACACCGACTTGAAAAACACTGTCATACTCACAAAGTCTGTAAGTGCTGTAAATGTGCAAGATTTTGAAAAATGTCTGCGCCTCGTTTTAACGTCTTCAATGTAGTGAAGATCCAGTTTGTAAAATCAAGTAAACAAGGCTCATACGTCAACAGAATGTCCGCAGAATTATTGCATGACCAGAGTTACTCCAGATCTGACCGTCAGATTGAATGATTCTTAAGTAGTGGCTTGTGGTCAATATGTTAATTTGCTCTTCCAAACTGGCTTTTGGGGGAGGGCTGCGGAATACATTTGGTTTTGTGTCTTAAATCACATTATTAATCACATCGCCATTTAAAGGTGTGTGTTATTCCTTGACCAGATTCATTTTTTGGAAACGCCATCTATCTATCTCTTCTTACAATGAATCTTCCCGTCTTCTCTATTCTGTATACGGTTAACAGGCTGCGTCTCTTGAGGATTGTTATGAATAAAGAAGGCAATTGATGTTCTTCCACACTTCTAAATATGAAAGTTCTCTGCTGCGAAGTGTCACTGGCATTGAGCCGAAAAGCCGAAAGGTCAGGTTGTCCATTGGATCTACAATGCCCCACCAGATTTAGCTGAGCTCATATTGCTGTACAGTCCACTCTTGAAGGTGTAAACAGTCCAATGTCTTATTAAATCATCGCATCAGTCATCCATTCTATGGTTAACAAATTCCGCTGAAAATCGCTTAAAGAAAACTAGAATTTTGATCCACTGTTAGATTGCAGCTTATGGGATAGGTTTCATGGCAACCTAGGAGCTGATGAACCAAACTTCTGAATTATTTGCAAATCGAGTCGACTAAACTGGTCAGCGGTCATTTCCACGCCCCTCTCAGTTACTTTTTCGCACAAATGTTGTATAAATCCGATTTAAAAGGAAAACAACAAGAATTTGTTTTCTTTTACGCCTCTACATGGAACGACTAAGGTACCTACTAGCCATACGCAAACATAATCCACACAATAATTACCATCAATTATCTCCGCAAACACTCATCCCATCTGTCAAATGCGTTAAACAAACTGTAAATGTGAACAGCACTTAATCACTGCTATTTGACGCTGGCATATCAAGTGCTGATTAGCGATGGCGTTCACTCGAAGGCTGTGTGCACAGTTGCTCGTGTGCACACGTCTTTGGCGGTAAACCATGTTTGGAAGTTGTCAAGTGGCAAGTCAACTGCATTGTTTGAATGTTTCACGTCATAAGCTGATGTGGATCCTAATGGAGGTGACGCAGCTGTGTGCGATCTTGATGGACTTCTTCTCATCTGTGCGAATGCATCTGGTGGTGGCGTGTTACAGAAATGATCCTACTTATGACTTGTTGGGAAACATCTTGTTGCAGATGGCTTGACATACTTCGGCATAATTGTCTGCATCGCATTGCAAATTGAAAGTGTGATGGTACTCGTTATCATTGATATCTTGGTTGTTTCTGTTATTTCATAAGATTTTGCCACTCTTGGAGAGTTGTGTAAATGGCAGAGTTCTGTATCTGGACAAGGTCAACATTTTGTAAGCTATTGACCGTGTTTCAATTCTGAGTTTGTATTGGAGACTCAATAATAATAACTGTGTTGTTTGATTGTGCTTGACAAGTCCAAGTTCGAGACGGTTTCACATCTTCTCTGCGCGAGTCTAGAGTATCTGAGACACAATTTCTAGATAATCTATGCAACTTAAATGATCAACAGTGCATTCCCTAAGCTACCTGTGCACCAACATGCCAAAATTCCTCTTGTGCCAGTGTCTGCCTGATTTGATTTGCATCATAAACATTTTTAATTACAACCAAGAAATAACATAAAACTCTTTCCGAAGCCACTCGTTAAATGAACACACCCTTACGCTGGCCGAGTCCAATCGGTCAATCTTCTTTCCCAGTCAACTTTCTGTTTCCTTTTCCCAAAGTAAACATCTGCAGGTTGAAAACAAAATCTACAATCAAGGTTCCACGCGACCTTTCAATCAAAGCACTCACACAGCTCTTACGTGACACCGTACGCCACCGTAGCGAAAGTATCTGTCCAGCATTGTGTCCACGTACAAACTTTGATAAAAAGCAAAGCATAAACATACCAGAAATGCAAATCATATGCTGACAGACTCCAATTGCCACGATAAAGATACACGAGTCACAAAAGCCCACCGAAACAATTTCGATTAAAAGCCACAATTACCGACAACGACACCGTGTTGGGTATCAAAATACCAGTCAGCAGCATTAAGTCATTTGTAATAAGCACAACGACAATAGAAACATTTTTGTTTTGCCTTTCGATTGTAAGACAATCGTGTTTGTACACCTCTGCTGCGGCAGAGTTGGCGGCGGTGTTGGTGGCTTAAGTGTGTAAGGCCACGACGAAATTAATTAAAGTTTTGACGGCACGGCGCCGCTGCGAAGAAAGAGACGTCCGCATAATAGATGCTTAATTCACACCGTCTGACATATTTGTAGCATGAGGTATGATGAACTCTTGTGAATTTCACTGGCTGTCCCTGGACTGAAAGCGAACGCGATGTGGAGTAGCCCACAGATGCTACTTGTTTCGTTCGCATGTTAATTAAGCTTCACTTTTGGGTACAAGCTGTCTCCGAAAAGTGCAACCGTGACGTCTATAATGAATACGAGCGTCGTTAATTGATTAACCCGATAATTATATAGATTTCTTGGGAGAAATAACTAGTTGAGCAGTCATAACAAATTTGGTTAGCGAATTCATAAATGTATGCATCAGAGTTGTGCATTAACCTGAAATGAAAGTCTAAGGTCAAGATCTTGCTTGTTAAGCGGCTTCGCGAGTGGAATCGGACGTAGACATGCTGGATGTTTGCTCTTACACGCGCCAATTGAGGGCAATGAAACACTTGGACGAGACACCTCGTCTCGTTCTTGGCTGCTGAAGTGAAAAGAAAGTTCATCATCACTTGAAACTGGATGGGATCGAGCCGTTGAGAAGCGGAAATCCGTAGGTGGATATTGTGAGGTAGTTAAATGTCAACTTTTCTCAATTGTGTATGGTAGGCGTGAAATACCAAAGATAATGATGAACACATATTTCCGATGTGTTGATGTTGGGCCTTAATGCGTACACAATTTCTTAATGAACCCTTATAGAAATAATTTATATATTCAACTTGGTCGTTTAAATTTAAGTTTAAGTCTTGCTCCGGATTTAATATATCTCAGTCTTCAACTCGGAGCTTTTTAAAGCTGGAGTCTGGGTTCTGGGAGGGAGGATCATTTGCCGAATTTGTGAAAGCTGCTCGACGACTGGAATATGAGCTCCATATGCCCCATCCACAAGAAAAGCGATCCAAACTCCTTTAAAAACTATATCCCTGCTTAACGTCGCCTACAAGATCCTATCCAGCGTTCTGTGTGAACATCCAAAGCCGTTTTGCACCGCAATAATCGGCGCGTAGCAGTGCGGCTTCCGGTCTAACCGACTATAGACCAAATCTAATATTCACACTAAGGCAGATCCTGGAGAAGACCAGCGAGTTTCAAATCGACACTCACCATCTCTTTATAGAGAGCCGCATACGACAGCATTCATCACAAGCAGTTATTCGAATCGATGGCTGAATTCGATATCCGGGCCAAATTGAGCTTTATGGAGCCAATAGCACACCAACCAAAACTGTAGAGTTGATTCTTGTTGCCTTCGAAAGAAAAATTCTACGTCGGATATATGGTCTCTTTTGCGAGGAAGGCGAATGGAGGAGAAGGCATAACCGCGAACTCTATGAGCTGTACAAGGATGAAGGCAAAAGTCCGTCGACTACTCTGTCTCGGCCACATCGAGTGCATGGACACCAACGCTGCAAATATTCGAGTCTCCTGGTTCGAGAAGGAGAGGAAGACCGAACCTCAGGTATAGAGACCAAGTCATCGTGATTCTAAGACAGCTTGGTCTTGATGACTGGAATCAGATTTCCCAGGACCGTCAGCGATGGAAGTCAGCAATTTTTCAGGTTCGGAGCCTTCGTCGGTCGTCGGCCCGATAAGTTTGTAAGTAGTAAGTACAGCCTTCAACTAAGGCATCCACATTACTCAGTTACATTGGTATCTTCATTGTGGTGTGAAGTCTTGATGGACACTGTGGAATAGGCATCCTGTGCATTCTACTGCATACGTTACAGAGAAGAAGGCAAAATTCTTCTCCAGCGGTAAAGACGAAAAGGATGTTCATTTGGATTGGAGAACTGAGTATTTGACGAACTTACCGTGGTACTGGGATTCACATACACTCTAGCCGGAGGACAAATATCGTACTGACCGTATCGATTCCTCGCACTGGAGGATTTCTCCATGAAACATTAAATACTCTTTGGCAACGTTAAGCAAAATATAACTCTTTAGAAGTTAGAAGATGTAGTGGGCTGTTGGTTTTTCTGTGTTCATGGTATCTTGAGATCACATTTCATCCAACTTGTATGCCTTAATCGTCTTAAGCATATTTTGGAATTTCCAAGATTCTGAGTTTCTTGACTAGTGCATCGAACTGCCTCGATGTGATGACCTCTATCCTTTCATTTGTCATTCTCATATATGCAAGGGAGTCAGTCCCAATACCACTTCGATGGCAACAGTTGGGCAAGTTGGCATGACTCCTGTGGTATGTGTGTGTGTCTCTCTTATGCTGATCAGGTTGATGCTCTTCGCTCATACTATTGCACCGTGTATAATTGTTGATCTAACAATGTCTTAGGATGCTTGCATAGCACTCACGAGATTTGCCAGCCATACTCCGGCAAATTATTAGAGCACACATCGCTTTCCGGGTTTCCTTGTTTGCAGATAAACAGATTACTCCTAAGTATTTAACTTCAACATGTTTTCGATAGACTTAGTCAATTCTTCGATTTGAACATGAGTTAGTGCATTTGGATGAATTTGAAATCGCCCAATGTATTGTCTTGCGGCCAATAGTATGACGGGCATGTTTTCTTAGTGCATCTACAGCAATAAGTCAAGTACAGTACGAATACAATATTTGCGAATGCATTACTTCGCATCTTTTTGTTTAAATAGCTCTATAAGAAGAAATAAATTGAATGACTGTCTATTTTTTAAATGAATTCTGTTGGAATGTCAAAGGCGAAACTGTGTGTAACTATGCACGGTCTTGTCGAAACACCAAGCTTCGAATGTCTAATTGATCCATTTTGGGCACAAGAGAACCTCCAACTAAGTACGATATAGTCACCAGTATCACAGTATTGCCGCTAGCTTACTCGAAGAAATATATCCCCTTGATGGCAACGACTCAAATGGCGCACCCTGCATGTTGGTGTGGTCTTTGGTGTAGCAAATGAGGTGCATGCAAATTTTCAAAATTATTCAAATCACGTTTACTGGATGAATTGGTCGGCAATTAATTTGCAGCACGTACTCAAATTCAATTTCCATCGTACAATTGAAAGCTTATTTGAGTGAAAAAATTGCTATTGACCTTTCCCTGTGATAACTCGACGAACTCGCTAAGCACGCCCCTAGACTGCTGATTGATGGAATCTCTTGTAACACAGGTCCCCCTTTAGTTGCATTTAAGTTGCAGCTCACAAATCTTTGTACTCAGAGAATATGAGTGAGAGACAACGACTATAGAATTAAAAGACAAATCTGTGTTCATCTGTATCCAAAAAGATTAAGTTGCCTGATTCTCTAAAAAAATGAGCACTGCAGTATACACTGCCTGTTAGGCCCACACGCAATACTATTAGACCTTTTCTCCAACGACTTCTGAAGAAGCTACCTAGCTGCCATTTTTGCTGAGACTGTCCTACTCTCACCTCAATTAGGAGTGCCACTATAGGCCTGTACTCATCCTATGACAGCTTTAATGACCCCGCAATTCACCGGTCAACACAGTAGTAAACTTTTCTGCCAAAGCTGCCCGACTGTCATAATCATCTCTCTTAATTTGAGTTACACACGTGACGGTACAATGGGCCTACTTTGGCCAAAGTGCATAAATATCAATCTGCGACAAACATTCGCCTGTATGACTCATCGATACGAAGTTAGCTGGTCTGTTATCACAAATCGGGCAGATCAAATATTGAGCCAGGGGTTGATTCGATATCACCTCTTTTACTAACAAAATGCGCTAATTCGCTTTCTTAAGCATTAACAATAATTTTCAATGAATCACTTGTTAGTGGCGTCTTTCTTGAGGAGTGGAAACTATCATCCATTACTCCAATCTATAAAAGTGGTCTCAAGCATTTAATTAAGAATTATAGGCCTGTCTCTAAACTTTCAGCAATTCCTAAGCTATTTGAAAAGTTAGTTTTTGATGGACTCAATTTTGCGACGATAGAAATTTTAACTTCAAGACAACATGGATTTGCCAATGGTCGCCCAACTGCAACGAATTTATGCCTTTTCACTAATTTTTGTATTTCTACTTTAGAAAATAGAATGCAGGTTGATGTTCTTTATACAGATTTCGTTAAAGCTTTCGATAGAGTTCACCATAGACTTTTAGTTGAAAAGCTAAAAAAAATGGGGTTTAAAATTAAATTTCTTGAATGGCTATAATCTTATTTGTCTAATCGTCATCAGATTGTCAAAATTGGAGGCGCACAATTCTTCTTTATGGAAGATCTGTCGGGTCTGCATCAAGGCAGTTATTTGGGGTCTCTCCTTTTCAATTTTTTTGGCAATGACATCCCGTACTCCTTGCAGTTTTCTAACTGTCTAATGTTCCCAGATGATGTGAAAATAATTTCACAAATTTCTACAATTACTGGTTGCTCAAGTTTTCGAAAAGACATAAATTCATTTTTTGAATGGTGCATATACAATCATCTGGAGTTAAATATTTCCAAGTGTAAGATTTTTAGTGCTTTCCGCTCATTATCACGAATTTCGTTTGATTATAGTCTTGGTAGCGAGAGACTTTTATTAGTAAGCGAAATTAAAGATCTTGGCGTTATATTTGATTCAAAGCTGTCTTTCTGAGCACATTTGGATTATATAATATCTAAATCAAATGAAACGGAATACGGTAGCATTTAATGATGTTTATACTCTAAAAACCCTTTATTTTTCATTGGTAATCCCCATACTGGAATACTGCAGCGTTGTTTGGTTTCTCTTTTAACACAATTCTTCCAACAGTATTGAAAACATTCAACAAAGATTCACGCGATTTGCATTAAAGAAACTGAGACGGTCCGAAGATTTACCTAATTATAGGTCTAGATGTGCTTTAATTGATCTAAAAACTCTAGAAAGCCGAAGACTCATAGCGTTATTTTCATTAAGGACATACTCAATGGTGGGATTAAGTCCCCGGCTCTCATGCATCTTTATGTCCCAGAGAGATGCCTAAGAAATAAGAATGTTCTCTTATTCATATCATATCATAGAACGAATTATGGTTTAAACGAACCCATAACCCGTTGTTCATTACTACTTAACTCAATTTATCATGAAGTCGACCTTCAAATGAATAGAAATATGTTCAAAGAAATTGTATTGAATATTTTTAGCAAAATTAATAACTTATTGTAGTCAAAAGATTATGTATCCATTGATGAAATTAATAAATAAGTAAATATATCGGTAAGGTTCTTCTTCTTCGCTGACGCTAATATAGTGTCAACGGTCACTCAATAGGGATATAGGTTCGTCATTCTTTTCAGCGACACACTGGTAGTTCGCTCCTTAAGTGCAGAGTTTATCCACCCTAAATCAACATCACGTTGCGACTGCCGGGAAAACGTTAATAGTTGATAAAGCTTGCTCAAATTGAGTCATTTGAAGCGCTGGACGTTGTTGATTCAACACGTTCACGTCTACTTGCCCAATACTAAGCAATACCCCATCATGCCAACGAACGTCATTCAAAAAGAATAAGTTCAAAATAAATGCAAAATCGGCCTGGAACGATCGCGCACAACAAGAGTTGTTAATGAACAAGTTATTTTTTCGTAAAAGCTAGACTGATATTTACGACTTCAAAGTAACCCTCTTGATCAAAGAGCTAATATACATTGCAATACGCATCTTTGCATTTATCAAAAATCGTCTGGCTCCTACGGTGCATATTTAAACAAGGACCATAAAAACACAACTCCTCACTTAATCCAAACAGGTTATTCATCACTCACATACCGACGAACGTTTCCCTTTCGTTTGCTTACTAGGTCAACTTTTTTGTTAAGCTCCGTGATCTCGCAAAAAAAACACGGAAATTATGACTAACTGACTGGACAACATTGCGTTCGCAGAATCCTCCACACTTTCGCACGAAGGAATCAATATGACGCGTGCTACAGTCACCTGGTCACTGACTTCGATCGCTGCCGCATTTCAGTTTCGCATTTCGATCGAATTACTAATGAAGTAGTCTATTGCTGAAAAAAAGTTGTCGGCACCAGAAGCGAGAGGTGGCAGCGGGAGTGGCCGCATGTATTGCAACTCCTCTCACGAGTCTCGGAATATTTTACGCAACACTTGAACGGGTTGTGTCTCGTTTTTCACTGTTTTTGGCTCAGAGCATAATTGTACACAAAACCCGACTGAAACATTGGTTTTTGTGAACGCCGAAGCTGGCCGAACCGCACTTCATTTGTTGATGCAAACGACATTCGAAAGTGAATGAACTCTTTGAAAGTGAAGACACATGCTGGGGCCTGTGCCTGTGTGGGAAAGTGGCGTGCTGACGGTGGGGCTAATTATTGTTTGCCTCTTGCATTTAAAACAGAAGCAGTGTAACAAGACATTTTTGAAGTTCCGTATGAGCAGGTACACTGTTCACTTATTGGCTTCGGACACCGACTCAAATGACAAGTAGCCAGCAACTCGTAAAAAGAAAGTCAAAGCGACGGTAACTCCGTGCGGACGGTCAGGCCAGAATTTATGAGTTCGTTTCCCTTGCACTCACCTGGCCAACGCATTCTTCTGACGGTCGTGCAGTCACGGACAGGAGGACCATATTCTCCTGTGAATGGCAACGCAGCATTTCCGTGTCAAGAGGTTTATGGGTCAGTGTGGGAATGGCAGCACAGCGCGATTTGAAAGTGAAACCGGTTAAGAGAGGGGCGCCCTTCTTTTGATGTGGCAACACGTCGAATCGGAATGTTTGTATGCCGTCTTTTGACATAACCCCGGCAATGCTTTGGTCCGCCACCATCGTTAAGCGCCACTCTTTCGCTAGATAATCGATAGGTTTGGCTCGTTAAATACTTTTCACCAAGGCACAGAACAGTGCGGTTCCTGGATTGGGTGGAAGTATGTGTTAATGGCCAATGGCTGGGGATGGATCACGTAATGGTAAATGTCTAGCCTTTGCTCCGAAAGTGAACAAAGTTATCGATCGGATCGATAAATCTCGATTGGTTTTTGACCAAAATATGTGGAGATGGCGCTTCAGACATCATCAAAATTTGTTCCCACTTAAAAAGTGTTGTAACAGTTGAAATAAATGTATAGCCTGAACAGCGGGTGAGTTTATTCGTTTTTCTCTATTCTACGTTTTTCTCTATTCTACGTTTGATATTTTTTCTGTACCAAAGTAATCAACGCTTTTAGGTTACAAACGGCATCAACTATGGGCAAACGTTTCATGTTCATGTTCATGCCAACGTTCAACTCATGTCACAAAAATTGAGATCCAGGGAGTCTGTAAATAGAGGGGCCATTCTTGTCCCTTGGCAGATAATTCGGATCCAGATTAACACACTTACCCTTAATTTGTACGACGTTATCCGTCGCGATTCACTGAAAATGCTTTGAGGGACTAAATATCATAAGATATTGTCGGTGGCAAGTATACCTGATGAGTGGAATCTCAGCGTTGTTTACCGTGTCGACAAGATAGAAGACTCCTTTGACTGCGCCAACTATCGCGGGGTCAGTCTCCTTAACATCGCATACACGATCATCTTTGTCATTTTGTGTGAGTGCCTGAAACCATTCGTCATTGATCTGACAGTTTCTTATCAGTGCGGTTTAAGGCCGAGGAATTCCACCACTGACCAAATCTTCACACTACGGCAGATTCTGGAGAAGACACCACAGATGCAGATCCACACCCACCACCTATTTGTCGATTTCAAGGCCGCGTACGACAGCGTGCTATCGTACAATATCTTCTACAAGTCACTCCAGCTGTTGGGGTACGCTGATGACATCGACATCATCGCGCCCTAGTGGAAGCTTTTACTGCAATTGAAGAACAGGCGAAACGAGCTGGTAAAGGTCAACGAGGACATGATAAAAACGGTCCGCCGCACACCACCTAGGCCAAAACGTTACAATCAACAGCTACTATTTCGAGGTAGTTAAGGAGTTTGTCTACCTCGGGGCAAACGCAAACTCCACGACTGACATCGTAGTGGAGATCCGACGTAGAATCGCCCTTGGCAACCGATGCTACTTTGGTTTGTCAAAACAACTGGGCTCGAAACTCCTGACTCGAAGGACTAAAATCATGCTCTGCAAGACTCTTATTCTGCCAGTCCAGTTTTAAGCTAGACATTAAGCATTGATGCCACTTGGTGCCTTCTAAAGAAAAATTCTACTTCGGATAAATTGTCTCTTGTGCGAGGAAGGCGAATGGAGGTAGAGACACAACCGCGAACTCTAAGAGCTGTACAAAGATGTGGATGTAGTCCGTAAGGCAAAAATCAGTCGACTACACTGTCTCGGCCACATTGAGCGCATGAACAACAACGCTTCAGCAAAGAGGGTCTTCCAACCCGAGCCTCCTGGTTCGAGAAAGAGAGGAAGACCGAACCTCCGGTATAGAGACCAAGTCATCGCGGATGCAAGACAGCTTGGGCTTGATGACTGGAAGCAGCGCGCCCAGGACCGTCACCGATGGAAGGCAGCAATAGCTCAATCTCGGACCCTTCATGGGTCGTCGGCCTGATAAGTAAGTGAGTATATGACAGCATGCATAGGGACGAGCTATACAGTACAGTTTTTTTTTACTTGTTTTGACTTTCCTGCCACACTTGTCAGATTGCGCAGGATGATGATGGAGAACTCTCGCTGTTCCATCAAGGTCGATAATAAACTCACCGAGCACTTCTATTTGAATCATGGGCTTAGACAAAGCGACACGCTGTCATGTGACTTCTTTAATATTGTACATGACAGGATCGTGCTAAGCTAAAACGTTAACACCAGAGATGCTCTCTTCCATCTTCCTCTGGTGTCCCCTTACATGGATTACATTTGCGTGAATGGACGAACACAGCGAGGACGAATAGATTGCAGCGGAAGCGGCTCAAATGGGGCTAACGGCAAGCCAGGACAAAACCAAAGTACACCTGTACATGCTGCCATCACAGAATTACGCCCAACATCGACTGCTCGGACAGACTGTCATAATAGGCAGCAGAAACTCTTCGGTAGTCAAGGACTTTATCTACATCGGCTCTGCGGTAAACATGAACTATAACATCAGTACAGAGATCTTGCCAATCGCTGCTTCATTGGGCTCAAAAGACAATTGAGTGACAGAGCAATGTGAGTGACAGAGCATTCTAATCATCGCTGCCCTGCTCTATGGCCCAGAGATATGGACGCTGTTAAAAGTGGATCTTGGCTCCTGCTTGCGATGATGGCGTCCTACCACCATCGCCAACGTAGCAAGCAGCAAGCTACTCTTGTTGAAAATTAGTTGAAATTAGCAAGTTACTTAGTTGGAGAACAACAGGCGCGTCGGTTATGAGGGCCTACATTATCAGCTCTCATCTCATCTGCAAGAGTGGATAGACACCACAGCTTCGGCCTGAAGAGTCTTCGATTCCGACAACGCAACAGAGGACGTCCACCAACAAGATGGCTCACGCAACTGGAAAAGAACTTCAACCAACTTGGTGTGCGCAACTCGAGGCAGCTAGCAAAATATCGTGCTCGCTGGAGAGGGTTGTTGGTAGAGCCACAGGTCCGCCCGGGGGTTGTAGCGCCAAGCAAAGAAGAAGAAGAAGAAGAAGAAGAAGAATTATGATGCAATTTTGCGAAATAGCGGCGTTCAAAGCCGGCCAAGTATTCAACTCGAGAACAAATGCACAAGAGGTCTGGTTATTGTGTATGTTCGGACTATGTGCAATAATGTGCCGCAACACAAGAAACTAGGACTATTCAATCGAAATCCGCGAAGGTCTTGAATGTCTGGAATACATTATCGTTCTTTAAGGAAGTTTGAACACGTCCATAAGATGACTCAAACTTGATATTTCAATCACAATCAGAGTCAGAACGAATCAATGCTCCACTATCCACTTATTCTTTCATCTTCGTGATTATCGATATCGACCTTAAACTTTACGTCAGCATCTGTGTGTGTAACCTACCTATTTACCCAATCAGTTAAGACCCAACCGAACAATTGAAATCGACTACACTGAAACTCACAGACCAGAACTAAACAATACCCCAGAGACTGTTACCAGTATGTCTACTCTCTCAAGTCACTGTCAGTATTATATAACCATTCAATAGAGTCCCCATCGGCCCCACAGTGTCCGCCAATTGTCTCTGCTGTTTCTGTTTGTTTGTCGCACAATGCAGTTCAATTTTAATTTGCTTGCGATTTTGGCCGCAAAAGCGAATATAGACCCTCCTTGCACCGTAACACATCCCAGACCGCAGTATGTACTCAACTTGAACATACCCACTGCGGACGTGAGGGACCAGCGAGCAAGCTTAGCCAGGAAAACAACTTTCGAAAACATCCTTGAGTTGGGACAGTACGGCGTTTATGTGTATCCATTACCGTCACTGCTCGTGCCGCGGTGGCTGTTCGCTGCTGTTCTCTTTCTTGTTTACTATCTGGTCAATGTATCTGCGAATGCTCCAGTGTGTCTTTGTCTTTCCTTCCCCTCCGTGAATGGACACACGAACGTATTGCAGTATTGCTTTGATTACGTGTGCTGCGGTGGCGGCGTGTGGGGTATGTGCTCGCACAGAGTATAGAGCATACAGAGCAAAGAGTGCATGTTCAATTATTATACAATCACCTCCATGTGATTAACCATGAAATATGAAAAGATAGTGGAGCGGATTTCGGTTGTCAACGGCTCAGTCGTTCGGGAGTGACTAACTTTGGCTTGGGCTTGCCTAGTGCCGAAGCTACGATTGCAATGCATGAGGGGGACTGCAGCTTGACTGATCCTGTTTTGTGGGAAATCCAATTTTACACACGTCAATCAATCAAATTGCCTGTTGGCAATCTTTGTATTATTGCATTGATCTGGATTCGGAGAGTGGGAATGGCTTTGGTTTGATTATCGTTTGACAGTAACTTGGTCTGGTGATCTGATGCCTAAGTCCTATTTGAGCTATGAAGCGTAATAAGTTGGCAACGGATGTGTCGCTCAGGATGATAATTAACTTAGATGGTCACAAAAGTTGACGCCAAGGTACCGTCAATTAAGAGCGTTTTTCGATTGCTCTTTAATAAAGCTGCTACTGCTGAAGTTATTGATGCAGGCGGCTCTTTGTATCCAGTGATGTCACCCGCTATCACTTTGTGCTTTGATCTGTGAATAGTCTATTTTGTGGATTTAGAACATGCGTCCCAATTAGTCGAAGTAAACTCTGGAGTTAAATGGCTGGATGGCGCAGTTTGTTGAGTGCTGTCCTTGGTTAGTGAGGTCCACGGTTCGAGTCCCAGTGAAAACAAGTTTAAGAATGGTTTCCAAAAACAAAGGCTGGCCTGCTTGTGCATTGGAAGTAACTCCGTCAGACGCACTGAATATTCTCGTCCACCTTCCACCACCAGCACAGCCTTGAGACTTAAAACACTCCGACTGTGGTCCGAACTCAACATTGGCCACTCATCCATTCTCAAGGAATTCAACTTCATTCCTAGCTACACTGACCGCCTAATACCCTAGGCTATAGAAGAAATCGAAATACTAGGAAACTGCAAAGCCGATGAACTCGCCATCTTTTAAAGATTCGACAATGAAAACCACCAATGACAAATTGCAAAAGAAATCTGGCCATCACCTAACCTAAAACGGTCACTCAGTACACTTAGACTCAGCACACACTCATTAAGGACTCTCATAGGAGTCATAACCGTATATTGATTTCTGCAGAAGCTGCACGGATGAAGAGGAAGAAAACACTCATCACCTACTCTGCTCGTGGAGCGCTTTGGCTTGTCGTATGTTCCTACATCTAGGGGCCACTATTTCAATAACCTCAGCATAGCTAAATCGCTTCACTACAAGCACCAACTGGTTCCGATGTTAGAAGAAGTCAATCCGCGTGGTATCACAATGGGCCTACTCTGGACTAAGTGTGATTGCCCTTAGCTGTCAGCCACTACAACCTCAACTAACCTAATGGTTTTCAAATCTGTTCCAGTCACCATTTGCCGTTGGACGGCACTGTCACTGAAGTTGTCGATCAGTGGTAGAGGTCTGACAATGGGTAGCACAATGGACCAACAATGATGATATCTTTAACAACTACAAAACCAAACAAACAGCAAACATTATCCACACAGAATTTCAGTAAGATTACAGGTGTCATCATGACGAAACACTGTAAAGAATATTCTAGACTTGTCATGATCTCCACTGATATGTGGCGAGACTAGACGCCATACTTTTGTTGGGCAAAACTACACGGATCTAGACATACAACGTTTGGAAGACACTTCTTCTAGTGACCAATTGGTATATCTGTTGTAAAAAAAATACCTTTATGCACGTGCCTAGAGAATATTTCACACAATAAAAGCGTGGACGCCAACAGCTAAAAATCTACTCTACAGTAAAATCACTCCTGAGAGGTCTCAACCACCACCCTAACCCGACCAAACCCGACCAAATGGGATCCATCCATCCACAACCTTATATTCTCTTCGCTCTGGATAGAAAAGCACACTCACAATGTAGAGGATACCCTCACCCTAAGAAGAAGAAACAAATTTGTATGTGTAGTGTAGGTTGCGTAGAGATCAAGCTATACCACTCTAGTCTTTAATCTGACCGCACAGTTTACCATGCCTGTTCTTAACTTGCTTGGCTAGATAGGACAGAAATTAGGGTAGATCCGTTAGCGCCTTCCAGAAGAAATCGGAAAAAATGCTAAAACCGAAGTTACAAGGATAATAAGAAATGATCACATGGCATAGTCGATCTAATGTCTTCATGATGACGATTGCATTCTGAATTAACGAGTGTAACAAAAACCTATTGTATTCCAATTGCTACCAACTGAAGGGTCGGAGTCTTATGTCAAAAATCGTTCTAGCTTTGACTACCCAAATGACAGGCTACATCGTGCCATGAAAACATGTCTTGAATTCAAAGTCACTTGGTCTTCTTCGGTGCCAGAAGACTCGATGGTGCGTGTTCTCTTCTATTCGCCTTTCTAGCTGACTAGACGAAATATCTAACACAGCTCTCTTCTCTACTAGCCAAATTAAATTGATTTGCCGTTCCACTTATCGTCCTTTTTATGACTCCATATATTATGTTTTGTGACTAGTAATGTAGGTGTTCACATATTTAGTTCCAATAAGTTAGGGAATTGGAACACGTTGTTTAGAGAATTCTGTGACTCTGCATGGGATGCAACTTACGTATTATGTTTGCCTCAAGGAAGACAAATTCTTCACCTACCCCACAATTAGGTTTTGAATGACGGATCGTTTCTTGCTTAAGACCATCTCCTCTCGCCTATCCTTCAATCGCTATAAAAGCTTACATCTCGTGACGTTAGGGATATGTCACGGTGTACATGCCATCTACTTAACTTAAGAGTTGAACGGAGTTATATAATATTTATATTTATATCTCTTGAGCTATAAAAGTTTCTTGTTTAGACTCAAATTGCCGGGTGGGATGCCGGGACGTTGCAAAAGCAAGACTTTAAAAATGCACATAGTATTCCACTCCATTGGCTATGACTTGGACAGACATTTCTAAACAGTATCCTAATAAGTTAATGACAATTCAAGAAACGTATCCTTCTCTGTATTTGCATCTTAAAACGTGAGCACACAGACCTAGACACATTCAACTTTCAGTTTCACAATTGATTGCGTTAATTTACTTGGCATGCAAAACCTGCACGTTCAATTGTGGTCGAGTACAAGTACCTGCAGACTGTTCGCTGCTGCAGTGCACCGCCGCGTTGGTTAACAAAAGTGAATTATTTCACGTACCACAGGAACGTGCTGAGTCTTTGTGATTGCAGCCGACTCCATGCGGGCTGGGGTGCGAAATCCTGATTCACAGGTTTGTGCATTATCATCTGCTGCACAGCATAACCTTGGCATCCTTTCTTAGTTGGGGGACAAGTGAATGCAATGTCCTTGACTTTCACTCAGCTGTCTGAAGAAGATATGACCTTATCTCGGAAACCTTGCCGAACAAATGTGGAAAGCTCAGAACTAAACGTATCTGCCACTTGAGGGCCGCAGATGGTTCTCTCCCATTCACGATTTCTGAACTCGCATGTACGAGTACAATTGGCGGTTGAAAGTGCGCTGACCAAAAAGGAGAGTCTTTATTAGTTGAGAGTGCGTTTGAATGGTATGCTTGTACTCAGCAGCAGCCCACGTCCAACATTGCGTGGCGAATCAATCCATCAAATATGGATAACCATTGTAGGCGACATTTGAGTGTGAATACGTCATCCACTTCAAACGAGTTCCTTAAGACGAATGTAATTTTAGAATAATCGATCATTTCGTGCTCAGATTTGCCGTCTCATTACCACTGCCTCTGGTGAACAATTCAATACAAAAAGTATTCTACACATCACCGCAAGCCGAGCTTTAGGCATAACAAACTCGAAAAGTAATTAACGGGTTTTCTTTATACCTATTCTCAAAGCGAAGCCAAATTTGACTTATAAGTGCGGATGTGAGTAGCAGTTTGCCCCGCAAGGGCTAAAATGTTGCATAACACGCCACGCTCTAAAGTCTAAGCTCACTTGATGAAATTTCAAGTTTAAGCCTTTTGAGGATTTCGATTTAAGAATCCGCGCTGATTGGAAAGTTCATCATATCAGTAAGTGATTCTGAGAGCTCTCAAGGGGACAATCGGAAGAAACCTCCCATGAATGCAATGAACTGTCAAAGTGAGACTTATTCAATCAGACTCTCCTTGGTGGCCATAAGGGACAATCGAGTACATCTTCAAGAGATGATTAAAGAAGTTCAAGTTTAAGTGGTTGTGGAGATGTTGTTGAACTGGCATTAAAAATATATTATTTCCTCCACTCATCAGGTAGCAATAAGAGAAGGTGCGAGTTTGCCCGCGGGCTATTGCGGATTACCGTAAATCTGCACTTCAAGTTTGAAGAAAGGGGATTAATGGACATTACTGACAGTGACTTTGAATTCTACTGCTACGTGAACTTATGAGAATCGCTTCTTCGGTTTTCTAATAATAGTGCCTTACCACCGATAAGAAATACTCGGATGTCTCACTGAAAACGATTTTTTTGCAAAAAGCAAATACTAGGAACACTGAGAAATTTGATGCTGACACATTGGTAGGATGAATATGGACTACACATCTTATGTACAGTGAGCTTCAAAAGTATGTTTACACACATGTATGTACAATAACGTAAGGACGTAAGGAGATAAACCTACCACCGTCTTTTAAAGAAATAGGTGGGCATGGTTATTAACATAATCTCAACAACTCGGGTTAACAAATTCACAAGCGATGCGTGGATGGGTAGTTTGTTGCTAACGAAATTTTAGTCACATTTGTAGGTTATCGCCGACTCTGTCAATAGTTTTCGGGATAGCTATCCTAAGTGTTTGCTTTGAGTACATTATTTGTTACTAGAGAAAACTGCATTTAAGTTTAAAATGCTTTCCGTTCACATTGTGCTATGCGTCACTGAACCCCGCTGAAGCTCACTGGTTGAAATCAGAAATGTACTTGCACTACCTGCGGTACGACCGAGAGAAAAAGTTATAAAAGTTGAACTTCCATACGACCTTCGTACGTTCGCACCTATTGATCTATTGATCTATCTGATCTGGTTGAACTACACGTCGTACACAACTACACAATGGCGCCAATCAAACAACATCAGACTATTGTTCGCTAAAAGTAATCAATGCCGATTATGGAACCCGGCGGGTCAACTGCGAAGGGAGTGACTTGCACCCGCAATTGATGTTCGACCCTTTTATAAAATCCGTAGAATGAACTAAATTATGGGTCCGCAAAACCTCTCTATCGACCCCTTCTGTTTTCTGTCAATTTTGATTAAATTATATTTTATTTAATCATGTAATCGTAGCTAATCGACTTAATGTTTTTATTTATTATCTCTCGGCCCTCCTTCGGAGTGATCGTTCCTCTTTAACGGTCTTCTCTTATTGTGGTCCAGTCTAACTGACCTGCCGGCAATCGATGCAGGCGCATATGAATAATTGCTTGAACTCACATTGGCGGTCATAAAACTTCACCATATCACGGAACAATTCATTACCAGTAATAAATTGTAAGGTTTGCCACCCAGAAAAAAGACACGCAACAAGTGTTTACTGGACGATCGCTTTATTGCAACTAACTGATGACAATGCTTAGCATACTTAGCATAACAACGAGTGTACATAGCGTGATCTTATATTAATGTTAACTTAACACAACTGTACGTCATACGATCATGTACATAAAAACAATTGAAAACAATAACATGATTATGTGTGTGTACGTGGTGGATAAAGGGTGACACCTTAGAGAATGTATTTTTATATATATGACTCGATCTTATTAAAACTCCTACAAAATGGAATAGAATCAGTGCAGTTTGTAGTTATATTAGAACAGAACATAGATCATCCACAGAGCAGAACACAACATGTGAAGAAGGAAGAGAAGTTTCTAATTCAACATTGAGTTTCGCTTACTACCGTGCCTAAAAGACCGCTGTGGCAGTTGAATTGATTGATTAACTCGAAAAATCATCAAACTTCATGAGGCCGGCTATGTAGAATTGATTGAAATTTCTGATGTAGCGAAATGCTTTCTAATGCATCAGGATCGATTAATACACCAACACTAGACGAACAATTTAATTGGTATTCTCACACAAATAAAACCATTGACAAAGCCAGTACCGCCTTGTGGACCAGCAACAGTCTCATTGGTAAGAACTGGGGCGTCAACACCAAAATAAGTTATGGGCTATAAGCAGCTATTACCATATAAGACAAAACAGACAGCTAAATAAGCCAAGTACAAAAAACTAAAGGGTGATTTTTTAAAAGCTATAGGAAAGTTTTTCAAAAAAAAAACACATAAAATTCAGAAAAATGCATGAAATCTGTATTCGATAATCGATAGTACGGTCCATATAATTTAATGTTTGAAGATTATTTCATGCAAATGTTGACCTTGACTGCGCCTCAAATGGTCCATCCGCTTAGTCCAATTTTGGCATACTCTTTCCAACATTTCGGTGGGTATCTCACGAATAAATGCTTCAATGTTGTCTTCCAATGCGTCCAATGCAAGCGGGCTTGTCTGTATAGACATGAGCTTTAACATAGCCCCACAAACAATAGGCTAAAGGCGTTAAATCGCACGATCGCGCGTGCTGTGTGGCATGTGGCACCGTCTTGTTGAAACCACATGTCATGCAAGTCAAGCATTTTGGGCAAAAAAAGTTGGATATCATCTCACGGTAGCGCTCACCATTCACAGTTACGTTACGATTCGCATCATCTTTGAAGAAGTACGTACCATAAACCAGCCCATAAACCGCACCAAACTGTGATTTTTTTTCTGGATACATTGTTAGCTCTTGCAATGCTTCTGGCTGATATTCACTTCAAAATCGACAATTCTGCTTATTTACATACCCATTGAGCCAAAAATGAGCTTCGTCGCTGAAAAAAGACTAGCTTGTGACAGCATCAAAGTGGCAATGAGAATAACCCCCGTAGCAGCAATAAATGACATCACAAACATCACATAAAGTGAGAACAGAACAGAACAGAAATAAGTGTTTTACGTGATCACCTGCCGTTAGGCTTATATCACGAAGACATTTAAATCTTTCAGTCCATTTTACGACGCTGGACCAGACGCCTTCAGTAGGAATCTCAAGTTCCAAGTTTAGAAATGAGCTTATGGAGTTACTTCTCCACCTTGGTAGGGTGGCGAGGCCCATCTAACACCTCTGCTACTCTTTGGGTCGTAGCAATGGGAGAGTCGCAAATGCCCAACGCCGCAAGATTACATGCAGGATCACGATGCTCCCACTTGGGGGCCAACCTCAAGTGATCAGGACTAAACCTATGCGGGTCTCACGGGCGGAAGCCTGATCTCCCGTGGCACCAGACTATAGCCTCTGGTCAAGCTACCAGTAGGATGCCATAACATCCCGGGACTGGCCGCCATTGTTATAAACCAAGCCTTTTATTTTGTGCAGTATCTATAATAAGAAAAGGCACTTACCGTTCATTCCTTTGTTTGCGAGCTTGAAACCATTATTTGGCAAGCAACGGAGTAGGTTATTTCCTAAACCATTAGCTTTTAGCTCAGGATTTTAGTCGCCTTTTACGACAGGCATGCCTTACCTCGGATATATTCTACGACCCCTACCCGAAGGGGGGGCATAAAGTGAGGAGCTATGGTTAACGTCTACAAGCTTATCACAGAAGATAACTCTAATCACAGGCTAATCCACTCTGGAAGTCTCAACGAACTGAACAGCAATAACACGAAACCCTGAAAATATCTGTCGTTGACAATTGTCTTCCCAAATACAAGTTTAGCCAAAATTATAAAGTCGCTCTCCTCTCATGACACAATTGGCATCAAAACAGTCATTGGAAGGCTGGAGTATACAGAGTCAACACAAACACCTATAAACAAGAGCTTGGACAACTCGGTATTTCCAGCAATTGGACTCTGCCTCAGAGAAAATATATATGGCCATTACTAACAGGCGCATCTATATGATCTTCAAAGCTCAAGGAAGTCCCTCAAAAGCTACGAATTCATCTCTAAACTAGTATGGGACTACATACAACTGTTACATAAGCTGGATGCCACAAACAGAGTCCAACTCATTTCGATACCAAGTCACAGCGGTCACACAGGAAACGAAAGAGCAGACCTACTAGCCAGAAAGGATCCCCATCACCATTCATGTCGACCGCTAAGAGCTGTCTAAACAATTGGCTCAGGGACATGGCAAACGATTGCTAGACACACACGGAAGGTAACAGGCAAGCCGAAATGTTCCTACCAACTTTTCTCTTAGTGGAATGAAACAACTCCTCCGCCTCACAAGGAGTCAGATTCGTATAAGAACACTGCCCAGTTAATAACCATCTAAAAACCATAGGCCTAGCACAAGATGAAACCGGCCGAATGTGTAACGAGGACGAAGAAACTGCAGATCACATCCTTTATCACTGTAACTGCCTAAACAGGACACGTCATCGACACCTAGGAGGATACTGTCTTGAAGCGGACAAAATTTCTGCCAGTTCACTTAAAAACATACCAAGGTTCATCATGAAATCAGACTTCTTTCGTAAAGATTAAATGGGAGAAATCAGAATAGGGCCATCTGAGGCCGCATTAATCAGGCGATACCTTCCCACCTCCTTCTACTATTCTAAATTCTATTTCAAGTTTTCCGCATGCTTCAATGGAACGCCACTAACATGTAAAATTCCTTGAACAATCGTTCTGAAAATGACTGCAACCTCTGATTGTCATACACGGTCAGATACCTATCGAGTGTTCGCTGGAGTTGCATCTAGTCTATATACTTACATTGAATTAGAAAGGTGACAAGAGTACCCTTCTCGAAGTCCAACGCCCATGGTGAAAGGTATTGATACGACATCAATAACGGCAACACAGCTGCTACACTCTGTGGACGGGAAGTGAATGGCGTTCACAAGAGAACTATCAGTTCCATATTACAGCAGAATACTCAAGAGTTTACCTCGATGTACTCGGTTGTATGCCATTTTCAAATACATAGAACAGCTGTAGATATACGTACTCCCAAGCGCTCTTAAATATCATTCCTAGAGTGAAAAGGATTTGGGTTGGATTGATTTCGATTTCGTATTTAATGTTGTATTTTAAGTTGGTTTCACTGGCGCCCAGAGATAGTTACACAAGTAGGGTGCCTCTAAATAAGTGCCCAACACAAATTCCATGCAAATAATTAATGTGCATGCTTCTACTAGCTCCCCATGAATGGTGCGGTGGAGAAGAAAACAAAATGTAATGACATTTCCTCCCGAACCCCCTCCAGAGCGATTAATTAGATTTTTATTTCGACCATTATGCCAACAATTACCATCAGTCGACAAATTCATTGTTGTCGGTTGCGCTGTGTGTTGAAAGATTTAATGTCTCTGCAGACTGCGCTCATTTAGATACGTAATTGAAAACAAAATAAAACAAACAATCCACCGTACTTTGGTTACTTTGAATTCACCCAAGTCGTCATTGCCCGCTGAAAGCAGAACATCCACGCCACTTTCACTGGAAGCCGAGTACTCGACGGAAAAATAAAAACAAACCCAAACCGAAGCAATCCGAAAAAAGTTATTTAATTTTTACTCGTATTACGCGATACACGGTTATTTTTCGTCGATTGACGGAATGGCAACATCGGGTTGCAAGCAGTGTAGTTTCGCACTTGGGTAACCTTCTGATTGCTTAGATACTACTCCGCAACAAGCCGGCCCGAGAGGGGTGCACGGACCGGTGCTGCAGGCGATGTCGATACAATGTATGTAAGTTGCAACGCAAATTATTGGGGGCACACACACGGAACTAAATGTTGCTGCAGCTTGTTGTTAGACATTGTTCAATGAACTCCAGCACTTTGTAAAAACCTGATTAGATTCAATCGCAGAACGGAACTCTAAGCCGGCTTCGTAGTCTTATGCGCCTTAGCCTGAGCTACCCACGATTTCTCTTTTGGGCGGTCTGCAGCACCCAATCTTTGCATCACGCTACAAGGCAACTCGTAAACTAGTTGGATTTGCAAATTTTTAATTATAAAACAAAATTGCAATACACCAGTCGACGTTGTAAATGGCTAGGGGAACGTGCTGCATGGAAGTTGAATTGCACATTTATTGATTGTTTTGAAGTCCAAGGCTTGAGTGAGCGCACTTACGAGCTGCCATTGAAAGGCGCTAACTCTGATAATTGCCAACTTGCACAATGTGCGAGCAGAGTAGAACTTTAAGCCTTCGGAGCTTGAATAAATTGAAGTGCACGTGCAACTGGAATAATTAAAGTGGAAGCCTGTTTCTTTCGGTATGGCAGGTAGCCTCGATAGCGGACATACTGTTCAAGTTGACTGTTGAGAAAATTGATCGCTATCCGATGGGTAAACGAAGCATTACAAGCTAATGACTGGTTAATTTGTGTATCAGGGTTACTCTCTGTGTAGACATACCACTTAATGCACGTTTGTTTACAGCCCTTTCTTCTGGATCTTTGAGATATGCACTCCTCTTGTCAAACAATGAATTTTAGTGAAGCAGCTGACTTAATATCTATTTTTTGTCTCATTTCTAGGCACAACAACGAGGTCGAGTGAAATTTGCGTTGAATCCCCTCAACGATGAGTCGGACGTAAGTCCAAGCTCTGAGAGTCCTTCTAGACCACCACGCATGCGCGCATCATCAACGCCAAGAACAGTTAACCGCGTAAAATCCATTGAATCATCAACGGAGGACAGTAAGGAACCCGCCCGCAATGCACAACGCAACAGGAGTCGAAGCCGCTTAGAGGATATTTCAACTAAGAAACTTGATGCCGAAGCAACCGACTTTGTACCGTCATTTCGTCAACGAAAGCGAGTGAACGCAGCTCCCACTGTTGATCAGCCAACGAAAGTTCAACTCCCCACAGCAAGTGTAGAACGCAAAAATGTAATCAGGCAAAGCAGGAGTCGTTCAGAAGCTCCCGTCACCAGCGCTTCCCTAGATTCTCCGTCCACAAGTTCCTCAACGGCCCCGCATTTCCGACGACGATCCGATGTTGTTGTCGAGGAATCCACAGAGAATATCCGAAAGGTCAGAACGTACACATCTCGCAGTGCTACCAGGCGAGTGGATGAGGACGTATCATCAGAGATACCCCTGCTCATCACTACTCCCAAGAGCACTTGGAAGAACCCCGTCATCCGAAGGGGCAATGCCAAGGCGAAAGTAACTGAGCTCTCTGCAAAATCCCTGGACGATGAGGAGTTGGAGGACGAAAACTACCCGGAGCACTTCAAACTCCTACTGAAGAAGAAGCAAGAACCGAAAACAGCCTTGCCGCCGAGGAACATGCCAAGACCGCCGTTAGACGAACCAACGTATGCCAAGTCAAATGAAATCGATGACGTGACAAAGCCTTCCGGACGGGCTCGCCGTCCAGAGAAGACCAGTCAGGAGAATAGTGCGGAAAATGTTCAAGTGTCCCGGGAAATTACCCCAAAAGTAAGACAAGTGGAACTTCGCAGAGAGGACACAGCGCGGGCAGCTCTCAAGTCAAAGCGGCTGGAATCTTCAGCTGAAGAACCATCAAGCGGAGACATTGTCAGGAGTCCTTTAAAATCTCGCCGTGCTGAAAAACAATCTGAGGAGAATTTGTCAGGCAAATTCAATTCCAATGACAGCATCAGATCGGCCTTCAAGACACGACGAGTCGACTCAAAACTTGACGAGAGTCCAGTTCAAGTCAAAAGCGAAGAAGCCCCACGAGTGTCGTTCAAGTCGCGAAGAACTGAACCGCAGTCTGAAGAAGCGAAGTCGCAGGAGAAGCCAAATGAAATTGTGCAGCCAATTAGGATATCGAAACCATTGTTCCTTCCTCGAAGGGCTGAGCCTTATCGCCCCAAGCCATCAACGACCACAGCACGTACAACACCAACCGCCAGGGCCAGCCGGAAGCCGGAAGTCGATGGTCGGGCAAAGTTTAAGCCTCGAGTCAATGGCCGCCTGCAATTCCCTTCACTGAAAACCAAGTCGGCACCAGTCTCTGAGGAGCTCGTCAAGGATGAGAACGAAATCGTGAACAACAAGCCCATTTCACAGCCGATCCGCGCTCCCCAGATAAACAAGTCAAGAAATCCGTCCTTTGACAAGCCCACTGTTGATGCTAAAACGAAGGTAAGTACCTCGAAGTACTCGCACACATTCACTCACAGTCTGCGGTTCTTTTTCTCGCAGACAAAATCACAGAAATTCAGTTCACGCTATCGCGGTGATGCCTACAGTCGATACCAACAGAAGACGGAACCGTCAAAACCGATCTACACGCCCACCATACCCGCCGTAACTACCGAACCTGTAAGTAGTCACCCTGCATTGCCCTTGACTCTGTCCAAATTGTTGCATCTCAAAGCCGTCCAAATGAACTCGAAATCACCAAAATTTTTGCAAGAAAATGTATTAGAAGCCAAACATTAGCGCCAACATTGCATACCAACCATCATTCTCTCATATTGACATTGCACATCACACTACTCGTACATTAACACAAATTTTACAATTCTCCTCAACTCAATTGGTAACACTGGACCCGACTGGACAGGACGAATTTGACTCGCTCATTGTGTTTTTCTGGTATGCTTAAGTGAAGCGGGCTTTTGTGGAAGAGGTGGCTAGGTGATGGGAATTATTAGTTGCCTGCTACGCATGCGTATGTTAAATTTTTGTGTCGGCTTCGAGATGGGGGCCCGGCCAAGATGAGCCATCACTGAGTTGTTCTGCAGTAGGTGACAGTGGGTAACTTCTTAGTTTCATCTTTAAAATGTGACATGTGCACACATTTGCATCAGCAGATGGCGGTGATAGAGAACTGGATTGCCGCTCAGCACGATGCAAATCTGAATGTTTATTCATGCCCCTTTTTGGGTTACGCAAATTATGTGTTTCATGGCTTCAGCTCTCGCATTAATTGGTCGACAGACCGTGTGATCAACCTTTGATGCGAAATTCGGGCGATTGGCAAGTTTTGTTGACTGTGCCACAGTGAAAGTGAGAAGAGATTTGCTGAATGAATGAATACCAAATATCTGAACTATGTAAGATGCGTCATCTTCAGAGTCATCAAATTTGATTCGGTGATCGATGAAACATGCTTAGGTGGAGCACAGGAATCTTGTTTGCATAGATTCATGCAGACTGAAAAATCCATCGTTTTCTCTTCTAGATACTTCCTTGTGAACAATTATGTATGTCAATGAATAGGTTTCATGCAGTGGGAAAGTTTTACTCAAAGAAAAGCAATAAAATACAAATTTGCGAATTATCACAACAAATGTGGGGTTAAGTAAGTTGTGGTAAGCGATAAGTTTAATTGTCTGTCCAAGCAAACGAATTCCTACGCTGATGGGATGTCCACATTCAATTTCACTTTTATTGTCTGTTTATCACTAAGACATCACGCATATTAATAAAACTTCTTGAACTCCCCCTTTATATTACAGACTGCACCAAAGTGGATTAGATCATACGAAGACAACTTATAAATTCAACTTTCAACGAACCCCAAAAAAACATGGACTCTGCTGTGTAGTTGATGTAAATGATCGGATACAATTGCACTTTATTGGTTACTTGTTAAATTTCTCCAAATCAGTACAGTTTTCAAATCGAATAGGGTCCATTCAATTTTCTTCTAGTTTCACTAAATATGGCCTACTGTCTGCTTACCGCGGTGAATAACTTTGCCGCCTATCCCTTAGACAGTTAGGGTAGGTGCGTGGGTCAACGAGCCGAAGGCCTGACACTCTTGTAGATCCCTTCTGATACCCATGTGGAGGGTGTTATTCTTTGCCCGTCCTGCCTGTTTACCGTCCAACCAGCCAGTTGCCTTGATGAACCTGTCAAGAAAGTTTAGTGACACTTCTGGCACCTCTGCACCCTACTGTTTGTTTAAGTCAGTACTCTTCGCATTCTATTCCTTAATGCGCAAGGGAAGGAGATGGTGCGGAGTGTCCTTCCTCTCATTTTATTTTAATGGTGCTCCATATGGTTGTGGCCAGGTAGTGCTCCGACTACCATCCGGAGAAGATTCTTATTGCATACCAAGAGTTTGTTCTTTTTTACACTATTGCATTTGGGCCATAACATCCGAGTGGTCATACAGGCGGTTACACTTTTCCACCGTTCGACTGCCTTATCTATCATTTTGCCGTTCACTTTTCTCTTAAAGCCAGCCAGAGGGGAATGCCTGCAAGTTTATCTGCTGCCCCGTTGTGAGTGCCTCGAGACCCAGCAAAGAGTAATCTAGTGATGCGTGTGGCGAACCTTAAGCCCTTTGCGACCAGATTTGGCTTGATCGCTGTTGCAAAAATTGCTTACATGGCCATTTGACTATAAGAATGGTGATATCAGCCGGTAGTATCTTCAACATTGATTACAGTTTGGCCGCTTGTTTGACCGCCAGGACCTCCGGTTAAAAAACACACTCAGGAATTTTGATAAGAGCAGTTCACTGCTCGGAGTAAATTCTCGGGCCTGTGGAACGATCTGGGTGCACTTGGATGATTGAGTTTTTGATGGGTTCATTGGTATTCCACTCATCCCTTGTTGGGAAAGACATCGAAAGGGCCTAACGAGGTAAGGGAGAGTGTAGTCGCTTACCGTATGTAATACATGGTTCATCTAGTACTTGTGTGTGCAGTCCCAAAATATCCTTATGACACTCCTTTCAGCTATCTTTTGCAGGTAGAGGTCCAGTGGTAGGAGGTTCAATAAGACCTCTAAATCTGCCGTTGGAAATCTCTGCGTTCTTGTTATTAGTTGACGGTCTTTGGATAGTCTTTCCACCATACTTCACAATCATATGTCGAGATTGCCCTGACTATTGGTGTGTCCATCCACAGTGTACCCCATTTTTTGCCAAAGAATCTGTTGCTCGGATATAGTTCAGAGGCTGCTTTATTGTATATTATTTATACGTATAAATCCAATTTAGTTTCCTCTGTGGGATTACCCCAGCATATCTTGCACTCTCTTTTAGGTTAAGGGTTGTACCTTGAGTTTGAATGGTGGGATCTTTCTTCTATTGGTGCAGAGGACCAATTCTTTTTTTGTGGGTTAACCAATGGACTGCAAGATCTTGCCCAACTGATAGTTGGGAGGTAATAACTTCTGGCGATAAGCACAACATCATTAGCGTAGGCAATAGCATTGGCTGCCGAGAATTTGTGTTTGCCCAAGATTTCTTTATTCACTCGTACCCACAGAAGGGTGGTGGCCCGTGGCGTTGTGGGTATGTGCGTGGACCCCAACCAAGAAGTCGTAGGTTCAATTCCTGCTCTGTGCGAACAAAAATTTGTTCACGGCCCACCTCTTTCGAGTCACTGACAATGCTCAAAGAGTATTTTCTGTCTGGAAAAAGCTTCTCAAACTTGTTCGTTCGGAGTCAGCATCAAAGTGTAGGTCCTTTCCACTCGTGAGAGAACAATAGAACGCACAACACGTGGTTGCTGCAAAGCCAGGCCCTGGCCCACCTCTGCTCTACGGCCTGTAGCGGCTCGCATATTATTATTATACATAATATTATTATTTTCATTACCCACAGAAGGGGGAATATTACACCTCCTTCTGCGGTGCGCTTGAGGCTACGACCTTTACGGTTGGAGCACCCAGAGATGCCCCCTCTTACCCTTAAAGACTTAGATGCAACTTTGTTCTGACTGAACTAGACACTTCTAGCACTTCATGACAGATCTGGATAGATGTTAGGTGACAGTTAGAAATAAGTATATCGATTCACCGGTAAGTGATAGCACAATGGAATTAAACAGGATCCTACTGGGCTACATCTGATTCTGGTGTGACGAATCACTTTTACCTAACCTAACATAAACTACCTATTCATAGAGAAATAGGTGAGTAGATGAATAAGATGAACGTTATGGCGACTGTAAAATGAGCCAAGCTCGAGGAGCGGTACCCGAATAGAACATCCGTTTTTGTCAAACAATTTCTCCATTGCTTATAGTTCAACCCATTGTCCGTAAATGGTGATTTGGAAAAACAGAGTGAATAAATCATTGCCAGGTTTTAATGAAACATACATAATATCTCCTATTTCGTTATATTTTGAAAGTGTGAATACTAATTCCATATAAAGTTTCTTCCTTGGCAAAATGAGAGTTCCCACATAGACAGATTAGAGCACATCGATAATGATGAAATTCTTAACGTAACTATTCAATTGGGTTGTATCTTACGATCTGGAAAGTAAAAGTTTGTTTCCCTGCCTTCGATGAATGATGAAATAGCTATTTCGGTAGGCTAATTGATCAGTTAGTACGATTAGAGTTTTTTATCTATTGAATGGAGAAGGTATAGAAAGCAATCGTGAAAACGTACAGTCTTTAAAAATATCACCATGTCAAGTTCCAGATTCTCCCTAAGTCGAACTTCCTCTAACTCGAACACATGTTAATATCAACTGACAGCTCTCAATGACTTGAAAAGAATGCACTGTATAAGCTGCTGAGCAAGGAGTTCCAGATTCTCCCTAAGTCGAACTTCCTCTAACTCGAACACATGTTAATATCAACTGACAGCTCTCAATGACTTGAAAAGAATGCACTGTATAAGCTGCTGAGCAAGGTGTTGGTTCATAAAAAGGATGACTCAAGAACAAAGACTCTGCAGTCTTTACTCAGTGTTTTAACTCCCACCAAGCAATAATTACAATATATATCTAAAGTCACCGTTAAATGGTGGTTCTTCCTGTAGCTATTAAGTGTCAACAGAGTCAAATACGCAACGTTATTATGAATGATGGATATGATCGAGGAATGCTACCATCATATTTTTGAATGTTCTTTGCCACTTACTTATCAGCCCGACGACCCATGAAGGGTCCTAGCCTCAGCAATTGCTGCCATCCACTTTTTCGCTCTTTGCCACCTCCTAGTACATATTTCCTTTTCCACAGTTAGCCCACTTAGCATCTGCCACGTCTGCCACGTTCCAGATGTGAATTTCATTCGAATAATCTTGTGTGTACTTGCCAAAGAGATTAATAAAATAAATAAAAAACAAACGCACATTCATCACAATGCAATAACTAACACGACATAACTGCGATTCTGTACGACATTGACAAAAAATGACAATAAACTGCCGGACAATCGAAACGAATTCCCTGCGGACCGTGTTGCCAATTGAAACGCCACACAAACTCATGCGATTGGTCAAACACATCAAAACTCAATCTCACCCTGTATATTTCAATATTATATAACAATTGAAATTCATGTCATCAAGCATCAATCAAACATAGAAAAAACCGCTTTTTAAAGGCTTTTGTATGGGAATGGTCCATTAGCCATCCGCCATTAATGGGCCCCAGTTACCAGGAAAGGATCAATCCAGACACTTACAGCTACCATCAATCGCCGCAATTGCAAAAGCTAAGGAGACACAGCATTCTCAAGCCGGCCATAGGCAATCAGATTAATATGCCACAGCAGCCGACACCGCCATTACCGCATCGTAGACCGGTTCAGCCTGCAACCTCATATGCACTTCATAAGAGTCTGATCAAGACTACAGAGATCCAGCGGCGCTTCGTGACGCCAACCACTGAGATACCGCACGATCTGAATGAGATTTGGTCATCGCTCTCGCTGATCCAACCAAATTGGAGCAGTAAACGCAGCAATGGTGGCAAATAGAAGTGACTTTCAGTCGTTGTTTTTTTTTTTTTTTTCATTATTTATTTTTAGTTGAATGTTTCATCTTGTATTTTGTGTTATGTCTAATTTCGGTGGCTGGTCTTTTTGGTTTATTTTACAATTAACCCGTTGCTAACTCATTCATCATTCAGATCATTGCAATATGTTCAATCGTTGGCTTAGTATTGTTTTGAAAAACTGTTATATTATTATTTAAACCCTAAATACATGTGTACGTTTCATCGTTTAAAAATATACAAAATAAATTCGTAGACAATGAGGTTGGGTGGTGTTTTTGAAGAACGTAATGTGTATCTGTATCCCATCTGTGTACATAATCTTATGTGTTGCATGTTCATATTTTATCTAATGTTTGGCTTCTAATCACTTATATAGCTTAAATATGTTTTCTACTCTTGAAGGACAGGGCATAGTTTTTACCTTTATTTCCTTGTTGTTATACTGCGAACGATACTATTTGATTACTGCTCTTTGCTGTTGTTTCATTAGAAGCATATCGAATCAAGTGTGATATGGCTATTTAAAGATCTTAATTCAGTTTGTACAGATTATTGCCTACTTTGCGATTTTTGTGTCTTTACAACTTGGTCCAACGTCTGGCAAACAATTGAAAGATCCCAACTTAATACATCTAAGCCGACGAAAAGATTATTTTGAACCCAAGTGACGTTAGTTAACATATCCCAGACGTCAATTTTGATGAGAATCATCATCAAATCTTTTGGAATTTTTTTCTTTTTGTACTGGATGCTGTACCTCTTCTCCTTGAAACAAAATATGACTGATCATGACTCAATACTAGGTTCATCTGATTGATAGGTTAGGTTAGAGTGGCTAACTACCAGTGGCGCGGCGTCTATACAACCCGGTTTTTAACTATGTATCAAAACAACAAGCAACATGTATCTCATAATATATGCATATAAACACAAGCCCACTTTTTCAGATCAATTCGACTGCTCTACGTAAACACATACACTCCACACATCGTGTTGCATGCCTCTTCTCCAACATTGCCCATAAAAATACAACCCCAAAGCGATAGCAAAACGAAGAGTATTGAGGAGTAAAAGAGCATAGTAACCCGAAAAATTTGGAGTTATACAAAAAATCATCGGCCCCAACTTGAACCTTGACGTCGTAGATTCGATCTCTGGTCTGTACGACAAAAATAATTTTTACGGGCGCAACTCTCAAAGAGTGTTTCTGTCTAGAAAAAACTTTTCAAACCTGGCCGTTCGGAGTACAAATTGTAGGTCCCTTCCACAGCACGATTGGTTGCTGATCCTGGCCCTTTAAAGGCTGTAGCGCCACCCATATTATTATTATATAAAAATAAATTGGTTCTCTGTCTACATTTTAAAGTGGATAATTTGGAGAGTAATTATTATTGCGCAATATGAAATTGAAGCTGACAGAAAACAAAATGGTTTGAATTCATAAGAGCTCATAAGAGCTTCTTCGATCGAGTCATCACCGCCAAGTGTTCCACGTTACGCTCAGTCACCTTCGGATTGTTTTTAGCCCTTTTTTGTCGTGCTTATTCCTGCAAACAATTGTTTGATAATTTTTTTCCGGTTGTGTGACTCGGATAAGAAGGTACATCTTCTGGATGTTCGCTGTAAATTTGCACAGGAATCTCTTTCAGAGTAGAGTGGTGTCGACTTTAATATATTCTTGCAGTTTCCGACTTTTCATTAAGTTCCATTGACGGTTTCTTTCGAAGCCACTCTTATTTTGTTTTACGTTTTATAAATCTTACAAAGTAAAAAAAGAAGATTTTTGCATCATCCTAATCCGCGAACCCTTTAGAGCTTCTCATTAATCCGTCATGTCGTTAAAATACAAGGCTCCTAAGTGACTTACACTGGAAGAGAAGAGGACATTGTAATTTCATGTATCAGTAGATGTCTTGCAGTAGTAATGTTGAAGTATTTGGCTATCTTGTCAAGACATAGCCGACAATTGAGGGATGTCTTGGAGTTAGATGTGACTGCACTCCGATTGCTCCTTGGCTGTCCAAACAGATAACAATGTCTCCGTCCAATAGTAGATTATTCCTTAGCCAGAATTTATCCTGCTTCATTAATTGCTATGGTCCATTTGACTTGTTTTGATGTCGATGTGATTGCAATTAAACAAAAAAAGATCAACATTCATATGTCCAATTGCTCAGGCGTATTCGCAACGAAAGTGTTTTAGAAAGTTAATGGACAGATATCAGGTAATTTCGCACGAAGAATTATGAAACAACCTCTCGCATTAGTGATGTAATAATCGAATTGCTGTATTAGTGCAATATAATTGCGAATATACGACCCATTAGATCAAATACTTTGGTCGTATATCCAGCTAGATTTAGCAGAAATCGTGCTTGTGCAACGGTTCCAAAGATCCAATAAATCACTATACTTTTCGGTTTTTATACACAGACTACTTCCATTGAACGGCAACCGCAGTGACAGTGCCGTTAATTTGATCCCATTGGTAAATGGTGACCAGATTCGAACGACGAACAAAAGTATTTTAACCTTGCTTGAACAGGGGCCCTATTACCGAAAAAAAAAATCATTCTCTCAAACATCTACGCCATCCACCCGTTCCTTGCTACACTTAGAGAGGATGTTATTTTTATCAGTTTTCTGTACTGCTGCTAAGACATCTTGGGCAATTATTTAAACATTAGTCCCTTCAGTATCAACCTTACTACTGAATCAAAAATATCCTCGTATTTTTTTTTGTTGATATCATTAAGACAGTGTGGTGGCTGCTGCTCTGTGCGACGAAAATAATTTTCACGACCCCACCTCTTTCAAGCTATTGACAATGCTCCAAGAGTATTTCCTGTCTAGAGAACGCTTCTCAAACTTGGCCGTTCGGATGCGGCATCGTATGGTAGGTCCTGTAGGTCCCTTCCACTCGTGAGAGAACAATAGCACGCACAACACGAGTGTATGCTGAGAAGCTAGGCCCTGGCCCACACGGGCTGTAGCGCCACCCATATATTATTATTTTTATTATATCATTAAGACAGTATACCATCCGATGGGGGCAGATGTATTTATGTTTTTTTAACATCCTTCAATGTGGGCTAGGGCGGAATCCCATTCCATTATGGAGTGCCCACAATGCACATATTTTTGGCACCACAATTGAAATGGTTGTGCCAAGTAGAAAAACATCACCGATATGTTTAAGTTTCGATTCTTACTTACTTTAGGTGGCGCTACAGTCCGGGGTGGACCTGGGCCTTAATCAACAAGCGTCTCCAGCCAGCTAGATCTTTAGCTAGCTGTCTCCAGTTTCACAAGCATAGTTGGTTGAGTTCCCTTTCTTAGAAATGTCTATCGATTAAAATTTCTAGAGTTTGAGTAAAAAAATCTTAAGGCAACATACGTTTGCCTGCTTCGATGGACTATACTCTGTAAAATGTTTATACAGCAAGTGTTATCATCTAAGCTGCACCACTGGCAACTACATAAGAAGTTATATTTTTAAAAAGAAGCCATACCCAGTCGATAATCGTAAAAAATGTAGTTGGGTTCTTTCTTTCTAATTTCATCCATTTATAAGGACAGGACTTCTTAAGAACAAATATATAGATCTGTAAATTGGCGCACGAAACACGCGTTGCATAGGTCGGTACCAGTAATAAACAGAAGTAGCTAACTCAAGTAGCTAACGAGTGGGGCACTTTTTTCCCAAGACCACACTCTATTTTGTTTGATTGCAAATACCTTTATTTTGCAAAGATTCAAACATCTCTGGTTATCCCAAGTGATGGGAAAATTAGGTTTCACAATCGGTTCAAATTCTCATATGCTCAGCTGCACACACTGATCAGCTTTGCATCATAAATTGTTCAATTACAAAATCCAGTAATCCCAAGTATGTACGTGTGGTCTCGAAACAAAATCATTCATGTGCATACTTTTGCAATGTAGCAGTGCAGTAAAATTAGCCGACAATCAAATTGGGAACAACCAAACGACACCAACGCGTTACGCTCACAGTAAATGCAAGTGTATGCTCCCAATGCATGCGACGATCGTAGTCATGTCTCAACCTATGATGCAAGCTCTAGACCTTGAAATCACCCTGGACTACACTTGGAGTTATTCACTTCTCCCAAGCCATGCACTCCTTCCATTTCAACTATCTCACGTCGGATTTCGAAAGACGCGCGACGTCTTGTTGACCAGATTAAGACCCTTCCCGAAGGCGCTCGCGTGAACGTGCTCCGAATGCCGAGACCCCACAAGTCATTGACTTCGAATGCCGCCCGAAATGTATCAAATCACGTCAATCTGAGTGAAAGTGCTTTGTTACACTTGTCATGCAATTGCCATCACCCGTTCATGGCTATACCTTAGTCAATCTTGCCGTAATCTGCTTTGCATCTTCTTATCCATTATTCAATTCGAAAAGCGGATGTCAATTAGCCTAGGCGGCTGGCCAATTCGGCTACTTTCTTTCGCGAATTGCTTAAAGGTTTGCTTTCAAAAACCCATCTCGGTAGGTATCCATTCGATTCGCATCAAAAATTGTCTAATTGAATGCGTCTTCTAATGCGTCGCTGTTTTCTTCTTTCCTAGGTGATTCCAAAAAGCGATCTGCCACAACTTCGGACAGGCAAGGCAATATCTCCGTACAACCCCGAGAGCCATGACCTCCGCAAACCTGACGCCAAGTACACCGGCGTGGTGTTCGATGAGAAGGCCGGCGTCTGGAACATGGTGGAGCCCGTCGCTGGGGGTCTCACCCGCAGTGAAATAAGTGTCGATAGCCCCGAGGAACATCACCACCAATCGGCGGTGACCGTATCGATTTTCGAAGCTCTCGCTGAGATCCTCTCGAAAACCCCAACCACCACCAGCACCACAACGACGACGACAACAACCTCAACAACAACGTCAACCACAGAGCTGCCAGACATTATCCAGGTACCGGAGATAAACATTGATTCAATGCAAATACCATCAACCACTGTAAATACACATCTCATCACCGATGTGGATATTGAATATACAACTACTAATGAAATAACGAATAATGACCGCAATGGGCGTGTACTAAATAGTGTGGAAATTAATGAACAACCATCCACCGTAACCACCATCCCGACCACAACCTCCATTGACCCCACCGAGTCCCAAGAAACCACGATCACTACAACTCCCCAAAACACTGACACATCTACACTCACACAGGAAACTGACACATCTACTCTCGCTTTACCCGCTTCACCCACACAGCCTACTTTAACTAACAACAATCCCCAAAGTAATCTTAACGCTAACAGCTTAGAACTAACCACACTTTCGAGCAATCCGCCAACAAGTCTGCCGTTGCCACATCTGGCGGATGCGCTAACAACTCCTGGCAGTAGTCTAGTAACTAGTCCGCAATTAATTTCAGCTATAAGTAACTTTTTGGATACTTCCGTACAAAATGCTTCTGAAACAATGGCGGCAAGTAGTACCACAGCAACTACAACAACAACAACAGCAACAACACTGGAAACAGATACAGAACAAGCCGTAAATAGTACTGCTACTACTACTACTACTCCAGAAGCTTCTACCACACTCTCTCCTACTACTTTCTTCACTTATGTCCCCTCTTCCACGGCAAGGCCACCGGTCACAGTATCCTTCCTCGATCTCTTCACCATCCAAGCGAAGAAGGTGAACACGAAAACGGAGGCTGTGCTGGATGTGCACCCAGTGTATAAGGAGCCGGACACAACAACTCCCACGAGTCGAAAGCAGAAAGCATTTGATAGACCGTCGTCGACGAGGGTAAGTGTCCCGGCATTTGTCGGCTCACAAACCTACCCCTCGATCGCAATCACTGGGAGTACATCAACTGATCGCATTAATGATCTCTACAGCACCTTCCAAGCGGCGACGGGAGAGGATACTGTGACCAGTGGCATTGCCACAGATACTCTCATTCCATCCACAACAACTCTCGAACAAGATACTCCAACTACAAGTCCAAGTCCAAATGTCGAAGACACCTCCTCCCCACCTCCACCGATCCAATCGAACAGCATCCTAGGTTCCACACAGAAATACGATCAAACAAGCCCAACTCAAACAGTCCAACCGACCGAGAGCACAACAACACTGCGCTCACGATTCGGCAACAACCGCCTGCCGATTCTCCCCTCAGGTTCCATTCGGAGGATCTTGCCTGTTGAACGTTTCGCAATTACATCCACAACAAGTTCCACAACCAGAACCACCACCACAACCACCACCACCTCCACCCAAACATCAACCACGCCAATTACAACATCAACAACCGCCTCAACCACATCTGTAACCTCGGCAACGACACCCGAAGCTACACCCAATCAGAGGCAACCGTCAAACGAGGCACTGCCAGACGAGGAAGAGCAACTGCCAAAGCCCATCAAAGATTTCTCGGTCTATGGGATTCTGCCTAATAACACGGTCGTTCGCAAGCGACCCGTCGAAGCCTCACGGACCCTTGACGTCGGCGTTATGGTCTACGGAATCTTGCCAAATCGCACAGTGGTACGGAAGTATCCAAACGGGACACTGGCAATAGTTGATTCCTCGCAGGATGTGGAAGTGGTCGATATCGATCCGAAAATGCTTTTCAATCCGTTTAGTGAATTGTATCGAACCAGCCAGAGCAGCTTGCTACTAACCACGCATCGTAGTACAACGGCACATCGGTTGATTGAGAGCAATCACATCCCGGGTACCGGCCTGAGTTCGACTCAGAGCTCTGATGTGTCCATTAGCACTGGTTCCGGTCGCACGGGAAATAGTGCTATGGACACCACAGATGATGGTCGAATTGGTGACACATCCACAACTAACGGTGACGATGAACGAATCATTCAGTTGCTAAATGAAACTGAGGATAATTTATTGAATTCCACTAGTCTAGTTGAATCTAATACGGTATGGATTAGCTTTAAGTGTGTGTATTAATATCAATAGCTTATATTCCTATATACTTATGTGTGCGTCAGTGTATTCGACAGTCTTAATCGCATGAAATCGCATGATTTAATGCGAACCTATGTGAGGATGTCAAAATGTCAGCGCGTGGGTGAGATTGGCTTTAACACAACTATTTACGATCTTGCATATTATTTTGGATGAAATGGAAGTAGGGAGCTTCTTCAGAGGAATTGAGCTTAAAGAACTTTGAAAAAAATAATGTAGCGAACAAAACATGAATGGAACTTCCTAACGTTTTTGTCAACCACTATACCTGTGGTGGCAGGCTGTAGATTGCCTTTAATATTACATCGCAGCAGTTTAAGAATTCCATATTTTCGAACTAGCTTAATTTTCATTTTTTTTTATATTATCTGGCCTCTACGTAAATTATTGAGCAGGCTGTATTTAAGGATATAGTCCAATGGTACTAGCAGCACGAGCAGAAGTCCAAATGCTCTGTGTGGTGCTAAGTTTGTTGGTAGTTGAATAATCAAGCCATCTAGGAATAAAACTTTGCTCAGTTAGGAACACTCTCTTATTTCTTCACAGGTTATCTGGGACATATTGTGTTTATTATTATTGTTAAGGGTGGATTGCATCGCGATCTATTGTGATTTTAAAACTACGCCTCAACGCTTCAGAGTAGTGTTGAGGGTTATGGACTCCTGTTGTGTAATGATGGCTGAGATTCCAATAGCGTACTCTCTAAGCCAGTTTCCTTTACGATTTTGTGAATGAGAGTTGGTTCTTCTGACCTCAATTCTTTCTTTGATAGATAGATTCTCCGCAGAGTCCGCAGTGACCTTCTTCTGATGCTTCTAAAGGTGATTTTTTAGCTATCATCTTTTTGGCAACACTGGTTTGAACAGCTGACTCACGTTTCGTGTTTTGTTTCACTGTCAAACATCTTCAGTTTGGTTTATAATTTAACCATGAATCGTCTTACAAACGAACAACGCTTGCAAATTATTGAATTTTATTATCAAAATGCGTGCTCTGTTAAGAAAGTTCATCGCGCGCTTCTTCCATTTTATGGTTAGTTTAAAAAAAAAGCTCATTTTTGGCTCAATGGGTACGTAAAGAAGCAGAATTGTCGATTTTGGAGTGAATTTCAGCCAGAAGCATTGCAAGAGCTACCAATGTATCCAGGAAAAGTCACAGTTTGATACGGCTTATGGGCTGGTGGCATCATTGGACCGTACCTCTTCAAAGATGATGCGAATCGTAATGTAACTGTGAATGATGAGCGCTACCGTGAGATGATATCCAACTTTTTGTTGCCCAAAATGCAAGAGCTTGTCTTGTATGACATGTGGTTTCAACAAGACGGCCACAGACGGCCACATATAGTTTCCTTAGGTGCTTCCTGTGTTTGTATTGCTGTGTTGACTTTTATTATGCCTTCCGATTTATGGGTCTCAGCGGTTCTAGAGATCAGTTCATACATCCATTAAGTTACTGTGGGGCTTAATTACTTTTTGTACAGAGCCTTAATAATCACATTATGTGATGTGTTGTCGAATGTTCATCCAATATCCATGAAAGCACATGTAACTATTTCTTTCTTTCTCAAGGTCGATTTCAATGGTTTCTGTCAGTTGGTATAACGCAGTTTCTCTTGATCTGCCTACTCTGCAGGCATGTTGACAGTGGTGCAGAGGAGATATGACTAGAACTTCCTCCCTTTTGTAGTTGTCCACAACTTTCTCCCTCATTTTCAACAGAAATGACTTGTATAAACTCTACCTTCGCCCTTTTCCACTGGCTTGGTACATACCCTAGTTTTAGACAACTTCTGGTTATAGCTGTAAGGTGAGGAAGCATATTGCTTTTACCTTTTTGAAGTGGAGGGGTATAATTCCATAACATCCTGCAGATTTGAATGGCTGAAACGAATTTATTGCCCATTTCAGGCGTTCTTTGGAGAATATATCTCTCGCAACTCTCCAGTCCCCTGGTAAATTGATTTCAGGCCTTTCACGACACATATTTATTGGAATAAGCATTCATTCTCGAAGTAAGAAGTTGAAGTTCGAAGGTGCCGTAAAATCCACACCATGACATTGCCTTCACAGCTATACAGACGACTTAATAAATAGCCATCCCTCTAAGTTAAACGTATTCCATCTGAAAAATCACTTTATGCCACAAGATCGGAGACGAATTTCTTTCCTGGAGTGATGTTGTTTTTGATTTTTTACTATTTTCACTATTTTGATGGCTGCCCGAAAAAGAGTTTTTTTTTCCCAATAAATGTAAGTATGGCTGCCATCTGGTTCCTTTAGAGACATCTGAATCTCCTTTATTTTAGATAGAGCCTTATGATTGTCTCACAGGAGCTTCTGGAGCTTGATTATTATAAGAGTTGAATGCTCTTTTAGATATTTTTCAGTCTCTGATTCGTTTGTGTTTTGGCCTCCCGATTGGATAGTTTATTCCTCCACCATGGCACTCTCCTCACTTTAAAGTTCCTGCTTATTGGACATCTTGCGTCGAAGGCTGTATTGATATCTTTTGTTGTGCTCTCTTCAATATGCTCAGGAGTTTCGATCCCAGTTATTTTAACAAAAGCGAGATTCTACGTCGGATCCGATCATACATGTTTGGACATCTTTTTAAAGTTGCTTCAATGAAACTGTAGTGCCATCGGATACCCGGTTCGTTTCCGTCCGGTTTTTAGTCATACAAAGGAGATTCCCATTTTGTTTTCCGTTGCAGAGCTGAGAGGATAAGGATTCTATTTGTCTTCTATTAATCAATTAAACACTTTAACCGATTAATCGTATTGATGTATTTCATTCCAGAAGAGAAAAAAAATCCATTGCATCGTTGTCCTTTTCTTATCTAGGTTTTTTTAAGCTACTGTTACATTTTCTTACCACTATCACACATAACATAACGCTGTAGTAGCATTTTGTTCGAAGGACTTGACTTATTCACTTTTCTACATTTAATAAAACTGTTGGCTTTTTCTCTATCACAACGTGTTTCGCACTCGTCTTGCGAACTGCGAATGCTGAACTTGACTCTGTTATTTAAATCACATGGAATTTTCATTGTTCGCAGATATCTGCAGGTAGAATTGAGGTATTATTTAGTGGTTTAGATGTGAATTTCGATCGGCTCTTTGTAGATCGCCATTTAATTATAATGGATGTCATTGGTTAGGATATTTGAACTAGCGTTGGTGGATATTTTTCTCTCTTTTCTCAATATGTGTCGATTTTTCTTTAGGGGCAGCAGGGATGTAGATTGGTTAAATATTAAAATTCGAGGTCTCACGTCCCATCTCAGCTATTTCAAGTCAATCTCTATTGGTTTAAACTACATTTGAGTACATTTAAGTATAAAGAGACTAGTCCATTGACATAGCAAGAATCCCCGTGTCCTATTACTGTCAATTCAATTACCATTACTACCAATCAATCAAGTTCGTTGCGGAAACATAAGCACTGAAGTCATCCATAACGACATAATAACCCATATATGCTGCATGCACTATCTGTGGCAGCGGGACTGTCTATGAAAGGCAAGCTCTATAATTAAAGACAGTGGGCATAAATCTACGCCAATAATAAAAAAAGAGACTTCAAGCCAAAGATTTAGAAATCCCAATTAACTGCCTCTAATAGTATTTACGCCTATACCCTTTCAAGCCATTCAACTGCCGCGGACTTTGAGTATCTCCACACTCGCCTGTGAAAGTGTTTGGACAATCCGATAAGAAGAATTCATAATTTCAGATAACCTTCTTTTATGTGATCCCCAACGGCTGGGATAAGTCGAATGAGACAAATGAAATTCGATTTAATTTTATTAACTTAATTAAATCTATTTTTTATTTCTTGCTCTTATATCTTTAACAATGCAATCGATACTCGATACTTTCAGTCACGACGTTGTAATCATAAAAGAGTGCGTATTACATACAATACTTGGCAACCCCTTTATCAAATACTTTCAGTACAGCAAGCAAAGTTCACAACCGTATGGTTCGTGTTGTTGAAAATGAACTGAACCGGTTCGTCTAGCAATGACACCATCCACCCCGAAAGTGGTATAAACTTACGATAACTTGCATACGAAAAATGAAATGAGACCCTCGGTGGGTTCCAGGTTCGATAAGTATGTAAGCAGTGAATTGTTGATTAATTTCAACATACTTGGATATTAGAAGCCAAAACTAAGGGTTACACATTATTCTTGTGAACAAATATTCTTAGTTGAACAACGTTACAGCTTCCAGTAAGGAGAAGTATTCTTCTTCGTCTTTGGCTGGCGCTAAGGTTCGGCGTGGACCAGGTCCTTAGCCAATATGCCCCTCGTTACCTAATTACTTCGAGGAACGCACGTTCAACTTATTGAGGTCCCAACGCGATGTATTACTAGTTAAAGTCAGGAAGACGTTTGCATATCCATACGTGGATTTTTTGAAAAATAATTGTATCATCTAATCAAATGTAATGTAATGAACAAATGCTAAGAAAATGCACTATTCGCCGGGCATTGTGACACACGACACTTCTTATAGTTCATTCTCAAACCAATGGATTCTCACCCGTGGCTGACATTTTGAACCTTACTTGTACAAAATTAGCGTTTAATTCGAACCTAAATTAACAAAACCATACGAAAATAATCAGATTAACAGTTAAATTCCATTCGAAAACATTTTTTTTTTCAATTCAAAAATATATTAAAATTGTACAGATATCGATTTGCATGCTTAACAAAATTTTGGAGATTTTCTCACTTAACCACTTTTCGCCAAACTAACTCACTTTCAATGTGCAGGAGAACGCAGTGCTCTTGGACCTTCTCCGGCGAAAGTACATCAACACAGATATACCGTCAAGATCGTCGAACGTAGTCAGCTTGACGACTGCCAAAAATGTCGTCGAAGAAAGTTCCATTCCAGCGAATCGGGGCGAAAACGTCTCAGAGAATAGCATCTTCGATTCCAGCGAGGAGAAGGTAGGTCTTGACTAATACGCGTGTTCCACTTTAACTCTTCTCCAATTTTCAGTCAAAGGATAAGTCATCATCATCATCTGAGGAGGATCTCCTCAGCAAACTGTTCTCTCAGAACGGCTCGGCAGTGGCAACAACACCAAATACCGATGATGACAATAACATTATCTCCAAACAATTCGACACATTCGCCGCCAATGTCGGTCGCGGTAGCATTTTCGCGGGAAACAAAGGTAGAGCCCTTCAATTCTCACAACGTACAAAATTGTATCCAATTAAGTTGGTGATGGCCAGTCAGAAAACAGCAACAAAACTCTTTCCAATTTACACAAATCAAATGGCGACGAGCGTCAAGAACCGCAGCAGTGTTTCCATAGAGGACTTTACAGCTGAGTTGAATCGCACCCGCGACGTCTTTGAAGGGCTTGCGAACAAGTCCAAGGCGGCGTTGCAGGACGATGTGCCAAAGCTTATCGATCTTGGTATCTTAGAGTCGGAAATTGATTCCGAGACAAATGGTGATTATTTTATGGATCCCGAGGATCGTCTTGAGGCGGATGAGGCACTTGATTCTGAAGGCAGCGGCGATGGTGATGAGGAGTTTGTGCATACTTCAATTGAACCGAATCTACGAGGATCCGTTCCGATTGAGGGTGGGTATTCATCGGGTGACGAAGTTCTATCAGGAGGTGTGGCCCCGCAATCCACCACGCAGTCGCCCGTGGAGGTGACAACGCTTTACACTACTCCTGCCAACTTGGAAGAGGAGTACTTAATCCCAGTTAAAGTGCTGTACCCCGAAGGCTATTTCGAACAAGTGTCGAAATTTATACAGAATTCTGATCAAAAGAATATTTCAGAAGGTTCTACGCCGACGAGGCCACTAAAGACTTCCATCTCCGAAAACTCCGTGTTTGATTTAAACTCTGCTTCTGCAGATTCCGATAAAACTGAATCAGGTACAAACGACAGTTCAGACGTGGGCGATGATGCGTTGTTACTTGGTCCTCCGTTGGTCCAAAAGAACCACTTACAGCCATCCTATAATGTTACAGACTTAAATAATGCTCTTCATTTAGACAGTTCGAACAAAACACTTGCATTCTATGACAACAAGTCTGAAATTCCCCCAGCACTGGGTACAGAGCCTGACGAAGATAATTCCGTGAAAACGTCCATCCTCTACGGTGAGTCAGATCTAGAAGACACCACATCCGGCGAATCGGATTCTGATGTTCTAATAGAAAACGATAAGGACTATCCCATGGAATCAATCCTGCCTTCCCAGAACCTCAGCTCAAGTGGCAGTGTAAGTGATTTCGAAAATGATCAACTTTTGAAATTGGTCAAGGGCTCTCAAGTAGATAGCGTCTTCACATCGGGCTCTGACTTGAAAAATGAAACCTCTGTGAAGCCAATTTCTGATCTGATTTCAAATACAAATGTCTCTTTGTGGACTGTTCTTAATGAGACCGCAGGCTCCGTGCTGCTTGACGCCTTTGAACCGTCGGTAAACCTGAGTGACAGGGATGACTTGGACAACCATGTAGTCCCCAGAAAAGGAGCGGTTCTTAACACGAAAGACGATGATGGCGACATTTCATTGCCAGACCAATTGACTAAAATAAATGAAACTCTTGACTCTGTGGAAATGAATGTCGAAATACCGAAGTCACCACAAGTTAACTCAACACTCTTACGAGATGAACCAATGCTTAATGGAAGTGCAGTGTCAAATGGCGATGCTTTTGAACGAAGCAACGAGTATTCCAATGAGATCTCGCCTTCTGAATCGCTCACAGCAGATGACGCTGATCTTGCAAACGCGCCTCCTCTTAGAGATGGAAGTGCAACCAGCGAGGCCTCCTCTGACGGGTACACGTCTAAAGAGGATCTTTTAGCAAATCCTCCTTTGCTCCGAAATGAAAGCTCTGTAAGTCAAACTTATGACCAAAGCATTCAACTGACCAATGTTAATCCTTCGCTCAACTTTGAAGACAACTCCACTTTCATCCAAAACGAAAGTTCGTCCATCGGTTCTTCTGAACAGAGCGACGACCTGTTGAATGCAACTACGTCTAGTGACAACGCGAAGTCTGAAGAGGATTCTTTGTCAAACTCACTCAATCAAGGTGGAGAGAGTTCGTCAAAACAGTCTCATGTCCAAAGTAAGGCCCTTTCCAATGAAACTTCTTATCCAACCTTGTTGGAATCTGAACAGGATAGCCTTAGCCCAACTTTGATAGACAAAGGCCAACCCGCTTCCGAAGAAAATAACCATCAGGTCGATGAAGATGATGTCCAACAAGTTTCTCTTGAACGGATAGTGTCTCAGGACTCTCCTATCTCTGATTTGTTGAAAAAAAACACATACAATGGCGATTTGCTTGCCTCAAGCCCAACGATTGCTAGTGAAAACGAAACTTTGCAACGACCCAATGACTTAGCGCAAAATATTTCAGAATTGTCTTCAGATTCATTCTACCCAACGACCAACGAGGATGTTGACACTGGTTCCCCAAGCTCTGTCGAAAGCCTTGAGTACCCCACATCCGTTACTGAGTTGAGCACACAAATTTCCGTTCAAATTTTCACCACCTCCACAAACCCTGTGGTTCAACCATTACTCGAAACGACCACAAGTTCACGTGTGGAGTTCCTTCCAGAAAACGAAGAAGTCATTTCAACCAACAATGTCACACACATTTCGAACACAACGAGTGTTTCAGATGACGCCTCAGATGCCATCAACAGCGATCCCGAGAGCTCTGATGTTAGAACGGGTAAAAGTTCCATTTCAGGCTCTGCTCTAAATCAATTGGCAGCTGACGTCGACGATGAGAATCTGCGAGAAAAAGTACGCAACGTTGTCAATGTTGAAATTTCCGAGCAGCTTTCCAGAAATCTCATCCAATCGACTGAAAAACTCAGTAAGACCAGTTTCGATCACATTTCGGAAAAGGTGAAGGCGCCAGAGGCAGGAATGATAGTTTATCCCTCGCGCCATCAAGGGAGCGCGCCTAGACCATCTTTGTACACAACCACCACCGAGCACCCCAAGCCGCCGTCGCTGTATTATCCCATGATCTACCCGAAGAAGACCTCCCCTGAACCCATTACCAAAGCCGCTATTGTAATGCCAACCAATATGCTGGCGGTTATGGGCAATTCAAAGGAACCGAAACACATTGAAATGGTGTTCCCCAAAAATGCGAAGCCAAAGCTTAATGAAATGTTGCCGGGACATTTCCATCGAATGTACACTAAAGTCGAGGAGGAAAGTAAAGAGGTCGAGAATCACGATCCAAGCACAACGAGTGACGGGCAGGTGGTCAATGAAACAGGGTCTACGGCGCCCTCATACGAGAGGGAATCGTACATTCCTGTGAACGTCATATACCCTCCATCAAGTTTCGACTCCGTCCCCCAAGAGGGTGTGAATTGGTTCAAGGAGCCTGCGCAGCACTCTGAATTCGACGCCTCAGTGGGTCTGCGCATGGACGAGAGTGACAGAGATGATGAGTCGAATGAAGATGTCTCATCTGAAATGGATAGTCTTGAGGATGTAAGCCCATTGCAACCCGTCAAGACTGTGGAAATTCCACAAGTCAGCTCTTTGTCTCTCGTCAAGTCTGTGGAAGGGCAACAGCCCAAGCCTGTGGAAACTCCACAACCCCAGCCTGTGGAAACTCCACAACCCCAGCCTGAAAAAATATTTGTTCCAGGAGGTATTCCCGAATACATCCTCCGTACAATGGCAAGATATGCAGAGCCCTCAGTGGAGGAACCTCTCTTAAGCTCACAAAACTCCGCAGAGCACAATGATGACGATCTCTTGTCGGAGAACATTCGTAAAGACGAAGGCAACTATCTCAACTCAGACACGTTCCAAGATTCTGAAGAAAACGAAGTGAAACGCTTCCAAGTTGGCATCAATCTCATTGGCACTGCGCTGGATCAAGTCCATCGAGTCCAAGAGGCGGTTGGTCGCAAAGATATAGAACTTGTCCAGAATGAAATAGCTCCACAGTCTGATGAGATCCGTCTTCCAGTGGAAGAACCAATTGAGTCCATCCCCGACTCAGATAATGACAAATTTTTCACGTTCACATCCGAAGAAACCCACCGTAGAGCAGATTCAAATGAATTAACTGCCGACAGTCCAACCCTCATTGGGCAGCCAATTAGTGACTCCTTTAACGATTCAGATTTCAAACCAGAATCGCTTACACACGATTTTGCCGAACCACCTAGACACGACGACTTCGTAGATCCTCTCGAACTGTTCAAGGCTTCTGAGGTTCCACTAGCCCCTATGATTGAGAATTCCAATCAAATTAGGCCCGATTTCGACCACCAAGTTCCAGAGGATCCCAGTCCGTCCTCTCAGTCATCATCCGATCAATTAATTACCGATAACTCGAAAGCATCCGATTCTGAGTCCAATCAAGATCCATACGCATTGTCATCCATCAATAAGATCACTCAGCCTACGTCCAACACTGATGCGGCAGAATGGATAAAAAACGCTCCAACAGAATCCACATACACACCAGAGAATACCGCATCAAGCTCTGAGGCACCACAAAACCAGAATAACACTGAAACACAATACACTATACAACAACACAACTATTTTCACGAAACTAGTACCATAAGTTCTCTAGATAATACTATTGTTATTGATAATTTAAAAAATTCCCCAAATACCATCACAGAACCAAAGAGAGTTGAGAACTTACCGACGCCGACTATAATTCTGGTAACACCAGGATCAACTGTGCCGATCACAACGACACCAAGCACTACGACAACTGAGCCAACAACAACCACTACTAGTACAACTACTCCTACAACAACAACCACAACAACAACAACTACTACAACGACCCCACCTCCGCCTTCAACAACAACAACAACAACAACCAGTACCACACCAAGTACAACTCCAGCAACAACGACAACCACGACACCACCTCCAACCACAATGGCGACCACCACAACCCCGGCAACCACAAGCACTGTGCCCACTACGGTAGAGATGTCGACGCCCTCACCAACAAGTCCGAAACCACAGATTACTGAGCAGCCCACTGCGGCCCTAGTCAGTGTTAGTAGTGAACTAGAGAGGAACATCAAGCTGCTGGAGCAGCTGCTTGCCTTGCAGGAATCGCTGAAGCCGAAGACCAGCAGTACGACTTCAACCACAACGCCATCTACTACGACCTCTACCACAACCACCACCACTAGTACGACCACAACCACAACCCCGCCTCCACCGCCACCGCCGTCACCAGCAACGACAACAACAAGCACAGCCAAGACGATATCAAATCAAATCAAATTTCCCTCAGCGACAAGCGCTGACGACGTTCAGTTCCTGAACACCTTGGTAAGAATTTCCGATTTGCTATGGACAAGTTAATCTAACTCCCATTTCAGCGCCAACTCCTACTCCGGCAACAGCAAGGAGCTCAGAAGCCGTCGACGACGCCTTCGACTACTGCCACCACGACGACCACGCCGAGAACAACGACAACAACTAGGGCGCCCGTCACGATTTCTCAGCAGAAACTTGAAGACCTTCTGAACAGCTTCTCAACGCCTACCTTCACCACGACAACTGCCAAGACGATCAACTCAGAGGACGTCGATTTCCTAAACTCTCTGGTAAGTGGAATGAACTTTCAAGGCGCCCAGTAATCTCATCCATTGATGTGAACACATTTCTTCCCATTTTAGCGTGACATAGGAAAACTACGAGTTACGACGTCAACACCGCCAACATTCGCCAACCGAATCATCGAACTGGCTCTGCAGAACCGTCAAATCACTCCGACAACGCCCATCCACATCACTGCCAGGACGACAACTACCACCACCCTTCCTCCGTTCACCCCACTGCCAGCAAGAAAGTTTCCCACTCTTCTGCCCGCTCATGAGATTGAACAACATCGCCAGGACCAGGCAGCGCTGTCTGCCGATCTGTCGCTCCTGTCGTCACTTCTGGGACGGCGCGTAACAATAGCCGACCTGCCGCAGATCACAAAGCAATTCGGCGGTGGAAATCGCCAGCCAGTGCAGCGCCCAATTCCCACCCAGAGGACAACCCCCAGAACCACCACCACAACCGAGAGGCCCATGACTCGGAATGAAATAGCCGAGATCGAGAAAAATCTGAACCTTCTGTCGTCGCTGCTTGGTCGGCCAGTGTCACTTAACGAGCTGCCACTCATTATGCAAGAACTACGGTCCGGACGCAAGCCGAAAGGAACTGCGCCCGGAGCGAGAATCAATTTGATTAGTCCAGCCGCTGCGAAGAGCACAACGAGTCGACCGAGAACTACACCCAATGTTCGTTCGCAGACGCCTATAAGCCAAGAGGAAGTCATCGAACTGCTCAAGGACCCGTCAATCGGAACCGCCCCCGAACAGCTGAATATCTACGGAAAGACCAACGATGCCGTTCTGGCGGCTGTCCTCAAGCAGAGAGGCATCGGTCCCACGCACAACAACATCCCCATCAATGTGAGTTCATCAATAATCACCATCCTCCATTCGCAAATAACAACGTTTTCCTCTCCCAGCAGGACTTGTTCCTTCAAGGACCCACACCGATGCCGTACCAGACGACTCGGGCAACACCACCACCACCGCCGCCGCCAACCCAAAGACGACCACTCCTTGACGGTCTGGCTTGGCTCTGGCGAACATGGCAAGACACAGCGCCAGGCACTCGCGGTTCCCGAAACAACCGCCAGCCAACGGCAGCGGCGTCCACGCGACTCGAAAGCCCGTTGGCTGTCGGCGGGTTCGGTGTGGCCGTGCCCGTCCCGGCAAACTCCGACGAAGTAAGTTGGCATTCAATGCCACCACAGTAGTCTGCACTTTTCCATTTTCAACATGCTTTGCCCATGCAATCCTATGCTTTCATCGTTCCCGTAGTCCTAGTTGTCCGAATGCAATTCAACAACCGAACCGCTTCAGTAGTTTATTTGATCTAACCCAAATGCACTAACACTATACCTTCATGCTATCGCCGCCTCTGTAAGACGGTGCTTTGTCTAAATTTATTTCTAAAACCCTGCAATTGAAAACCGAAACCGAAACCGAACCAAAACCAAAAACAATCCTCCTGTGAACCTTGTAGGGTGGAGAGTATGCCGATTTGCAATATCCCCAAAACCAAAATCAAAGCTTAGGACAGGGCAATGGTTTACTAACAGCGGCCTTTGGTGTTACAAGAGCGGTAACGCAGTTTCTGGGCGCTGCATTCCAGGTGAGTTTTTTTGTTTTCAAATTGCGTAAATGATTTCCGTGTTTACAAAAGTTCGTAAATATGTACATGCTTAGGAGTAATTAAGAAAGATCCGACGGTTAGATAAGGGATTTATTAAACGTGTACGCAACTGCTGCCTTTCCTTCCTCTTGAATGATAAACTAACGTCCCGCCAATACAGCCTTTGTAAAGACTTTCTCTGGACGATCCCCACTTGTACTCGAGAGCGTTGGTTTCACAATGGGACAAATTCACTTCCGCACTCGTACAGTTGCAAGAGTACTTAAAGATCTCTACGGGCACAATTTCGCCGGCCCGGATGGAACACCTCTGACGGCAAAACCACTGCGTAAACTTTTTTCATCTATTCTACTCTCCAGGACTCTTGCCGAGTAGATGGAGAACAGCATTTATCCACTCCGTCCCTAAAAAGGGCGAATCTTCGTACCGACCCATAGCACTTACCTTCGTTCTTTTTTTGGTCATGGAAACGCTGATAAATTGTCAGCTTATGACATACATGTCTTGAATCTTCTCCGTGTTGTGTGTGCTATTTTTCTCTCACGAGTGAAATGGACCTACAGGCTTACGCCGACTCCGAACGGCCAAGTTTGAGAAGCTTTTTCTAGGCAGGAAATAAACTCTGACCATTGCCAGTGACTCGAAAAAGGTGGGGCCGTGAACATTAGTTTTGTCGCACAGAGCAGGAATCGAACCTATGACGTGGAGGTTGGGGTCGACGCACATATCCACAACGCCACGGGTCTCTACTTCTATGGATTAGAAACTACCTTTCGAACCGTTCCATCCAAGTTGTTTTGAGTGGGTTCAAGTCTGGTATCCACAAGAAAAGACTGGTATCCTCCAAGGCTCTGTTCTGTCACCGACACTCTTTCTCATTTTTATAAATTATCTCCTGTATGCTTCTTCTAATCCAATCCACTCCTTGGCTCATGACAGCACCCTCAGCTTTTCATATGCGTTTCAAGACTGACAATAATGCCCTTCGGACGTAGTATTGACACTGCAGTGTATTCTTGACAGCTTAATTAACTGGGGTAAGAACAACAGAGTTCCACTCTCAATGCTTTCAAAACTGAATGCTGTCTGCTGTTTCTAAAGTGAACCCCTGGTAATCACTCATTATCCATGAATAGCGCTTGTATCGACGAAACCCAAAAACTTTCCATCCTTGGTATGTACATCAACACAACACTTAGTTGGAACGATCACATATTCGAGGTAGCCAAAAATGCTGCGAAATGTTTAGGTTTCCTTAATCGATGCAAGAAATACTTCACCCCCTCTGATTTGGCTTTAATCTATAAGGCGTATATTCGCCCTAAGCTTGAGTATAACGCTCATATCTGGTCTGGTGCAAGATATGAACCCCAAGAACACCCTGCACCTACTAGATAGAATCCAAAAGGGAGCGATTAAACTTATAGGAGACAACGATATCGCAGGTTCATTAGACTCGCTTGAACATCGACGTACCGTGTCTTCTTTGTCCGTGTTTTATCGTTATTTTAACAAACGATGCTCAAGTGAGCTAGCCAATTGCATTCCTCCTCTCCTTGAATTCACCCGCAATACACGTCTCGCCAGGAATGCACATCAGTTTACCCTTAAGCCTCCTTTCGGACGCACAGTGAAATTTAGAGACTCGTTTTTCAGCCGCACTACACGAATATGGAATGCTCTTCCCAGCCCAATATTTTTCCATAGACTACAATCCGCAGAAAATTAAGACCAATGTGCACAGGTACCATCTCTGACTCTCTCCCACTACACCTTCCGCCCGTGCTGTGTCTTGACCTCGAACAATTAAGGGTATTAATAATCCCTTGATCACGCGCAGATTAAGAGGGGGCTACAATTTTGCCATATACTGACCCAAAGCGCGGAGTATAGGTGCAGTGTCTGTTGCCTCTTTGACAGGCTAGTTGACACTAAGAATCGACAGTAGTATTTTTGTACCATTTACTTTAAAGACTGCAATGTAACAGAACAATTGAGGCAATAAAATGCGAAAACGGAACGTGAATATCCGCCATTCATGCGGATAGATCTGATGAATACTTACTTGCCTTTTAGGCCGTCGACCCATGGAACGAGTCTAACAATTGCTGCTTCCAGTCATCAAGACCAAGCTCTCTTACCGCCGCCATGACTTGATCTCTATACCAGAGGATCGGTCTTGTCTGGTGGATACAGCGACACAAAAAGGTTTCTGGAAGAGTCTTCTTACCTTGAGAAGTGAAAAATCACTACAGGGACCTGTGTTTACTGCTTGCCATCACTTACACTGACTTGTGCAGATGTTGCAGGTATGATGAAAAATAATAATATGCAATCCGAGGAAGCTACTAGAAAAACACCTCTTTGTGGAGTTCCAAAATTGCACTTCGAAGTTCGAACTGAAGATCCACATACTCACTCATCTGTCATCCACTAGAAATCCAACTCCGTGTTCTAAGTAAATCGGGCTGTCAGCCACATAATGACATCCTTAAAAATGCTTACTTACCATTACCGTTCTGAAATGATAGCTGTTTACATTCATGACAGCACGTAGGTGCCGAAGTGGATACGCGTATTAATCCACGTACGAATCGAGTGAATGACGTCAGTTCGTTCCATATATGGTGTATTAACCTCATTTTTTGCGGACCATGGTGGGCGTAATACTTTTTGCATTCTGCGTGTCGTTTTCGGAAATTTAATCAATTAAACCCAAGATTGATGGATGGATTCAATTTGTTGGAATTTGTACTCGTTCATGGTTTATAACTTGCGACTGCGGGACTCGGAAGAGAATTAAATCGCCTAAGAAAGGTTGATATGCTGGAGAGGAACAGCAAACACTTACAAAACATGCCGTCCAAGCTAATGTGAATCAAGAATTTAAATCAGTTAACTCTAATTGAATTGAATACTCCACCTTTAGTTATTTTTAACCAAGTTGCTTGATGTTCTTTTCCCCTTGCGATCTCCACCTTAAAGGGCATCCTCTATTGCGTTGTCCCACATGTGTGTGGAGTTGAAAACTCTTTATGCCAGAGATAGATTGTCCATACGCTGTACATAGTCCAGTCACGACGATGGATGCGTAGACACCAGCCTAGGATCATGTACAGACGGTACAGCTTGTGATTGAATCATCCCCATTTTGCAGATCTGGGATGATCAGTGTCTTAGCGCTTACTAGGAAATAAAACATACGTATTTGTAGCAAACATAAAAAATAAATAGCGTGGTTTAAGTATTCTCCATTATAACTGTCGGATCTTTATCTTAATTTTGTTCATAAATTGTTTTATTTTTAAGAAATTTGTTAATAATTTCGTCGCTTATTTTTTGGGAATTATATACAATGGTTACAGACAAAACACAGTTCTTGCCATTCTTTGTATTTCCCTAATATTTTTACTAATTTATGCTTTTTGCTGTTTTGTCATACAGTATTCGAACGACCAATTACATGTATTTTGTTATGTTTATGCTAAGCATTAAGTTAGAATCTGCATTTCTTTATTTTCGTTTTTATAAGTTAGTTTTTTGGCACTAAAATATTTTACTATTTTCTTAAAGTTAATCAATATTTTCTTAAAATTGCTTATCACACCCTATAATTTCATATTCTGTTTGAATTAAAAAAAAAAGTTCTGCTTAACGTTGAGATTTACATACCCAGTGCGTTCACATTACACTAGGCAATTTGGCGGACTTGTTTCGTCAAAGCGCAGTGATGGTGCTCTCCTTAAAAATTAACGATCCTAAACGACATCGAGAAAAATATTGCTCGTTTTCACAGTGCGAGCTAGAGCTCGAAAATAAAAGTTAACCTTTATTCTCGTGTGGTTTCTCACTGACCGATATTATGTTGCTCATCGAAATTTCGATCTTGCTCTGAGATATATTTAAGCATACTCAATTCCTTGCTCTTCGCTTTAGAGTTTTTTTTTCCATTTCAAATATAACACTCAACTGCTGACATTTTTTATAAGAATTAAATGGAAAAAATCAATCTAAAACCTCTTTCGTCAAGAATAAATCAAAAGTCTTAAATATGTAGAATTGAATTAATGTATTTATTTCCTACAGATTATAAATAGAAGAAAGCTTTATACATGACATGGGCATTTTTTTAAAATTTTAATTAAACTTTACAAAAAGGTAAGGTTCAAGGGTTTTAGAACTAAAGCTATACCTTTTCTCGCTGAGAATATAATTCAATAAAGGAGAGGCTCTCTCGACAGTTACTTGGATTGATGGCACGAAAAGTACGACCAATGCAAGCTTATTAACATATAGACTTTTTAGCTTTAATTTATGAACAAATGAAATGGAAAAAGTGCGTACATATTTGATAACATCCAGCTGATTCGATTCATGTCACTGCTTAGATTTGCTTTCCATTAATATTCTGCAATGCTTTCTAAGTACAGCTTTTCATGTGTGGAAGTCACATCTGGACGACATCTTGAAGTGCTACGTTTAAATTGTGACCACTCTACAAATCAAAAATACAGCACTTCGATTTTACTGTTCTCATTATACTGGAAGAACATTCTATATTGAAATGACTAATCAAATCACTAATCAGATAAATGAGATTTATTTTTTTTTTCTCTCTGTGATATCGCTCACTGATTGATCAGAACCTAAACAATTCTATAAAAAAGGTTTCTCTAGGACCAAGAGCGAAAAAATTATGGTGATGCTAATCGGCTATTGAGTGACAGTTTTTTAAAGTCTCAACAAGAGAGAGTATTTCAAAAACCTTTCAAAAGGTTGAGAGTTATTTTCGAGCACTGGTGCGAGCTTAAATGTCGATCCGATGAAAAACTCAGAATCAATTGAAATTGCCATTGGTGAATTCAAATTGAAAATGTTAAATACTAGTCAATGCTTACCATTGGCCTTTGTGGGTTGGCGTAGAAAGTCTTGATGGTAGTATGACCTTGAATCAACTTCACCAGGAAGTTTTCCGCTAGTATGAGTTTCGTCCTCTTGCATTGAACCTTTTGGAGTAGAATTTTCTGTACTTGGATGCTGCCGTTCTGAAAAGGCAAGGCAAGCCCTAAGACAAGCCCTCTCAAAAAGTCGAATCTTTTCCATCAAGCTTGCACTCACGTTGAACCACCCGGGACAGCCATAGGTGAGCATTGGCCGCATGAGGGCTATGTAACACATTAACTCGCATCGAGTTGGCTGTTCTAAAACAAACTCTTTGTCTAACTAATAGTCAGTGGGGTGCCTTGCAATTTACATTTACAGCAATTTGTTTTGTTATTTGTTATTAATATCATGGACTAGTAATGTATATGAACGAATATCAATTTATTATTAAAAATGGAGTGTGTTCCGATTCAGTGAGTAACATTGCGAAAGATGCGATATACGAACTTTTAAGTCGCAAGTTTGGCGATAAATCGCATCATCTGACAACCCTAATTGTCACAATATCCTCACCAGCAGTTGAGTTCTGTTTGTTTTCAAACAAAATCCCTATTTTGTTCATGTTTCTCTTAGTTTGTGCATTCAATAAGTTCCAATGACACTCAATCCTGGACCTACTTATGCCTGTGAAAACGAAAGCCAAATTTACATTCGATCCTACACTTAGTTAAGCCATCAGATAAGGTTGGACTATTAAATCGAGCAATAGTGGCGTTTACTTTTTTAGGATTTTTACTTGGCGATCATATTCATTCAATCGCTCTAAATTATCACAGGAAATTGCGTACTACGGTCATACCAATGATGTTAAATTTTTTTTAAATGCGGTCGACACAGGAAAGTTTCATACGAACGCCAATGGTTCGTTGCACACTTGGACACTTGTACGACCTAGTACAAATTGGCATATACAACGCGATAGTACAATGAACCACATGTGGTACAATGTGACCGCCGCTTAAAGTTCTTCTGCTTAGTTCTGGCCAAAATCGAACAAAATTAAAAGAAGGTGTTGCGTTTCGAAGAGTTTCAGTTCTTCATTGCGTATGCATAAAAACTAAGTCTATTTATGCTCAAAGTTCTGGCTGACAGTCCGCCCAAATGTTAAACTAGGTGCAGTCCGTGTTTTCTCTAAACGCTTCCGTCAATAAGTAGTTTTCGTCACACATACTCGATTGACTCTAGGGGTAATTGCAGAAAAACGTTTTTTCTGATCCACCAGATTCTTCAATTAAGACAGACAAGGTAAGAAAAATTGGTTTAAAATGGAAATTTTGAAAATGGAAAAAGTCTGGCCTACTTATTGACAGAAGGGCTTACCCTTGTCAGATTTGTTTATGAACAAGTCCATCTTATATAAGATCGTCAGTCGCATATTTTGTGGTTCAATCTAAAGAACTTCAACTTTGGCTTCAAATAAAAGTTAATTTTAGTTGAACTAGTACCCCATTACGCCCTCCTCGTATTTCTGTAGAAGAATTATCTTCTTATAGGGATGTAAGGATGTATACAGATGTATACAAATAACTGATTTCAAAGGCTGAGAAGAAATTGAATTTATTTGATAGATACCTCTGCACTTGGAGAGTACGTGGCGTAATTTGAAGGTCCTACGGGTACAAAATTTCTTCTATATATGTAACTACATTGATATCGTCAATGTTGAGGGTTAGGACCCATCGAAGAAGTAAGGATACGACCCCTGATGAATGAGATTATCTCTCTCATTGTTCACCACTGAATTATTAATAATCAATTTCAGAAATAACACATACAAGTGCCAATAGGGTTAGTTTATATTACACAGCAAATAACTAGGATATTTATATGAATATATTTCTTATATATTTCTTACTAAATACAAATTTCCCATTCCAACAGGGTGCAGCGAAATCAGTACAGACAGCATTCGCGCCACAAGCGCAAACCAATTTGATCGGGCTAAGCGGTTGAAAGTCCATATTTAAACATAACTTTTTTACTTAGAGGATAAAAACGTATCTTTAACGAAATTTATTTATTAAAAAACAAAACACAAAACCATAACCAACGATATCTCAAAATGAAGCAAAATATATCCACAACAGCACAAACGAAAGGTGATCCCTAGTCCTTAGGAACAAAACAATTATTCATCGCATATATTATGTATAAGTGTAAAAGAAACATTGTTACATGTTTTTTCTTAATTTAATGATAATCACGTCGGAGTTTGCAAAATTTGGAGACTGTGTAATTTAAAAGCAGAGTCCTAGGAAAGGAGCATGAATGTGCACTTAAATGCTTAAGTATTTTCGTTTCCAGGTGGATTATAAGCCCAGTGAAATATTTATGTTATAATCAAAACCACTTAAATGTGCATTTTTATTTAAAGCAATATCAATGTAAGGGTATGAATTTCCTAGATACATAACGTAGAGTAGTAAGTGTGATGATGGTGCATACTTTAGGGTAAGGCGTCTCATGGAGTCGTGGCAATCTTGTCCGAGTAGGAAATAATTTAAGAATGCAATTCGAATATAAATAATTAACTTATTGTTATTGTGATTGTTTCCTTTTTAGAACAAGATTATAGTTTTCGTAACTGTATATATGTACTATTCTACTTAAATCTTAAGAGCTCATTTTGTTAACGAGTGTAGTCGTAATTCGTCGGATTAATTTTATACATTATACATATGGAAAATAAATACATATATGACTTAATAATTGGATAGTATTTTTATTCATTTGTTCGTGATGTGCAGTCTAATTAAAAAAATACAACTCAATTTGTGGGTTACACTGAAAATTGGGTCAACACACCCAGATGGCGGTTCTTTCTCTTGTCAAAATATTTTCACGGTGAGTAGAGTGCTTTAGAAAGCTGGGTCTGATTAGAATGGGATTATGGGATAGAATACCCTTCATTCAAATAAAACTTAACATCTTAATATCGCCGTTCCCTGACAAAACCAAGAAGTCGACATAGTCATAACCTACAACACGTCGTAGGCTCAGATGGCATAACATCAGAGCTCTTCAAGGCTGGTGGCGATGTTCTTGTATGGAGCATGAACCAGATCCTTTACCGAATAGGGGAAGACGAAAGAATGCCCGAATATTGAAATATCCACAATTCACAAAAAAAGCGATCCTGCCTCCTGCAAAAAATGTAGAGGTATATGCCTGATCAACGTCGCCTACAATATTCTATCCGGCATACTGTGTGAACGTCTAAAGCCGTCAAAAACCTGTGAACTATTTGAAACCTGCACCGGATTCTCGCTGTCGTGTGATTTTTTTTCAATTCTTTGTAATAACTAGAGAAGTGCAGTGGGCTGCTGTAAACACGAATAGCGCTATTCAGAAATTGTTTGTTGTGCAACATTTAACATTACTGCCATTTGCATTGACTCAAAGTGTCATCTCCATCCACGACAATTCGCCTACAAACTTTTTCATCACTTTCTGGTACAAAATTCGACATTTTTAACACTATGAAAAAATAAGATTTTGTCTGTTCAATGACTTGATGTATACTAAATATTTTTCACAAATGTCATAGCAAACAAAAAAAAAAAATAAGGGCTCGTGCACAGCAAATATTGCACACCTGGTATTTCGCGCTATTTTTAATTTCCCATTAATAATTTGTGTCTTATTTTCAAAAAAAAAAAAAAAACATATAGCATATTCTGTCGAGCAAGAATCGATCCGCCGCACACCATAATTTAGGCCCGACGTAGAATCGCACTAGGCAACCGATGCTACATCGACTTGTCAAACAAAAGGGCTCAAAACACAACGGACCAAAATCATGCCTTAGAAAACTTTTATTCTGTTAGTACTGCATGTGGAGCCGAAAGCAAGCAAAACTGCTGAGCTGATTATTGGTGCATGCCAAGGAATAGTTCTATGTCGGATATATGGTCCCGTGTGCTAGGAAGGTGAATGGATGAAAAGGCACAACGGCGAACTCTACGAGTTGTGGATGTCCATGTAGTCCGGAAGGTAAAAATCCGTTGAGTACACTGGCTCGCCCACACCGAGCGCATGGACAACAACGCTCCAGCAAAGAGGGTCTTTGAATCCGAGCCTTCTGGTGTGGTAAGAAGAGGAAGACCGAATCTCCTGTATAGAGACCAAGTCATCGTGGATGTAAGACAGTTTGGTCTTGATGACTGGGAGAAGCGTGCTCAGGACCATCATCGATGGAAGGCAGCAATTGCTAAGGCTTAGGCCCTCCATGGATCATTCTCCTGATAAGTAATCAAATAAGTATACAAAAAAAAACGAATAAATAATAAGATTCTGATTTGTGACTCTGATTAAAGAAAACCTCAGGATTAGCTTCTAAAAAAGAAAACATTTCTAGAAAAAGAGAAAAAGATTATATATTTAAACTTAAAGGAACTTCATATTTGAGTTTAAAAAACTGCGGCTGAAATGGCTCCTCTTTGCAACTTCCGCGATTTTAGACTTCGACTGGACATTTTAGTCCACGAAATAAAAAAACAGTAAAGTTTCCTTCAAGTAAACGTATCAAATATAGCCTACTGGGTAACATATGAGGTAGTATACACTGTAATTTTTTCTCTCATTTTGATTTTCAAAACACACTTTCAAAAATGTGATGCTACACAAATTTATCAAATACATAACAGAATTTTGTTTTAGAAAACCGTAACCAATTTAACACCAAATTCAATGTAAAAACACTTTAGGAAACTTACCAAAAAATTACAACGAAAGTAGAAAAAATGCTATACCCCGCATAACTTTGGCTCACTCCAAGCTCTCCACGAAAGACTGAGACTAAGCCAGTTTGCACCTTTTCGTTATGCATATTTTTTTTATTATGCTGTGGGTTTTGGTTTGGGAAATACAGTGGACGACCACATTGCCCCCGTAGGCCACATTTTGTGCACTTACTCTACACATATAAGTCTAAAGTCCTAAATTATAAAAGGGGTACGATAGACCTATCGTGGTCGCACTGCAATGAGACTGCTATATTCACATTGCATTTTCAATTCTTATGTATATGCGTATGAGGTTATATTAAGTTAGGTTAGGTTATTGGGCTGCCAGAGAAATTGCAGCACACAAAGACCATTGTGAATCCCATAGTCAGATTACTACCAGATATCGACAACTTTAGTGATAGTGCTGTTAATTTGATCCCAACGGCAAATGCCACGACCAGATTTCATTGGTATTCGAACCGGGGACTCCACTAAGCAAAGACAATTACTCAATCAACAGCTGTTTATATGTATATGCGGATAAGATTTGGATATTTTTTTATTGAAAACTGATGCCATGAATGTGTGTTTATACAATTAAACTAATTTTATGAAGGAGATACGCCAGCATTCATTTACAATCAATATTCAGTGAGGATTGATAGTAAAATTATTTTGTTTCTACTCATAAAAATATGACGTACATGTACGGCCAATTTCCGTGCACTCAATCATTGTTAGTGTCCAAGAAGTTCTCAACACATCATAGGTCTATTTTTAAAGAATCGCATACATACAAGCTTCCTTTCCTCTCAAAAACGAATTGAATTGTTTATTTTATTTCAACCATTCCGGAAGAGAAATTTATCAAAAAACATATTTTCCGTAAATTTTATATTGCATTTTTTAATTTATGATGAAAGCATTTTTTGGAGATGAATTACAGCATCAAAAAGAAAATAAATGTTGCAAAATTCATGAATGATTCTGAATATTCGATATCCATATGGTCTTGAAAACGATTTTGGGGGAATAGCTACGATTGTTTGGAAATAAAATGAGGATAACAAGTGCAAATGTGTAAACAATCAACATTTTTACGATGTGGTGAAAAGAATCAATTTGCGAAACGAAAACACCTTCAATTTGTTACTGAAGTATTTTATCTTTGTTTAAATGTAAAGATCTATGAATACGATATGTCCGTATAAGGCGGTTGTTGTTCTCAAATTAAGCAAACAGTCAAATAGAAGATGAAAGTTAATGACCGCACTGATTAATCACTGCACAACAAGGCTGAACAGTTGGAATTTTGAGTATCTCACTCAGTTCTTGGATGAGTTGACGATGAACAATTATTTTTATATTTCTAATTCTAACTTCTAACTCTTTCTGCTATTTCTAACAAAATTGGGATGACAAGGATTTTTTACGTGAATGAGAATGGTGTGTTATTCTTTCATTTGTAATCATTTTTATTTTTCTTATTTCCTTACTATTAAAAAAAATATTGATTACATTGTTCAAACTAAGAATCTTGGAAATTGTAAATTATTCAATCAATATTAGCTAGTTTTTTTTACAAGGTTCATCGCATCAAGACAGCACTGCAACGTTTTTGATTACACCACTTGTTGTATTGCCTAGGCGAGTGATAAGTTGCTCTCCTTTCAAACAAGTAACAACAGCCAGCCAGTTAGAAACAGAATCATTCTCCGTCCAACTAGTCTAAATCATTTGTTCCCCGTTTGTAGTTATGTAATGAATATGAATTCAAAAGCAGTTATTGGGTGAACCTATTTTAAGACATTTACATGAATATTGTAGGAGGAAATAGCGTACACGTCATGAGGCTTCCTTCGTAGAGGCACGAATAAAATGTAATGTAATAATTTTGTTTAATTTTGGAAAAACTGAAGAGTACATCGAATTTAGTTACAAATTGAAATCTACAAATCGCCAAAACTGATATCCATTATGAGTTTGGTGCAAATGGATAAATATTGGTTGACATAAGTTGTTCGTTGCTTGATATTCAGGTTATTTATGGGGATTCTTTGTGTTGCCTCTTTTTGAAATTATTAATGATACGATGCCTTCGAAGGGCGAGTGTAGCTTGTACTTGACCACATTAAATCTTACAAAACTGTTCGTGATAAAAAAAAGCTGTCCTCCGGCGTCACAATCTCATTTAAATAACAATAGATGAATTCGTGATTAGATTTAGTTGTAGCACTTTTTACATTTGTCACATATCACTGTTACAACCCATCAAAACTTTGTAGAAAAGCTTTTAATACCAGTCACGAAATATATGCGTAACGTGAAGACAATGCATAATAATGGTTTGAAAATGAGCTGGAAAAAGTAACCGGTCTACATATTGCTAGCCACTGTGGTTATACATTAATACACAGGGAGTTTACAAAAATTATTATAATATGATTAAATACGTAATCTGCTTTGTTTGTATTTTTGTTTAGTAACACACCGACACTGAAGCATTGATCTTTATTCTGTGTATTATTACGAGGGTTGTCTGAAACCGTCCCGACCGAGTCGATGTGAGTGTTCTGAAAAAAAAAGTATGGAATTGTCAATAAGAAATAAGAAAGGTCAAACATGATTTGAAGTCTGTGTAAGGGGGCTCTGTAACTCATGAATTTAAACGTGGCCGTAAGAACTTGAAAGATGATGAACATTCGGGACGTGACGATAGTAGTAACAATATGGGTGGCGCTACAGCCCGTAGAGCTGTAGCCCGGCCTAATTCCTCAGCAACCATACGCGTTGTGTGTGCTATTGTTCTCTCACGAGTGGAAGGGACCTACAGTTTTATGTCGCCTCCGAACGGCCAAGTTTGAGAAGCTTTTTCTTTTATGATTCTAAAGAACTTATGGCAAGTCTGAAAATCGGGCGCAGGACGGTCCTCTGCGAATTTTCATCTGAATTTCCAACTCTCATTTAGACTACCACATCATTGTACCGTATTTCAGGGAGAAACGAAAATCTCTGGACGCAGTTTCATTTAACTCCAAGACGTTCCGTAATTGCCGCCTATCTTTTAACGAGATTGCCAAGTATTTCAACATCCTACTCATGTGAGTTCCGGAACACAGTGAAATACCAGAGAATTGTGAAACAGACGTACTCAATAGAAAGGGCAACAAATCAATGCTTTTTTCCGGATGGTGACCTGTCATCCATAGCTATTGCTACAGCTAAACATCTATTCAAGTTTGAACCGCTAAACCAAACCAAACGTAGATGGCCCACTGGCACTGGATGTATCATTACGAAACAATCATAGCCTAACCTTAAGCCCAAATGCTCAAGTGACTTTATAATTATGAGCATGCGAAATCTCAGATTTCTAATCGTCGTGCTAAACGGGCGCCATCCAGATTAGGCATTTCCTAAAATGGCCTCTGCAGAAGCAGCAAAGATGAAAATGATGAGAAGACTATTAAACACCATAATGTATACAAGATTACGTTTTTAGGAAATCCGTCATGTTTTTGATGACGTAAATCGAGATGCGCGACATACAATTTCAAGAAAATTTTGTTAGCTTTAGAAAAAAGTACGAGACATAATCATTTTTAGACTAATATGAATGAATGATTTTTCCTTGCCGCAATTAGCGATTTCAATCTCTCTCATCTCTATCTACGTCACATATGTCATTAAAGGCGTGATTTTGGATCTCTGTAACTGCAATGCCCTCTTCTCTTACAAATTCAGATACACCTGAAGAATGTCAAAAACAGACACCTCCATTGCTTTATTGAAAACTCCAACCGGTTTGCGAACTAAAGGGTGATCTTTTAAAAGCTATAGGAAAGTTAAAAAAAAAACATTAAATTCAGAAAAATGCATGAAATCATTATTTGAATCGATAATACGGTCCAAATGTTTGAAGATTATTTCATGCAAATGTTGACTTTGACTGCGCCTCAAATGGTCCATCCGCTTAGTACAATTTTGGCATACTCTTTCCAGCATTTCGGCCGGTATCTCACGAATAAATGCTTCAATTATGTCTTCCAATGCGTCAATTGGACCGGGCTTGTCTGTATAGACATGAGCTTTAAAATATCCCCACAAACAATAGTCTAAAGGCGTTTAATCGCACGATCTAGGCAGCCAATTGACCGGTCCCGAACGTGAAATAAAATGTTCACCGAACTCGCCTCTCAATAAGTCCATTGTTGTGTGTGCTGTGTGGCATCTGGCACCGTGTTGTTGAAGCCACATGTTAAGCAAGTCAAGGTCTTGCAAAATAAGTTGGATATCATCACACGGTAGCCCTCACCATTCACAGTTACGTTACGATTCGCATCATCTTTGAAGAAGTACGGTTCAATGATGCCACCAGCCCATAAACCGCACCAAATTGTGACTTTTTCTGGATACATTGGTAGCTCTTGCAATGCTCTTGGCTGATATTTACTCCAAAATCGACAATTCTGCTTATTTACGTACCCATTGAGCCAAAAAATCCAAAAGCCATAAAATGGAATAAGCGTGCTACGAACTTTCTTAAGAGAGCACGCATTTTCATAATAAAATTCAATAATTGGCAAGCGTTGTTCGTTTGTAAGACGATTCATGGTTAAATTATAAACCAAACTGAAGATATTTGACACTGAAACAAAGCACGAAACGTGAGTCAACTGTTTAAACCAGTTTTGCCAAAAGGATAATAGCTAAAAAATCACAGTTTAGTACTGGAGCCACTGGAACTTAGCAATCTAAAAGTCGACTAAATATAATCGTTCATCGACATAAATCGATATCCAATGTCGCCCAAATTTCGTTGCAGTAGATTGTTGATTACTTCTACAGTACCTGCCTGACCTGACATATTCGCTCTGTTTTTAGTTCGAAGGCATGCATTAATGTATGGAGCATATAAGATCTGTGTGCATATAATGCCAAAGACTGTGGTAAAAGTTTGGTTTACACTTTTTACAATGAACGTCTTATCACGGCATTGATCATAGTTTAATTGTGCACACGTAAATGTTTTTTTTTAATCAACTGAATGTCGGGCAATAACTTTGATTTGCTATGTGGTATGGAATATTGTCCTGGCCGCCTGTATTCTCATATATCGACAACCTATTGTTTACGGCAGACTATCTTTATAAGCACCTTGCAATGCAGGAAATACAAATTAGGTTTGTTGTTTTAAAAGACTAAATCACGTAAGCTCGATTTCGCACTTTTCTATTTCATGTACATAAGTAAAAATATGTAAGTGCTTTGCGAACAAAAATCACAAGTGGTAACACTGATTCTGAGTAAATGATAACCACTGTTAAGACCAAAGTGGGACAAATCGTAAAAAAATAAAAAAAAAAATGAGCTATCATATTTTGAACAGATTATTCGAATGAAGATTATGTGTGTACATTCTATTGTACACACAAACAAACATAAGAAGATATTGTATTTGAGATAGTATACGAGCGATGAATTCTGAAATCGGCAGTTAATTGCTTTGATTTCGCATAAATACTGTTCATAAATGGACGTAAGTGTGTGTATTTAAATGAATAAAAATAAAACGGTATAACAGATTCAAGGCCAAGATTAAATATCATAAGTTCCTCGCTTGGTGGTGGAGTTGATGAAAAAAACTGTAAGAGGCGTTGTACAGTGGCCATAAGATAAGACGAGTCAGTGAATAAAATACATATTTACTGCTTGACTCCGAATAAAATGAATAAATGACTGCAAGATCTGTTGATCCTACTCAAGAAAGAGGTTTAGTTTCACATCATCTGTTTAAGAGAAGAACTTAGTTTTTATTGTTATTAAGCTCGAGATTTCGTAATGACTTGTTGAAAATATTACAAGTGAAAAATGGGATGCGATTTGATAGGGTACACCAACTAGTCCCTATTAGCACATCCATATATACTTACAGCTTTGGTAGGATAAGAATTGGTGTCCGGTAGTTGGTCAAGATACACTTTGAATGCATTTGAAATCAATCCTAACCTACTCTAATGTATTAAATCGGCCTCATATTGCCTACTCTTGGAAGATGAGAGGGCAGGCGACGAGCTCTTGCTGTCGACTTATTCGACCTGCCATATGTTCTATATACAATATACTTCATAGAAGACATGAACATCATTCACGGTTTTAAAGGTGTAGATTGACATCAAGGTTACGATATGATTTTGTTTATCTTATCATGTCGATTCGGTATTAAAATGCCTCCTGAAGTATAAAATTCGAAATAAAAAATATTTCGTGACCTTAGTTGTTGGAAAATATACTTAAACATTGTGTTACGTATACGACAAATAATAAATTACAACTACAATATTCGTATGAGCAGAACACTGCGATAAACCCACTCCTCAGACATAAATACGTTGCTTAATCTTCTGCCAATCCAGCCGCAGACAGGCGGCTGCTAGCATGGCCATACGTTTGAAATCGCTCCATATGTAGAAATTGTATTCTTCTTTGCTTGTCGCTTCAGTCCGGAGAGGGCGTGGGCCTCAATCAACATGCCTCTACAGCCATTATGATCTTTCCCTAGTTGCCGCCCGTTGCCCACACCAAGTTGGTTGTGATCCTTTTCCACTTGTGTGCGCCATCTCAATCAGAGACTTCCTCTGTTGCGTTGTCTAAATGAACACTTTTCGGGTCGGAGATATGGTGTCCACCCGCTCTATATGACCTAGACATCATGTTGGTTGGATCCGAAACACTTTGCTAGTTGCTTGCCGCTTTACAGACCGTACATATCGTGGCAGACGATGCAGCCTTCAGACGCCATCAACGGAAACACAACCTAAGATCGCATGCAGAATTTTTCTCTTAAAACGACCCAGAGCTTCTTTATCCGCTTTTAATAGCATCCAAGTCTTTGCGCCATGGAACAGGACAGGAACGATCAAAGTATCATGTATAAAAACAGCTTGGTCTTTCGAGAGATTATTCGCAATTGAATCATCTTAAATATGTGGTGTCTGATGTATCATCAGACCAACATTCATCAAACGCCTGTCTAGCTGTGACCATCGGAGTCTTCATGAAAGAGATGCACTACGGACATCAACGTACGTACACGCAAAAGCGATCGATAAGAAAGGGCATGCTTAGAACTGCATTCGATCTTTGCAGACACCCATAATACGATTTGTTGCCGTCTATAAATACGATAGCCCAGTAATCCTACTATCAACGTCATTATTATTAATCCGATCTATTTATAATGTGTAATCTTTTTTTTCCAATTGTTATTGACAACAAACTCAACTGAACTCATCTCATCAAGGTCAGACAAGATGTCGAAGAAATTTTTAAGCAACGCGATATTTAAATGAACTGCATACTTAGAATCGCTTGAGAACGCCGAGCTTAATATTGTATCAACAGTGGAATGATCTAACTAACAATGCGGTGACACAAGTACTGTTAGTGTCCAATTTGGGTGGGACGCCAATATCTCGGTGAGCAGTTTGCTGGTACCCGCATGTGGGTAATATGAGTCCGAAGTGAAAGTATAACACAGATGGTTCTGCCTGTGGGTAGCTACAATTTCGATGTGCCCTCGCAATGAATCCCACAAGCAAAATCAATACGTATCAATTTTTTTTTCAGGCCACACTCTTGGAGCAAGCCTTGTTGGTTTTGCAAATGAACACATCTCGGTATAGAAAACTGTATATTCGCAAAAAGTCACAGCTGGCCCCGGTTTGTGGGAGGACGTTGAAAATATTGGGCACAATATACATGCATACATAAACATTTTTTAACTGTTTATAAATAAGCCATTTGAATGTGGATGCATACGACTGCGGTTCGAATAAACGAATATCTACTACTGTTGGTGAGTCTACGTTTGGTGTATGCCTACTCAATTTGTAAATACAACAATTACATGTTTAGCGGTGCTGATCAAACTAGTCTTGTGTATATGCAGATTCTATAGCAACGGGAGCTACATTTTTATTCCAACTAGAGAGCTGTGTGAACATTACTTCTGCCGTACCTACCGGGAATAGGACATAATAGGTTCTTACAGATAGTAAAGTAGGTAGCAGTGACTGGAAGGATCCCAGAAGAAATTTCCTTACTTAGACATTACAAGTCCATTGTGCTCCCACTTACGTCAGCTTCTCTCGATGTTCTTAGTTGACCTACTAAGATTTGCTTCGCACGTATACTATGTCGCTGTATGCAGTGACACTTATAACCAATAACTGTTTTTCAGAAACTCAAGGATATCTTCAATGCTTATGTTTACAATGTTCTCGATGCTGTCATGGTTTTTACAGTCGACTCAAATACCCAGTACGCCACGCCCACCACACCAATAATTTATTTAGGGTAACTAGTAACCGGCCACCTAACACTTTTTCCTACTTCGACGTTGTGCGATTATGTATGCCGATGTTATATGTCTTTATCAATTATGGGTTATATTTAGTATTCAATAGGAAATACTTGCTTACTTACTCATCACGCATACGACCCATTGAGGGTCCGGTCCTGAGCATTTGCTGCTTTCCATCGATGACGGTCCTGGGCACGCTGCTTCCAGTCATCAAGGCCAAGCTGTCTTACTGGTCTACATCTACCTGGTCTCTGTACCGGAAGTTCGGTCTTCCTCTCCTTCTCGAACCAAAAGGCTCGGATTCAGAGACCCTCTTAGCTGAAGCGTTGCTTTGAATATATAGGAAATACCAGTTCCAAATATACTATATATATGTATACACTATATATTCAATATCAATTTCTTTTCTAAAAAGTGAATTTTCGCCAATACCCGGCCACTTTGGTCCAATATCCGGCTACTTCACATTTTCTATGGACAATCTCAAGCCCAGCTGATAAAATCAAACGAATTTATTGGGTGAAATGTTTAAATTTAACATGCATTTCCAATAGTTGCAGAAAGGATTGTTGAAGGGACAAAAGACGCCGAGAATGCTGTATTGGGCCCGGAAGTGAGGCTTGTTGATTTAAGCATATAGCTTCAGACAATTGCAGTGGTCCATCTTCCTTAATACAACGGCAGTTACTGCATGTAGTCGCACTTGCCGCAGATGTCTTGAACATTTTAAAGGGTATTTCTTGAATTTAATACCTTAATATCAGACGCTTTTTGTATGGGTTGCGCTGTTTCTTAAGGGAGTCCTGTTTCTGCAATTTTTGTAGGATGTACCGAAAACTTTGCTAGCATGCCTGGAATGGATGATTTATTAAAGAAGAGAGTTTTTTGATGGAAAACTAAACTTAGCTTAATGAATGTTCGAGCTTATAATTTTTGTTTGTGTATACATCACAGAGCAACACAAAACACTACGTTCTCTTAGTCTCAGTTTCGCTTTACACTTAGTATTACTTTACAAAGATCATTGAATGTGTTTATGAACCTCGTAATGGGTTCATTGCAACCATAGTTGGTTCTATGCCTTTTTTCAAAGAGTAAGCTTCTCACCCGGAGAGATCTTTCAGGAGCGTATATATTCATGAGAAAATGTAGTTCTGATGAATTTATATGATTCAAAATAAAGCCACGGATAAATATGGCTGACGCGGCCTTGCACGTTTGCAAGCCAATTATATTACATATTTCTTCATAGTTAAGAGGCTCTTCAAAAGAATATAACTTTCGGAAAGCATATCTCCAAGTACCATATAACGAATTATAAATGCACTTTAAACTAGATATATTCCGGAAGTCCTTACTATTTCTTTTCAAAAATCCTAACATAGCGTTAGACATCGCAATTGCGTAATCATAATGGAATTTAGGTGTCAATAATTATACCAAGATCTTTAATTTTCTTTAGGCGATTGAGTTTACAGTTATTTATGAAGTGATTATAAAAAACTCAAGATGATATTTTATACGCCGTGAATATTGTACATTTAATAATATAATTTAATATGGGTGGAGCTATAACCCGTAGTAAGCTTAGCTTCTCAACAACCACTCTTGTTGTGCCTGCTAATGTTCTCTCACGAGTGGAAGGGATCTACAGTTTTATGCCGAATATGAACGGCTTTGTTTGAGAAGCTTTTTCTAGACAGGAAATAATCTTTGAGCATTGTCAGTGACTGGAAAGGGCCGTGAAAATGCCACGGGCCACCAAGAAATTGTACATTTAGAAATTTAAATTCTGATAGGTATTGCATATACGATCGTAATTGAATACAGTCGGGTACACTATTCATCGACAAGTATAATTTGAAGTCGTCCGCGAATGTTCGAATTTCGCAGTAATTAAATATTTCACGAACAAAAAGAAATAGTAATGGACCCAATGGTAATGGACCCAAATGGCTACCTTGAGGCTTAGCCAATGCTACCTCTATTACCCGAGATTTAAAACTATCAATCTTTACCAATTGCTTCCTCCCTATTGAGTAATTGGAAAACCACTCTTACATTGTTGAGTGGATTCCCAGTGACTTAAGCTTGTTCAAAAGCAAAGTGTGATGTATCGAAAGCTTTCTAGAAATTAGTGTAAAGTACATCAACTTGGAAACGATTTTCTAAGTTTGTAATTATATAATTCGAAAATAATATTAAACTAGCGCCAATGAAGCCATGCTGCCTGTTCGATTAATTTCGTTTGTAAAAAAATACAATTTATCTTTTACTATGTGTACTTTCAAAAAGCTTTAGTGTGGATGAAAGCTTTGATATAGGCCGATAGTTCTCTATTTTTTGTCTCTGACAGATGTTCTTTTGACTTTGACATAAATTGTTTTTTCTGATATCTGTTTCTCATTGTCTCGCGAAAGGCCTTGTCGTTATTGTTCTGCAGTTTCCTGACTCATTTGCTACAAAAACAGCATGCACCAGTGGAATATTAAAATTTGACATAAATACATTTTCAATATCCGATCACCCTGGCCGGTAACTAGAACATCCTAAATAAATGGTATCCACGAGCCGGCCACCATACTTTTTCTAATTATGTTTTTATTTCTTTTGTAACTTACTATGTTATTGATATAAAAATCCAAAACCAAGTATGCATCTTCACAAAAAAAAACACTCTAAAGACCACGCAAAGTGGTGGCCCGTGGCGTTGTGGGTATGTGCGTCGACTCCGTCCTCGGCGTCGTAGGTTCGATTCCTGCTCTGTGCGACAAAAATAATGCTTACGGCCCCACATCTTTCGAGTCACTGAAAATGCTCAAAGGGTATTTCCTGTCTAGAAACAGCTTCTCAAGTTTGGACGTTCGGATTCGGCATAAAACTGGAGGTCCCTTCCACTTGTGAGAGAACAATAGCACACACAACACGAGTGGTTACTGAGAAGCCAGGCCCTGGCCCTCTACGAGCTTTAGCGCCACCCATATTATAACTATTATTATGAACGCACTTTTTTAAAAATTGCGTTTTTTTTTTAGACACAGAACTTTGACGAGCAAATCTGTCAAACTTTACCACAATATTAACGATGCCTGGAATTATAGAGGATAATTTCTTTGACAACGAAAAAATGTTAAATTTTCTTCATATTGGACGTTTAGTGGACTGGCCGGGTACTGGTGCACTCACCCTACCATTCTATAAAATGAATTCACAAGTTAACCCTGTTGTTGTTTATTGAAAGAATATGCCAAATTGAAATCCGGTTATTAATTGTTTTCAGACTGCGTTAATGAATTCAACATTCCAGGTATCTTCACTGAAAATTGTAAAAACAAAACTGAAAACTTTGACGTGGTACAACAATTAACATTCACTTAAGGTTGGCGAAAGCACGACATTCGCTATTTCTTGATCAATCGCCTCTTCATCGCTATTGACCAGCGATCGATAGAGACAAAAATAAACTGCCTTCTAGTCAAAGTACGTTTTCTATTCAGAATATGCAAACATACATATGCCCTGCATAATGAGCCATATTGGCTCACCGGTATAAATCCGATCAACATTTTCTGAAACGCTAATCATATGAAATTTGTTTGAATTTGGCGAAATATTAGGAATTTTAACGATTGTTGTGATTTCTGCCATGCTGTTTATTCAAGCCAAAATCAAGATAAACTCATTATAATTTACGGGACAAGCCCCGACGACGCACGTAAACAACATCCACCTGGGTACAGTCGAACCACATCGAGACCGAGTCGATTGCCGGAACAGGTGAAGAGAAAACTGGAAAATGTTCTCTATTCGCAGTAAGCATTAGTACGAGCAAGAGATGATGGAAGTGCCAAAAACGTGAAGTGGTGCTCCATGCGAATGATACTTAAGCAAAAGTGGGACGAGCTGTCAACAAGTTACGTAACCCATCACAATTAGATAATTAAGTACATCTTACAAGGGGCAGGCAGATCGAGCACTGAGATCGTTGTTCGTCAATATTCAGAAGCGCAACCCTGCCCCACCCCATAACAGGAAGTCAACTTGACCATGAAACTGCCGCCAGGAGGCCTTGTACAACAGACCCATTGTTACTCAAATTTGATGCTCCATTCGATGAACACCTTGACCAAACATAAGCAGCTATTCTAATAACTTGTTTAAATTTAATCTTTCATGTCGCAAAACGAGTCCAAATTCAGAATGCCTTATCGCCAAGCCTTCGTACACAAATGTACACATGTGTACGAATGTGTCGGCATGCATTCTGCCCCCTAAGAACACCACAAGTAGTTTGTTTGCCTTATTTTTATTAACCTGCCTTGAATATCAATATCAACAAATGGCTGTCAAAACGCGGCGCAAACAATCGCCAAACTTGTAGTCGCTTTGCAAACAAAAACAAACACACACGCGCGCACACACACCCACCGACAAGAAGAAAAACAACAAAAAATTATGTTTTGTAGATATCATACATGGTTCTTACGTTTAATCGATATTTTTAGAAATTAAAATGTACAGAGAGAGGAGACTTTCTTAGAAACTAAAACATATGTAATATGCATGTAATTAATTGCAAATTCTTAAAATGTAAACTTTTTTGGTCCGGTCTGTGTTTTTATCTCCTCCCTGCATGTGGGGCAGTACGGATAGTACGACGCATCTGGCGACGGTGGACACTCCATGGATTCCTTTGGTCTGATCGGAAAATGCACCCAATGTGGGCATGGCATCTGTGGTGGTGGTGTTGTTGGGAATGGCATTGCGGATTAGTTCACAAATCAGTCTCTTTTGTTTAAGTTCTCTATTTAATGCGTGTACAGCTAGTGTTTTCGGAAACTCCGAATTTTATTTTGAATATCTCATTCGAGAGAACTCAGAAAACTCGACTACTCCGGCTCGGCAACGCGACACAAACTGAACTCTGAAGGCGAAAACAATTCCAACTAGACTGCCGCTGCCAATGTACTCGCACTCGAAATGAAGCTGAAGATTGTAAACAATTTTTTGTTTCCCTTTTTGAAAAAAAAACAAATTCATGGAGCAAAACCAAAACCAAAAAAAAAACGACGAACAAAAGGAGAATGAAGCAAAAAATGGAAAAGAGCTCTTTGAACATGAGACGCATTTTGATAATGTTTTCTGTTTACCCCTGCTGGGGCTGGTGCTTCAGCGCTTGTGCTGGTGTTGAGTGAAAAAACCGGCCGAATATTTTTTTTTGATTTCTTCTTTTACACTAATTTCTTAATTCAGGCGGTGTGAGGGGCATGGGCGGAGCAAACCAGAAAGTGGCGATTATTTTAAAACCAAACAACAAACGTGCATATGTGTGCTAGCTGCTACCCTAAGGCGAACACGATTATCTGCTTTGGCGTTGGTTTGACGACAGGAATACATTTTGGTTACGCACGCCAGCCATGAAGTTTCATATCTGCATGTTTAGAAGGCTTGGCCCCCTCAATCGGTTGAATGGTGGGGTACACACAGCGTGTTCTTAAAGTATTGATCAACTTCATGTGTTGCTCTTTGGTGGTCATTCTTGAGTTGCCGGCGTTTTTTTTTTTTTTTTGTTTGTTATTTGATGAGTTGGTGTTGTCATCTTGTGGGAAGATAAGAATTTGCGCAGTTAAATGTGGTTACGGTTATCGTTATCACTGGGCGTTTAATTGCCAGCTTATCTGCCTTGGCTTGCCCTGTGCGATTGTTAATCAATCGGGATGATAAAATTATCTTATTGGGTAATTCATTTAGTATGACTCTAGCAAATTAAATCAAGTGAAGTTTTATGCAATCAATGGTGGAAGTTTCTTGAAGAAACCTAGAAAAACTATATCTATTTAATTGTATCCGCCTAAAAGTATGCTTCACAGAAAGTGTCTTGGTAATGTTAACAGTCAATTTTGTGGCCCACCCAAAGCACGTAAGCTGCTGGTTTCTGGTGTTACACGCACTTGCAAGGTCATTGGTCGCCAGCAAGTCACTGGCCACTGCACGGCCTGCCCTCAATTGATTGTATATCAATCCCGAGCAACTCTTGTTTTGTATCGTGAGGGCATGGCCTGAAAAATCTTTCGTGATGTTGTTGATTTGCTGACACCGATTGAGGAAATGATTTTGAGTCATGGCTACCATTTGACATGCTGTTTAAAGTAAACAGGGTAAGCCGAAATTATTCCTACCGTTCAATTTTAACCTTATTTCTTTCTGCACTTCGTAAAAAGGAATGGTTATCATTACAGCCGTGACCGTAATGCTAATCGTTTCTCACTATACATTTATTTTTTGACCTCGAAGTAGTACACTCATTTAAAACGTTCGACTAGGTTCAAATTAATCAGTTTGTACAAAAATCCCACAGAAGTAATTCTTCTACAATATATGCCCTTAGCTGAAGCGACAGGACTAACCAAACATTTCAGGAGCAGCGAGTATTGGAAATAATGCATTGTTGCCCTCTTGTTTGCTTAAAAACATGATACCTCTCTGTCTGCTGTTTTTCAGTCGCTTCTTTAATTCAGATTTTTAATAACCAGGAATTTATCAAAGGAATGTTACAAAACTGACGGCCAAATGATGTATGAATCTGTCTGAATCTTTGTATAATGTCGCTTAACAACAATAAAGCACCTACCACATGTTGCCTTAAGCTTGTGTCAATGTCGAACTAAATGTTTCCAGAATAATAATAATATGGGTGGCGCCACAGCCTCTCTACGGGCAAGGGCCAGTTACCAGAAACAAAGGCGATTTTTAATAAGACCACAAATATTTTGCGGTAAGTTAAGTGAAATTAAAAAACTATCTGACGTTTACGTTCTCCCACATTAGTAACGTGTTATATTTTTTATGATCACTGATCAGCAACGATAGGAACTTAACTAATACAGTGTTTTCAGTATAACAATCTAAGGTTTCTTTTTCATGTGACACCATAAAGATTATCGCATGACAAGCTATTATCCTGCCATAAAACAGCCTATCAAAATTTCGTTGCAAGCTTATAAATTGCGCATTTGGTTTGGGAAGCACGTTTAATTTAACACAAAGTAGGTGAAGGGGATAGAGATAATGTTTAGTCTTACAAATGTAGTGACTTTTTCAATGATAAGCAACGATTCTTGACCAACATTGCATGTCCGTAATGCTGCTGCAACGCCACATAAAGAAGTCATTTCGGATTGTTACTGCTGTTGAAAAACGGACCTTTTATCACAACCCCAAGCGCAAAACATTATATGTGAAACCCGGCCAAATCAAAAGTCGAATACCCATGGCGCGAAGGTAATGCTCTGTATTTGGTGGACTAAGAAAAGTGTGCTGCTAAAACCGGGTGAAACCATCACTGGATAACGCTACCGAACACAATTAATCCGTTTGAAGAGAGCAGTGGTCGAAAACATCGGATAGGAAGTTTTATCCCACTCGCCTTATAGCCCAGACCTTGCCCCTCCTCCCTCGATGCAAAAACTACGATTCAGATCAGAGTAGAATATCAAAAATTGGCTTGACTCATTTTTGGCTACCAAGATCAATTTTTTTTTGTATTTTTTTTTTCAAATTAATAAAACTGTGTATATCAAAAAGTACAGCTGTTAGCAATTTCCCAGTATTTTGTTCATGGTCACGGCCGTAAAAATACCCAACAAAATACGAAGGAAACAAAGCTTGTGCTGACCAGTGTTGCCTTTATGAATGAAGTGCTGCAGTAATACCATATTTGTATATAGGGATGTGGATCATCATCGTCATCATTTTCTGACCGGCATGATCTACTAAAGGGGTCGTCGGCCTAAAGCACGCACTAGAGATCTCCAGGCCACTCGATCCTCTACCATCGATTCGAGCTCCTCAGGACGTATGCCCAGGCGCAACCAAGTGAGTGTTTGGCCTTTTTGACCACCTCGCCTTACAATGAGACGCCTTACTTATGGAGTCGAATTTAAGGCACGCCTCGGAAGACGTATTGATTGAGGACATTCTTGCCACGTGTATAAACCATCGAAGCACAGCCCTTTCCGTTCGGAGAAGTAGATGCTCGTCACTGAGTTCCCCGCGTACTGTTTCCGTGTTTCTGAAGTCAGTATTTGTTCCAACGTATAGCACGTATGGTTATGAAATTTGGGTAATCACCCAAAAGAATAAGATCGTGAATACAAGCTGCCGAGATGAGATTTCTTCGTGCTGTTGTGGGAGTTACTCGCTAAATTGATTTATTTTTTATTTTTGATATTTACTCCTAAATCCCGTGGTGGCCCGTGGCGTTGTGGGTATGGCGTCGACCCCAACCTCGACATCGTAGGATCGTTTCCTGCTCTGTGCAACAAAAAAAAATGTTCACGGCCCCACCTCTTTCGAGTCACTGACAATGCTCAAAGAGCATTTCCTGTCTAGATAAAACTTCTCAAATTTGGCCCTTCGGAGTCGGCATAAAAATTTAGATCCCTTCCACTCGTGGCTCACACTCAATAGTACGCATAACACGAGTGGTTACAGAGAATCTAGGCCCCGGCTCTCTAGGGGCTGTAGCGCCACCCATATTATTACTAATAAATCCAAAATGTGCTTTGTATCTGCATGGATTTTTTATTATTTTGCAGTATCTTTTAAAAATATAAGTAAATCCATCACGTATACTCATTTAAGAAGAAGGAATGATGAATTATGTACCTTATGAGTTTAGAGCATACTACCCTATAGGCCGAAAAGCTTTGTCATTCTACGAACTATTTACACCACCGGTGTAAATAATTGGGCAAAGACATGGCCAGTACAATAATTGACCTCACACGGAAGGTAACAGACAAGACAAAATATTACTATCAACTCGTTTCTTAACAAAACGAAAAAACACCTCGAGTCAAATTCGTGTTACCACAGGCTTTCTTCCTGGACACTGCAGAGTAAGCAAAGACTTCAAACTCATGGATTTAATATACACCTGCGGAATGTGTAATGCGGACGGAGAAACTGAAGAGCGCATACTGTTCCAGTGTAACTGCCTAGTCAGATCGTCGACACCTTGGCGGATACTATCCTGAAACGGACTAAATTGCCACCAGTTAACCCAAAAACATACATATGTATGTACTAAGTTTTGTCATGAACCAAGATTACCAGAGTGAACTCCAAATAGGGCAATAGTCCCATCTAAGGCCGGTGATCCTTTCCCACCGTCTAAAACCAATCTTAATGTTAGTCTTAATACGTTTTTGATTCGATGAAGTTTTCAATGAAATCCGGCGATTGTGCTGATTGTCTGCAATTGATGTGGAAGGCTGTTCCATAGACGAACTGCATATAAGGGGAAGGACTGCTATACAAAGCCATGTGTGAATCGTGGTTTTAACCTTACCACGAGCTGAACGTGCAAGTTCCAAAATTGCATTAAGGTAATGTGGGCACATCCGATGAATAATTATCTACACTTTTTTTAAATTTTACTAAAATCTGGAAATGCATTCAGACTTATACATAGATCATTAAGAAGGGATGCACTAGAGTACATACGAACGTTATAAATAAAACGGATGCATTCATTTAAGGTGAGATTTATTCTTACATTCACAGTCTATGTGGGGATAAACAGAGTAATTATGCGTGAAGGGAGGCATTATTAAGCTTTTAAAAAGATCTTATAAACCTATTTGGAATGTGAGTGGAATGTGAGAGGTATCTTAGACCAGGATACATTTTTATTTGATATCGCATTACAGTGGTGGCCCGTGGCGTTGTGGGTACGTGCGTCGACCCCAACCTCGACGTCGTAGGTTCGATTCCAGCTCTGAGCGACAGAAATAATTTTCACGGCCCCACCTCTTTCGAGTCACTGACAATGCTCAGAGAGTATTTCCTGTCTAGAAAAAGCTTCTCAAACTTGGCCGTTCGGATTCGGCGTAAAACTGTAGGTCCCTTCCACTCGTGAGAGAACGCACAACACGAGTTATTACTGAGAAGCAAGGCCCTGTCTCTCTGCGGGCTGTAGCGCCACCCATATTATTTTATTATTATGTCGACATTCCATTAAAAATCATAGTGTGGCATTTCTTTCGGCGTTATAGTATTCCAGTTGTGTCGGTAGAACGCATTTGCCCTTGAAGCAGCCATATGTGTATACCTACATGCCATTATAGGTAAATTAAGGACGCCAGTTCCAAAACAAGTGCGCAGTTTATTCCTGATTTCCTTCTATGTATTCACTCTCCCAACAGTCGTAACTTCCTAACGCAAATACACTCTAACACGGATGTATAGACTGAAGGATGTACATAGGTAATACTATCATTCCCTCTATTCGTTTCAGATTGTGGTATCCACCCCTTGTCGTCACAATGCATTTCTATGATTTGCGTCGTTTTAAATGAACGTGTAATACATGCATAAGTACTATGTATGTACATACGTTTTGCACATTCCGCTTCGGCTTCGTTGTTTCATCAAATTTTGCGGCGCATATTTTTGCAGCGAATATGTGAATACAAATGTGCGAACTCTTTGTTGAGTGTTATTTTATTGTACCACAAGCCGAGATGTACTTATTTGAATGCGTAGGTTTGTCATTATAAGCTGATGAAGATGGGTGAGGCATCTTAAATGCACATATGCACACCCAAATCTTTTACACATCGGATATATTTTAGCATTTTCTTGATTAAACAAAGGCAGGCATTGTGACATTCCAGAACTTGATGAACTTGGCTGACTGTCTTGCTCACAGGCTGAGTTGCTGATAAGTGCGACTCTTATCGGTGTTATTCCTCGTTATGAAACTTCTGAATCTCGCTCCTTTAGATGGGGTGCAGCGAGCACAGGCTACTCTATTAAGACAGATGAGATACTCGTACGACATGCCAGAGTCGCCTGTTTCCTGTACTCAATACGACATGAAAGATAGATATCCTGGTGGTCCTCGATTGTCACAACATAGGAAAGATTCGGAAGAAGCAAAAATAAAAGTCTAAATGCCTTAACTGAAGCGGAGAATAGTAACAAAGTTCCTTAAACGTGGTCAATGCGGAAGTGTACATTTAAAAAGTTTGTAAATCTCGTACGTGGACGCCCGTGGAGGCCCGTAGCGTTGTGGGTATGTGCGTCGACCCCAACCTCGACGTCGTAGGTTCGATTCCGGCTCTGTGCTACGAAAACAATTTTCACGACACTACCTCTTTCGAGTCACTGACAATGCTCAAAGAGTATTTCCTGCCTAGGAAAAGCTTCTCAAACAAAGCCGTTCAGATTCGGCATTAAATTGTAGGTCCCTTCCCCTCGTGAGAGAACAATAGCACGCACAACACGAGTGGTTGCTGAGAAGCTAGGCCCTGGCCCTCTATGGACTGTAGCGCCACCCATATTATTATTATAAATCTCGTACGCCAAATTCTTGAAGTATGAAATGGTAAAAAGAAAAGTAAACCACATGAAGCTCGACTTTTAGGTTCCCTGGTTTGTACGACAATATAATAAAAAACAAAATAATTGTCTATACACCACGCACTACACGATTGATTGCTGAGGGGCGAGGACCTTAGCCTCTACGGGCTGTAGCGTCACAAATATTACTATTATTATTATGATAAGTAAGCTGGCATGGTGATCTTACTTACTTATCAGGCAGACGAACCATGAAGGGTCTGAGCCTGAGCAATTGCTGCCTTCCATCGGTGACGGTCCTGGGCACGCTGCTTCCAGTCATCAAGGCCAAGCTGTCTTGCATCCGTGATGACTTGGTCTTTGTACCGGAAGTTCGGTCTTCCTCTCCTTCTCGAACCAGGAGACTCGGATTCGAAGACCCTCTTTGCTGGAGCGTTGTTGTCCATTCGCTCGATGTGGCCGAGCCAGTGTAGTCGACGGATTTTTGCCTTCCGGACTACATTCACATCCTTGTACAGCTCGTAGAGTTCGCGGTTGTGTCTTCTCCTCCATTCGCCTTCCTCGCAGACGGGACCATATATCCGACGTAGAATTTTTCTTTCGAAGGCACCAAGAATCAGCTCTGCAGCCTTACTGAATGTTCAGCTTTCGGCTCCATAAAGTAGGACTGGCAGAATAAGGGTTTTGTAGAGCATGACTTTGGTCCTTCGAGTCAGGAGTTTCGAGCCCAGTTGTTTTGACAGACCGAAGTAGCATCGGTTGCCAAGGGCGATTCTACGTCGGATCTCCACTACGATGTCATTCGTGGAGTTTACATTTGCCCCGAGGTAGACAAACTCCTTTACTACTTCGAAATTGTAGCTGTCGATTGTAACGTTTTGGTCTAGGTGGTGTGCGGCGGATCGTTGTTTGCTCGACAGCATATATTTTGTTTTGGCATGGTGCTCACCAACCACATAAATTGTGAGGTATCACTTAGATCCGAAGATCCACTTGCTTTGTATATATCCGATCAAAGCCTCTGCTTGGAAGGGAGCTCTTCTCCAGGGAATTTATTGTAAGGCAGTTGGTGATAAGGTGGAAGAACGTTTCCTCTCTATTCATGCATCGTCCATAGAATCCGTTAAAACACAAACCTTTTCTTAATGTGTGGATTTTTTCTTCTCGTTTCGGCGTAGGTTGCTTATTCCACAGCTATCTCAGTTACGTAAACTTGCCTTAAATAGTGCCAAATCCAGGACTTTTGCTTTTAGATCCTGATCCTTACTAATATAAAAAATTCTGTTCCCGTACCCAAAATAAGCAGTAAAAAACAATGAAAATCTAGGAAAGTCTTGTCCCGTTTGACATAATGTGGGTTTTATGTCAAGCTAGCGCTCTCTCGAGAGAGTACAAAAATTCCCCACCCTGCCATTTCAACCAACACATTTCCGTAGGGTACCTTGTTGGTTTTCTGTCAAATCAAATGATGTGTCAAGAACTCGAATTTTGTTTGGCGGTTCTTAGTTTAGTTTCTTGGTATTTTTTGAAGATATATAGTTCGTAAGAATGAAACCAAAGCTTACAAGTTTTTCTGTAACTGTTGACATATGGCACCTGCACATAGTGAAAAACGCAACAAGCTCTTGAAAAATGACATAAGTTACACAATTGGTTTAATAACGTTCCCGTATTTTCTTGTTATTTTGCTTCTCTCTGTGAGGTTCTTACCCCCACTCCTTAATAAATTACAGTCTTCACAGTTTGCTGCTGAATGTACTCGAACAGACCTAATATGGACGGCGCTACAGCCCGTAGAGGGCCAGGGTCTAGCTTCTCAGCAACCAATAGTGTTGTGCGAGTCTTCTCGTGAAAGTACAATAGCTACAGTTTTATTCCGACTTCGAACGGCCAAAATTGAGAAGTTGTTTCTATATAGAAAATACTCTTTCAGCCTTATCAGGGAATCAAAAGAGGTGTTTCAGGTACGTAGGGGTCGAGGCATATACCCACGCATATACCAACGCCACGGGCAAAGCAATTTTCTAAAGCTTGTGCAAATCACATTTTCATTTTGTACGACAATGCATTATCAAGGAAATCGCTGTGACTGTGAAATCCAACCGAAAAACTCAATATGATTCGACCGATAAGAAAACTGCTATTCTTTACTTACTTCCTTAAAGGTTCTTTCGTACCGACTCTGACCTTTATTTTCTCTCAACTTAAAAACAAACAATTTCTTCTCGATACTTCTGAACTCGTATAAATAAACTAATTTCGATTCCCCCGATCGAAAGTAATCTTTCTCCGAGGCTCCAGCCTTGAAAGCGGCTGATGAACTTCAGAAATAATGATTATTTCTGTCACTTTCATCTGGTTCTGATTATGAACACTATTTACGGAAATATAACTCGTTCGTGTGAACTTATTATACATATTTCACTTCTGATTGGGACACTCCTTAACCGTTAATTATAAATTAGCCGTGACATCGTCAAGTGATCTATAGTTATTTTCCTTATCTTTGTGTTTGAAGGCCGTCAGACATTATCGCGCGTATTTTCCGATTTGGTTGGATGACTAAAGCTTGAAAAATAAACATTCATTTTTGTTTAAGTGTGTCAATCTTAGTTCATTTAGATTTTTTAAAAATATTTTTGTATTTTCATTTAAATAACTCTAACAATGGAAAAACAAATACTTACAAATGCGTAAGGTTGATATACATATTGTGGCACACCTCTGTGAATTGTTACAAATTGAATTCTTTTGAGGAAAATACTTCAATAAACTGCTACCAAATAACAATCACATTTTTATATTCAATTATCCATATACAGATCCCCATAAGCATACTCACCGTATACAACGCCATGTGTTTGCTAATTAATAATAACATAATAACCTGTGTGGCGCTACAGGTTGTAGAGAGCCAGGGCCTAGCTTCTCAGCAACCACTTGCGTTGTGCGTGGTATTGTTCTGTCACGAGTGGAAGGGATCTAAAATTATTTACCGACTCCGAAGGGCCAGGTGTGACAAGCTTTTACGCGTTCGCTAATTAGAGTTTAATGATGTAAACCAGGGCATCCGGATTTTGGGCAAGAATCCATCTTCTTCGGTGAACGATATTTTTGGCTCAGTGGCTATGTCTACAAACGCCTATCAAAAAAATAAAACGATTATTTACACTGGAGCTACAATGTATCAGTCTACTTCAGCAAGAAAAGCACTTTGGACTAGCTCTAGACAAATATTCGCGAGTTTTTTGCCTCTTTGAGTTTTTACAATAGTTGTTAATTTAATACCTGCATGTATTTAAATACGAGCCGCCAATGAGGCGTGTGCTGGCATTGCAAACAGTACAATACTGTCATAATGGAAGAATAACGTGCCATAATGGACAACAGAAACTTTAAGGTAGTCAAGGACTTCGTATACCTCGGCTCTATAGTAAACAGGGAAAATAAGACCAGTACTGGGATGAAGCGCAGAATTCCGAATTCGACCATCACTTCGAATAATTCAATAAAAAAAGATGGTGGGTATCAATTTGAAACGCATTGGTTTTCTCTAGAATTTGCCTTAGTGTGAAGATTTGAAAGGATGGAAGCCGCACTACGTAAGTGCTCAGTTTAGTTTGATGCAAAACAGCTTTAGACGTCCACACAGCACGCTGAATAGGATCTTGTACGCGACGTTGGGCAGGGACTATACATCTGTAGCTCTTGCAAGAGGTACGATCGTCTTTTTTGTGGATAAGGCATATGAATGAATTATTTACTAAATCTTGATATTTGTTTAATGTTTTTCTATGTTTTGCTTAATAAAAATAAATTAAAAAACAAAACAGTTTAACTACATCCTTAGGTAGGTTACCTACCTACCTGAAGGTTCACATGAGAACCTGATAAGCACTGAGGTGCCACCACTCTATGTAGTTAAAATTTCTTTGTCGACATCTCATCCAGTGAGTTTAAGATGATTCTACTAAGCGCTCGCTGTCTGGCTCTAGCGAGTACAATGGCAATGATGTAAGGTCTCCTTCTCATCAGTTTTGTTGCAGCTGCGACAGTGTGAGTTATGTGGGATACCTAGTTTTGTGGCATGAATTCCTACCAGGCCAGTAAATTTTGCAATATCATTTGGGATTCGCTGTAGGAGTGTCGTTTGTTCTGTGTCTAATATACTCGAGCCTGATTTTTCTGGATATAGCACAGTTCGTAAGTCTGGCCCAACTGTGGTAAGCAATCTGAAGGAAGTGCTTGGAGATATTTACCTTCACTCCTTGTAGGATAAATAAATATATACTTCCTCTTCTATACCTCTCCCCTCCTAAATACTTCCTCTGCAAGTAAGCTTTAAAGTGAGCCTTGTCTAGCCAGTTCATCTTGTTTCTCATTTCTTGTGACGTCACTGTGACCACTAATATACAGACTACAAGGTAATATGTTCTTTTGCTGTCAGAGCTGAGTGACGTAACTAGCTTATCGTTTTCTGTGAGAGACGACTTTTTCTCATATAGGAGGACCCTCTGCTGTAAATGCTGGTTAGTGAACATACATTATTTTTAAGGCTTGTAACTTTGCATACATTCATATGAAGACTTGAAAAAGAAAAAAAAAATTGTACATATATTTTTAATTAATTTAAACCTTGAGAAGCAAATTCTTGGGTATAAAACCTACCTACGTTCAATCAGCTATGCCATATCCATATAAAATTCCTTCCGTTTCTACATAGGCTTAATTTGCTTCGGCTCGTTGGTCTCTCTAAACAATTCTGGTCTTTCTGGAAGCCTTAGCCCTATTCCAGACACAATGGTTGAACGACTCGTTGTTGTTCTGCGTATTATTCAAAAGACATCGGTGGAGAAGGTCATCTGCTGACAAATTTATGAAGATGTGCTTGATGGCTTCCTGCACGTCATCTTGTAATTCCCATGGATTTTGTATAATCGTGGAATGTCCAAGCGTGTTCAGACTTAAGCTACTTGAGATCCAAGAGTCAGTTCCAGGAAGGCAATTCATGTGCTGCGGATTTTCATCAGTTGAAATTTTATCATAAAATGAAACTATCCTTTCATTTTTCATATCTTCAATGGAATCGGAATTACAGGGGCACAAATGAGCCTGACGCTTCTAAAATAAATCGGCTATATCTTCAGGAGTTTTTGAAATTTTCTCTTGAAATTTTAAAGAAACATTCTTAAATAGGTATAAGTTGGACTTAAATACTTTGTGACGTCCTGAAAATCAGAGTGGATAAAATACAGATGTGCAAAACGATAACCTTCATCTCCCTTAAAAACTTTTTCTGGCATTACTTACTTACTTAATGTGGCGCTACAGTCCGGGGTGGACCTGGGCCTCAGCCAACAAACGTCTCCAGCCAGCTCGATCTTTGCAAGCTGTCTCAAGATTCGCACTCATATTAGGTTGAGGTCCCTTTCCACTTGCGTGCGCCACCTGAGTCGCGGTCTTCCTCTTCTGCGCCGTCCCTCGGGGGTCGATTTGAAGACTTTTCGGGCCGGAGCATTGGTTTCCATCCGCTCTACATGACCTAGCCACCTCAATCGTTGGATCTTCACTCTTCTGGCTAAGTCGATGTCGCTGAACAGCCCGTATAGTTCGTCATTATATCTCCTCCTCCACTCACCATCTATGCAAATGGGACCGAAAATCACACGAAAAGCAGCTTCATACGCTTTTGACAGAGTTCATGCCTCCGCGCCATTTAGCAGGACTGGGACGATTGTGGTCTTGTAAAGCGTTACCTGGGTTGTTCGAGGGAGAGCTTTGTTTACCAATTGCTTTCTTAGCCCAAAGAAGCACCGATTGGCAAGAGTTATTCTTCGTCCTGGTGTCATTGTCTGAATTGATACCGGTAAACAAAGTTTTTGACTACCTCAAAGTTATATATGTCTGCTGTGACGTTCTGACCGAGACGTCGGTGTTGGGTGTCCTTTCCCGTTGACAGCATATACTTGGTCTTACCCTCGATTACCGCTAAGCCCATCTTCGCGGCCTCCGTTGCAATACCCACACAAGCGCCATTGACATCACGCTGCGTTCTTCCGATAATGTCAATATCATCACCATATGCGAGTAGTTGGACGGACTGAAAGATTGTACCTCTGGTGTTGGCGTTCCAGTTTTGAACAATTCTTTCAAGAACGATGTTGAAAACTGTCACACGACAGCGCGTCGCATTGTCCGAATCCTTTTTTGATATCAAAGGTTTCGGTTAGGTCTTAACCCACCTTGATGGAGCAGCGTGAATTCTCCATTGCTATCCTACACAAACGGACGAGTTTGGTAGGGATGCCAAAACTAGACATTGCACTGTATAGCTCGTCTCTATAAATGCGGCCTTAAAATCGATGAAAAGATAATGGGTATCGATTTGTTGCTCCTGCCTTTTCTCCAAAATCTGCCGAAGTGTGAATATTTTGTCGATGGTGTATTTTTTTTCTTGCATATGGATACAAAAATGATTAAAATTTTATGATTTCCATGCTCTGGGATAATATGGAAAATATCCAACTGGTCTTAATTTTCATCACTGACTTGTGTGGGTTCACATGTCAAGCAAAATATAAGTGTAACGCAATGTCTAATGACAGAGACAAATCGTCTATTTTATCTTGACGCTAAAAAGATATACATTGCAACCAACATTTGATTATTTGTGAGAATCAGACAAATTAAGAGTGATCTATATTTTACCAAATCAATGTGCTCGTCTTGACGTTGACATATACAGGATTACTTCCCATGTAACAAATTGTCGAGTAATTTATCAATCAAAGTGTCAAACTCTATTTCCAACCTTGACGATAAGGAACCTTGAACCCACGAGTTGAACTCAAGCTTGATCACAGAAGCAAATTGTAATTGAATACAAATGTACACCAAAATTGTTGTTTTGTTGGCAGAATTTTATGTAATACCTGCACATAATTATTTTCCATATGCAATTTACATGAGTAAGCACATTCCATAGCACTTGCCGGGATCTATATTACGTGATTTCTCTCGCACTCTCTCCAACATGATTTTTCTCAGAAGATGAGATTGGAAAGAGCTACGTTACTTTATTAATTAGCCAAGTTAGCTAGTACTGGTAAAACAAAAATTGTCTTATTGAATCGTCGTCTTTTTATTATGTAGCTACATGCCTTTGTCAATCGTTCTCTGTTCAGATATTGAAAATAAGTAATGCTATCAACACAACGTTCCAAGGTCACCAACATTTTCCTGCGGTTCGAAGTCATAAGTGACTGAAGAAATGACAGTGAAAGCAAAATAAGAGCATTTTCATTATTTTTATATTTAGTTTCGCACTAAATATAGTTTCGCACTAAATATAGTTTCGCACTAAATATAGTTTCGCACTAAATATAGTTTCGCACTAAATATAAAAATAATGAAAATGCTCTTATTTTGCTTTCACTGTCATTTGTTCAGTCACTTATGACTTCGAACCGCAGGAAAATGTTGGTGACCTTGGAACGTTGTGTTGATAGCATTACTTATTTTCAATAGTCTATGGCAACCACAGCGATGCATATTTCGACTAAAACAGTGTGCAACTATCTGAACAGCTTTCAAAACAGTGGAAGTAGCTGCGATCTATGGTGCTACACTTACTGACTGTTTTGCATAAACTTAAAATGTGACGCCTACATACATATACTCAACCCAATCCAGCACAAAGATCTGCATGAACTCCAAATACACTCAGGCAGTAAGAAGTCAAGTGCACAACTCTTGCTTGAAGTTGATCCAATATAATGAATGGACCACTTCAAGAGAAATGAAAATATTCCATTTAGGGACGTTCATGAAATTCTAAAGATAGCTCTCAGTCCATAGACCAATGGAGGGAACATCGATCAAGAGCCCTGCCATAATTGTAGAGTATGAACATTTACTCTACCAAGAGTTTTAAAATCTGCATTTAATTGCACTAATGCTTTCAAAAATAAAACCGCAGAATGAAAGGCACATCGAATGCGGTTAGACACATGAGTCTTATCTTGTGACACTAGTACTCCGAACACATTCTAATTTACATACTAAATGGCAACTTTTGAACTACTTGCTTTCACTTTCTGGCTGAGTGTTTGAAGGTAGATAAATCTTAACCAGCAACTTATCTTCCTCTTTAGGGGCTAAAAACCACAAGGTTATCGAATTTCATTTAAACATTACCGCAACACTGATTGTAACCGGTTTACCCATTTAATCGCAAGCGGAATTGCGACATTGATGAGTTTAAGTGCTGTCAATAAATTACCCGGTTGAGAAGACAATGTAGTTATTACGCAGATGACTGTTCACAGCTGTTGCTGCAACGCAGTTTTTTTTAACTTTGAGAACACCCTTTATTTATTCTCACAAAGATTCCTTAGAGTCACGTACTTAATGACACATCACTTGCACAGTGTTTGAGTGGTTTTGGTGAGATTTCTGGAAAAGAGAATGTTCTGAAACAATATCTGTCTGTTGCTAGCGCTAGCCAGCAATTTCCATTGTTCTGCTACCCATTGCAGTCCAAGTTTGTTGAAGGAAAATTCTGAGATATACAGCGTGTCAAACACATTTGAGTGTGCGGGCTAAATTATTAAAAAATTATAGTCCAAATTATTTTTTATTTCAAATTCAAATCCGTCTCATGTCCAATGTTTAGAGAATGACATGGTTACAATGACAATGAAGTCGGATACTTAACTTCCGAGCGGAGAAGGTTATTTCTTCGTCGACGGTAATAATCCCCAGGTTCCCTTGTATATCACTATACCTGAGATAACAAGAATCTTTTACAATAGCCCTCATAACTTTATTTTGGAAGGACGTATATAAGCTTTTCGGAAGAAGCTTGCATAGCTTGTGTTTTAAGCCTTCATGCAAGACTATGGCTGTTATTTGTTACTTTGCACCTAGTTAAGCGTTTTCGGATCCAATGCTTAAGATGGCTAGGTCATGTAGAGCGGATGGACACCACAGCTCCGGCCCGAAGAGTCTTCGACACCGAGCCATTGGGACAGCGCGACAGAGGACGTCCTCGCACTAGATGGCGCACGCAAGTTGAAAAGGACCTCAACAAACTTGGTGTGCGCTACTGGAGGAAGCTGGCAAAAGATCGTGCTGGCTGGAGAGGCATGTTAGTTGAGGCCCAGGTCCACCCCGGACTGTAGCGCCAATCAAGAAGAAGATATCAGTCTATACGACATTTTGTAGTTAATTGGTTTGTCCGATTTTGTGACCATTATCACTTCCGCAGCCTTCCATGAGTCTGAAACATATAATGGAAGGCTGCGGATGCCTAGAAGCAGCGTTAATTAAATAGAGAAGTTTAAGTAGTGACCTTTTGGGCAAGCTCTTGAGGACCCGCCCTGTTATTAAGTCCTATCCAGGTGCATTGTTTTTTTTAGGTTTTTAATTGTCTTGCAAGGTTCGGTTAGCAATACACTTTCTATTCTAGAGCTGTCGGTTATATCGGTAATACTTTGGTCGCCGATCAGTATTTGTCCATCAAAAGGTTGAAATATTTCCTTCAGATATTGGGCAAACAGATCCGCCAATCCTTAATCACTTTTTGCTCACTTACCATCATATTTACTGAGGGGCGCGGACTGCACTTGGGGCTTCTGATTTTTAGGTGTGTTTGGTTGCACAGACGATCAGCATCCACATATTTTAGCAAAAACGTAAATTCTTGATAGCTAAAGCCCGGTGCTAATAAAACAACCAACTTTTTTTGGTCAAGTTCAATTACTTTTGAACATAATACTTGCTGGTGAATAATGCAAAGGATGTGTTGAACAGATTTGTTATGTTGAGTTCTAACATAAGCTCTTAGTCTGCATTAATGACACCATGTATAGCACCCGTCATAGAAGCGGTTCCATCAATTGCTAAAGATACCGAGTTATTTATTAGAAGATCACATATTTTAATAGCAATGCATCGAAAATATCTTCTCCCGTTGATGTTCCATGAATTGCAATTACGTCTAATAGCTCTTCAGCTATTTTCATGTTTCCGTCACATCCTCGAATAAGAACGGCTAAGTGGGCCGTATCTGTTAAATTAGTGCTCGCCCATCGATTTTAATTGAAAACACTGCGAAACTTAATGCAACTGAGCGAAGTAAGCCTCTAAAATTTGTTAGCTACAACATTTTACGAAGAAAGTGTAGGATATTTATTTAAAATTTATTTTCTGTTGGTTGAGCAAAAAATCATGCGGTGGGCAGCAAGTTGGCATCTATACAGATTAGAGGACTCATGAGTCATAAGTATGGTCATCAGGTCATCAGCCAATTTGGATTGGAACCCAATATAATAACTATTTCAGCACCATATAGCACGGTCGAGATGTTTGTCGATGAAAAAACTCAATAATTCAGTTACAATCTTTTGGCATACTAAGATATATAACTTATTTCTCATATTTGCTGGAAAAAAGGTTGTTTCTGAAAGCTCGCGTTCACAATTCGCCGATCCAATGAATGGGCCATTTTGATATACCATGAGTCAGCACGTCATCTACCAGTTCCATTAATTATAAGAGCCTTTTCTAGATCTTGTCTCTTAATTTGGCCAAAACGATTTGTACATGGACGGTGGCACGAACGCGCGTCGCCAAATTTAGGCCATGACGTAAATGAGTAAGCGGTGTGAAGTTCAGCACTGATAGCCATATCAATGGCTTTGAAGAGATTGCTGTTGGTTTTTTTTTTTTTATAAATATTGATCTAGTAATTTAGTAAAGGTGTTAATTTCCTTATCTGTGCAATATTAGCGTACGATTTAGCAGAAATCGTATAATTTTGTTTTCGGAATGGAGAAACACTCATGCAATGCTACCTTTTTATAAAGGTAAATTAGATTTGGTACTGCAGGAGAGAGTGCGGAGTTCGGAAAGAAATGTGGAAACATGGACAACACCATGGCGCCGAAATCAGTCCTTCGAAAGAAGTTGCTTCAAGTATTTGATCATTTCTGCCAAGAAAGTGTATGAAGATGACTATTAACCAGTGCTAGAAAATAACTCTCTTGCTGATACTTTGAAAAAATCCACGTAATAACCGATTTGCATCACTACTTTTTACGCTCTTGACCGGGGGGGGACCTTATTTTATAATTTTTTAAAGTCTGGTCAATCAGTGACAGATATTACTGAAAGAAATAAATAAATCTCATTTAGCAGATTAGTGATGTGGTTAATGATTCCAATGGTAACACGCGGCGAATAAAGTTCAGGGAAGTAAGTGCAAGTTAATATGACAGGGGGAAGAGCAAAAAATACTCATTTGTTCATTTTGTTCAGTATTATGAGACCTCAGTAAAATCGAAGTACTGCGTTTATGATTTGGACTTAAGTGGGCATAATGAACGCAGGACTTCAAGATGCCATTCTCTCTACTTCAAACATAAAGTACATCGACACATGATGATGGCTCACTTCTTAGCTTGTACTTAGATAGCATTCAAGAAAATTAATCGAAGCAGCGACATGAATCGCATTAGCGAGATGTTATCAAATATGTACGCAGTTTTGGAAGTGTTCTTAATTTTGTTCATAAATTCTCTACATGACCTAGCCACCGTAGGCGTTGGATCCGTAGACGACTAACTAGGCTCATGTCGCTGTAAAGCCCTTACAGTCCGTGGTTGAATCTTCTCTTCCAGATGCCATCAACGCAAAAAGGACCAAAGATCGCACGCAGCGCACGACGAGGAGTTTCTTCATCCGCTTTCAATAGCGTCCGTGTTTCTGTGCCATAGAGTAGGACAGGAACGATCAAAGTGTTATATAAAGACAGTTTGGTGTTTCTAGAGTTGGCTCTGTTATTCAATTGGCTCTTGTGCCCAAAGAACCAGCGATAAGCAAGAGGACTTAGTTATGAACCGGCGACATGCCGATATGGACGGATTTACTGTTGACGACAACGCAAACGATTAAATGACAATGATGTTCGGTTCTGCACGTGAAATGTGAGGTCCCTGAAGAGACCAAGTGCAGCCGATGAACTTGCGGAGGCCTTGGACTGCTACGCCACTTACCGCCATCCTGGAAATGGTATGGGATGGACTGGGCAAAAGAAAGATGAGAAACTGCGACATACTACGGTGATTACTACAAGAAGGGAATGCGGCGCTTATTTGGATGCGGATTTGTTGTTCGAGGCGGACTAAGGAAAAAAGTCCTCATCACGACCGAATTCGGGAACATCAACCACATTTGCGTCGGAGGAGAAGGATGACGATAGCAATGACGATCTCCTAGAAGAACATTCGATCGATGCATTAGCTGCAATACCAAAATCGTTCTAGGGGATATCACCGAACAGCTGGGCAAGGAAGACGTCTTTGCTAAAGTCGTCGGAAAAGCACAGCCTGCATGACAACACGTCCCACAATGAACTCAGGCTGCTGGTCTTCAGGACACGGCTCCCTCTCCTCAACATTCAAAAAGAGAGCTGGCGGTCCCCTAATCGATCAACCGTCAACGTCAGACATTCCTCCAATACTCTTGATGTCCGAAAGTTCCGAGAAGGTAAGGATGAGAATATCGAAAGAAGTATGGAGTCCAGTCAGGACACTACGGTTTGACGTTGGAAAGGTACAATCGCAATCGCCCGCTAGGAACTTTGCAGACCGAGTTTCCCTTAAACTCTCTGAAAGCCTGACCCCGGATATACTCACATTTTAACGGTTAGGTACACTAAACATTAGATTTATTTCTTCCAAAATTAGTTCGAGTTAGAGGATGGTTTTCTCTTTGACAAATTGATGAGAAAGAATATGGCAAACAAAAAATTTTAGTTACAGAGAAATTTGACCTTATCTTTATTTATATCTCGAGTTTGCCAACACCGATTTGATGTTGATTATTTTTTGATAAAAAAGTTTTCATTTGTAGCAGGTTCGTAGGTTAGAAAAACAATAATTCAGACCAATCGCATTAAAAACAACTCAGCAAACAAAAATGTGCTTTTATCAACTACACAAATATTTACAATTTCGTTTCATTTGAAATAAATCATGAATCGAGAACGACGTACAAATAATTGTAGAACTGCACGCGAGTATAGTATAGAAGTGTAATCGCGAAGCAGTAAGAGTGATAGAAAGTGAAAAGGGTGAAGAGCAGCGTGCCGTTCAACTAGATAATGGTCGTGAACGTATAGGAAAATCACGTTCGAGGCGTTCAAATGATGAACGACACAACCACAGCGAGATATTGAGCTTGCTGCATTCAATTCCAATAGTACAACCAATTATAGATCACATCGATCTGATTCGAATGGCAAAATGGACAAGACCTGTTAATATTGGAATTCATTGAAATTGTACGCAGAAACACAGGGAATGTGCTATGCAAAAAAAGTCACATTTCCTACATTAAATTCTTTCGAGAACCATTAAAGTCTTTAGATTCTGCAAAATTATCTGAATCGAAACACTTCTTATCTGATTCAGCAATGTAATTCATGTTTTCAAATGACATTGGTTTTACAAATACACAGAGAGATCACATCTTGATATCTCAAGAAGATCTCCAGGGCGTTATTGACTCGCTGAAGTTAGTGGTTTGTACTTGGCCATCTTCTCCCGAAGCAGCTACACAACAATGTATAACAATGCGCTAAGTAATGCATTGTAAAACATTGAAAAACAGCTGTAGTGCAACCAATCCCTCAACGGGACAAAGATAGATACATCCCGATTAACCTTCGGTTTTCTTCCTTGCATAAGCAAGGTTTTTGAAATGATAGTCATTCGACTTCTGAAACAATGGGCTAAGGAAAATAATATCAAACCTGCAACCAGTTAAACGATTTAGTGACGTACAGATCAGGTCCGAAGGTCGAAGTAATAATGACGTTGTTGCAACGTGACTTCGAAGAAATCCAGCGATTTTGCGACTACCCAAAAGTTGATTATGAACTTCCTGAAATGTGAAACTACTCTTTTCATGACCCCGCTGTATATGGCATCATGGGATACGCGCACAAACTTCTTCTTTGATTGGCGCTACAGTCCGGGTGGACCTGGGCCTCAACCAACATGCCTCTCCAGCCAGCTGCCTCCAGTTGCGCACAACAAGTTGGTTGAGGTCCTTTTCCACTTGTGTGCGCCATCTAGTGCGAGGACGTTTTCTGTTGCGCTGTCCCAATGACTCGGGGTCGAAGACTCTTCGGGCCGGAGCTGTGGTGTCCATCCGCTCTACATGACCCAGCCATCGTAAGCGTTATATCCGATGACGCTTAACTAGGTGCATGCCGCTGTGCAGCTCGTACAGTTCGTGGTTTGAACCTTCTCCTCCAAACGTCGTCAACGCAAACAGGATCGTACCTTTCCCTCAAAACTCAAGCTCAAGCTTTCAATAGAGCCATAGAGCAGGACTGGACTGATCAAGGTTTTATACAAGGTCAATTTGGTGTTTCGAGAGATGGCTCTGTTACTCTATTGCCTCTTGAGCCCACAGAAACAGCGATTGGCGAGAGTAATTCTGCGCTTGACACACCAGTACCGAGGTGTTGTTGTCCCTATTTACTCCGAAGCCTAGGTAGACGAACTCCTTGACTACCTCAAAGTTTCTGCTGCCCAAAATGACGCTCTGTCCGAGACGTTGATGTTCTGCGTCCTTTCGTGATGACAGCATGTACTTTGTTTTGCCCTGGTTTATCGCCCATTTAAGCCGCAAGCGCCTCAATGACGGCTCGCTTTAAGCAAGAAGTTGAACGGACTTTTGGAAGATCGTGCCTCGGGTGCTTACGTTTGAGTTTCGCACGATCTTCTCCAGAACGATGTTGAAGAAGTCACATGACAGCGTGTCGCCTTGCCTAAACCTTTTTTGACATTGAAGGTCTCGGTGAGTTCGTTACCGACCTTGATGGAGCAGCGAGGCTTCTCCATCGTCATCCTACACAACGTGACAAGTTTGGCAGGAATGTCAAAATTAGATATGGCGTTGTATAGCTCGTCTCTATGCACGCTGTCATATGCGGCCTTAAAGTCGACAAATAGGTGCTGGGTGTTGATCTGCATCTCTTGGGTTTTTTCGAGGATCTGCGGAAGTGTAAATATTTGGTCTGTTGTGGAGTTTCCTGGCCTGAAACCACACTGATAATGACCTGAGGCTATTGACAAAGGGTTTCAGGCGTTCACACAGAACGGCAGAGAGTTTCTTGTACGGGATGTTAAGGAGGCTGATCCCTCGATAGTTGGCGCAGTTGAAGGAGTCTCCTTTCTTGTGAACCGGACAAACGACGCTAAGATTCCACTCATCGGGCATGCTTTCCTCCGACCATATCTTACAGATGAGCTGGTGCATGCGCCCAACCAGGTCATCTCCAGCTGCTTTAAACAGTCCCGCGGACAATCCGTCCGCTTCAGCAGCTTTCTTCGACTTCAGTCTAGATATCGCTATCTTGACTTCGTCTAAGTCGGGGGGACGGAATTCGTGTTCATCATCGTCCAAATTGAGTGAAACATTCTGCCTGACAGCGGAATTTGTGTCGTCATCGCATCTCAGCATCGACTGCGATTCTACTACTAAATAGTTGTCCATACGCCCACAAACTGGCGATGTGAAAAATGTAGTCAGCCATTTGGTTGAATCAATATCTGTATTTTGACAAACATATATTGCTTTGGCCAATACTAAATAGGCCTTTGCTCGAGTACAGCAGCCAACTCGATACCAGGGTGAAGGTAATCTGCTACATGGCCCGACCATCCGACCAATTATGGCGTACGGTTGTCCCCTGTGGTTCAACGTACGTCCTTCCTAGATGGAAAATATGACGTTGTTCGAGAGACAGTGTCTTCGGACTTGTCTCCACTTGTACCGTACACCTGAGTCTGAGTACAAGAAGTACGATTCCAACGATGTCCTGCACAACGAGGCAAACTTGAACAGGATACACCATTTTAATATCAAGTTGATCAGAAGGCATATTGCACGATCTATGACTTCTTCCAACAGTCTGATCTTTGGGACTTACTACCCTAACGTCATGTATCATGACTGACTTTATTCCTCCCGAGGCGTTAATCTACTTCGACACAAATGGATGAATACAGGATCTACACGGATGTATTTTAATCTTTCATGTCGAACGCTGAACAGTGGACAGGTGACTTCAACATGAACGGAAGGTCGCTCGCAGTCACCAGGATCTCCTTCGGTTCAGTAGGGCGATATCTGTTCGACACAGGAGAGTGTTTGCCAAAGAACGGCAGTTTTACTAGTGGTTACACAGAAACCAGTCAAACCAAAGACATAGGTTTTAAGTTACCACGGCATATAAATTATATCTGTAATGCGTATACATAACACATACGCCCTGGTTCACGCGTCCGTACAGAACGGACTTAGTTAAGGTAGTATTTAGTTTCAATGTTAGGTTAAGGTAACTTAAGGTCGATTTTTAAAGCCAAATTCATGATCGCAGTCTTCTTGGCTAATAAAATAATAAAAAAATAAATCAGATTGTCCGTAAGACATGCCTACGCCGAAAGGCACAATCAAACTAAGATAGTATAAGCTTAGAGTATACGCATAGTGTCCATATGTTAGATGTAAGAACATCTGTTAGGTTTGGTAAGCTAGTTTTAAGCATTTTTGTCTAGCATGTAAGTTTATGAATTGAAAAATGGTACAAAATTTGTTAAAAGCAAGAAAAGAAAAAAATGCACGGAGATATACCATATTTGTTTAGAAAGAACATCTTGGAAGTGTGCTCAGCGAAGCAGGCATGGTTTTGCTGGTTCTTAGTTAATTCTCTGATACGAAGCTCATCGAGGGACTTTATTCCGTAAAATTGGAATATCAGGCAACTATGACACATAGTTTGAGACTGACCATACTGTTAGTTAGAGCGTTGCCGATGTGGCACAATTGTGCCAATGTTGCACTTTTTTATTAAAATGACACAAGGTTGAATATGGCACGCTGGCAAAACTTTGAAAATTGGCATTTTTAAATCAATACTTATAAAACATCCTCTGTATCTTTTTGATTTATCAAAAGAGTTGTATCGGGTAGAACTACCGAAAGAGCTGAATGCTTCTATTTAAAACAATGTTCAACAAATCAAGCTATCTGTCACAATTCTGTGCTTTGAATATTTGAAATTTCTGTGAGAGAGGACTTTTTTCATACAATGGATACAAATTGTGAGTTAATAAAATTAAATTCCGTATACGTAATTGATTTTATACTCTCCTTGACTACTCATTGAACTAACGTACTATGGAATTATAAACAATTTTCTTTTTACAAAGTAATTTTTTAAGCAATTTACCGAAATGTTCTTGAAATTGCAATTTCTGAAAAAAATCTTACATATAAAAAAAGGTTTTTACTTACCCCGAGCTAAAAGTGAAATTTGAACATAATTTACCATAGGTATTATGTGATTTGTGTTAATTTTGATTCGCGGTAAATAACTGGCGTAATAATTAAGAAAATAAGACGCGGGAACATATTACCTTGTATTTTGATATGTTCAGATTGGTTGCATGAATTCAAGTGAAAAAAAAAACATAAGCCAAATAGCAGAATATGTGATAAAGCCGTCACAAAACACAAATGGAATTCCACCGCCACGGTAAAACTGATTTTCATTTGAAGCAAGCCTGAAAAGTGTCCTCAAAGCTGATAAAATTAATTTAATTTGAGAAAAACTCATTGTGTTTAGGCGCATTTCCGTTTGTGACACTTTAAGCCTTAAAATATCACCATTTTGTGACAGTGCTGTGACCTTGTCGGAGAGTCGTAATAGCTTCGACGACAGAGGTTGGAATTCAATACCAACTAATCACATAGCGGGAACATTAAGACGTGCATGGAATCATACACTGACTGAGTAAAAGATATTGGATAGGCATGTTTCTCAATCGAATGTTAGGGGCTGTTTGTGAGGAATTAATGGCAGGAGATCATGAGTGTCACAAACAGTTTGCAAATTGGTGTGAACAATTGAATTGAGCTCAATATTCAATATAGGCGATGATGGACAAGAATTCCGCACTCCGACCTCAGTGAAGCAATCGGCAAATTGAAGTTCAACAAGGCTGCTGGTGACGATAGACTGCCTGCCGAACTCTTCAAAGCAGCTGGCTATGATTCGGAAAGGTGCATACACCAACTCATTTGTAAAATTTGGTCGGATGAATGTATGCCCGATGGATGGGTTCTCAGCATCGTTTGCAAGATTCTGAAGAAAGGAGACCCTCTCAAATGTTCCAATTACAGAAGTAAGTCCTATCTTATGTAAACGACTGGAACCATACGTCAACAGCCTGATCGGTCAACATGAGTGCGGGCTCAGGACAGCGAAGTCCACTACTGACTAAATATTTACATTCCGGCAGATCATTGAAAAGACCCAGAAGTTTCAAGTCGATACCCATCATTTATTCATCGACTCTAAGGCCACGTATTTCAGTATAGAGCTATAAAACGCACTGTTTTGGCATCCCTGCAACACTCTTGCGTCTTTTCAGGACAACGATGGAGCTTCGTCAAGGTCGGTAAAAATCTTACCGAAGCTTTTGATTTCAAAAAAGGCTTTAGACAAGTCGACGCACTGTCATGTGACTTGGTTAACATAATTCTCGAAAATATCGTGCAGAACTCAGATGTCAGCACAAGAGGCACGATTTTGCCCAAGTCTGTGCAACTGCTCGCATATGCCGATGACGCTGACATCATCGGAAGAACTCAACGGACTGTCAGTGGGGCATTTGCAAGCATTCAGAGGCAAGCGCTAAGTTGGGTATTGCGGTGAATGGAGATAAGACAAAGTACATGCTGTCTATCAGATCCATCAACATCGACATCTTGGACGAAGTGTCACAATAGGCAAATACAGCTTCGATGCAGATAAAGACTTTGTCTTTCTAGGCTCTGCAATAAACTTAGGAAATGACATCACTGCGCAAATAGAACGAAGAATAAGCCTGGATAATGGCTCTGTCTTTGAACTTAGGCGGCAACCGAAAAATAAGGCCTTTTCTCGGATAACCAAGCTGTTTCTATATATGACCTTGATAGTCCCAGTCCTGCTGTATGGCGCAGAAGCAATGCAAATGAGGACGAAGATATGTTTGGAAGGAAAATCCTGCGAATTATATTCGGTCTCGTTTGCCAAGAAGAAGTTAGGAGAAGAAAACTGAACAACGAACTTTACGAGTTGAACCACGACATTCTCCTAGTCGAACGAGACATGTAAAGAGAATGGACACCAACGCTCCGGCTCGGAAAGTCTTCGAGGCCAATCCTGACGTACAACGCCGTGGAGGAAGACCTCGCCTCCGATCGCGTAACCAGCTTGAAAGAGATGTTAATCAGTTAAGTGTACACAAATGAAGGCCCTTAGCCCAAGATCGCGCTATTTGCAGAGGAATGCAGACTGAAGCGCAGGTCCACACCGGACTGAAGCGTCACTCAAAGCAAAATTAAATTAAGTAAAGCATTTAACACGGTAAATCAGACCGCATGGGGCAACTGCCTCTGGAGATATTGACTCGCCCACACCCATACACCATTAATTGATTGTTATCAGTCCAGAATTGAACACAATAACATTAGATTCCATAAGTTTGTTGATAACGACGACTCGTTTGGTATTGATTGAAAATTGAAAACGTAAAAATTGTTCTGTTTGTTTTCTGTCCAATTAGTCAGCTCTGCCTTAATGTTACGCTAAATTAGGTTAGGATACATTGATATTGGGCAAGGCTCACTTAGGTCATGATGGTCACTATTTGGAGGGAAGATACTCCTCATCTATGCTAATACTGTCTCAACCGATACTTAAGCAACCACAAGAAACACGGACGCCTCAGCCATCTGCCTCTATTCGATTCAGAACCTTCCAGACGGAACCAAAGTGTAATGGTTGTCAGTCAACAAGATCGCCTCACAAAACAAACACCAGAACACTCTCATTTACAAATACAAAAACATTTATTCAGCCTTAGAGCTTAGGAACAAGTTGCAACATACATACTACACATTCACGATTAGAATAATTACTTAATCTTAAATATCACTGCACAATGAGTGTGCCTCTAGTTACGATCGCACACCTCGGCCTTCGGGTGCTGGTGGATGAATTCGTAGAACTGCCGCTCGTGTTGGTACTCCACACTTTTCTCATTCGGGTCGTAGGGTGGTAGGTTCAAGCGGCACTTGTCACAAAAGTCGTCCGCACAATCCAAGCAAGTCCTTCGGATTGGGAACTGTTGCCAGTGCTTGCACGGCATCCTTCGCGGAGAACTGACCGGAAACTGGCAGAAATATTCAGATGTTGCGGTGGTGGTGGTTGTGGTTTCCATGACGAGCTGTAGTTTCGAACTGAAGCGAATTGCTGCGCGCCGGCGGTTAACTTATCAGCTTGCTTGTCTAGAGTGCTTTATCTGTGTGGTAAATACAACCTTTATTTTATTACGGTCACACTAAAGATCGCATAATATGCAATAATTCCACGTAAACAAAGAGGGGCTTGGATTAGAAGCAGCACGATCACCGACCTGCGGGGTGGGGGAGATTATGATGTAAGCCGTCGATAAAGTGCTTGAGAAGTGATTGTCAACAGCGTTTAGTTCTGGTGCAACTTTAAGAGCTGCGCATGCATGCCAGTAGTGTTCTGCGTTGCAGTAACTCTCGGGCTGTGCGTGATCAAAGTGTAAACAAACAAATCTAGATGTGCTTACAGCTCATACACAAAGATAGATGTATGTAGGTTCGGTTGACTTTACTCGTGCTCGTGTGCGACCTTTGAGGCCGCAATGGAGGGAACTCCTCTAGGGAGTGAGTATGGTAATTAAATCCACATCATCATCCTTGATGGTGGGGGGAGACGTGGTTCATGAATATGTACAGTATGACTTTGAACCTTGCTTTGTTAGGAAGAATGCGCAACCTATCGATGACAGCGGAATTATGAAGTAATGTCGATGCTTGTTGATTGGGCGTTCAAAGATTGCAGTGCAGGTGGGTGTTACAGAGATGCTTCAGCAATGCCTGAGTTTATGTCTTAAATCATTGTTTCACAGCCTTTGAGCCTGTGCGGATCTCCAGAAAAGAAATTATTCTCTCGCCGGATCCTTCCGAACATACAGCTGTAGTGATATATAATAATAAAGACGTATTTTTTGTTTTACTCCCTGAATGTGCTCCGTTCACCCAAATTCGCACAACACTAGCTGAAAATGACTGTCTTAAGGGACTATAACGCATGTTCGGTTTTGGGCCGTAGGTATATTACACCTCTGCTGGTTAGATTTGCAACTCCACAACGATTAAGTTCCAGTCACTTTTCAGAATCACACACTCTATGCCTCTAGGCTGGTGCTGGTTTTAAACCACTGCTCACACAAAACGGCCACGGCCAATGTAAACCGACTAGTCTGGTTTTTAGTAAACGTGAATTCCACGAATAACATCTTAGTGAAGATCCGACGTAGAATCGTACTTGGCAATCGATGCTACTTCGGTTTCTCAAACCAACTGGGATCTAAACGTCTGACTATAATAATAATAATAATATGGGTGGCGCTACAGCTCATAGAGGGCCAGGGCCTAGCTTCTCAACAACCACTCGTTATTGATCTCTCACGAGTGGAAGGGACCAACAGTTTAATGCCGAATCCGAACGGCTTTGTTTGAGAAGCTATTTCTAGACAGGAAATACTCTTTGAGCATTGTCAGTGACTCGAAAGAGGTGGGGTCGTGAAAATTATTTTTGTCGCTCAGAGCTGGAATCGAAACTACGACGTCGAGGTTGAGGTCGACGCACATACCCACAACGCCACGGGCCACCACTAAACGTCTGACTCGAAGGACCAAATTCATGCTGAACATGATTCTTATTCTCCCAGTGTTGCTTTATGGAGTCAAAATCTAGAGATCTGGATCCAAGCAAAACTGCAGAGTTGATTCTTTGTGCCTTCGAATGAAAAATGTACTTCGAATGTATGGTCCCGTCTGCGAGGAAGGTGATTGGAGGAAAGACACAACCATGAACTACTACGAGCTATAACAGTATGTGGATGTAGTCCGGAAGGCAAAAATCCGTCGAAATCACTGGCTCCGCCACATCGAGCGCATGGACGACAACTGTCTAGCTAAGACAGTCTTCAAATCCGAGCTTCCAGGCTCGAGGAGTAGAGGAAGACCGAACCTGAGGTAAAGAGATTAAGTGATGTCTGATGTAAAATAGCTAACCTTACCGTAGCCAGCACGCGGTTCCCTCACCTCAACATTCACAAAGGGACCTGGCGGTCCCCTGATCAATCAACCGTCAACCAGATTGATCACATTGCGATCGACGTCAGACACTCCTCCTGTGTCCTCAATGTCCGAACGTTCCGAGGTGCCAACATCGACTCGGATCATTACCTTGTTGTAGCCAAGGTCAGAACTCGGATATCGATTGTACAACGGAGTAGAGCAAGACCAAAACAGTTTGACCTCGGAAAGCTACAATCGCAATCGACCGCTGGGAACTTCTCCGATCGAGTCTCCCTGAAGCTCTCAGAGAGTCCAACCCTGCCAAGCGAAACAATCGACGAACAGTGGAACCATTGTCAAAACGCCATTAGAGAAGCTGCTTCTGATGTGCTGGGTTTTAAAATGCCACCTAGAAAAAAACCCATGGTTTGACAACGAGTGTCGGCAAGCGCATTCAGCGAAGCTTGCAGCATATAAGGCGACGCTGGATAGAAGGACGAGAGCGGTTCGTGAGCTCTACGAACTTAAAAGAAGGGAAGAGCACCGGCTTCTCAAAAAGAAAAAGAAGGAGCATGAGAAGCGCGCGATCGAGGAAATGGAGAGGTGGTACGGCAGAACTAATGTCCGAAAGTTTTACCAGCGGGTGAAACAACTATCCAAAGCGTACAAACATCGGACAGAAGCCTGTCGGAACGAAGAGGGACAACTCGTAGTAGAGTCGCAGTCGATACTGAGAATCTGGAAGGATCACTTCTGCAGACTGTTAAACGGCGAAGAGGACACCAATACCGCTGTCAGGCAGAATGTTCCACTCCACGCAATGGACGACGACAGAAGAGAATTCCGTCCCCCCGATCTAGACGAAGTCAAGGTAGCGATATCGAGACTGAAGTCGAACAAAGCTGCTGGAGCGGACGGCAGCTGGAGATGATCTGGTTGGGCGCATGCACCAGCTCATCTATAGAATATGGTCGGAGGAAAGCATGCCCGACGAGTGGAATCTTAGTGTCGTTTGCCCGATCCACAAGATAGGAGACCCTTTTGACTGCGCCAACTATCGGGGGATCAGCCTCCTTAACATCCCGTATAAGAAACTCTCTGCCGTCCTGTGTGAACGCCTGAAACCATTCGTCAACTACCTGATAGGTCCTTATCAGTGCGGTTTCAGGCCTGGGAAGTCCACTATCGATCAAATTTTCACATTACGGCAGATCCTCGAAAAAACCCAAGAGATGCAGATCGACACCCACCACCTATTTGTCGACTTTAAGGCCGCATATGACAGTGTGCATAGAGACGAGCTATACAACGCCATGTCTAGTTTTGACATCCCTGCCAAACTCGTCAGATTGTGCAGGATGACGATGGAGAACTCTCGCTGCTCCATCAAGGTCGGTAACGAACTCACCGAGACCTTCAATGTCAAAAAAGGTTTTAGACAAGGCGACGCGCTGTCATGTGACTTCTTCAACATCGTGTTGGAGAAAATCGTGCGAAACTCACACGCCAACACTAGAGGCGCGATCTTCCAGAAGTCCGTGCAATTGTTAGCATACGCCGATGACATTGACGTGATTGGCAGAACTCAGCGAGCCGTCAGTGAGGCTTTTGCTAACATTGAGACGGAGTCGGCAAAAAGGGGTTTAGCGGTGAATGAGGGCAAAACAAAGTATATGCTGTCATCAAGAAAGGACACACAACATCGACGACTCGGCCAGAACGTCACCATACGCAGCTACAACTTCGAGGTAGTAAAGGACTTCCTCTACCTTGGCTCCCAACTTAATAGTACGAACAAGATCAGTACTGAGATCAAACGCAGAATAACTCTTGCCAACCGCTGTTTCTTTGGGCTCAAGAGGCAATTGAGTAGTCGAGCCCTCTCTCGAAAGACCAAGCTCACCTTATATAAGACCTTGATCATCCCTGTCCTGCTGTATGGCGCGGAAGCTCGGACTATCTCAAGAGCGGATGAAGACGCACTTGGTCTCTTCGAGAGAAAAGTTCTGCGTTCAATCTTCGGTCCTGTTTGCGTTGAAGGTTCTTGGTGAAGGAGATTCAACCACGAACTGTACGGGCTGTGCAGCGACATGAGTCTAGTCAGGCGTCTACGGATTCAACGCCTAAGATGGCTAGTCCATGTAGAGCGCATGGACAACACTGCTCCAGCCCGAAGAGACTTCGACTCCGAGCCAGTGGGACAACGCAATAGAGGACGACCACGAACCCGATGGCGCACTCAAGTGGAGAAGGACCTCAACCAACTTGGAGTGCTAAATTGGAGGCAGCTGGCTAAGGATGGCACCAGCTAGAGAGGATTGTTGACCGAGGCCCAGGTTCACCCCGGACTGTAGCGCCACAAGAAGAAGAAGAAGAAGAAGATGTAAGATAGCTTGGTCTTGATGACTGACTTACTGATAAGTAAGTAAGTAAGTAAGTCTGGTTTTAGGGACAATCATCAGTAGTTCCAGAATATGTATAATATAATATAATATGGGTAGCATTACAGCCCGTGGGGGACCAGGGCCTAGCTTCTCATCAACCAGTGGACTGACCTGCAGTTTAATGCCGAATCCGAACGGCTTTGTTTGAAGAGAATATGTATAGTCCTTGATAAAAGTTTAGCAACCGTCGTAATATCGATTACAGATAAGTTTGGGGCAAAAGGGAACTAGCTCTTAAATGAATCACATTCGCTTTTTACGAGCGACATTACTTAGGTCGGGTATATTTCGAAGAAGGAAAGGTGCGCGAACTAGTGAAATAATTGTCACTTAAAATAAACTCCACTCTTTTCCCTCAGAATATTATATGTCCAACTTTTTGTATAGTTGATTCGAAACAATGGAAAATAAATTACGATGTGCTGTGGTGTAGAAGTTTGAAGTTTGGAATGAATGAATGTTTCTACGTAGACTGTAATTTGAAATTTAACGAGAATCACGGTTACTGAACTTCATAAAAAGAACGTCTTTGACAACGTTTCAAACGAAGGATAAGGCTGTGTTTTATATCCAAGAATGATGTTTCTATCGCTCTGAGGATGGTAGAGGATAGAGGATTAGAACGATCCCGACATATTTGGTACCCGAGTCTAATAAATTGTTACCATGCCCTGATTCGAACAGAAAATAGCATTGGCATCGCATAAGCTTATTTCAATTGTAATTCAAGGCAATCTTTGGTCCCTTTATAGACATGTAAATCGACGTAAACTTTCAGCCCATTAGTCAGAAGATAATAATACTAAAAAGACAGAATTAAATAAACTAAATGATTTAAACCAATTACATGATTATTGGAAGCAACGTTGAATTTCTTGGAAAAGGAAAATATGTGTCAACTGTTTAGACGGTAAAAATCTGAAGGTTGTACGGTCCATTCAAAACAAACCATAGCCGTCATTTTTTAAAAATCCATCTCACCTTGACCTCGTCTAAGTCTGGGGGACGGTATTCGCGTCTGTCATCGTCCAGATTGAGTGGAACATTCTGCCTGACAGCGGTATTTTGGTCCTCATCGCGGTTTAACAGTCTGCAGAAACGATATTTCCACATTCTCAGTATCGACTGCGACTCTACTACCAGATGTCCATTTCCATCCCGAATGGAAAATGACTTTTTAATAAGATACACGCAAATCAATTGGTTTAATGTGGACAAATGTGGTAACAGGTTCAGTGAGAAACCAATATATCGTTTGCACAATATTCTTTTTCAAATAAAGTCGAGTATTTACAGTTGTGGTTATTTCTTACATAATTGATACTAATTCCATCTCATATAGTACCATATAACAATTTTCTGTTGCCAAACATGTATTAAACACATTATACGTGCGCCTTAAGAAATGTATTACGTTGTTCAATAGCAATCTACTACAATTGAGCAAACGTCACTTTGACATAAGTCACACAACTCGTTCCGTCAAATGCTTCATCAAATATTTAGCAAGTTCGTTTTTTCAGTTGTTGACTAGGTTTTCGTGGATTTTAACGCTGCCGACCGTAACGACAATAATTTGATTTTGCAATAAGTGAGCAACTTATTCAATTCGGTTGTGGATCAAATTCGATTATATCTCTCAACCGAACAAAAGAAAAATTCGGTTTTACTATGAATGTAACAACAACGCTTATTGCTGAATTGTGGTAAATTTCCCATCATATTCTCCACCCAGAGAATGAATCAATTTTGTTATTAATATCCCATAAAAATTATTCAAAGAGTATCTCTTTAATTGTACAAATCTACCTATCTGCATAGCAGACAGTGGACACTAATAAGCGAATGTTCATATCTTGTGCTCAAAAGTCGCACGCACTGGAGACAGCATAAGTAGATCATATATTTATTTCAGTTTTAACTAATCCCCCGCATTTGTGCAAATCCGTGAAAATAAAACCCATAGTGCCACCGAGTGTCTAACTCAATTCCAACTGCAAACGCTCTTCGTCTGTGTAAAGAACTAATAAAAATGAATAAATCTCATAATAAGTCGGCTACAACGCCTTGGAACTTTAAGTAAGTGCAGATATTTTTACAATTTAAACCAAAAAAAAAAATGCAAAATAAAAACAAGATTATCTTTTTCTTTGTTTTGTTTAAGTGGAATTGCGGTGGTGTTCGTCTTTATCGCGGTCGTTTGTAGTTAGTGCGACCAATTTGTCTGTAATGTGTCGATATGCGTATCAAGTGGTTCTAAGTGGGACAACAGTTTCCAGTTGTGTAAATTGGTTTCGGGTTACATAAGCCGTCCTAAATGTATGTCTATGATGATATTCAATGTTGTGGTCAAGGATTGTATCTAGTTGGTTGAATTGTTTTATTCTGTGAATTGGTGAACTTGCTTATTGGATTATGTACTGATGTTAGGTGGCGGTGATATGGACACTCCGATGGAATTAAAAACGCTTCAGTGTCCACCTGTACAAACCATGTGATTGTAAAAACTATTATGTGTTGTTTTGTCTAGAAATAAATACGCATTTCTTGCTTGGCACTGATCTCGTGGATTTGATGTGCGTCGGCTAGAGACGCGTCGACATCAAATGCTAATGGGATTTACCACCTGCTTAACCGGATTATCCATGCAGTTGTATAAGCCCGAGGGGAGGGGCTTTGTTTTCGCTCGTAATATTGACAGATTAAACATCAGTAGAATTGGAGTTTGTCTGTTTTCGGTTTGATTCACTTGCGCTGCGCTTTGTTGTCAATATCATATGCAGTTCCGTCGAATGTTGTGCAGAAATGTTTCTACGCTGTGTTTGAGAACTGAACGATAACGTTCGTTGCTTTCATAACTTACTAACTAACCTGTCGATTGCATTTGCGTTATGAGATCATCCGATTCAGCTTTCATTGTTTAGAATTGAACGTTGCAAAGCAAAGTGGTAATACAACCTGGGTAGATGGTTGATGTGATCTTTGTCGGTTTTACTTTCAGCGAACACTCAGAGCATTATTTAGTCATCGACCGACGAACCCGCGTAAAATCGTGTGTCAGAGTGTGACCTGATTCATCTTTGTGTTTCAGGTTCTCTGAACTTACTTTCTAAACTTTTTTAAATCCATATACATTTGTATATACGCACACATTCAAGCGTGCTTATAAATTATGCACTCATGTGAATGAGACGAATTAAGAAAAACCGTGAATATTTTCACTATGTGTCCGTGCCGTAGATTGGGTGAGCATGTTAGGATTTTCTCAATTATAATTGTATTCCTCGGTTGATTAAGTGTTTGCGACTAAAACATATGTCTGTTTCGTATGGTGTCACAGACTGTGGAAATATGCGGTGTCACGGTCAGTAAACTTTGTGTTGAACAACAACGGTTTTTTTGTTCCCATGGGAATTATTTCAAAACTGATTGTCGCTATATACCCTACAAACGATTTGTTGGTCGTATTCCACTATCATTGATACATTATGAGACAGCAAAACTAAACAGACAACACTTCTGAATTTAGTGACTTCTGGCTATAGAAGTAGATACCATTATATACACACTTCGTTTGCGAAAGGAGAAGCTTCATTAATATCTCAATTAATAATAGATCACAGTGTATGTATGTTCATTCACTGGGGTAGAGCCGAATTTCACTCACGACGCATTGGGTAGTGCAAAGTCATGGAATTTTCTTTTTATTCGCTAATACCAATAGTGTTTCATGTCGCTGTACAGCCCGTACAGTTCGTGATTGAATCTTCTCCTCCAGAACCCGTCAACACAAACAGGACCAAAGATCGCACGTAGAACTTTTCTCTCAAAGTGACCAAGAACTTCTTCGTCTGCTTTAGAGATTGTCTATGTCTCCGCGCCGTCATAGGTCTGTTCCCGTCCCCAAAATAAGCAGTATAAACCAACGAAATTTCACGAAAGTCTGTTCCCGTATGACAAAAGTATGGGTTTTGTGTCAAACAAGCGCTCTTTCGGTATAGTAACAAATGTTCTCACCCTGCGCATTTTAACCTAAGTAATATATGTCGGTAGTTGTGTTGGTTTACTGTCAAATCAATTGATGTGTCAACAACTCGAACGTAGTTCTGAATAAAGTTCTGAATTAGTTTGAGTTCTTTGTTATTTTTGAATCCGTAGTTCGTACGAATAAAAACCTAATGATGTTCCAATAAAATTCTGTTTTTTCAAATTAATAAGTTCTGCTGTAACTGTTGACATATGGCATCTCTCACGACATAAAGAACGCAACAAGCAGTTGAAAAATGGCAAAGTTACACACTTGGTTTAATTACGTTCCGGTATTTTCTTGATATTTTGCTTCTCTCTCAGAGGTTTTCACCCCCTCTCCTTAAAATATTAGTATTACCTAGCCGGCGATTCATGAAGAGTCCGCTACGGAGCAGTTACTGCCTTTCATCGCTGACGCTCCTGGGCACGCTGCTTCTTACATCCGCGATGAATTGTTTTTTTTAATTATAAAGGACGTTCGGGTTTTCTTCTCCTTCTTGCACCAGGAGATTTGGACTCGAAGATACTCTTAGCTGCAGCGTTGGTGTCCATGCGGTCGACGTGGCCGAGCCAGTGTTGTCGATGGATTTTCTCCTCCAGACTACATTCACATCCTGGTACAGCTGGTAAAGTTCGTGGTTGTGTCTTCTCCTCCATTCACCTTCTTCGCAGATGGAACCAAATATCCGGCTTAGAATTTTCCATTCAAAGGCACCAAGAATCAGCCCCGCATTTTGATCGTCTAGCTTTCTGTAAGACTTGCAATATAAGATAACTTTTGTAGAGCACGATTTTGGTCCTTCGAGTCAGGAGATTTGACCAAAGTCGTTTCGACAGACCAAAGAAACATCGACTGGTTCTACGTCGGATCTCCACTGTGATGTCGTTTGTGGACTTAATGTTTGCTCCGAGGTAGACAAAATCCTTTACTACCTCAAAATTATAACCGTCGGTTGAGATATTCAGTCCTAGGTGGCCTGTGACGGAACGTTTCTTTCTTGCTTAAAAAATGACGGTCTTCATAATTGTTTGCAGAAAGTATTCAGACAAACCTAATGTTCCAGTTCAAACTTTAGAATTCTCTTTTTCCACGTTTTTGATATAACACATTTTGAAAATAAAATATTTTCAATTTTTTTTACACGATTTTATTCCATTTAGCACGATTTAAAATTGTTCGTGCCTAAATTTTGTTGTGAAATTTCATTTTTGATGTATGTTCATATCACAAATTTAAGGGAATTATCTTTTTGCTCGTACAAGCAAATTTACTGGTCCAAGCAAATTTAAATGGCACACATTTAGGGGAATTCCCAATGTCTTTTTTTACACGGTTTTTTCTGGAACCAATCTTCCGTGTAAAAACAGAACTAGGTGTACCTAAGTCTGAAAAAATACAAGCAACAAAACATTCTTCCGGAACGGGTCCATCCAGCGAGCATATTATACAATATTTTGAATCGAAATGCTTCTCTCTATAAACAAACTGGCCATACCCTCCGAAGGCTTAGCTCTTTTGTAAACAAGAGAAATTATCTAAAACTAGTTATACTCAAGTCAAGTCAGACAGGAGGGTCATACAAATCGTAAATGGTACGCCGAGACTATCTAGCTGTGGAAACAAAAAATTATTAATTTTTTCTATTATTTTCTCTTCCTTTTTGAACAAGATGTGTGTACCCACGTTTGTGAGATTTGCTTTGAGTCATTGGTGATGGTAATATATTTTTATAAGTCTTCTCTAGATTTTGGTCAATATTGTAACTGATAACAATTTAATAAGGTCAAATGTGGCCGCCGTGGTTTATTGGGAAGGTAGGTTTAAGCATCGAACTTAGCAGCTTAATTCACGGCTCCATCTCTCTTTCGCTTAAATATGACCATCGTCCAGATGAAGTTTTTCAAACTTCGATGTACGATTTAAGACCCACTTGTGATGGAACTATAAAGTCGAACCCCCTTAAATTAAATGACAAAAAACCGGAATGTTTTAACCGAGTTTCGCATCCCAGCCACCTCGGGTAATTGAAAAAAGATTTCATTTAGACGAATTGTTTAGTGGATCCAAAAATTTGATGAATGAAATCTTTTTGGATCCATATCCTTGCTTGCGTTAGTGCGCTTTAAGTAAACTGCGTATAAATGGTTTTCCATGTCTCACCATCATCAGGATATTTTTTTTAAAAAATGTAAGTTTGTTTTTATAGACAAACTTGTTTGGTTCTTAGAATCATGGCCGCTGTAAATCTTGATAATATTTTTGTAATTTCAATTTCTATTTAATTAACTTTATAAACGTTATCTTTGTGACCGACATTTGAAATAAGTAAGATTACAGGCGAATGTTTTAACGAGCAGTACATAGCAGATAAAAATCGTTGGAAAATCAAAACAATGAGGAAATGTGCTGTCAGAATTGTTAATGGTCAGGTGAACTCTAACGAAGAACTTCAGAAAAATACACATACAAGTTCAATAGATGCATTGAAAGCCTGTGCATCTGATTTTTCTTGAGAAACATTTTTATTTAAGCGATGTCTGAAAAGTAATATATTTTTCAGATTTTCTTTTTCAAATATCCGAGTTTTTCACTTAGGCGGGTTTCAATAAAACGGGGGGAAAATGTTCACGGGAATAGAATAAATGATTCATATAAGCGGGTTCTTCAATTAAACGAGTTTTAAAGAAGAGGGTTCGACTGTAGCACTCACAAAGCGACTGGGTGGCTGTAATACACACATTCTCTCCCTGTGGTCCACGGACTCCTGAAGGTCTGGGGAGCACTTTCAGGGTTTCCTAGACGACATTTCTATGGAGTAAAAAACACGTCTTTATCATCATTTCACCGCTGTTGTATCTTGGAATGGGTCCCGCAGAGAGTTTAATTTGCTTCTGATGAACCGCACAGGTTCAGTTATTGAGAAACTATGCAATAGAGTATACATCTAGTTCAACTTGGACTGATCATTCCGCTAGTTAAAATCAAAGTCAAAGTCTTTCATAATGTAGGCTTATTTAAAAAAAAAGTAGTTCATCTGCTTAGATTAATTAGGAATTCCAATTGTAAATATAAATGTAAATTTATGCGTTATTCAAATGTCACGAGAATCATTTTGAAAGCTATCCGTTATTCCACCGAAGTTCTTTCAAAAAACCTTGAAACAAACTGCAAAATACGGTTGTCCTTCGCAGAGTTTTTACGTGATCACAATTCCACTCTGGAAGTTGAGGTACACAGTATCCACCTGTTTAATTCACGACAGCCAGCAGAGAATAGTATGTACATATAAATTTATATATGCACATATTTCATATGAAGAAAAAAATGCTGTTGCATTCGTTTCTCGTCCCCAGAACGACGCCGACAACAAATCTAATTGGCATCAAACACAATTACAATGGCTGCGTGTATAAAACACACGTACATCACCATAACTGCGTTTGTGGAAATTTCAATGTTTTTATGTGTTTGAACTTTCGCTTTGTATAAAACTTACCTCACCCGAATGGCCAGAGAAAAAATAGTTTTCTGCTTTGGTAGAGTTCATGATTTTGCGATTTCCCAACGCTCTCGTTCATTCCGTTTAGTAATTCCCGATGCGAGAGTTTGCCTGTGTCTACACCGAGCCAAATACATCAGCAAGCTCTGATTGAGTGTAGCAAAGTTATGACTGAGGGGCTGAGTCAGCGCAGAATGTTTTTTTGTTCGTTCAGAGAGTCATTTTACTTTAAAGTTTCGTCTTATTTGTATGCCCCACGAAATTCCCTCGATGACGATGAAATGATTTGATGATCAGAAATTGGCAAGTGCAATTAATTTGGTACAAAAGTTCAAATGAAATGAAAATGCGAATTCCATAATTTGACAGAGGCACATCTAGCAGGAGTTTTTAATAAACGTGATGTCGACGATGATGTCTCCTTCTTCTGACAAACTGATTCTAGTTGAGCACCGCAGGTTGGCTGAGATCATCACTTGATGTATTTCACCTTAAACACAGACGATTCTGTTTTTTGTTTCACGGGCATGGAACCACCTTAATGCTGTGATCCATAGGCGCATGTCTTCGCTCATGACGCTAAACCTACTCGAAGACAGCATATACTTACTTATGTTTTTATTTTTGTCGCTTGACTCGAATAACCTCAATGTCAAACTGTTTCATTTTAAACGTTGGATAGGCTTCTGGAAGTACTCTAGGGTAGACACGATCCCTTCACCAGGTACATGACACCATTTTACCTTTTGTTGAACGTTGAAGATCTCGGTGAGTTCGCGACGAAGGCGCCTGATAAATTTGTCAGGAATGTGTATTCGAGAAATGACGGAGTATAGGTCACCTTTCGCCTCTATACCACGTTGGCATTATGGGCAGGTGTAGGAGATGAGAACGTCTTGAAATGAAGATATTATCTATTAATAACTTTCCTGCCCACGAGCTACTCTAATAAGATCAGATTATTTATAAAAGGCACAAAACCTCGTAGAGGACCTTGTACGGCTTAACATAAACTTGTGATACGAACCACACTGAGATTTATTCTGTCCTTGCAAACGAAGAAAATGTTACAAATAATCATTAATTATTCATACGAAAGAATGGTCGGAGTTAGTCACATTCTTGATTCCCGTCAGCAGATATCATTACAGCGATATAACCACAATACACTGCGTGAAAGCTTTTCGTCTGTTGCCATAGAAAAAATCATAAATTGATGACTTAACACTAATTGCTTTGTCACGTCGAAAACGTGCGGCTCCTTGCCTTGTGAACCTTAGCACACTTAAATGCAGGTATGGGGTGGGGAGAGGTGGTGTTAGAGTAGCATTCCATGTAATGGTTGGTCATTTTCCTCAGCTTAACGTTGAAGAAAAGTAGAAAGGACTGATGGAAAAAAAACAATAAGCCACTTAGAAATGCATTCTTGGCACCACATGATGTGGTACGCTCACCCCTTTAGATCGTATAGTCTACTTAATATTGCAAGCATTTCATCAAGCAAATGGGGGCACTATAGTAAAGCAATGCAGATGGGAAGTGGAAGAAAAATCCGTTTTCATGTGGGTTTTGTTATGTAAGCATATCCATGTTTTTACATCTAAATGGAACGCTATCCATTAATATTAATAATCAATCATGCGTAGTGTTTTCTTGAGTTGCATACAAATTTCTGTGGTTTAAGAAATTTTGGATTACATTTTTTCTTAAAAATGAATTTTTTGAAAGTAAATAAATGCTGCATTTTTACGTGGAGTTCTGCTATGTAAACCGTTAATACGGAGAGTTCTTTAAGCTGTTCTTGGATGCACAATTGTACTTCGCACAAGTTAGACTATATTCTGGCGCAATTTATCTGCGCTCGAAATATCGGGCAAATGTAACATTCAAATATCTTTGTCATCCATACAAAATATGTATGCCATAGAGTAAGCCTCCGTTGTATAGCCAAAATATAGGCAATTATCTAGCCTCAAAAATCGTAAAAAGAAGGCTTAACATTAAGCCTTAACATAAAGCTCATTCCTATTATATGACATTCAGTAAATTGTCAAGTATTCCTTGTGCTAAATAAGTATCTTTATAACAAATACATCATTTCGATTGAAAGTAATATTATGTACGACAGCAAATCGGTTTAAAAGTTTATTAGCACCAAACGGAAATCAGTTTTAATACCTAACTTTATGCATTATAAAGAAGAAAATTCGAATAACATAAGTTCTACTCTAGAACTTTTTGCAACTGTTTTCCCAATCTGCATTTTCATTTCATTTATTTTCATTTTCATTTCATTTCATTTTCATTTATTCACTGATTTTATATCGCTGTACCTTAAGAATAATACATGTATTCTTTTGATAGTACAGGAATAATTCAATTAAGCATAAGATTTTAAATGACGTGTTTTAAATTATATACAATTATTATTAATGTTGGAAAAGTGTATGTTTGCAAAAAATATTTTAAATGACTGCGCACAAATGCAGACAAAAAAACAAACAAAAACAGAAATTTTGGAGAATTATTTCAGTTCGGACAAGAGAAATGAGAGAAACAAGTGTTACAAAATTGTCTGTACTCGGTCTTTGACCGTACCTGTGAAGGTAGGTGATTCCAGAGATGGACGGCGTGAATGAAGAAGTTCCTGCGTGACATTAAGCAAGTATGAATGGAGGGCCTTAAGGTAATGTTACGACTCGATCGACAGAAAGTGATCTTTTCAAAAAGATAGTTTGGCTGTTTCTTGTGAATAATTTTGAAGAGTAATATGCAAGATCTGTAGCTTAACAATGCTTCTAATTCGCAACCTAGGAGAATGCGACGTTTTTCCGAGATATGTTCATACCTGCGTAGGTTAAAAACATACCTTGTAGTGGCATTGATTGCTCTTGTCAACTTTTGGGAAGAAGAGTAATCACAGTCAGCGAACAATTCGGATGCATATGTCAATATTGGCACTATGAGTGCTCTGGCAAGTTTAAGTTTCGCATTGAGAGGGAGAATATATTTGCTGATAGATAGGCCTCTTAGGGAGGTATATATCTTGGAAACTAAGCTATCGATGTGGTCAGTCCATGTCAATTCACTATTCAACACTATTCCAAGGTTTTTTACACGTGTAACATATTCTATTATCGTGGAGTTGAGTTCTATTGGCGGGAAATTAGATAGAGAAGGGGATTGTTTCGAGATCGGGATTGCTTTTGTTTTGTCAGGATTGAGCATTAGACAGTTGTAAGTAGCCCAATTTGGTATAGAGCTCAGATCCTTATTTATTTTTGCAACTGAATCTTCAACCATACCTAGTGGGAAGCTAAGGTAGATTTGAACATCGTCTGCATAGATATGGAAGTTACAGAAGGACAACACCGTTGGAAGGTCAATTATAAACATTGAGAATAACAATGGACCGAGAATAGAACCTTGAGGGACACCACAATGTACATCACAAGAAGATGAAAGTCTGGAATTATGGCAAACGGGTTGGACTCGGTTAGTAAGATACGAGAAAATTAATTTATTAGTGGGATTACAAAAATTGAATTGCGTGGACAGTTTGTGACAGAGTCTAGTTGGGTCAACACTGTCGAATGCTTTCGAGAAGTCAAGTAAGGTTAGTATGGTTGCTTTGTCTTCGTCAATAGCTCTTCGAATGTCGTCCGTCTTTAACAATGCTGTGACACAGCTATGTCCTTTCCGAAAACCTGACTGTAATGGGTTTAAGAGGTTGTGTTGCTCTAGATAATTTTTTATATCTTTACCAACAACATATTCAAACACTTTTGACTTTTCTGTAATTAAAATTCTACAAATTCCCACAAGTATTAGCTCTACTAGTTTTAGACATTGGATCGGTATCGTTAGATTCGACTGATATCATTCAATCTCTCGCAAATTTAAAGTCAATCTTTAATTGTGAAGAATATGGGATACCATTACTTATTCTTAAATATTGTACTGAATCTCTCTCCAATCTTCTTACTTATTTTCAACCGTTCTCTATCAGAAGATTGGAAAAAGCATTCCGGGCTCCAATTCGTAAATCCGGCCCCAAAGAAAACATCAAAAATTATAAAGGAATTTGCAAGTGTTGTTTGAGAGTATGGTGAAGAGAAAACTGGAATTCATAGTTAAGGAACATATATCGAATGCTCAACATTTCATTATGTCGGGTCGTTCACCATCTACTAACCTGTCAATCTACTCATTCTTCGTAGTAAATGAGGTGGCAAACAACAAGCAAGTTAATGCAATGTATACATACTTTAGTAAAGTATTTGACTCCGCTAACCAATGTCAATCAATTACATTCACTAAATCAGCCTTAATCCTAGACAAAATGTTTAATTCTAGCTTAACTTTAACAATTCATTGAACTTATAACTAATACACTGACCCTTTGCGGGTACTCTAAGCTAATCTAGTCTACAGCTCTAATTGCCTTTCGGCCTATACTATAGATTTTTTTTGTGGTTCTGTCCGAAGGCGTATTAAGTAATATTGTTTTGTCAAGAAAACTTGAAAACTTGGCCCTTCAAGGGCTATTTGTACTTAAACTACTTAACCTACTCTAAACTATTCTAAACACTAATAAAATGTAAACTACCTTAACTACGTCCGCAATATAGGGACGCGTGCAGCAGGGTGTGTGTCTCTGAATATGCAATGCACACACTCTGATGAACCTCTCTTTTTTTTGTATATAAAACTACTTATCCTACCTTAACGGGCATACAAAGTAGGCATTAAACAAACACAAAAAATAAATAAAACAGCCGTGCTAACCGTCGGGAGACTATTGAAGGGCTGACGACGTAGGAGGCCAGCTTTGATGTAACTACCAAAGGAAACGTCGCTCCTTAGCGGACTCCTCTCTGTCTCGAGCGGGGATCGCTCTCCTGAACCGGAGGAGCCCCTCGTGTTCCCGAACGACGTTCGGTTCGAATAAGAGTCGCCCTTCTACTGTTCGGCGTACCACGTGGAAGATTACAGGACATCCATACGCATCCTGTATCAGGCCAATTTTATCGTTAGTAGAGGAATGCTTCAGTTGGAACAAGGCCATTCCGTCGCAGCCTTTCGTGATACATATCATTGGGGTAGTAAGCCCCGAAGATCAGACCAATAAAATTATCTACTCTATTAACGTTTGCCTCGTTATACAAGACCTCGTTGGAGTAATACTTCTTGTAGTCAGACTCGGGTGTGCGCTACAACTTAAGACAGGCCCTGAGGCACTGTCTCTCGAACACCCTCGTCTTTTTCATTTGGGAAGGACTCACATTGAACCACAGGGGACAATCATAAACCAGTGTAGGCCGTATGAGGGTCATGTAGCAGATTACCTTCACCCTGGTATTAAATTGGCTGTTATGAAACAACCTCCTTGCCACAGCAAAGGCTTTTCTGGCTTTGGTCAGAGCAATATCTATATGTTTGTCAAAATACACGTATTGGTCCAACCATATGCCGAGATATCTTACACGGTTAGCGGTCGTCCCTATGGGTCCACTATGCCGAACTTACGCCAATTTAGGCATGTTTACCGCGAATCACTGTATAACGTGGTACGGAACAAAATAGTTTCGCACTTCTGAAAGTTGATTAGCAGCTTCCAGTCGTGAAAAAACTGAATTTTGTCGAAGTCACGTCACGACAAGATGTTTATGACTTCCACAGTCTTTCCGATTTAATTCGACTACTCCATTGGTTCTTTCCAAAGTGAATTGTGTAAAAGGCTTTCACCACAGTGACATAAATTATAAGTTGTCTAAAGCCAACTCAGCAATCGGTTTTATTAAGCGTAGTACTAAAAGATTCACTGATCCATTGGCCCTATTATCCCTGTACTCATCCATTTCTTGAATATGCTGTAGTTGTATGGAATCCTAATATGGATACATATCTAGAGCCTATTGAACAATTTCAAAAAAAGTTCATAATTCTTAAAATGCAAGGGAATTTTCACCCAAACTATATGTCTACTAACTATATGGCAGGGTGTCAATTTCTTGGTATAAAATCTTTAAACACTAGACAACGCACAGTCTATGAAGTAATGTTCGTCAGGGATATTTTTAAAAATCATATAAAAAATCAAAGAATTAACATTAAAAATATGTTCAATTAATTCAATTTTAATTCCCCAGTAGGCCACTCCCCATTAACTTTTATAACATTTTTTTGACAAGACTGCCTTCAATCGGTGGGGTACTTACCAGTTTCTGGTAGTAAGCAAAACATCATGAAATATCAGTTATCTTGTAGTGTTTTTGATTACATTTTCCGTCTTCCTGGCCAAATGTTTACTCATGAAGTCATTCGAATCATACCAGAGATTCTCAATTTGGTCAGTCAGGACTGTGCAGTCCAGCCCAAACCATTAATTTGATGGTCTTGAACCCGCTGTTGTACTCACTTAGCAGTGGGCTTCGGTTCATTGTTATTGACAAACTTCGAGCCTATAGGCAGATTTTCAAAGGGGAATGGAGTGGAAAATGTTCATATATTAAAGTTCATTCAGTCTACCAGATATCACAATAACAGACCCAACACCATGCCAAACAATGGTGATGATATTTCTACCACCGTTGGCTTCACTTTTGGGGCAATTAACTAATACTTTTCCATCCGATTAACGTCTATAAAGCTTCAGACATTTTTGCCAAATGTAATAATGTTAAAATAGAATATAAAACTTTGCTACATAAAATTGGGCTCCTATTTATACTTCTCCCACTGTATCAAAACCAAGTGTTTGTTTTTTTTTTCTGTTTGTAATGAATCCGCTGAATAAGTATACCAATTTAAAAATAATATATGTATGTACGTAAATTAAATGTGTATATTCGATGCATTTTCCATTCATGTGACTTTTCTTTGTTCGGGGTATGTGCGTCGACCCCAACCTCGACGTCGTAAGTTCGATTCCTGCTCTGTGCGACGAAAACAGTTTTCACGACCCCACCTCCTTCGAGTTACTGACAATGCTCAATGAGTATTTCCTGTCTAGATAAAGCTTCTCAAACAAAGCCGTTCGGATTCGTCATAAAACTGTAGGTCCCTTCCACTCGTGAGAGAACAATAGCACGCACAACACGAGTGGGGGGAGGGTTGTTGAGAAGCTAGGCCCTGACCCTCTACGGGGCTGTAGCGCCACCCATATTATGTTATATTATTTTTGTATATTTAGTTTGAGCAAAAATTTGTGCAATTTTTGTTAAATCTTCCACAAATGTATGTATATAAAGTTTGGCTGAAGTCTGTTCGGCATCGTTTTACCATTGAGCGTTGTCTTTTCAAGTGAACGAATTAAGAGTTCAAAATTGAATTAATAGCCGTGTAAAATAGCCTTAATTGGCGACTGGTGGTAGACTATAATACAAAAATAATCATTTTAAGTCCATGCTGTGACTGGACACACTACATCCAGCTACTGCATCCAGCTGGGTTTTCTGTCATACCCTCTAGGGAGCACATATCACGCTGTCTTTGCAGCTCAATTATAATCCAAGTGAAACATTTAACTAATTGTTTTGTCTTGTAGCAGACTATTCTCCACATTAGAAGCTTGTGTGTTTTGTGAGTTTTTAAAACTATTTTTGTTTGTGCAACGTCTTGATGTCATAATATTTTAATAAAATTCTTGTATTATTCTGGTTTTAATTTATGTATGTTGATAGATACATACGTCATTATTTTTGTTTATATTCCAAATTTACACTCCTCTAAATTGTCTTCACATGTTCAACTCTTATAGATTCACTACCGATTTATATAAAGTATGTCTATTTGTTTTGAGCCCCAAAACAGGTTGTCGACGAAAGTCTAAACTCGTTGAAATTAATAAAATAAATACATACTACCTTACTTGAACACTCAATGTTGTTAAATGATTCAAAAAAAAAAAAATACGCATACGAGAGAAGTATGTACATATATCCAATCATAGAATATAAACAGAAAGTGTCAGCGTCGCTTTACGATTACTCGTTCTGGCTCTGAGAAGCATCATGTTTATATTTCCACCTTCTGATGTGATCTACACATGATGTGGCCTTAGAGTTTGTTAATACAATTGTCGTTAAGTTGCAAATTCAATTCGGAATGTTTTAATGTATTTTTTATCACCCATTTTAATACATGTATTACGTTTACATTTTTTTTTTTAAATTTGGGGGAGTCAAGTCACTGGAAATGGTGGAAGCGTATAATTGTTGACTGTGGGTCCCGCAGAAGACGAAGGAATGTTGTCGATGTTAGGTTTAGGTCCAGGTCCACTACGGGATATAGCGTCACCCCTATTGTTATTATTACTAAGCGTCGCCGAAATTCGACGATTATCTATATATAGAACCACATGCAGAAAACTGTTGGACTATACTCTTATCCGAAGCAATTTTCTTTACTGTTGACTTTTAAAGGTAAGCAGACTTGAGAATATTTTTGCCGGTCAGTAAGCTATGTAAAATAGTAAACATGTTGTCAAATAATTTAATTTTGTACATGTACAAGCGAATTTACTTTTTCAATGGTGTCAATCTCATGCCGCTTGGTTGAGTAGAAAGGTGTATAAGCCTACGACAAGAATGGGCAGCACGTATTTATACTTACACAGATTTTTATTAGTTTTGGTCGTACTAAACTGTATAATATTCCAATGGTAGTTTAAATATGTTACTAAGCCTTGAAAAGTAATGAAATCTTACATCAAAACATAAATCTCCTGGACTGGACGGCATACTACCCATTGTGCTGCAAGAACTGTGTGACATAGAAATTCCATTGCTAGGACCGATTACAGAAGCCGTATATACTGCAATCACATCCCAAACTAGTGGCGCCAAGTTGGACTAGGGGGAATTCGTGGGCATCAAAAGATTTTCATTCTAAAGGTTCTCGAGCGAATCCATGACAACCATATTCGTGACTCTATAGTTGAGTCTCCTCAATCCAAATCCCAACACACATACCTCAAAGGGATATCCACAAAAACGGCTCTCCATGAAGTAGTGCGAACAATCGAACCATCTTTAAATTGCAAATATTGCACACTTTCTACATATAGAAGGAGGTTTTAACAATGTTTAAACGAAAGCGATCTTGAGGCTCTTACCGAACTTGGCATAGAAAACTTTCTTTGCCAATGGATTTTGTTCATACCCAGCACTTGGTGCAAATTCACCAGCAGAGGTACATCTCCCCTCTTCTATGGCTTATTGTGATGAACGACATTTATTAAGACTTGATAGGAATGGGATCAAGGTAATTGAGTACGCTGATGATTTAGTTATTTTGATATCAGGAAATTTCCGGATTTGATCAGTGGTATTATGAAGGGCGCTTTGAATAAAGCTTTCGCCTGGGCTACTGATTGCGGCCTTGGCAGAAACAGAACTGATGCTTTTTACCAAAAGTACCAAAATCCTCAACTTTATCCTTCCCCGTCTGAATAAGCTACTGCTCACTCTATCACCCAGCGCCAAGTCCCTAGGCGTTACCCTAGACTCCAAACTTAATTGGAAGATTAACGTAGAGCAGCGGGTCAAGAAGGCGTTCTAAGCCTTCTACGCCTTTAGTTGATCGTTGGGCAAAAGAGGAGACCTCTAACCCAAGTTGACCCTATGGATGTACACGGTTGACTCTATGTACGGTAGTTCGGCCGATTCTGAAATACGGATCACTTGTATGGTGAACTGCCCTTGGTAAAAAATACAATGTAACAAAACTCAAGAGTGTTCAAAGAACAGCATGTATCGGCATCACAGGCGCTCTGCGGTCGACACCAAAAGACTACCTCATCTTAATGCTACATCTTCTACCCTATGATCTACACACTAAAACCGCTTCAGCACACCTAGAGAGACCTAGAGAGTCTCTATGCTGGAAATCTATGCCTTTACCATTTTATAACTCATTCCCAGTGAACTTGTACTTCACTCCACGGACTACACAGTACCTGTAATTAATTTACGAAATGGCAGGGCGACAGGTGTGCTAGGACTTTAACTAAGTAATCTACACCGACGGCTCAAAAATGAACTGCGGGGTCGGCTCAGGCTCCCTCAACATCTCCAAAGCCCACAGCCTGCTAGGTAATTCCAGAGTGTTTCACGCAGAGACTTTCGCTATCCGAGAGGCATGTCGACAGGCCAAAATTCACCCAAATATCCTGCCTGCATCAAAGCCATTACGTACTGCACCACACATTCTAAACAAGTAGAGGAATGCCGGGCCGAGCTAGCGTCATTAGAAAGTCAGGTCAATATATCCCTCGTCTGGTTACCTGGTCCCAATGACATCCCAGGAAATTCGACTGCGGTTGAACTGAGTAGGCAAGATTTCTCCCTTCAAAGTTTACTTGCAGAGGAAGTATTTATACCTCTACAAGCAAAGCGAATGTCTCCAAGCACTTCCTTCAGATTGATCACCGCATATGGGCAAGACTTACGAATTGTACTACATCCAAAAAAATCTGGCCCGAATATAATTGACCCATATCAAACGATCTTTGAACGAACGACAGCGAAACCGACATAATATTGCAAAATTTGTGGTTTGAACAGGACACTGGTCTATTAGAATTCATGCCAAAAAACTAGGTATACCACATAACTCACATTGTCGCAACTGCAAAAACACTGATGAGAAGGAGACCTTACTTCATTTCCTTTGTAAATGCTCGGCACTCGATAGAGTCAGACACCGAGCGCTTGATAGCCGCCTCTTCAACTCACTAGATGAGATGTCAACAAAGTAGAATAGCGAACTAATATCCTTTATAAAGTCCTCAGGGTGGTTTTAGGAAGACCTTAATTATACCCCTCAACTTATAGAGCGGTGGCATTAAGACGGTACTCAATGCTAATTAGATTCATATGAGAACCACCACTACTGTCTAACTACATTGCAATTTTATACGCTTCCGTGACTAGGAGTTCAAAACATTTGGTCCAATGTTTGGGCTTCCACCCTTAAAAATATCGATAAGACTTGAAATCATTTCAATCTCATAAGAATCGTTCTAAATGCTAAAAAGTCATTCTCAGCAAAGTGGCATTTATTTGATTTTCATTTACACACAGGTGGTCGTAAGCTAACACCAATGTTTGTAAACCGATATAAGAGTGCGTTTCGATTAAGTGCCCTTTAATTGAAATATTTCCTGCTTCAGTTAAAATGTTAAAAAGTACACAATCACACGTTTCCGCAAATATATTTTGCTCGTGGTAGAAAAAAGAAAAAGTGCACGACTCACTTAATATGTGAGAATTATTCAACTGCTGTGCTTAGTCAACAGTTTTTTCGCACTCCCATATGTATGTAAAACGCGGTCACAATTATCTAGTGAAATAACGCAAAAAATAATCTTATCTACGAGTGCAGCTTAATGCAACCTGCGTCAGCAGAGTGAGTTATAAGTTGTCCAAACGGAGGGAATAGATATTCAACAAAGAATTCGATAAAAAATAAGTACATGCATCGATTGAAATAAATTGATTGTTTTCGCCCCACTATTTAGTGTCCTTTGGTTCTACCTTGCGGAAAAGGAACTCATTTAAAATCGTTGATATCTGGTAGTAAATGATTGTTGTTTTAGATGAGATTCTCAGAGATCTCATCAACGTAAGTGAGAAAGTCTACTTTAACGCACCGAGAGCGTGTGGGGAATTTAATCGTGCAACGTGAGCTCCTATCTAATAGAGGTCTGCACGAATGGACTGGTTTATTTCTCTAAACATGTACAGTACTTCAGTGTACTCTATTCTTTACAATCATATGAATAAGAATACTGTACAAGTAACTAAAACATAAAAAAATTCAACCACTGTACACCATTCGATCACCTGATTTCAAAATGAATACTCTGTTTGTTGTCATTCATACAAGTGGGTTCTCCATTCAAACAAAACATGTACCAGTTTAACTGTTAATAATACACCGAGCAGACTGAGTGAAATGAATGCATTCATTTTAAACTGAATGCATTCATTCTAAATAAACGCAGCGGGTATTTGAATTGTAGCTTTAAGCAAATGAAGACAAAAAGGTTGGTAATCAAATTGATGTGTAATGTAAGTTAATTTTATTTTGCAAACATGTACAAGAAATTCTTATTCAACAAACGATTCGGATATTGCAATGGCCAGCAATTTCACCATGCAAACAAGTTTTGCTTTTGAAGAAACTTCCAAAAAATGATTGCGTATATTGAACGTTTATTTAATAAAACATGCACAATAGTACTATTTAAAGTACTGCCCATCTGAAACCTTGATCTAGCCATCTTTCTGGCAATTTGTGGATCTTATCCCAAAGAAATGAGCCCGCTTGGTAGCCAAGAATGAATCAAGCCAATTTTTGATATTCTGCTCGACTCACTCTCACTCTCACTGCACGAATTAAGTGTATAGACCTAATAGAAGGTGAAGACTACCGGACTCTGCATTTAACGACTTCTGCTTCCTCCTTCCATCAATCAAGAGGAAATAAAATGTATCAAAGATTAATGTAAAGGTATCACGAAAACATATGCCAACGAAATAAGGGAACATGAAGATCAAGAACGATTTTTAAATGAAGAGCTGGGTAGACTTTTATCAGACTATAAAGACTTGTTTCAAGATATCATTCCACCGGTGGAAGTTATTAATTCTTCAGATAAAGCGAATAAAGAATTATTCATTCAGAATTATGATGGCTTTAATGTCTTACAATGGTGGCGCTTGCACCAAATAGAGTTTCCGTTGTTATATAAGTTTAGCTGCAAAATTCTATCTATTCCAGTGAGTAGTGCTTCATCAGAGCGAATATTTTCCTCGGACAAGTAAGTAACTTTCGGCCAGACAGTTAATACCTGAAAAAGAAGTTTAATTGGTTCCGACCCAATATTAGTGAAGCAAGTAATGTTTTTACATTCCAGTGTTAAAAAAATGATATTCATAAAGATTTGTCAGAAAACATACATTTATTTGGAAACAGTAAAAATGTTGAATCCATTCATTGTATTGAATGGATTGAATGGATTGAATGGATTCATTACACTCGGTGTACTCAGTGTTGTGTACTCATTTTTTGTGAGTACACTGAACTAAATGCTTGGTTGCCAGTGGGTAATCAAATATCGGGTGATGTATTCATTTTAGTTTTCAAGATATGAGTGGAATGAATATGGTACTCAAAAAAATATGAATGTCTTGAAACCGGTTTCAAGACATTCATTGCAGACCTCTTCTATCTATTAGTGCCAAGTACAGAGGATTGATTTTGTCTGTAAAGTGCCCTTCAAGCAGTGTTACCACAGGGCCTCTATAGAGTCAAAAGGACTCATTTCTTTTAGCTTGACTCGGGGGCTCATAATTTTTTGATTTGACTCATTTTTTTAAAAACAAAATTACCTACACGTAATTTGATTCACATTTCCATTTTCATAAATTGGAAAGGTGTGAACTACGCTTTAATATTTCCTGAACACTTTCATTTAAAATGCGTGATCACATCACATAGTACGGCACCCAGGCATGGCTCTGGCCAGACTTCGAGCCAGGAAAGGAATATAGTGGTATCTTTATAGATGGCTCCAGAACCTATGAAGGGACCGCTACTTTACACCTCATTAAGTATCAGTTTTCTAAACGGCAACCTATGCGCAACTATGGTATATTTAAAAAGCATGTGAAAGGGTGATGTTTGGACCTCACGAGAGGACTGTCGTAGAGCATGGCTCTCCAGTATGTAGATAGAAACATTTGTTCCCAATTCCGCGGCATTTTTGTTGTCCCTTGACAGAAAAGACTGCAGACGACTTACCAGCGTAATAACAGGCCACTACACCTCTGCGATGCCTATGGAGAGAACGGCTACACGGCAGAGCACTTCCTCTGTCACTGTTCGGTCATTGATCGGATCAGGTGTCAGGTCTTCGGCGCTAATGTGGTTAGAGCTGATTCTGTAGACCCTTCACCACAGAAGCGCTTGCTCATCTTCCGAAGGAATTGTAGGTTGCCATCTGGTAGTACAATGGACCAGTCTTGAGTCAAAAAAAAACGTCATACTGTTTCCTTCTGTGTTTTTTTAGTTCTCACATAAGTAGGCATTGTGTTATTAAAAACCTTTGTTGGGACTCATTTAGTTCCAAAATTACTCGTTTTTAAGCTTCTGTGACTCATAAATAATTTGACCTGTGGTAACACTGCCTTTAAGATGAAAGTTTGATTAGGTTTTTCTTTCCATATCCCCCAGATTTTTCTCAGCTTGTTTTCCTAGTCCTTTTAACACCGTTGGGAACCTTATTAAACCAAACGGAAAGAGTTCCATTATGGCAGACACAGTGTACATGTCGGGGTAGTTCTTCAGATTTGTCATTGCCGAATAAACTGCTACGATCTAAAGTTAGTTTTGACTGTCTTGCTATTAAACCTGGACTATTTCGGAAACGTCATGGCCGAGGAATTAGCTTATTGCTGCAAAGTAGTAATGTATTGCCTCATTTACTCCCTCCGTATGTTGTAAACCGCAAACATATAACCGCCCTGATACTCTGTTTATCAATCTGGGTATGATTACATGGGTCACATTCAGTTCTTTGCTGAAATAGTCGGATATTGCAAAAATTCTTCACTAAGTTGTGGATCCCATGCCATTTATTCAACTTAAAATGTATGTGTAGACTCACGGTACATATTAGTAACGCACTGATGAGCAGATGCTTTTATTTTACAGTACACTGGGCACCAGTCAATAAGACAACATTTCACAGGCGTCATAACGTAAATGCATTTCTAAAACTCACCCGAAACGAAAGCAATTGTTGTTTGTACACGCTTGTATGTTGTTCCTCCAACACAAAAAAAAACATAACTTGCTACAATGGCGATGGCCTCGTTACTGTTGTGAAATGTAAATTATTTCAGCCTTTTCTGACAAATCGTCTTCCAACCTTTCTGCATGTGTAAACGCGATGTTTGTTTATTGAAAAACAAAGTCAAGCGAAAAAATTACACTAGTCGCATACAGGCGGTTGTAAATGAATTCATGTTTTTTGGATGATACTAGACGAGTTTTTTTTTTGTCGCAATCGATTGTGAAATAAATGACACGTAGTTGCTTTGGATTGTGGTGGGCCGTGGCATTGCGGGTATGTGCGTTCACCCTAATGCACTTGAACCTCCACGTCGTGGTTCGATCGCTGGTCTGTACGACCGAAATAAATTTCACGGCCCCAACTCTTCCGAGTCATTGACAATGCTCAAAGAGATTTTTCTGTCCAGAAAAAGCTATACAAACTTGGCCGTTCGGAGGTGGCATGAAACTGTAGGTCCCTGTCACTCGTGAAAGAATATTAGCACGCACAACACGAGTGGTTTCTGAGAAGCTAAACCCTGGCCCGCTACGGAATGTACCGCCTTTGGCGTCGTATAAGATCTTTTCTGCCGTTCTGTGTAAACGCCTAAAACCCTACTTCAACAGCTTGTTTGGTCAATATCAGTGCGGGTTCAGGTCAGATCTTTTACGAGACTCCTGGGAGTTTCAAGTCGATTCCCACCACCTATTCATCGACTTTAAGGCCGCGTATGACAATGTTTTAAGAGACGAGCTATACAGCGCCTTGTCTAGTCTTGGCATCCCTGCACTCCGTCTATGCAGAATGACGACTGAGAACGCCCGTTGCTCCATGAAGCTCGATAAAGATTATTAGATATATTATTAGCGAGACCATTGTCGACCTTTGACAAGGCGACGCACTATCATGCGATTTCTTCAGCATCATTCTCGAGAAGAGAATGCGAATCACTACAAACAGCTATTGCCTTGAAGTGGTGGAAGACTTTTTTTTTAAAGACCACTGAACAATAGAGCGATCTCTAGAACAACCGAGATATCCCTATACAAGATCTTGATAGTCCCAGTCCAGCTGTATGGCTCAAAAGCATGAACACTAACTAAAGCGGGCGAAGATATTACTGGTCGCCTCGAGAGGAAGTCCTTCGAAATATCTTCGGTCCCGTATGTACAGATGGCGTTTAGAGGAGGAAACTGAAGGAAGATCTAGTCAAATGAGTTCGAATCTCTCGTTTAAGATGACTAGTTCATGTCTAGCGAATGGACACCAATGCTCCGGGCCGGAAAGTCTTTGAGTCCAACGGCGAGTGACAACGCGGTAAAGGAACATTACTACTCCGGTGGCTCACGCAGCCAGACGGGGAACTGAATAAATAGAACACGCTTGGCTGGAAGCAGCTAGCACAAGACCAAGCTAGATGGAGAGCAGTGAGGCCCAGATCCACTTTGGACTGTAGCGCCAGCCGAAAGAGATGTTGCTTTGGCTTGTAGTAGAGATGGCCAACTTCTACCCCTCTTGTTCTATACGCTGGTTTGGTATTTTTCCAAACAAACAGACATCTTGCATGGTGTAGGTACTTATGGTATATCAAAGTCAAAGTGTTAATTGATGTGAAATAATAGCGGTTATTCGTTACATTCTACCGATGATGGACAAGTGGAATATCAACTGTAAAGTTAAATTTATCGTTGTTGTAAATTTATATTGTTTTTGTCATTCGATGCAGATCAAAGAGAAATTAAAGTTATCCAAGTTTCATAGTTATAAGCATAAAATACGAAAATAAAAGTACAAAGACTGCTCTATAATACTAATAGTATAATATTGGTGGCGCTACAGCCCATAGAGGGCCAGGGCCTAGCTTCTCAGCAACCACTCGTGTCGTGCGTGTTATTGTTCTCACACGAGTGGAAGGGACCTACAGTTTTATGCCGACTCCGAACGTTTGAGAAGCTTTTTCTAGACAGGAAATACCCTTTGAGCATTGTCAGTGACTCTAGAGAGTTGGGGTCGAGTAAATTATTTTTGTCGCTCAGAGCTGGAATCAAACCTACAACGTCGAGGTTGGGGTCGACGAACATACCCTCAACGCCACGTGCCACTACAAAGAATGCTCTACAACTACGAGAAGATGCTATGTGAAGCACTTACAAGACAAATGCAATTACCTCCTGCACAAACTAGGTTTTACTAGCACTGATATCTTTATACACTGAGGCGAGGGTGAGGAAACAATGGAACACATACTAACAACATGTCCAAGTCTCGCCCAAGTCAGGTTCAAAACGATCAACACAAGTACAGTAATAGGGCAAGATTTCGAGAACAGAGGTGTTGTCAAACTGCAGCAGCACTTCCCTTCTAGCATTTAAATCGTGGGGGGTTCATTAGATCTGGTCACAGTACAAGTGTTTCTTTACACATACCCCATGAACTTAATTTTTAATTCAAAGTCATAGTTTTTCGATGCTTTTCTCAAACAACCAAAATCATGAAGTAGTCAACTCTTTGATTCAAAACGGATTTTGAACTTAAATGTTTATCGACAATCGATTGCTGCTATCGAAACCGGACGATACCTTCCCCGTACATGTTTTACATGTCAAATCTATATCTACTTTTCGTAGATATAGATTTGACTTATCGATAGATTTATATTTAGATAAGCAAAAAACACCCCCATTTTGTATAGTAGAACATGTACTACAGAACATTCATATTCATTACCGATATTATGATTAGTCTTCTTGCCGTCTGTAAGCTTCTATTGAAGGGCTTATAAAAATCGAATTATATCAAGACAGATGATGCCTAAAACTTATACTTTACTCGTCGACTAATTTTTTTCCTACCTCCTTATTTGAACAGAGTCTATGTCGACCATAATTTTGCGCTAAAACCACTGCGTGGCATAGTGCCTGCGATTTGTTTACAATGGACCTTGATTCAATAACCGTAAAGGCAAAGTTAATATACTTTAACCTGGTTTTCAAAACTGGGCCAGTCACCATTTGCCGATCCCAACGGCACTGGGTATTACAATCGATCAACAGAGGTCTACCAGGTATACCGGTATATTGTTTTGAAAATAAAACAGTAATTATTAATGGGAAAGTAAAAACATTTTATTCAAAGTATTGGCCATTGTTTTCTACACATTTTGACCACCTTTCTGGCAATTTGTGAATACCACGCCAATGAAATTGTTCCTCTTTTAAAGCAAACCAATCAGACACTCAATTTTCGACTTCTTCGTAGGAATCGAAGTGCTGCTCAGCCAATGCGTGTCCCATCGATGAAAACAAATCGTAGTCGGAAGGAGCCAAGCCTGATGAATACGGCGGGTGGGGTAGCTGCTCCCAGCCAAGTGTTTTGATTGTATCCTGAACAGGTTTTGCTTTCGTGTCTTCTGGCCAATTCTGGTCGTTTCTCGATCAATGCATGGTTCAAATTGATCATTTGTTGTCGGTAGCGATCAGTATTAACGGTTTCACCAGGTTTTATGAGCTCGTGGTACACCACACCTTTCTGGTCCCACCAAACACACAGCATTGTCTTCTTGCCGAATCGATCTGGTTTTGCAGTCGATGTTGATGGTTGTCCCGGATTAACCCATGATTTTTTCCGTTTACGATTCTTAAAATAAATCCATTTTTTCGGTTTTTTCGGTTTTCAATCTGTCTTTCATTCAATTCATGTGGCACCCATTTTCTACACTTTTGGATCTTTCCCATAGCTTTTAAACGGTCAGAAATTGTTTGTTGTGGAACTTTTAACATTGCTGCCATTTGCCTTTGACTCAAAGTGTCATCTCCATCCAATATCGTTTGTAATTCAGCGTCTTCAAACTTTTTTGGTGGTGTTCATTTCTCACATCAAAATCATTATTTCTGAACCGTTGAAACCATCTTTTGCATGTTGTTCTGATAGAGCATGATCACCATATGCCTCGACAAGCATTCGATGCGACTCTACAGCACTTTTCTCCAAATGAAAACAAAAAATTAATGCTTTCCGCAAATCATCACTTTCTGGTACAAAAGTCGACATTTTTTACACGATGAAAAAATATGATTTTGTCTGTTCAATCACTTGATGTATACTAAATATTTTTCACAGATGTCATAGCAAACAAACAAAAAAAAAATAAGGGCTCGTTCACAACAAATGTTCCCTATCGAGACATTTGTATCTTGACGCTCACTTCATACCGGTATACATATATATCAAAGTCAAGGTGTTAATTGATGTGAAATAATACCGGTTATTCGTTACATTCTACCGATGATGGACAAGAGGAATATCAACTGTGAAGTCAAATTTATCGTTGTTGTAAATTTATATTGTTTTTGCCATTCGTTGCAGACTAAAGAGAGATTGAATGAATCCCAGTATCATAGTTGTAAGACTGAATTACAAAAATAAAAGTACAAAGTATGCTCTACAACTACGAAAAACAGACCTGTGAAGAACTCACAGGACATGACAATGCAATTACCTCCTGCACAAACTATGTCTTACGATCAGGTAAACAACCTCTAAAAATCAATTTTGACCCTGATAGTGTCAAATTTTCAAAATGGAGAATTGGATGATCAATGCATTCCAATATGGTTCCATATCAGTCATGGAACCTCCTCACCTCCTTCTGGCGGTGGAATCTAATTTTTTTTTTTTCATATAATTATTTTGGAGCGGAAGCCTTTCAGCTGTACTAAACGGCTCTCATGTACTCACAGACGCTACAAAAACTACAAGCACACAAAAGGGGTTAGAGGCAAGAGACGATTGAGTTGGATATCTCTGTTAGTTGACTTATGCACTAATATCTGTGGACACTGGCGAAGCTAAGGATGCTATGGAACTACCAGAATGGTCAAGTTTCCTCCAAGGCAGGTTGAAAAAGATGAACAAAATCACAGTAACAGGGAAAGATTTCGAAGACATTCCATCTAGGAATGTTGTCAAACTCATGAAGACAGCATTTAAATCGTAGACCAATAGAAGGTGGTGAGAGTACATGAGACACACCTCATGTACTTCAATTTAATTTAAATTTATAGTTGCTCAAATCGTTTCTCAAACAACCACAATCGTAAGGGAGTCATCTCTTCGATGTAAAGCGGATTTCGAACTTGAATGTTCATCGGCAATCGATTTCTGCTATCGAAACCGGTCGACACCTTTATCGTACATGTTCTACATGTAAAGGTTTAGATTTGACTTATCGAAAGATTATAGATAAGCAAAAAAAAACACCCCCATTTTGTATAATATGTATCAGAGAACATTCGTATTCATTACAGATATTATTTGTAGTCTTCTTGCCATTTGTAAGTTTGTCCTGAAGTCTATTTTTCAATACAAAGGGCTTACAAAAATCAAAATTAAATCATGACTCGAGATGATGCCTAAAACTTATAACCTTAAAACTTGAACAGCCTCTATGTCGAGCATAATTTAGCGTTAAAATGGCTGGATGGCGCAGTTGGTTGAGTCCCTGCCCTTTGGTTATAGTGGTACCCGGTTCCCAGTGAAAGCAAAGTTAATATGCTTTTATCTGGTATTCAAATCTTGCCCTGTCACCATTTGCTGTTGGGATCAAATGAACGGCACTGGGTATAACAATGGACCAACAATGGTCTAAGTGTTAGCAACAGCCCAATAATCTAATCTAAGCTTACGTACAAATCCGTTCTCATTGGCTGCTTATTTGAAGCATCGCCAGAGCTAGTTCCCCTATTTGTGGTGGTCGTACAACACATGGGTGACATTCTGGATTCTGATGGATTGGTTAATTATTTTTAATCGAAAACGTATGCTGTCCTTTATTTGTCAATAGTTCTATGATAGATCATAGTAAAACTTGATGGCAACTAAAAGGAACTTATGTAGTTTTCTATTCTGACCGAAAAATGTTTGGCTCCACAAACTTTACGAAATCAAATGTTTTTCAACTGACAATTTTGGCTTGGTTTGGATTATGTTGTACAACCGAATTCTTCAGATCATCGTCTCGTAATAAAAATGATCTCTGAAATGCTCGTGCCCTTTTACATTGTCACAATAGGAAATGGTGCATACACGAGGTTGCTTGGAACATGTGACTTAAAGAAAAGAAACGGTTTTGCAGAATGTAGAACGAATTTAATTCTCCATGATCCCAAAACATCGCAAGTATTAGCCGATAAGCTATCAGCAACCAGACTTAGTTTTCACCTGATATAAAATCACCTCGTCTCATTTCAATGTGAAGGTCTTGAGACTCTTTGTTGGATTGACTTATCTTTATTGCTCCTCCCCATATCCAGAAGTCGCTTGAAATATTTGCTTTCGCGACGCACTTATCGCTGAGTAGCCTTGTACTTTCATTTCGTATCTTCGTCTGGGCAACGACTCAAAAGATGAAAACGAGACAGTGACGAAAGAAAAAAAAATGTTTTCTAAGTAAAAAATTCAATTACAATCCAGAAGCTCGAACTTTGGTTTTACTCTAATCTAGACGTCCGTATGCGGTAGTGATAAGCTTCATGCTGTTCCGAATTGCGGATTGTAAACAATTGTGTCGTGTATGAACTGGATAAAAGCTCTTTAAAGCAGATTTAACTGGAGCAACATAACGTGCATGCTATAAATCGGCGCGCGGTAACGTGGAAATCCGTCTGCATGTCTGGGTTTGCCAAGTGCTAATTGGCTTAGAATACTCCCTCTCTCCTAACCGGTTGCAGTTCATTACATCTGCATTTGTGAGCACATTGTTGCCGAACAGTGTGAAACAGCCCAGTGTTACATAACAGCGTGAATGAAGTATTTTTTGACACTGCTATTTAGCCCACTTTATCTAAGGTCTATAAAACAATTGTGCTCTTATCGTCACAAAATACTGTGGAAATCGTTATCACGGGTGGCGTGTCAGGGCATAGATGGGATTACTTTACAGCGGCTTGTTTGTTATATCCAAATGCGGGATAGAATTTGATGCGATATGCCACCCAACATGTTCACCTGTTATTCATGGGAAAATTATTGTGGGAAGATCGTTATATCCCAGCTTTTATAGTTTCATGACGCATTTGATTTACGGTAACACACGGCTTGAATTTCAGTTGAAAGCATGGTCGGACGGGTTTTGCTTTAGGTCTCGTCATAAATGTAACCACACGTGTTGATCACTAATTGTAACTTCAGCAAAACGTGTTATTAGTCGAAGCATATTTTAATGTCCCAATGAACTTTTTTCATGAAACCTTTTTGTGACTATCATATAACGGTTTTTAATAGCTGGTTATAACGGTTAATAGTCACGTTCTTTTCATAAAACAGTACATTTTTATTTGAAATACAATTAGAACACATCTGCTCTGTTTCACGTAACGGGTGCCAAACACTTCGAAATTACGCTGTCTTCTTCAATATACTTAAAGTTTTGAGACGACATTCATTTATCTAACGACACTCCCCACGACTGTCATAGTTGATAATGTCAATTATTTACGCACAGTGTCAAACGGCGACGAAAGTCCTAATGCCGCAATCAGACAGAAAGTGTCAAAATCTGGACAATTATAGATGAGCTTATCATCAATATATGAGAGACATTTGATAAGCCCGTGATTTTATAAATAAAAAAATTGGTTTCGGCAAATGAGCATTACACTGGACGTCCAGTATAACGAATGCTGACATAACGACTGTTCAGTTTACCGAATCATCATTTGAAGTCTATTGATGTCTGTAAAAAACGAATGGAGTGAACTATTTTACTACTGAATTTTGCACTGAATCCAGTTCAATTTCAAGAAAAAGCTACAGCCATCAACATCAGCGAAGAGAAAGATGGTGACAGAGGTACAGAAGAACAAAACAAAAATGACCAAACACTATCTACACTCTAAACTGTGCCAACTACAGAGGTATAAATCTGCTGAACATAGCATCTTTTCTGCTGCCTTATGTAAACACCTGGAATCATACGTCAAGAGCCTGATTGGTCAATAACGGTGCGGGCTTAGACCAGCGAAATCGACAATTATTCATTACGGCAGATCTTGGAAAAGATCCATAAATTTCAAGTCGATACCCACGATTTATTCATCGACTTTAAGACCCCGTATGATAGGATATATAGAGACGAGTTACACAACGCACTGTTTAGTTTTAACATCCCAGCAAAACTCATCCGTCTGTGTATGACAACCCTGGAGAACGCCCGTTGCTCCGTCAAGGTTGGTAAGGATTTTACCATAACGTTTGATGTCAAAAAAGGCTTTAGACAAGGCGACGCACTGTCATGCTACTTCAATAACATAATTCTCGAGAAGATCGCGCGGAACTCAGACGTCAACACCAGAGGCGCAATCTTCCACCAGTGCAACTGCTCGCATATGCCGATGACATGGACATCATCGGAAGAACTCAACGCCAGTGGGGCCTTTGCTGGCATCGACAGGGAAGTGCTAAGTTGGGTCTTGCGGTGAATGAAGGTAAGACAAAGTACATGCTGTCTCCAAAAAGCGTCCATCAACACCGAAATCTTGGAAAAAAGTCACAATATTCACAATAGACAGATACACCTTCGATGTAGTTAAAGACTTTGTCTATCACCGCGGAGATAAAACGAAGTATAACCCTGGCCAATCGCTGTGTCTTTGAACTTAGGCGGCAATTTCAAAAATAAAGCCTTGTCTCGGAAAACCAAGCTATCTCTATATAAGACCTTGACAGTGCATGGTGCAGAAACATGGACTATGTCAAATGAGAACGAATAGATTCTTAGTCGTTTCAAAAGGAAAATCCTTCAAATCATATTCGGTCCCGTTTGCGAAGAAGAAGTTTGAAGGAGAAGACTGAACGACGAACTCTATGAGCTGTGCAACGACATTGGTCTGGTCAAACGAGTTCGCTTGTCTCGACTCTAGGACATGTAGAGAGAATTGACACCAAAACTGTGGCTCAGAAAGTCCTTGAGGCCAACCCTGAGGGACGACGCGGTAGAGGAAGGCCTCCGATGGTGTAACCAGCTGGAAAGATATCTTGATCAGCTGGGTGTACGAAACTGAAGGCGCTTAGCCCAAGATCGCGTTAGTTGGACGGGAATGCTGACTGGGGCCCAGGTCCACACCGGACTGTAGCGCCACTCAAAGAAGAATAACAAACACGAAGACTCAAATGATTGCTTCAAAGGGTAGAAGAAAAACAATAAGATAGCTACAAAATATTTTCTGGACATTATATTCTTCGTTATAGTAGACTTCCAGCGTATTCTCAACATAGTCGCCATTCAGTTCGATAACTTTGCAGTGTTTTCCAATTTGGCCCAAAAAAAGCCCTCAAAATAGGCGATTGTTTCTTATAGTACAGGCACAGCGACAATGCGAGGTGAGCCCGACCGTTAGATTGAACAGCGACCACGTTCGTCGTGATTTGCGCTGGTACTGGTGGAAAGTACTAAATTCAAACATATTTGAAAGTGTCTTAATGTGATAGTAAACGATTATTTATTTTCTTAAATAAAATGTATGTATTATCCATTTATTAGTTAGGTTAGTGTTGCTATTTTTAACTGGTTATTACCAGGACCGAAATGAATGAATCTTGCCTTAATCCAAGCTGATTTGAGTGTAAATTAACTTTATATTTCAAAAGATAGCTTCTTTAATGTTGGAAAAAATATACTTGTAGCCAGGATAAAATACCTGAACGGACAACTCGGAACAAAAAACTGTTGATAGTCGAATTAACCACAGCAATCTCTAAGATCATAGCAATAACACCCTGTCTAAAGCTCTTTCAAATATCTGCCATTTCATAAGAATCCAAATTGCGATTGAAAACATTGCGAATTATTTGACCCTATCAAATATTCAGCATTATTTGTGTTCAAATAAAATTCGTACAAATCATACAGTAATTAATTTTAACGAATTTGACCCCTAATTCGCATAAATGCTTAATGACAGCTGCTCATTTATTTTTAAGCATGACTGCTCAGAAATGTAATCACGAGTACTATCAACGGCTCGTCGCGTCGGTAGGTTTGTTGACTTCATCACTATGTTGATGTCATTCGCTTGCACATTCCAACTAGACTGCAGTCTAATATCGATTTTAGTTGTGTCTTATAATTTAATTAATGTGCCATGACTCATTGACTGCATTTACAAACTGCTGCAATTGAATCAAACGCAGATTGTAGCCAAGTACAATTGCCTTTATCAGATGTCCATAAATTTAGATACCAATCTTTGATTTTGTCGGGCTTATAAATTGCGATAGTTATCGGAGAATTGATTGCTGTAATTTATTAAAAAACGTTGAAATTATTAAATGTCGCTCATTGAAAGTATAAATTTTGTTTTAAAAAACATGATATAAATCAAACTCATTTATTCAGACGATGTTGCTATCCAAAGTTGTTCATTTATGGTAAATGTCATTGAGATTGTTTTTAATGCTTACTTTTAAAAGTTCACGGATAATAAAGTATTGATAACATGTCCAGTGGAAGGTTTCAAAGTCAAGTACATTCAGAATTCGAGTTTGTTCCTATAATGTGAAAAAAACCTAAATATGGGGTCGGAATTGCTATACATCATACAATATTCGTGGGGTGGAATCGGCTCAGGCGATGTGCGATTGATTGTCGCTTTCGTACTTTTTGTTCTGCGTAATGTGATTATCCCTTAAAGAATCGTACTTTTGCCACAGGACCAAAGTCATGCTCTACAAAACCCTTATCCTGCCAGTCCTACTTTATGGAGCCGAAAGCTGGACATTAAGTAAGGCTGCAGAGCTGAATCTTGGTGCCTTTGAAAGAAAAATTCTACGTCGGATATATGGTCCCGTCTGCGAGGAAGAAGAGAAGACACAACCGCGAACTCTACGAGCTGTACAAGGATGTGGATATAGTCCGGAAGGTAAAAATCCGTCGACTACACTGGCTCGGCCACATCGAGCGAATGGACAACAGCGATCCAGCAAAGAGGGTCTTCGAATCCGAGCCTCCTGGTTCGAGAAGGAGAGGAAGACCGAACCTCCGGTACAAAGACCAAGTCATCGCGGATGCAAGACAGCTTGGCCTCGATGACTGGAAGCAGCGTGCCCAGGACCGTCACCGATGGAAGGCAGCAATTGCTCAGGCTCAGACCCTTCATGGTTCGTCTGCCTGATAAGTAAGTAAGTTTTGCCACAGATTAATTTTCATTAATTTGTGTCGGTTACTGCTAAAGTTGTGAATTGTTGTGAAATCCTTGCCTGTTACATCAAAATGTGCAATTCCTTGGAAATGTTTATGCCGCATGACGTAATTGAAAGTGAAGTTCAAGAAGTTGCAAACTGTTTGGAGTTCGAATTGACACTGTTTGTGGGCTTCGACGATTTATTTCTGATAGCGTCTATCAGTACTGATGGGCTTCAATGACATCGTTTTTTGGGTTAAACAACAGTTTCTTGTGGCAGCGATGGCCTTAACACTTCCATAGCACAAGCTGAAGCAATTGATTGGTTAGTTTGATCCGCATATTTTGAAGTATATGGTCACCACCCGTGTGCTGCATGGATTTTTAAATGAAGCTCAACTTTGTCTTCGTTTGGTACTTGCGAAGAATCCAAGTCTGCAATGAAAACAAACTTGACTCTTTTCCATTCTGTCAAGCATGTGCGTTGTCTTCTGATTAATTTCCCCCTGAGTCTGTATCCCGTCAGTGTATACATAATATACATTGCATGTGGTTAACATGAACAGAAACACAAAGTAAAAAAATTCTATTCAAATATCAACTAAACCCAAAACAAAGAAAATATCAGTCTTTCCTTATTAAAGATTTCATTAAGAAGCTCTTGTTCATCCATTTCTCCAAAGTCTTCATCGTTATTAACTTGCTCATTGTTTTCGATTTGGTTAAAACTATTTTGCTGGTCACCTTTGTGTATTGTTTGACTAGACACCAAGACCTTTTTAGGACAAACAAGGTTTTCGAACTAGAAAACTTCTTTTTCTTTGTGTGGCGCTCACCTCGGGTTGGACCTGGGCCTCAACCAACTAGCGCGATCCCTGGCTAGCTGTCTCCAGTTTCGCACACCAAGTTGGTTGAGGTCCTTCTCCACTTGGGTGCGCCACCTTAAACGCGGGCGTCCTCTGTTGCGTTGCCCGACAGGTTCGGATTCGAAGATTCTTCGGGCCGGAGCTGTGGTGTCCATACGCTCTACATGACGTAGCCACCGTAGGCGTTGGATCCGTAGACGCCTAACTAGGCTCATGTCGCTGTACAGCCTCTACAGTTCGTGATTCAATCTTCTCCTCCAGAACCAGTCAACACAAACAGGACCAAAGATCGTGAGTAGAACTTTTCTCTCAAAGAGACCAAGGACTTCTTCATCCGCTTTCGAGATTGTCCATGCCTCCGCGCCGTATAGCAGGACCGGGTTGATCAGGGTCTTATATAGAGTCAACTTGGTTCTTCGAGAGAGGGCTCTATTACTCAATTGCCTCTTGAGCCCGAAGAAACAGCGGTTGGCAAGAGTTATCCTGCGCTTGATCTCGGTACTGATGTTATTTGTACAATTTACTCCGGAGCCGAGGTAAGTGAAGTCCTTGACTACCTCGAAGTTATAGCTGCCCATCGTGACGCTCTGTCCAAGACGTCGATGTTGTATGTCCTTTTTTGAGGACAGCATATACTTCGTTTTGGCCTCATTCACCGCCAGACCCATTCTAGCCGTTTCCGCCTCAATGTTAGCAAAAGCCTCACTGACGGCTCGCTGAGTTCTGCCAATCACGTCAATGTCATCGGCGTATGCTAACAATTGCACGGACTTCTGGAAGATCGTGCCTCTAGTGTTGGCGTGTGAGTTACGCACGATCTTCTCCAGGACGATCTAGAAAACTGCGTCATAAAAGTATCCATGTTACCATTCACGATAGCCAAGACTTGTTTGTGAACTCGCTCGATTAAAGATGTAAACAGAATGACAGGTACATATGGTACGGACATGTATGAGATTTTTGTGTGTTTTTATTATAAGCGTTAAATTTCTTTCTTATAACCGTCTCTTATGTACCTACATTTTTAAGAGAAATCCAATTAATTTTCACTAAACAAAGCCGAAATAAACGCACAATTAATTCAAATGACAGAACAAATAACATTTAAAACATCCAGAAATGGATACTTTGAGACAGATTTCAAGCGTTCACATTACCCAATAGAGTAGTCAAATGCCACTATCAAAAATGTGGCATTTAACTATCGCATTAGTCGAATCCTGGTTCAGAGTGGATCGTTTCCAACTGCGGCATTGAACAGTGCCTCAAATTAACAGGGAAGTTCATGATTACGAAAAGAGGTATGGTATCTACCATTTGATCCTTCTCTATTAATATGACAGGGGTGTTCCCAAGATAGCTGCCTACTTATCTACCTCAAGAGTAACTTAAACTAATAAATGTCTGCCCTGTGGTTTCCCATGTAAAACCGCTAAGAGTTTCCATAAAAAGAACTGTTTAATACAACAAATTAAAAAATTAAGAGCTAATTTTTGGTACGTAACTAATATAACTTTAAATAAGACCGACTGAACAGTTTCAAGTGATCCGTCTTCGATTAATGTGTAAAGTCTAGATTGTAGCCTCTTTTTAAGAGACATCAGATCTCCAGTTGGAAGAGACGAGAAAGAACTTCCAACGACTTAGGCCCCACCTTGAAGTTTTTTCCCAACGAATGGGGGGTAAATTTGGCGCAGGCTTCAAAAACGATATTTTTTACATACGTTGGCGTATGTCTGATAACTAAATGCTGTGATAAATTTACTACATTCCAACCGCATGGCTTTGTGCGATTTGGAACTGGACATAGAAACACTAACACGCAAATACTACTCGAGCCCACAAACGTGACCCTAAAAAAAAATTAAATAAGATTTAAAAAAATCCCTGTCTAAAGAAACAACTTTATACTTGAAACAAGTACACAACTCAAGTACGCACAAGCATCCAGTTATTTCCTTGCACATACCTCAAGGGCATCGATTTCCTCCTGGAGGTCCAGATCGTCCGCATTACTCTCGGCCGCCACCTTCAGTCGAACTAGATCGCTCTCCTTGTATCCCATTTCGAGCAGTTTCTCCTTGCACTCAGCAATGAATACGCCTTCTCTTTGAGGAAGTTTTCCTCTTTCAGCACTATCGCGGCAAATTGGTAGCGGTACGAGATGCAAATTTTATCCAGCAACACTTTGCTGTGGTGATCATATCTGGGAGGGAAAATGGAGTCAAAACTAGGCCACATGTAGCGATAGAATATATTTGGGTGCTCCATTACAAGCTTCCGTTGCACGAAGTCCACTTCCTGCCGAAGGTATTCCTCCCTGATAATGTCCACATCTTCGCTGGGGATATTCGAATTGATTTCGTATGCATCTTCCTCCAAACCGACCTCCGATAGAATTAAATTAATTTTTTTCTTCAGAGTAATGGGCATGTTATTAAATTTATTTTTTGTATCGAGTAAGGATGGTAGGTTTGTGGGCTTATACTGCAAGACCTTTTTATTTATTGTCATCGCAGAGCATCAATATATTGCTTGATGAGAAGTATATTTGACATATACTGAGATACTTTCGACATGGCAACGAATTTGAGTTTGGTTGAGAAAATATCGAAAGGAGTACAGAGTCTCAAAGTTGTTACTCTCATGAAATGTTTTGTCTAGTTAATCTACTCCGGGAACCTATCTGTGCGACAATAACCATGTAAAAATTTAAAAATTCAAATTTTAAGGCGAAGAATTCTCACCGACTAAACCAAACTAAATTACTGTACAGAAAGTGGCGTTCAATAGGGACATCGCCATTAGTATAAGCAACTGCAACACTTCAAACCTGACATGAGACTTCATAATTAGCAAACGTGTCAAACTTCTTCTTTGATTGGCGCTACAGTCCGGGGTGGACCTGGGCCTCAACCAAAATGCCTCTCCAGCCAGCACGATCTTTCGCCATCTGCCTCCAGTTGCGCACACCAAGTTGGTTGAGGTCCTTTTCCACTTGTGTGCGCCATCTAGTACGAGGACACCCTCGTTTGCGCGGTCCCAATGGCTCGGTGTCGAAGACTCTTCGGGCCGGAGCTGTGGTGTCCATCCGCTCTACATGCCCTAGCCATCTTAAGCGTTGGATCCGAAGACGCTTAACTAGGTGCATGCCGCTGTACAGCCCGTATAGTTCGTGGTTGAACCTTCTCCTCCAAGCGCCATCAACGCAAACAGGACCAAAGATCGTGCGCAGAACTTTTCTCTCAAAAGAACCAAGAGCTTCTTCATCCGCTTTCAAAAGCGTCCATGTCTCTGCGCCATAGAGCAGGACTGGGATGATCAAGGTTTTATACAAGGTCAATTCGGTGTTTCGAGAGATGGCTCTGTTACTCAATAGCCTCTTGAGCCCAAAGAAACAGCGATTGGCAAGAGTAGTTCTGCGCTTGATCTCGGTACTGGTGTTGTTGTCCCCTACTGCGGAGCCTAGGTACACGAAGTCCTTGACTACCTCAAAGTTTCTGCTGCCCAATATGACGCTCTGTCCGAGACGTTGATGTTCTGCGTCCTTTCGTGATGACAGCATGTACTTTGTTTTGCACTGGTTTATCGCCCATTTTAGCTGCTTCCGCTTCAATACCAGCAAACGCCTCATTGACTCGTCTCTATGCACGCTGTCATATGCGGCCTTGAAATCGACAAATAGGTGGTGGGTGTCGATCTGCATCTCTTGAGTCTTTTCCAGGATCTGCCGAAGTGTAAATATTTGGTCTACTGTGGACTTTCCTGGCCTGAAACCACACCGATAAGGACCTATCAGATTGTTGACAAAGGGTTTCCGCGGACAATCCGTCCGCTCCAGCAGCTTTGTTCGACTTCAGTCGAGATATCGCTATCTTGACTTCGTCTTAGTCGGGGGGACGGAATTCGTGTTCATCATCGTCCAAATTGAGTGAAATATTCTGCCTGTCAGCGGAATTTGTGTCGTCATCGCCGGTAACCAGTCTACAGAAATGATTTTTCCCAATTCTTAGTATCGACTGCGATTCTACTACTAGTTGTCCATTTTCATCCCTGCAGGCTTCGGTCCGAGGTCTGTATCTTCCTGATACTTGTTTTACCTTTTGGTAAAACTTTCAGACCTCCTTCCAGTCGTATCACCTCTCCATCTCCACGACCGCGCGCTTCTCATGCTCTTTCATTTCTTTCTAAGAAGCCGGTGCTCTTCCCTTCTCTTCTGTTCGTAGAGCTCACGAACAGCTCTCGTTGTTCGATGCAGCGTTGCCTTTTAGGCCTCCTGCTTGGCTGCATCTGCATGCCTGCACTCGTCGTCAAACCATGGGTTCCTTCTGGGTGGTGTCGTCAAACCCAGCACATCAGTGGCAGCTTCTTTGATGGCTTTTTGACAACGTTTCCATTCTTCTTCTATTGAATGTGCAGGCAGCGTCGAACTTTCAGAGAGTTTCAGGGAGACTCGGTCGGCAAAGTTCCTAGCAGTCCGCTGCGATTGTAGCTTTCCGGCGTCAAACCGTAGTGTTCTTTCTCGACTCCGTACTTCTCTCGATATCCTCATCCTTACCTTGGCTACAACAAGGAAATGGTCCGAGTCGATTTTGGCTCCTCGGAACGTGCGGACATCGAGAATATTGGAGGAGTGTCTGGCGTCGATCGCAACGTGATCAATCTGGTTGACGGTTGATTGATCAGGAGACCGCCAGGTACCCTTATGGATGTTGAGGTGTGGGAACCGCGTGCTAGCAACAGAGAGGTTACGCCCCTAGGCGAAGTCTACAAGCCTGAGTCCGTTTCCGGATATGTTGTCGTGCAGGCTGTGTTTTCCGATGACTCTAGCAAAGATTTCTTCCTTGCCCTGCTGTGCGTTGAAATCTCCTAGAACGATCTTGGTGTCATAGCTGGGGCATCGATTGTATGTTCTTTCTAGGAGATCATAGAAGTCATCCTTACTATCGTCATCCTTCTCCTCCGTCGGGGCGTGTGCGCAAATCAGGCTGATGTTCCCGAATTTAGCCTTGATTCTTATGAGGCGCACGCTGATATACTCAAAGCTTAAGACTTTTTGCCTAAGTCTGCCTCGAACAACGAATCCGCAGCCAAATAAGCGCTGCCTTCCCTCTTTGTAGCAATCACCGTAGTAGATGTCGCAGTTTCTCATCTTCCTTTTGCCCGGCCCATCCCATCGCATCTCCTGGATGGCGGTGACATCTGCTTTGTAGCAGTCCAGGGCCTCCGCGAGTTCATCGGCTGCACGTGGTCTGTTCAGGGACCTCACATTCCACGTGCAGAACCGAAAATCATTGTCCTTTGATCGTTTGCTGGAGTCGTCAACTTTGAATCCGTCCATATCCGAGGCCTGTTATCAGTTCGTAACTGTTGGTTTTTTATGTGGTGAGGGAGTTAACCCCACGCACAACCTACAACTGGTAGGCCAGGCCCATTATTTGACCCTCGGGCAAAGGGGGATCGCTGCATACATTAGTTCACCACACAACGGTTGTTGTGATGGCTATCCAAGGGCGCCACGAGGAGGCTGTATGTCAACTTGACTTATGGACAAGCAGGGATCGCGCTGGCATCCTACCAGTTTGGGTGCAGTCAGCAACTTTGCCCTGTGTACATAAGCCCATGCCCCCAGACGTGTCAAACATACACACAAATTTGTACTATATACGTATATTTATTCTATTTATATCCTTATCCAAACATTACTTCTTTAGTTTAAGTGAACAAAGCTATTGACAGGAATATTATTTTTTTACTAGAGCCGATATTCTTGGACATCTTCTGGTATATCTCTGGTATCCTGAAGTGCAAAAACGTAAACTGGAATGCTAAGTTGAGTTAAAATATGAATGTTGTTGATATTGATTGACTTGTTGGACTAGACTAGATCTGTTTGAGTCCACAGAAGATGATTTGTTTTCACTCCATCTGTTAAGTTATATTTTCAATAATTTTAAGATCAGCATCAATGGCGCAAAGATAAGATTGACTTTAAAATTATTTTATCACGTAACGTATCACGTCTAAATAAGCATTTTGATATTTACCGAGCTCGCGATAATATTTAGCGCAGTCTCCGTTTCGTTTCTCTACTGTTAGCTAATATTCTGGCTAAGGTATACAAACAAAATTAACATATTAAGTTGCCAAATAATGTTTCCAAACGATTGCAAAAAATCGTTGTCCCTCTGTCAGCACGTACACAAAAAATGAAAGCTGTCCTACAATACTTGCTTGTTTTAAGAGCAATTCGGAATTCACTATTCAAACAATTTGAATTTCAACTAGTTTCTCATTATCCAACAGATGCACAATTTTTCAGGTGAGCAAGTACCCCGTATCATTCGAACAAGAATTTCATTTGATATCGATCTCTGGTGCCCCTAGCAAACAACAAAAGGCGCCCCATCAGTCTCAACGAGATATGTTCCACTAACCCAGTTACACTCCAATGGCCCGCTGAACCAAAGTGAACTCACCCTCTCTTTCCTTTCAAAGAATTCGCTTCGACTTAAACGTATTAGAGCTTTTATTGACTTAACACGACTTTACATTCCAGACACATTCAGCAATAATTGTTGCATATTCCTCCAATGACACCAGGAACAGGTCTAACAAATCTGCGCAATTTTTCTCGCTATTCACGTTTGAAAACGTGTGTGCTCATTGTCTTCACTGAAAATGTCTTATTCACTCACCGCGTCGCATTTTATAAAAGCTCTCACATCCGCGATGCCGTATGTATCTCTAATGCATGTGTACATTTTCCAGTATCTTGTCAATGACGTAAGTGCAGTCATTGCCAGTTCTGTTTGCGGCTATGGATTTTCTTCTAGAGTTAATGACTGTGATGCAGTCGCACTGGAGCGTAAATAATGTCTGCCACCCACACCCGAAGACTGTTTAATTTTAATTCTCAGGACGTCAGGCGACTGAAGGAATACCATAAACACCTCTAAGCAAGGGAGTCAGATGACAGCAGATAGACCATCCAATTTTTTTTTATTTTATTTCGTTGACATAATTGTGTACATATTTGCTCGCAGACAGTCTACGTCCATCGACCTTAATAGACAAAACAACAAAAAAAGCTTAGATTTATAAATTTCGTCACTGGCACCAGAAATTATTTCAGGTTTCAAGTTTGTGTCGTGGTTTGCATGCCAAAACGATTTCAATGCCAAATCGGTTGACTTCGTTCGTGTGTTTGCATTGGCCTTGACGTCAAGCTGTTAATGTAAACCCGATTGAATCGGTTATTGGTGTAAATGAATATATGTGTGTCTGTTTTGGACACTGTCGAGTACCGTACTGTGACTGCCAGTTGCTTCGATAGGGGATTGGTTATGTGGGGTGTTCGTTTTTGTGTATTTATAAAGCATAGGTATTTGCCGGAATATTCAAGCATTAGAAGAGGTGCGTTTGCAGCGGTTTTAATAACTAATTAAGACTTGCCTTCGAAATAAGACAGAAGCAAATAAGAGCTTCCCTTCTTTGCATTCGGTTTGCCTTCATTTTGTGTGTTTGGTTAAATTGAGTTAATTGTGACTTAGATGGATATTAGGGTTAATTGAGTCAAGTACAAGGCGATTTGCGGTGGCTTTTAAGAATAATTAAGTGAAACTATTTTCGATATTAATTAAAGTGTCTCTTATCGGAATCGAGTCAACTGTTGTTAGGGGTTGATTTCTCTTGTATTCTGTTATTCCTGTTAAGCCTCTACCACAGACAAGAAATATACAGATGTCCCATGCCCATTTAAAAGAATTGAAACATATTTTTCACATTCAAAGAGGAAAGACCTTTCTCAAAGATCACCTTTCGAAAAACGAAAACAGACAGAAATTATTTTTACCCTTTATCGTAACCAATCCATCTATGCATGGGTACACAGCTGTGGGAGATGGCACACACATACCCAATACCAGTCACAATAATTTCTCGGAAAATATTTTTCAACAAAACTTTACAAATTTTCTGAAATTTTGAATATCAACTTCTTCTAATTCTAAGAATTGGCCGATATAGACCAAAATTTAAAGGAAGACTAATCAGATAATATATTAACCCTTCCGTCAATAAGCAGGTTTTGCCACACAAATTCGATTGACTCTAGAGGTTCTGATTAATAATTGGCTACTTTCTTTAATTTATGAAGTATAACTTCAATTCGCACAACAAGTGCACATGAATTTCGTGATATAACTCACATGCTTTGTCCAAATTGTTGCTGTCACGGAAATCGGAAAAATCTTTTTTACCTTCGTTTGCCCAACATTTTGCGTATTTGCAGTAAACTCCAAAAGTAAGTTTGCATCATACAGCATATTTTCTGTATTATCACCAAAAATCAAATCCAGAGGGACTCCAAAGATTATAACCAGACAAATGCAGTTTTCTCTAGTAATTATAAACTCTGTGTATTCTAAAATTTTTCTAACGAAATTCGGAGTCGGTGACCGCAACCTTAAGAGCGTTAACTTAATTTTCAGTTTGCTCATTTCAGACTCAATCGGGTCTTCAATAAGCAAAATATGCGTTATTGGTCGGGTGAAAATCCACATGTGCTTCATGAATCACCACTTCATCCACATCCACAAAAAATAACTGTTTGGAATTGTCTCAAGTCACTTGGTTGGCCGCCTCGTTCGTGCGATTTAACGCCGTTGACTATTTTCTGTGAGGCTACGTTACGTCATTGTCTTATGCCAACAAGCCGTCAACGTTGGAAGAGCCAACATCGAACGCGAAATAGCGGCCGTTTCGGCCGAAATGTGTGGCCGAGCAGTTGAAAATTTGATATAACGAATGTACCACTGGAAACGTGCCTGCAGTGGCCACATGAATGGAGTCGTGTTCCATTCATAAATGTTTTCATTGTACTTCAAGGTTACAATAAATTATAATTTGAAATATTTCAGATAGTTGGCATTTTTTTTTTTAATTAAACTTGCATAGTCGTGATTGGGAAACTTGTTTCCAGAGGATTGGCAACCTATCCCATTGGTTTGCCTGTCTTTGGTATAAATTAGGAGGATACTAAATGTAAATTTTTTTGGAAAATTAATACGCGGCACAAAACCAAGACAATTATCATTGTCGTCCGATCACCGAAAGTAAACAGCAGCGTTAGTAGACTATGCGTGTTGCTGGCATTCTTTCAACATTTTAACAAACACCCTCAACCAAAAAATTGTTTTGGTTTTGGTCCTTGTTTCATTCAAGCCACAGAAATAGAACCAGTTGCAGCGGCGATTCTACATTGGATCGCAGCTGGGATGTAGCTTATGGAGTCCGAGATAGAAAAAAAAGCTTTAATACCTCAAAATTGCATCTGTGGATCGTAAAGTTTCGTTCTATGGCATTCTGACATGATGTGAATTTGTTATTCTCCTAAATTCACATGACCGTGTTACTTGAATGGACAATTAAGCTCTATAGTCTCTTCTGACAGCAAGGTTGAACTGAGATGACTAGGTTCGCCCGATTTTCAATCACGTACAAATGTCACACGTACTTGGGTCGCAACTGTCAGAGCCCAAACAAAATACTTGGAGACCAGAGGCGTAACTTTGTTGTTTTAAGAGATTTATAAAACACGTCCAATTCTTTTGACAATTAACTTTATTTTCCCATCTTTTCTTTTGGTTACCTTACAATTTCAAAATTTAAACTGACAAATAAGTACGATGCTAAGTGAGTAAATCTAAAGGGAACTTTAAATGGAATTGCTATTGAAACAGAGCAAAAAAGGGTTGGTCCAGTCTTATTAATTTAATCTTTAATAACATTGTTACAGAGAAAAATTGACAAAGAATTATGTTGAATAACATTGTGCAAATGGTTTCAAACATTTTTTCATTTTGTTACCACTGCTTCTTAAGTCAAATGCAAACATCCGCCCTCCATAAATACCATGCCCTATTATTTTGCACACCTCTGTATTTAACCTGGTCCGGGTAAAGCACCCTATTAAGCCCATTCAAACCAATGTGTGCTGGCCCTAAAACTACAAAGTTTTCATGTATTTTGTGCTTTCATTCACAAGCATGATTTCTTTTGACAGGTGTTCTTTAGCACACGCTTGTGTTACCCCGATTTAATGTTGAAACAATGGATTTTGAAGATATTGTTGACACATTTCTCACCCAAAACAATCCAGCTTCAACTTACGTCATTCGGAAAGCGTACTTTTTTGCAAAGTGTTTTGTAGAATCAGGGCAAGGATGAATGGATGGACTTTTGAATGAAAAATAAAAAGGAAATAAAAAACAAAAAGGAGAAAGTGGGCTACCATGGAATGAAATCAAAAGTGAAAATGTGAGTTGGAAAGGTGAAAAAAGAACTGAAAATTGGCTATGTGCATATGTTTGAGAATATGTGTGAAGAATGCCTTGCATCATATAAACAGTGTACATAGATATATACCTATTTTATGGTATAGTACGTGCTGATAAGTTTGTGTGGCAATCCCTACACAAGGAGCTCAATCTCTACATACAATTTTGCTTTGACTGCTCAAAAATTAATTAATTAAAGATAATAATAAACTATTTATATTAGACCACTCAGTGTGTCAGAAGGCACTTCTCAGCACATAGTATTTAAATTACGATGTTGAGATGTTCATTTTTCTCATGTTAGTATACAGAGTGTTACGTTCTTTGAATACGCTGGATGTAGTCCGGAAGGCAAAAATCTGTCGACTACACTGGCTCGGCCACATCGAGCGAATGGACAACAACGCTCCAGCAAAGAGGGTCTTCGAATCCGAGCCTCCTGGTTCGAGAAGGAGAGGAAGACCGAACATCCGGTACAAAGACCAAGTCATCGCGGATGCAAGACAGCTTGGCCTTGATGACTGGAAGCAGCGTGCCCAGGACCTTCACCGATGGAAGGCAGCAATTGCTCAGGCTCAGACCCTTCATGGTTCGTCTGCCTGATAATACTTCCCACATTAAAGCATTTCGGCTAAAAAATAAGTGATAGCTGACTCTTCACTTGCACTAAACATAAAGGCGAGTTAGTGTTTAACGTGACCTCCTGCCATAAGGCTTTCATCACGAAGGCTCTTATACTTTTCGAAGCTGAACCAAGCGTCTTCATTAGGAATCTGAAGTACCATGTTTAGAAATAAGCTTATGGACCTATTTGTCCAGCTTTGTACGGTGATGAGGCTCGTCTACCACCTTTGATACTCGGGTTGTAGCTCCCATTTGCAACTCCACACAGACTTGGATCAGTTCCTTTCTAATCCTTCTAGATTTACTCTTAGACATGCAAGTATACTATACTTCCCGCGACTTTGGGATTCAGTAGGGATCCAATAGAACACTCCCACTTGAAGCCAACCTCAAGCGATCAGACTTATGCGAGTCTTATGGAGATGTTGCTGATCTCGCATGGTACAAGGCTACAGCCTCTGGTCAAGCTACCGGTAGGATGCCAAAAAACTCCAGGACTGACCGCCAATATAATAAAAACCCGAGACTAACTGTGTCAGATCTCTATGAAGAAAAGCATTTTCCATTTATTCCTTTTTTTGCAAGCTTTAGACTGTTATTTTCAACTAGCACTGCTGTATGTTCGTTTCTTTAAAACAGTAGCTTCCACCGCAAGACTAAATATATAATAATAATATGGGTGGCGCTACAGCCCATGGAGGGCCAGGGCCTAGCTTCTCAGCAACCGCTCGTGTGGTGCGTTCTATTGTTCTCTCAGGAGTGGAAGGGACCTACAGTTTTATGCCAAATCCGAACGGCCAGATTTGAGAAGCTTTTTCTAGACAGGAAATACACTTTGAGCATTGTCAGTGACTCGAAAGAGGTGGGGTCGTGAAAATTATTTGTGTCGCTCAGAGCTGGAATCGAATCTACGACGTCGAGGTTGGGGTCGACGCACACACCCCAACGCCACGGGCCACCACTAAATAGATAGACTAAATATATAGTACGGTACTAAAGACCAAACTCACCAGCAACTATTCTTAACGAATTAAACTTCCTTTCCAATGCCAACTATCGCCATAACCCCTAAGCTATCTTGCTAAAACTTCTCTTCTCGATCATATTGGTCTGACGATCAGACGCTGGATGATCACATGCATCTATCAGGGTTGAGGAGTCTATTCCAAAGACCTCAAAAGCTTCGTTGAAACTTCCTCACCACTGTGACCACTGTTCTTGGTGAAAAAGAACGTAATACCCACAAATGGGATACCTATTGGCAATGTCATTTTTAACTCAAAAACACCCCGAAAATGATTGAGCTTTTAAATATACACTTCATTTGGGTGAGGCATCTGGCACAGTGACATATTAGGTAATTGCAAAGTCACTGAACTCGGAAGGTGTGCTGGAACATCATATATCAGACCGAAAGAAGCTTTAGCATCCATGTCGCTTGCTAATTTTGTATCTACACAGTAGAAAAATAGAAAAGATTGCAATGAAAGCTTATAAAAGTAGATGAAGCTACACAAAGAAGCGGGCAAAACGGAGTATATGCTGTCCTCAAAAAAGGACATACAACATCGTCTTGGACAGAGCGTCATAATGGGCAGTTATAACTTCGAGGTAGTCAAGGACTTCACGTACCTCGGCTCCGGAGTAAACTGTACTAATAACATCAGTACCAAGATCAAGCGTAGGATAACTCTTGCCAACCGCTGTTTCATTGGGCTCAAGAGGCAATTGAGTAATAGAGCCATCGCTCGCAGAACCAAGTTGACTCTATCCAAGACACTGATCATCCCAGTCCTACTATACAGCGCGGAGGCATGGATAATCTCGAAAGCGGATGAAGAACTCCTTGGTCTCGTTGAGAGAAAAGTTCTACGTGCGAAAGATCTTTGGTCCTGTTTGTGTTGACATTTTCTGGAGGAGAAGATTTAACCACTTACTGTACGGGCTGTATAGCGACATGAGCCTAGTTAGGCGTCTACGGATCCAACGCCTATGGTGGCTAGGTCACGTAGAGCGGATGGACACCAAAGCTCCGGCCCGAAGAATCTTCGAATCCAAACCTGACGGGCAACGCAACAGAGGACGCCCACGTTTAAGGTGGCGCACCCAAGTGAAGCCAAGTGGTATGCATCATCAGAACAGAAAATAGTGACACCGTCATGCGTTGCAAATCAATCTGAATAAATGGTGTATTATTATATTTAGTTTGCTCAGTAGCTAACATTTCATAGAGCGACTTGAGTTCTTGATGGTGTCACGCATTTGCTGATGGATGGAGCGTCTCTTGCTATCATCCACTATTTCTACTAACGCTTTAATCTGTTTCCCAGTTTGTGGAAGTTTTGTGGCTGGTTACTTCTGTTGTCGGCGTTGCACGTACTTGTTGAGCTACGCTATCCTCTTCGCTTGTTTGAGGCATTAGGTTAGGTTAGGTTATAGTGGCTGACTGCTAAAGAGCAGTCACACTTAGGCCAGGTTGGGCCCATTGTGATACCACGCGGATTGCCTTCTCCTAACACTGGAACCAGTTTGTGCTGCTGATGGAGCGATTTAGTTGGCCAATGCTGGCAATATTTAGCTCATTACGGCCGCTGAAGTAGTTGGCTCCTAGGTGCAGGAATCTACGACTGGCAAGAGCACTACAGGAGCAGAGAAGCTGATGAGTATTTTCTTCTTCCTCTTCATCCATGCAGCTTCTGCAAAAATCATTATATGGGGCCCCCATTCTGCGAATATAAGTGCCAATTGCACAATGCCCGGTTATGACTCCAATGAGGGTCTTTGATGAGTGCTTACTGAGTTTAAGTAGACCGAGGAACCGTTTTAGGTTAAGTGATGGCCAGATTTCCTTTTTTTTAAGGCAGGTGGTGCCTTCTAGCCATTTGTCATTAGTGGTTTCAATTGTGTGAATCTTAAGAAGATGGTAAGCTGTAGAGATCGGCATGGAAGGTGGTACCCCTGCTATGTTTGAGGCGATGGTATTTGCCCTACTGATGATATCTGCACATTTGAACTTCTTTAAAAAGCTGCGATAATCTTGACTTTCTCCTTTTTTAATTTTTTTTTTTGTTGTTGTGTTCATGCTCTCATGGCTTATCATGCCATGATTGATGATTATTATCGAGTGTGTAGTCACCCAGGATCCCATAGTCTTCTTTGCAAGCAGGAAGGCCGTGTGATTGTTGACACATGCGCCTATGAGGTCCTATACCAAATCGGTGCTGACCAGGAATGTTACATCTGGACCTACAAAACCAACTTAATTGCGACGTAACAGTGAGCGTTCTTTTTAGCTATGCCAAAGTTTTAACGAGACGGAGGCGTATGCAGCTTTTGGCATGAAGGCTGTTTCAACTGAATTTCACTTTAACCTACTCGGGTAACAGAATACTCTGACGTCAGCCTTCATTGCTCCCGAAATCCAGATCGTTGTTTTGATTATGCCTTACTAAGACCTTACTAGCCTACGGCATTTGTGACTTTGGCGGGATCAAATATTTCACTCAGTGCCTTCGGGGCTACTTCGAACTGCGGACTTTTAGATCTGCCATGTTGGGGGTTATACCGGCACTACTCGGTCACCAGAGACTGTTCCGTCATAAGCAGGGTATTACCCCGTCAGGTGAGGATGGTTTTTTGGAGGTTAAATAAAGCTTTGTAACCCAAACCTCAACAAGTGACATCATTGGATCCTTCAATTGTGAGTGGAATACAACATGATTGCTCTAAGGGTGGTCTTGTAGTACTCGATTTTGATAAGGCTATTTCCGATGACTCTCCTCGATAAAATTTTAATTCTACTTTTAAGCATATTCGTCTTTCAAAGTATGTAGTGCAGTTTGCGTTTGTTTCCAGTGCGACAGATCTTTGGTCCTGTTTGTGTTGACATTTTCTGGAGGAGAAGATTTAACGGGCTGTATAGCGACATGAGCCTAGTTAGGCGTCTACGAATCCAACGCCAACGTAGGCTGGGCCATGTAGAGGGTATGGACAACTCAGCTCCGGCCCGAAGAATCTTCGAATCCGAACCTGTGGGGCAACGCAACAGAGGACGCCCGCGTTTAAGGTGGCGCACCCAAGTGGAGAAGGACCTCAACCAACTTGGTGTGCGAAACTGGACACAGCTAGCCAGAGATCGCGCTAATTGGAGAGGCTTGTTGGTTGAGGTCCATGTCTACCCCGGACCGTAGCGCCACACAAAGAAGAAGAAGAAGCTACACAACCCCAATTGTACAGATAGAGTAAAAATGTGAAAATTGATTTCAACCAGTACTTCAGATTAAGAAGTGTACATATTCTAAAACTTCAAGTATACGTTCTTATTTATTTCATTCAAAAATAAATGAAAAATCATTTTTTTTTTTCATTTTCTGCCTTTTTACCAATGTCTTCGTCAAAATGGGTTCTTATAAACAACATAATCAGGTATACCAAGTCTGTACATACATATCATTCACGCAAAGCACCTGTATTCAATGTGTGATTGTGAAAATGTTATTTTAGTTCTGTGTTCATTTGAGTACATGCCTCTCCGTTACAATGTTCAGATTATTTATCGCAAAGCATACAAAATGTCTTCTTAGAAAAACTCTCTCAATGGCTCCTTATCGTTTCAGCGTTTACATTGTAACATGGAATGTCGGAACAAAATACCCTGAGACCCTTTCTCTAACCAACCTGCTTGGTTTACATACAAACCAATGTCCAGGAGAAGCTGTACCGGATATGTATGCGATTGGCCTTCAAGAGGTCAACACGCAGCCACAAAATCAAGTCCTAGGATTATTTAAGGATGACCCATGGACGATAAAGTTCAAGGAAGTCTTGAAGGATCATGATTTCGTCGCTGTGAAAACTGAGCAAATGCAAGGACTCATGCTGACTTTGTTCTCTAAACGGAAACATGTACCCCATTTGAGGAATATCGAGGCTGAATTCACCCGAACTGGTTTCGGTGGAATTTGGGTAAGAATCGAAGGCTTGGTTTAGTGTGCCCGATTAATAACTTTCAATTTCTTCGCAATCAGGGAAACAAAGGAGCGGTTAGCATCCGTCTAAGTGTCTACGGCTGTGGCGTGGCATTTGTGGTATCTCATTTGGCAGCACACGATCATGAGTTGAGCGAAAGAATCGAAGACTACAGACAGATCCTAGAAAACCATCATTACCATGTGAAGAAATACCGAGAGATCTTCGACCACGAGTAAGTATTACTAACAATTCGGTAAACAATTTCGACTGACACAAGTGTGTTTGTGATTTCAGGTACGTCTTTTGGTTTGGCGATCTGAACTTCCGTCTTACCGGCGATGACTCTGCGGAAACCGTGCGTGGACTTGTGGAGCAAGACAAAATTAGCGAATTAATTCAAAGAGATCAATTGCTATTGGTTAGAGAAACCGGTAAAGCATTCCAGCAGCTCACAGAGAGGCTACCAGCATTTCCACCCACATTTAAATTCGTCGAGAACACCAGCACATATGACATGAAGTAGCCCATTAAAATGATAGCTTAATTTCGTTTGTCTCAAATCTTATCTCCCACTTTTCAGACGTCGCCCTGCTTGGACCGATCGAATTTTGTACACCGTTCACCGCGATAAATATCCCGACATCAAACTGCATTTGGAACAGTTATCGTACAAGAGTCACCCAGGATACAATATCAGTGACCACAAGCCAGTTTCTAGTGAATTCATTGTCAAGGTATTTAATTCTGTGTTGAATCTTTGTTCGTTTGTTTGTGTTTTGGCTTTTGTTACGCGCAGAAATGCAGTACTGTTGCGACGTGATTAGGTGATGGGGAGCTTGGGACTCATTGTAATCATTCAGAAAGTAGTTCTTGCATGTTCGTCTCATGAAATGTCTCGAAAGAAGCGAAATAGATAGACCCCAATTATAAGCAATTAGCGATAACGATACTAGAAGATGTGCCTCGAACATTTAGTCTTTTATGGTCAAATAGTTACGAAATGTATTCCAAATGGTAGTGTGAGTAGGTAATAACTTAGCAGTGCAACAAACCGAAATTTCGTTTCCTTATTTCAAAATTTGAACGATTTTGTTGAGTAAATTACGAGTAAAATATTCTCAATTTGTGTGTGGGTCAATGATATAACAACACGTTTACGTAATCAAAATGAATCACGCAAAAATTACGTGAATTTTAAAGAAAAGATATTTTCCAATGATCGTGCCAAAAGCGTGGCTAAGAGTAAATGACACATAAAAAGTAGCTTTTCGGAAATAGAATAAAATATACAAGATTTCCGAGCGAATGTGCGAAATCTCTATGCGCTTGAAATTGTTTGGATATCATTTCATTTTGGAAACATACACAATTTAATTTTATTAAGTGTATGATTGCTTCACAATTAGGATGCGTTTCACCTCCTTTCTTTCCTATTTCACGATTCGAAGTACTGCTCTGGGTCATTTATGTCTATGAGAGCCGGAAGAAATGAAGAGTAGTTCACGGTATGAAGTGTAGGGATGTAGCCATTACCCTGGAGACGCGTGGGTTTCAAAATATGCGTGCATGAAACGTGTACATATTTTGTTGTTATACTGAAATTCAACATTCATTCTTGCTTGCTGGATTTCAGACATGCGTTTTGTATTTCAAGCATCTCTCCAACAACAATAGCACCAGAAGCACAATAAATATAAAACAACAGCCGATAGAAGATATTTTCGGTCATAATAGTCATTTATGTTGCTGCAATTGCTTTCTGAACCAATTAATGTTTACTTGTAGTCTGAGTAAGAAGTTATTAATATATAACCTAAATTTAGCAATTTTAACATCGCAGTGTATGTCGTGGAATGCAGAAAACAATAAGTTTCGACCTGTACCAATAACGGTTCTAAAGACACAGCCGTATCCAATAACGGCTTTAAAGGCACAGCCACGTTTTTTTTTATTCTAATGGTCGTGTTCTTGCCTGTTTTTTAAATTGATGTACAACTGTCTAGGTTTCACAATAATCATTTAACAAGGTTGTATGTACAAAACAAATGTACGCCTTAATTCGGAATTTGCCCTTGAAGCGTCGCATTCTGCATCATCCGCTGTTGTAGTGAAACATTTTTCATAGGCGAACGTAGTTGATATTAATATAAATACAAAGAAGGTGTCTTGCAAATACAGGCGATCATTAGCTTGCTTTTCTATCCACATACGATGTTGGATTTCGTTTTTTGTTTTCGGATAACAAATATTGCTTGTCATCATTGAAGCGAATGCAGTTTGCTAATATATGGTTTAGTGATGTGTTTTATTGTTAATGCACTATTCACTTTGGGCGTTCATGTGTTGATGGTGAAGTTACATTCATATTACATATGATCCTTGACAATACTTGGGTAGCATCCAGTATTTCCTTTTGAAACTCTTTTCGTTTAATTTAACATGAACCCTTCACACTATTAATTTTTGAATAATGTTTGTAATATATATATCGACGAGGTATATCTTTATCTTTAGCATTAGTCTTTCGACTACATTCTGGGCAGTAACAGTTGTACATATGCATTGTGAACCCTTATTGCCAGTCATCGTAAGCTGGTCATATTCGATTGCATACATAATTTGTTTGAAATAAAAATCTTAAAGACAGACTTAGAACCCAATAGGTTACACAATAAGTGGTGCGAATAAAAATTGAGTGTGAGTGTCTATCAGTATTATAGTGGGAATACTTCATCTGGTGTGAATAAAAATAAATATCGCTAAGTGATGTTAAGTGTAATGCAAAGCATCAACTTACATAATTTGACAGTTAAGTATATCATTCCCTCCGTTTTGGTGTGGACAAAGATGTAAGGTAATGAGTGAACACAGCAGGTTGAGTGAATTGGAGCATATACAGATAAAGAGGTTAAAAAAGAGAATACTGTTTCGGAAGAGCAATGACGGCGAAAAGCCGAAGAAAAAAATGATATTGATTAATATTCAGATTTGTACAATTTAGCCATGCTTTTTTTCATCACTGCAATGGAGCACTTAGAGTCAAAAACAGGTTCAGGACATTATACGTGCCTGCTCTAAACATGTAAACTAAATAACATGATTTAAAATACTTTTCTACTTACTTATATCTTTTAACCCCTCGGGGAGCATAGGGTATCATACACGACTTAACGCACGCGTTTAAGCTCCCTCCAACTCATTCTTTTAGAGCTTGACTCCTCTTCAACTGTTCTGTGCCACATTTGCCTAGGACGTCCCGCTGTTTTGCCTGCCTATAATCTTCGCGCCGTAGGGTGTGTTCAATCCAGTTCCACTTCGTATTGTAATGTATTGCAAAAAAATCCTAAGGATGTTCCTCGAACATCTGCTTCGAAGGATTGTATCTTTCCTTTGGTGACTGTGTTCGCTGTCCAGTTAATGCAATTATAAAGCAGCACTGATTCTACATTAGAGGGGAACAGTCGCAGCTTAGTCCTCAAGCTAATTACATTGCCTCTTGAGACCGTGGATAGCTTTCCGAACGCAGCTTAAGCCTTCTCATTTCTGCTGCACGCATCAAGCTTGCAGCCTCCACGGTTAGCCAACACCACACTTCCTAGCAAAAGAAAGTGCAAACTTTTTCGACTTCCTGTCCGGCAATGATTAGTTGTCGCTATTGTCAGAAATGCTTACGACTTTTGTCTTTCCGTATTTACTTTGTATTTACACTTTGTTTTCCTCAGCTTCTAGATTGTGGGTTATCATATGAAAGTTCATTATCCGATAAAACTGTAGGCAAACATTGTCTGAGTAGCCTAGGTATTTAAGATAAGATGTCATAGTCCATCGAATGCCACAGTGTTCATTGGCCATTGCTAGAGGGCGTACATCGCTGTTAACCACCAGAAACAATAGTGGTGACAGTATACACCCTTGACGTACTCCACCCTAGACGTCAAATTCCTCTGACATCTGATAACTGACACAACACCGATGTGCAAGACGTCACTCTTAGGTTAGGTTACGTCTGACGGCAGACGCGGTGGACCACGTCGCACTGGGGTCCATTTGGACCCATGAAGATAAAAGATCTCCTTCACTTACTGCCCTCATATTTTTTTTATTAGCTATTGGTTTTCCAGAATGCCTCTTCTGTGCAAGACCAACCAGATTGCATCTCGATTCAAGCTATCGAAAGTCTTCTCGAAACCAATGAACAGTAGTTGTAGGAGAGATTTGTGCTCGACGCATTGTTTGTTAGTTGTTGATTCAGGAGGATCCAGCCCAAATACCAGCTTGTTCTACGTCAAGCTCATTGATTTATTCAGCAATTTCTCCAGCTATTATATTGGCTACAGCTGAAAGGGCACTGGACGAGCTCTAGTTCACTTCTTAAGCTTTATGATCACCCCTCTTGTTCACTCCCGCCGGAATTGTCCGTTATCTCAAGCTTTGTATTGTAAAAAAATTGAAAGCGAATGTTGACAAATACAATTGACAGAACTCCACTCCAGTTTTCCAACTTAAGTATGAGGGACTAAAACCTATTTAAAGAAAATTGCATATTTCCACCAAACTGAGTGTTCCCTTTAAAGAAAAGACACCACTTAAGCGAGTTTACTCGGAGTGTTTCTTAGTTTTTATTCACACCACCCTGTAGATCCATTTAAGTTCACTCTGTGTCCATTTTCAGGTAGTACTCTCTCAATTATAAATTTCATTTTCTATTTCCACTTCCTTCTACAATCCGCTGTTAATATCCCCTTACACCTATCAATTCCAGTACTTTAATCACAAACACCACCAACATTTCAAATTAAAAAATCATGTTAGTGTTATGCAATATTAGATCGAAACATACAGATGCGCCCTCTATACACTTTTGTAATATAACCTTTTCAAGATTAAAGCTAAATTTAATTCTTTAAATCCGCAAAAACATAAACACGCAGGATTATATATTGTTATTATTTTTTTATTTTTATAGATCGAATCCGAAACCGAAATAGACTTATACGAAATTACCCACTCATCATCAAACAAAATCTACGTACACTATGTTTTCCTCAGTTTGGAAATATTATTGTTATCGATGTTATTTGCAACCAGTCGACAACGTTACGTATTAATTTAAGAGCTTTTCAAATTTTGTTTTTTTCTTGTTTATTTTTTCTCTAACCTCAATGATAATCTTGCAGCACACTTTGTGATACAATATTTAATATGCAATTAATACAGTTATGTGCTGTGTATGCGTTTTTGAAAGTTAGTCCTATCGGAGTTTGTCTTCATGAGATTCAGTGTCGTCGGTAATAGCTTTGAATTGGATCTTATATATGCAGTGCATCCTTGTTTTAACAACTTCTTGATAATCGCTGGATTTAACAATAGCCAAGTAATGACCGCTGTAGCTTTTTTTAGTTTGAGATAATGCTCTTCAGTTTACAAACATATATTTCCTCTGGGAAGGAATTCAAAATAAGGGTTGCCAAAATAATTTTTGTTGCAACAATTTTCCGTAACTATTGCAGTGTTTCAGCCATTTACAATAAGGTTATTCTTTTTTCATATCGTTTCAATTCTTAAAGTTGCATAGTCAATGTATTTCAGACTTATCACGTTTGAATTCTTCATATGCTTTCCATATTTTGCGTAAAATGTTTTAACTAACATTTACCAGGGATTGGGACAAGAAGATAGTCAACTTCGCTGCAACACCATTTCAGTAGTAATCTACGCGAAACTGCAAAATCGACCATCTGATTAAATTTTTGAAAGTCACTAGAGAAATATACACAAATGAAATCAATCAAAATCAAATCAAGACATGGTTCGTTCCCTAAAAATCGCATAAATACATTTCAGAATAGGTTTGTGGCCCGTGGCGTTGTGGGTGTGTGCGGGGACCCCAACCTCGTCGTAGGTTCGATTCCTGCACTGTGCGACAAAAATGTCGAGTCACTGGCAACGCTTCAACAGTATTTCCTGTCTAGAAAAAGCTTCTCAAACTTGGCCGTTCGGAGTTGGCCTAAAACTGTAGGTCCCTTCCACTCGTGTGAGAACAATAACACGAGTGGTTGCTGAAAAAGCTAAGCCCTGGCCCTCTATGGGCTGTAGCGCCACTTATTTTATTATATATTAGCTTAACAAAGTTGTACTACTTCAGTTGAACTTACTTTGAACTGCACCCCAAATATCTACAATACATATTTGTGTATCGCGATCAGTACTATTTGCTGACCCGTCGGTTTCTCAGCAAAGACATGCATACTTCCGGTTCTATATTCCTGAGACAGGGCTTTACGTCGAAAAGGGAACATCCACCTCATTCGATGGGATTTATAAATTCAGACTAACATCTAAAAAAAAACCCAATCATTTCCTGCACACTGTTAGTGCAAATAATTGATGTCAATGTTTATCAGCATTCACGTTGAAGTGAAGGCGTGTTTTTGATTAACAAACAATATGTCTGTTCGCGTACCCAAAATAACCAGTACAGAATAGTACAAAACAACACAAATCTGTGAAAGTCTGTTCCAATACGAAAAAATATGTGCGCTCTCTTGAGAGAGCCAACTCTGCCCATTTTTGCTGAAAAAAATTGCTGTGGGTAGCTTTGGGTAGTTTGTTGGTTTTCTGTCAAATCAATTGATTTGTCATAAACTCGAATATAGTTTTGACGATTATTCAAACGTTTGAAGTTGCTTAAGTTTTTTTTGTTATTTTTGAAATTAGTCGTTCGTAAGAATAAAAACGGTGGCCCGTGGCGTTGTGGGTATGTGCTTCGACCCCAACCTCTACGTCGTAGGTTCGATTCCAGCTCTGAGCGGCACAAATAATTTTCACGACCCCACCTCTTTCGAGTTGCTGACAATGCTCAAAGAGTATTTCCTGTCTAGAAAAAGCTTCTCAAACTTGGCCGTTCGGAGTCGGCCTAAAACTGTAGGTCCCTTCCACTCGTGAGAGAACAATAGCACGCACAACACGAGTGGTTGCTGAGAAGCTAGGCCCTGGCCCTCCATGGGTTGTAGCGCCACCCACCACATTATTATTAAGAATAAAAACCAAATGAAATTCCAATAAAACCCTGTTTTTTAATTTACATGTTTTGCTGTAACTGTTGACATATTGCATGTCTGAGAACACAACAGGCTCTAAAAAAAATGACATACATAATTTACATATTTGATTTACTTGCGTTCCCGTACTTTCTTGATATTTTGCTTCTCTCTGAGAGGTTTTTATCCCCACTCCTTAAAATTGACAGTCTTCACAATTTAGTGCAGAAAGTACGGGAACAGACCTAACAACTCGTTCGTCGCGCTTAGTTTCAGTTGGCAACATTCTGCAATTTATACACATCAAATTTGTAAAGTATACACATACAATATTTTCTTACTAAGGTATGTGGAGACCTACCCTGCAAACACTGCATTTCGATTACATATTCAAGAAAATACTAAAAATATCAAATCAGACATATCGATCCCAGCGATTATTACAAAGTTGACGAATAAGATACATGTATAACATGAATGACAAACTAAAATTCCGATACACAAATCCACTGAATCTTAAGCTTTACTCAGCACTATAACTTTGAAAAATTTAACTTATTTGAATAATTTAATACTCATCGATACAGTAGTCAGATATAAATATTTAATAAACTCTATTTTTACATCACAACATTACTGTGTTTAATTTCGTCCTAAAATATCAATGTTTTATGTTCCCGTCCTTGTCCTTACGCTTTGTAATTGCTTACTACTCTTGTTTCCTAATTTAGCAATAGCCTTTTTTGTGATATCATAATTGAAAAAATATATGTCTTCATTGAAACAACAGAAAAGGAAAAACATATATCTTATATAATAAACTCTTGAGTAGGCTTGGATACAATTGAAAATTTGGAGCAATTTTTAATTAACATTAAAAATCTGTATAGTTACCAGTGTTACCACAGGGACTCTGTAGAGTGAAAAGGACTCATTTTTTTATCCTTATTTTTAGATTTGAATTTTTCAAGAACAATTTACCCACCAAACGTACAATTTATTTCACGTTCCCATTTGCATAACTTTGCAAGGTGTGAACTACGCTTTAACATTCCCTGAAAGCTATAATTAAAAATGCTTGAGCACATACTAGTACTGCACCCAGAAATGGCTCCGGCCAGACTTCGAGCTAGGAAATTAAAGTAGTCATATCTTGGCTCCAAAGCCAGTGAAATGTCCGGCGCCGGTGACTTTGTGAGAACTGTACACATCTTTAGGTAAATTTGCGTTGGTTTTCCAAGCGGAAACCTGTGCGATCTTAATGGCAACAAACCATATTGTGAAGAACAGGTGGACGGGTCGATGTATCTGTGTCTGTAGTAACAGCCAGGCTGTGCTTTGGGCATTACTCAATCCTTTAACCACTTCCAAGATAGTTCAGAGATACAAATCCTCCCCTCTGATTGGCAGTAAAAAATTCAATGAAAATCATCTGGGTTCCAAAACACCAAAGAATCGCTGGAAATGAAATTGCCGATGAACTTGCCAGACAAGGATCAGAGGAAACTTTCTCAGGACCTTAACCTGTGCTCTGACTACCTGTGTAGTTAGGGCTTCCATTGATGGTTGGACCTCTCGAGAGCACAATCGTCGATGGTATGACTCTCCAGGATGTAGATAGACTAAGCGTTTGCCCCCAAACGTCTGTAAGAAATCCGCGGAATTTGTGTGGTCCCTTGAAAGAAATGTGCTTGCTCAAAGCGAAGACACCATCCTCAACGCCTGTGGACAGGACGAAGACACAGCAGAGCACTTCCTCTGTCACTGTCCACACTGGCAGGTCTTCTGCGCTGATGTCATCAGAGCTGATTCTTTAGGCCCTTCATCACTGTTTTCGGAAGGAATTGTAGGTTGCTGCCTGGTGGTAGAATGGACCAGTCTTGAGTCTCAGTACTTCAGTGTAGTATTCAAACCACGAAACACAAAAAAACATGCTAGTTTCTTTAGTAGGAGGCATTGTTTTATCAAAGTCCTTGTTGGGTCTCAATTATTCTCAAAATTACTCGTTTTTTAAGCTGCTGGGACTCATAAAAAATGTAACCTGTGGTAACACTGATATACTTATATGCACGCATGGCATGGCATTTCTCGAACGTTTTCGTATGAATCATCAATATTGTGATTTTTTGGCGCATTTCTACCGTTTATGCCTGATTTCGCAGTGCAATTATCTGCTGGTTTAGCTAAACGTAAGATCGTTTTTAAACATCAAAAATATGTCGTTTTCAGCCAATAGTTAAGTGGGTAAGCAAAAATTGCTTGTAAATATTGACCCAAAAGAGCATATTAATTTTTTTTGGAATGCGATAAAAATGAATATTTTGGGAGGCTTTTGAAAAAGATATATATCAATTTGAAAATGAAAAACATACCCCGGTATGTGGGTGTTGACACAAGGGTTAAATTAGTCAAGGATTTAGTATCATTGTGAACTATTGAATACACCAACCAAGAGAAACATGAACAAAATAGGGATTGTGGTTGAAAACAAACAGCACTCAAATGACGAGAGAGACTGAGAACACATTAACACAATAAGCTAATGTTCATGCTTGTGAGAATACTGTTGAAAAATGTGTGATTTATAAATTTGCTCATTGCTCTCTCAGACCCTGAACTAATTCATTAGTAGTGTGTGTGAGTTTTCTCCATGTATTTTGGAGTTGAAATAATTTTAATGCACTAATGGCTATTATGTACTCTCTGATGCATCATTCTTAATAAAATTGAGTCAGTCTTTCAAAGGTGCTATATTCGAAAGCTTGTAAACACCCCATCCTAGCGTATTTACAACATATTGAAGCCCATACCAGACCAGTTGGCTGTATCAATATGGTGATTAGCTGAATTAAATCCACATAGTATCCAGTGTGTATAAATTAGGGACAATTTTTTCGAAGATTCAGTCGGCGCGGTCTTCTATTGATATTTTGATTCAGAGACTCATTTCTGAAAATAGTTCCTCAGGTATCGATAGCCGACCCATGGATAGTGAAAACTTGAACTTGTTCAGCCTTCCATTCTATCAACATCTCTGGGAAGCGGCTAGATAATAATTGCTAACCTTTGTTTTCATTTGGTTTCTCACTGTCAGATATTTTATTGGTCTTTGAAATTTAGGTCTTGAACTAAGATATATATATTTGAGATGGGCGATTGCGAATGAAATTCACAATCGAATAAATTGGCAATTGTTAAAATTTGAATTCGATTGTCGATTTATTCGGTCTCATCAGAAAACAATCGAATAATAATCGAATCGAATCGATTATTCTCAGTACCTACTACAACCAACAGAATGCCGGGTACTAATTCCTCGATTTATTCATATGTTGGTGTCAGTGTAAGGCTGTGTCTCCAATAAGAAACAATACCTACCAAAATAGGAACATTGGAAATGGAAATACAGCCAAACCTCTGTAATTGGAACATCCCTAAACCGAATTTTCTACAATTCAAACCAAATTTCTGAAAAATATTGGTTCCCGTGGCTATTTGAATTTTGGAGGTTCGACTGTATTCTTCGTCTTTCTCACCCAATGAGTGAGAGGATTCTCTCTCATAAATGTACAGTTTAAATTTTAGTAGTGAAACGAAATGAAAAAGAGATGGGCAATTGCGAGAATCGGCGGATACACACAATTTAGTGATCTCTCTCTGACTTGAAGAATCGGCGAATACACACATTCGTTGGCGATCGGAATCGGACCTACAAGAATCGAAATTCAACAATCGACTCCGCTCAATTCGAATTCGAATAATTGCGATTGCTAGAACAATCGAATTATTCGATTGTTTTTATTCGCAATTGCCCATCGCTAATATATATATATAAATACACTCAACTTTTCGCTATTCGCTTGAGAGTTTTCTTTTAATCTGAAATATACTCACTCATCAGTTGACATCTTTTACAAGAAGTAAATGGGAAGGTGTGGTGGCCCGTGGCGTTGTGGGTATGTGCGTCGACCCCAACTTCGACGTCGTAGTTCCGATTCCTGCTCTGTGCGACGAAAACAATTTTCACAACCCCACCTCTTTCGAGTTACTGACAATGCTCAAAGAGTATTTCCTGTCTAGAGAAAGCTTCTCAAACTTGGCCGTTCGGATTCGGCATAAAACTGTAGGTCCCTTCCACTCGTGAGAGAACAATAACACACACAACACGAGTGGCTGCTGAGAAGCTAGGCCCTGGCCCACCACGGGCTGTAGCGCCACCCATATTATATTATAATAAATGAGAAGGATCCTCCTAAAACCTCTTTCATAGACAATTAATCAAATGTCTTCAATATACGTTTAAAGTTCATTCATATAAAGAAGAAAGTTTGCGTGTCTGACCGACAAGGGCTCCGAAACTACACGTCGCAGAGCTCTGAAATTTTCAACAAAAATCATTCTAAAATTTACATGCTGAGTGTGACAATTTTTAAGTCGGTACGACATACGGTTCGGAAGTTGAGAGCACTTTTTAAACGGGAATAAAATTCTCAAAATAAGGGTGGTTGAATCAATCCGGTATGAAACCATTTCAAGTTGCGTAGTCGTGGACATCAACCATCCCCCAGTGTGTTGCAACTTCCATATATACATACACATTTTTCATATTTTGCTTTGGTGCAACCATTCTTTTTTTTCTACGTCTCAATCGAACATATACGAGCGACTGCCTGAGTCACCAAACGAAAAGGAAACAATAAACATATTCGCACTTTTCTTATTTTGTCATGAATTTTGCTGAAATTGTGAGTATTGAACAGAGATAATGGAAGGAGGAGATATGCCACTTCTACGTTTCTTGCCCCTTAGATTCATCTGACAGCGTTTTTTATAACATTTCACAGCTGTTTTCCTCCTGCTTCACATCCGTTTCACAGACAGTCTGTGAATACGTGTAAAGCTCGAGACCAGCTGAATGTGAATGTGAATGTGTTTATGTAAATGCGTATTAGTTTATGAGAGCAGTTGATGAAGCGAATTATCCGGAATTTCCGTCTTTGCCACTAATTTGAACGCCAAATATTCACCTAAAAAAAAAACGGAAACTAAGAGACAAGTGTATGTTCGCAAAATGCATTGAATTATGTTCTTATTATGAGGCTGGAATATTCCATTAAAAAAGACGTTAAATTTGAAAACTAACAAATTCAGGATAAACAAAATAGGTCTGCTCCCGTAGTTTCTGCACCAAATTTTGAAGACTGTAATTTTTTCAGGAGTAGAGATGAAAACCTCTCAGAATAAACGAAAATGTGTAACTTATGCTATTTTTAAGACCTTGTTGGTTTCTGTATGATGTGAGAGACGATATATATCAAAAGTTACAGCAAAACATGTACATTTTTTGGCATTTAATTCGGTTTCAATTCTTCTGAACTACTTGTTCAAATAAACTCAAACTAATTCAAGACTGTTGAATAGCCGCCAATACTATATTCGAGATTGACACATCAAATGATTTGGCAGAAAACCAACAAAATAACCAAAACTACCCATAAACATATCTTGGGTTAAAATGGACAGGGTAGGGACATTTTTTACTCTCTGCTGACAGCGCTCTTTTGATATAAATTATTCAAATTTCGTACATACATAACATTTACTCTTACCTTAATCCACAATACGTACTACACATTAACATTATGATAATATAAATTGTAGTATTTTTGTAAATGTTTTCACATTTTTCCTGGCCGTAATGTTCGTCAATATATTTATAACAATTAGTTTGTTAGAATGATTGGCATTTATTGACGACTTTTTATAATGAATAATTAATAAACAGCTACAATAACTCATTTTAAAAAGTATGAGCTTAGCGAACAGTGTCCTGGAATACTTTCCAATCGGGGCCATTTCTGACATTATCATGGGCAATCTCGCAAATTTTTGACACTATTGAGGGCAGATATTAAAAGCAAGATAGCGGTGCTCTGTATATAAAGTAGTATTAGTGACTTGAGAGCGGAAACGCTTAAAATCTGAGGTGGATTTGTGGTGGACTAGGGGTTTTGCAATGGAAAGATGAACATCTCTTTCATTACATTATCTCTGGTGTTGATCTTCTGAACTGATTAGCCGATTTAGATAAAATTTCAGAGCTAGTCTAATTGCATAATGTGTTACAAGATAATTTTTTCATGGTTCATGAAGTTTGACTTCAATTTGCACAACAAGTGAACATCGCGCGAAGGTACATAGATGGGAGTTCCAATAACTTTTTTTATGAATCGCTAGATATCCCTCCACGTTGTGTGTAAATGGTTGAGTTGGTTGGTGGAGCGTAATTTCCGTAAAGTACTGGTTGAGGAAACAGACCGGGACAAAGCCGGGAACGAAATCTAGTTCATCATAAATAGAAGAGTAAAAACGATCATTTTTAATTAAATTGATAATTAAATTGATACGTAGGATGATATATACACGATCAAAGCGAGTTGAGAAATATATGCAGATTTTAGCTTAAATTTTTGAAAAATGTTCACAAAGTGCGTACATATTTCATAACATCTCGCTAATTCGGTTCATGTCGCCGCTTCGATTTTCCTCCGGTTAAATTTCTTGAATGCTATCTAAGTACAAGCTAAGAAGTGAGACATCTTCATGTGTCGATGTACTTCATATTTGAAGTAGAAGGACGGGCATCTTGAAGTGTTGCGTTTATTATGCCCACTTACACTTTACATACAAACTGCGAAAAGGAAGATTCATTCATCCAGATTAGTCCAAAGATGATTGTGTCTTCTACTTTCTTGTAAAGTTAGCAAAGTTTTATTGCAAATATTCCTCTATTTTTTTTCAAATTGTATGCCGCTTATGTCGATTTACGTCACCAAGAACATGGCGGATTTTCATAAAGCATAATCTTGGATACATCATTCTTGCCATTGGTGGCTAAAAACCACTATTTAAGTGGAATCCATTACTTAAGATACACTGTGAAAACGAAATTTCTATTGATTCTGAGTTTAGCATCGGATCAACACTTAAGCTCGCACTGTGAAATAGGAAATGAAAGTAGTAGACGCCTTTATAGAACAAAGAAACTTAAACACATTCACACTCTATGACTGAAAGAATTAAAAGAACGTCATCACAAAATCGATCATTGATGTGGGTGGAGTTTCGGCCCGTAGTTGGCCAGGGCCTATCTTCTCAGCAACCACTTCTGTTGCCCGCGCTATTCTTGTCTCAAGAGTGGAAGTGACCTCGGTTTTATACCGAGTCCAAATGGCCATGTTTGAGCATTTTTTTCTAGACAGCAAATACTCTTTGAGCATTGTCAATGACAAGAAAGAGGTGGGGCCGTGGAAATTAATTGTTGTACCAGGGATCGAAACCAGACACGTAGGTTCAAGGGCATATGGGTCGACACCCATACCCACAACGTCACGGACCACCACCAATTTATTAAATTAAACCGATAAATAGTTTAAAAGCGCTGAATAAAAGTGGTACTCGACAACGCATCGCTTAGGATAGCTTTTAATGCACTTATTCAGATTCCGATTTACCTAAAGCCATTAAGAAATCCGTGCCAATAACATGTTTACAAGCATCGTTTAGGGAGAATTTAGATGGTTTTTTATTTCGTATTATTTCCAATTTTCTGTAATTGCATTAATGTTTCATTTTACTCTTCGTACATACATCCTTGAACGCTTATGACCGTTGAAGCTTCTCCATGTTCATAAATCTAAATGTTTAAACCTTTACTTAAACAGCAAAAAACTATATTCTTTGCATGCCAAACATTCGCATGGGGCTATTTGAAATCGCTTACTTTCTGGAAACCTATCTTACGTAATGCAAAATACAAAAGCTCCCCGTCATACCAATGCCAGAGCCAAACAAGCAACGAATGCACGCTATATATGAATATGATCACGTTGATTCTCTCAATGAACAGGTCTTCAAGAATCCGCATGAGCTTTCGATTGAGTTCCGCCACGTACCAATTTGGATGATTGGCGATGAAACAACAATTGAATATTACAAACCACAGGGCTTTCAGGAAGAAGATAACGATTGGATCGGCATATACAAGAGCAACTATGCAAGTTTCGGTGAATACATTGCATATCAGTATGTGAATCAAGCGGACACCCCTTCGCCAGGACCTTCGGGCTCACCCAATTTGAAGCGCAGAACAACACCTGTCAACCAAATGACAATGAGGATGCAGTTTTCCGAGACAATTATTCTGGAAGACGGTGAGAATTATATGCTCATCTATTTCCAGAACACTGGCTTGCGAGGTGTAACCAGTGTGGCTGGTATGAGTAACATTTTCAGGGCAGAGAGGAGACCACCAACACCAAGATTCGAAAACGTGGACTAAACAGCTGTTATTAAATAAATAAATTATGGTCGGCATGATTTTAGTTCAATTTGATTATTCTTCTGTTGTTTTTTGTTATTGTTAGACATTTTGGCATAGTTTTTGTTTTTTAGTTTATCACTTTCAATTTCATCCATTAGATTAAGTTTAATTTTGTTTTTATTTGTAAAATAATTTGACCCGTAACGTAGGCATTCTACATTTATTGAGGTTTGTGACAAACAGGTGTGTAAAATGATTAGTATAAGATTATTGATATAATTAAACACGATGACTCTAACCACTTTGCGAGCATAAAGACAGCGAATCCTATTCAAAGGCCGGGCTGTATGGTCTAGTCGTCGTCTGTATGAGACCAAATTAATTGCAAAAAGAATGTACTAAAGTGTGATGGGAACTATCGAATAAAAACTATCTAGTTATTCGATAGTTGCAAACTATTCACTTATTCGATAGTCGAAAATCATTCGTTCAGTCTGCCAATAGTATGTATCAATAGTTTTTGCTTCGGCTGCTTTTACACACGCCAATTTTGACAGCAAGTCTCACCTTTCTACAAAATGGAAATGCTTGCTGTCAGATTTAGCTCGTGTAAAAGAGGCCATGTATGGCTGGTTGGTCTGAGTCAAATGCTTGGCATAGTAGCTTCTCTGAGCGAGAATTTGTATGTATTAACCTCTGAGAGAGAATTTTGTGTATGCATACACACATTTTCAAAATATTTGCATGACAGATCGTTCACGTATATGGTTTGGTTCTAGTCGATAGTTCGACTCAGTGAGGAAATGAGTTCGAATGGTTTTTTCCACTGAATTAATTCATTTGGATGACGGAAATATGTTCGAATGGTTTTAGTTGAATGAATGGTTTTTTCGTTCGATTGGACTTTGGACTATCGGGTCCTTTGAACGATTTGTTCAGTTGTATGATGCAAAAATGTTTGAATGGATTTAGTTGTATGAAGAAGAAATCGCCTGAAGCGAGAAAAATTGAATCAAATATAGCAATTCTGGCTTATAGACGATGGAAGAATAGCAAAACACCGAAATGAGGGATGTAATTAGTTAGTAATTTAGTACTATGCAATGAATATTGTTTTAACAACCCAGTCGGTGAATGAATGAATGTATAAAATTATTCGATAGTTGAAATCATTCAGTTACTAACTATCGATAGTGCAATTCATTCGATAGTTCCCATCACTACTACTAAGCAATTAAGTATTTTAATCCGAAAAAATATTATTATCTACGACTACGTATTTGTAAGGAAAACAATATGAGTATGCGTATTTTTGTCTAACATTTGTTTATCTAGTGAGTAAAAAAAATCCACAGAAATGTGTTGTATTTGAAGAATGCATAAAATGCATTTCTTAAGACATGTTAATGAACGATATTTAGCTTAGCCTTCTAGTTCTAAGTTGAATGATAGCTTAGACTCACGTTCAATTGCCTTTACTAAATAAATTGCTGAAAAGTAGACATATTTTTTAAAAGTTATGTTTATGTTCTTCGAAAGGATGTGCAATGTAGAACTTAAGGTCATTACAAAAAAGGTGAAACCATTGTGAACAAAGTGAATGGAATAAATGTACATAATCCATTTCTTTACCGATCTGTAAAGGGCGATTCATCGTGAGGCTTAATTTATAAAACACATAAATTTGATAGTGAACTCAACATTTTTATGATCGGTTAAGAGAACAAATAATGGCACTTACTTCTTTGAAAATGATGTCATGTAAAAGTTGGCCATGACTGGTGGTCCATTCGGATGGTCCAATTTTGGGCGAGCATAGCGACTGGTATCTCGCGGAGAATACGAGGAATGTTGGTTTCCACTTTGAGCTGAGACTTCAAATTTCCCGAGATAATGTAGTCCAAAGGATATAGCTGCGAATTTGGTGTATATAAATGATTAAGAGCTCACCAAAATGATATCTTAACAAGTCCATTGTTTCACGCGCTGTATGGCTCGTAGATCCGTCTTGGTGAAACCAGAGCTCACCGAGAGCATGGGCTTGAATTTCAGGAAGCACATAGTCCGTTAACAAGGCGTGATAACTGTGACCATTGACGGTGACACCTTAATTTGCCTCATTTTTGAATGGATATGACCAATGATTCCACCATCCCATTAACCACACTATACCGTGGTGGATGTGGTCTAACCGGTCGAGTAAAAGCCACAAATGCAAAGCAGGACTCATTTGCGAACGGTTTTCGCATTAGTGGTTTCAGTAAGTCGGTTATGCGCACCAATAGTCCCTCGAATCGTACGGAAAACATTTCATGATCTTTAATCATGAATCATGAATCATGATCTCTAATCATGATCATGAACTTTAATTTACATGATAGAGCCGAACACTTTGAAGACGCTGTTGTGGTGATAGTCTTTCCATGATGAACTTGCCGAACAATACTGAACAAAAATGACAAAGGAGTTTGATAGAAGTCACGTGTGATCTATCAAACAAATTAAACCCCCCACGTTGAATCACCCTTTACAACTTTATAAGGTCATTAAATAAAAGTTAAAACCATTGTGAACGAAATGAACAAACATTTTGCATTACTTTACCGGTAATGTATTTTATTCTGTAGTTTAACTAACACGTCGTCTTCTAAGTAATAATAAGTTTAAACAAGTGTAAAAACAAATACTACAATGTTCGGCGAAATGTTCTTCGATAACTAGAGGAGTACATTTCCTTCTGCTACACAATTTTGTAAAGATGTACAACTGCTAACAAATGGGAAAGCAGTGCAGAATAAAAGTAGACACATTAATTACATACATAAATACAGCAATTTCCAAACTATTTCTGTAGGATAACGTTCCTCGAAATAACATAATTACCAACTTTTTGTTGGTATCTCTTTTGGGGTTGTAGCCTGTTGTTAGAGTTGGCTTTTATTCAGTAAATGCAGTGTTCGAACATTCTGAGCATTTTTAGTTACAGTTAAGGATTCTGTTGGGCTTATGTGAAATTATGTTGAATTTAACTCGATAGCGTCATTTTTGATACACACAAGGGATACAGTCATAACAGTGAAGTCAAGAAAAAATGCACACAAGTATAAAATGTTTTCATTATTATTAGTACCACTTTATGCAATTAATTCGCAGTGATATAATAACAAGAATATACCTAAACAGCAATTGACTTTCAGTTTTTATCAACACGTGAATTGGTGTGGCTTACATAGCTTAAACATTTCCAATTTTGAACAATTTGGGAATTCGGTTTTCCTTTATGAACATCAACAAATTTGTTCAACTCTGTGAACTTATCTTATTCGTAGAGATTTGTACCCCGCGTCCGCCTTTTTATACAAGGACATGATACTGTAAAAGATTTCTTTTGAAAGAGAAATTTCCAGCCTGTGGCCTGGTATGTCCAAATTGCTATCCATGATATATACTACCAATTTAGCATACATACCACTATGACCAGTATAACTATATGTATTCACTCGTCGCAGTAACATCTATTAGAGTAGAATTAGTATATTTCAGCTATGTTGTCTATCGTGTAGAGTACCTAACGCTGACTATGACTATTGAATGCTATGTGTCTTTTAAATGTTTCCTCCCCTTGGAAAGAGTGTGTCTTAAATTTATTAAAATTCAAGTAAGGAGCTCAATTCGTATAATGATTTGTAACCACAAAATCTGAATAAGCCTTACAATTACACTGCTTTACAATATGACGTGATTAATAAAAAAAAAAATTAAAATGAAGACTAAGAAAAGATATGACATGTGATAATTGTTAATGGATCAGTAAAAGATAACTAAGCTAATTGTATAGTTTGATAAATGGATGGTTCAAAGCCATTTAATTATTATGATAGTTTTGATTCAAGGTTGGCAGCTTGAGCGACATTTTCCAAAGCTTTAGAAATAGATCTGACATATGCTACATTAAGATATGTATATGTGTATTCCTTTGAATTAATATATGCGTCATGTTGCCTGATTAATTGTTGAACAAACATAGCGAACAAGTAAATGGGTCGAAGGGTAAACACACATTTTATATTCACCTTGATTATGGTAATAAAATAGTTTAACTAGACAATTTAAAAAGAGACTTAGAATTTACAAAAATCCTTGTTAATTGTGTTTTGTAGTTATTATGAATAAACGATTTATAGGAAAGTGGTGTTTTATTTTTTTTGGATTTCAAGGTCTATGCGTTTGGTAGTAAGTATTGTATTATTTTAAAATGCGATATTGATGCGTAAAAACTGGTAAGATATCTTCTGATTCAATTATTACAGGTGATTCACAAGTAAATAAGAGTCTAATGGTTTTGCAGTAATATATCAGGGATACTAGCACGCAATTTACACAGTCCAGTTTTGTCGATCGCCTATCAACTCGAAACTAATTGTTTGGCGGCATATAGCTTGAAACGATATTCTTGGTGACCTGTACTTAAAGAAGTTATTGTAAACAAAAAAGTGAAACCACAATTCGGTTCTGATAGAAGCTACCATTTTAACTCAATCTTTTGGTTGATGATTCTTAAAAACTGTTTATCTCATTTCGCAAGAGTGGACTCTTGGAAAGTTTTATGAATTTGTCATTTCACTTATTTCTTTATAAGATCGATCTACTTTCAGAATATTAAATTCTTTTAAGGTGTACATCTTCTTTAGGCGTGTCCTCTAAAAAAAATTCCAAGCTTGATGACCTCGTCTCAATCAGAAAGAGACTAGACCTCTTTTTAATGCTACCAAAGCATTCAGATCAGAAAATGACTGGACAACTATTAAAAATTAATTTCAATATTGATATTAACTTAAACGTAATCGGAATTTATTGATTTTTGAATTTTATTATTGATTTTGATGATTAGAATTATTGTTACTTTAACTTAAAACGAAACATTACGCTATGCAGTGATTTTAAATAATTGTACGTAAGAGCGAATATGTTCATATAGATGCACATACGTACTGTCCATTTACTTCTACTATCGCACCTCATATACACAGAGGAAAACTAGCGGATCGTACCAACTCATATGAGAATAGTTGAAGCTGGGTGCAGTGTGTTGTTATTGAAAGCGAATCAGTTTGCTTTCTTTTATGGACTTGGTTGGCGATCATAGGCCATGAGTCGTTCAATACTCTGTTTCTCATTACTTTTTCATAGCAACCGCCAAGTAATGTACATCGTCGCTCGTAAATCTGACGTCAAACAAAATTATAACGTTTGCTTTCAATCAATGTTGCATTCTAAAACAACAACATTAGGACCTTTAAGAAGGCAATCGCCTCGGTCAAGCGGGCTTCGTGGCGTTCATTCTGAAGTGAAAATACACAAACATCCGAAACCGCAAGGCTACGAAAAATCTTCTCCACAAGTCCTACGGTGCCTCGCTTCATAGAAGACGAAAGAGGCAACTGGACTCTTCAAGTGCGACTCTTCGCATTCTCTTGAACACTCATTTCCCCGGGTGCCAGGAAATTGACCCCTCAACGATACTGAAAGCCTCAGAAACCGAACTAATAATTTCGACTGACATCATTAGCGTAGGTTATCCTATCCATAGACTACTATCATGCTACAAAATAACCAGAAATTTATTATTGCTATCCTGAGACATCTTTTCCTGGGCGGCCTTAGACAACTTCACATAGCGTCTGCATGGAGGGAAGTCAAAGTAGTCTTCATCTGCAAAGCAGGTAAGGTCAGCCACTGCACAGCAAAAGACTGTAGACCAATAAGCCTTACATCGTTCGTCCTAAAGGGGGAAGGGGACTTTCAATAACGCACTTGTCAGAACAAAAGTTGAGCAACCTCTTATTACAGTAATAATCAGTCTGCTCAGTAAGATTCATTAACGCATCTCTTTGTGATTCAACCATAATGGTTGTTGCATCAAGACAGACTCAATATTTCGGGAGTTAAAGCCATTGCACACCCCGATGATGTTGTGTTGATTGCTAGCGGCAAACACTTCCCCAATTCCAGTGAGCTAATGGAAACGCAATAGGATCCCTCCTTAGATGGGCAAGATATTGCCCACATCAAACAACAAAAAACCAAATTGGTTCTTTTCACCAATAAGAGAATAATGCCTATATTCCAACTCCCGACCTTGATGGTACTACCCTCAGTCTATCTGGGGGTTATCCTAGACAGGAAACTAAATTGGAAACTTAATATACAAGAAAGAGCCAAGAAAGCAGCCTGTGGTCTATATCTGAGCAACAGTATATTGGCAAAAAATGTGGTACCAACCTTAAAACGAACCTGTTTACATCCACAACGATAGTTAGGCCAATCTTGGCATATGGCTGTGTAGTTTGGTGGAAGGGCCCTGAAAGGACCGTCTAGTTCAAACTACTAACAAGAAATCAGAGACTTGCATGTCTATGAGTCAAAGGAACGGTATAAATTACTCCATCGGTAGGTTTAGATGTCCTGCTGAGCCTCTTACCACTAGACCTCCATCTACAGATGACAGATGCAAATCTAAATGCTGGCTCTTAGACCGGATTGGGGATGCAAGTATTCTAGGTTAATAAAGTATTGCACATACTGTAAGCAACTACACTCTCCCTTACCTCGACTTCTATAGACTCTTTCGATGTCATTTCCCAACAAGGGAGAAGGGTAATATCAATGAACTCATCAAGAATTCAACCATCCAAGTGTATACAGATGGCTCCAAGATGAATATAGGGGCAGGCGCGGGCATTTACTCCGAACAGTTAAACATGCACTGCTCCATCAGGATTTCTGATTATGGCAGTGTTTTTCAAAGAAGCGGCAAGAATGATATGAATACTGAAGATACCGCCGGCTGGTATCACCATTCTTATTGACAGTCAAGTGGCCATGAAAACAATTTTTGCGAAAGAGAAAAACCCAGCTGGTCGCATGCTGTCACAAAGAACTTAAGGTTCTCAACACACAGCACTCGATTACTCTATGTCGGGTTTCGGGCCATCGAGACGAAACCGGCAACGAAACCGGCAACGAAGCGGCTGAAGAAGGGGGTCCTCCCAGTAAGGGGACTAAAATCGACCCAACTCAGGCAATCCTATACAGTCCCCCTCCTCTGCAAGATGTCAAGAGGAAAGTGAATGACTGGATAATAGAAAAGGCAAATGAACGGTGGAAAACTTAAACCACCTAACCTAACCACCTGTACGACCACTCGGAGATTATACTACAAGCTCATGAAATGTATGAAGACAGTAGTCGTAGCTGGCCATAACCATCTGAAGTACCACAAAAACAAAATGGCTCCTTTCCATGTCTACACCTGTAGGGGATGTGGAGATGAGAAGGAAAAAGAGGACGCCTTTGCAGATTGAGAAAAATAACGCTGGGAGATCATTTCTTCCATGACCTTAATGATCTGGCTGAGGTGGCATTATTTTCTCTTTGCAGAGTCACGCCGAAGTATAACGTGAAGCACTGGGTACGATAAAGGAGAAGCGTCAACAATAACTTGAGGGTGCAGTTTGGGCCTAAGGCTAATCAGCCCACTTACCTCACCTAACCCAAGGGTGCAGGGCATTGAAGCGAAAATACAATTAAGTGACTTACCCCTGTCTAAATCATTGTGAGAACTCATAAATTGGTTTTTCGCTAGACGTTGTCGAAGTGATCCACTTTTCGTCAGTAATCGACATCCGCTTCAAAAATGGGTCGATGTTGTTGCGAAGGAAATTAGGTCCATGCGGTGCATTCGAGTGGTACGCATACTATATATTGCGTTTATGTTTGTATCCAGCCTTGTTCTAAAAAGTTTTTGGCGCAATGTGTAAGTCCTGAGGTATCGACATTTTTGACAACTGGCCTTCCGAAGCATCTTTGAAATCAAAATGACCGCATTGTCATCGAGGTAACTACAACTGTGTACTTGCGCTCCCGCCTTTAACAAAGAAAAGTGTAATAAGGTGTATTTTCTCCCTGATGCTGTCTATGCTTCATGCGCCTTCAAAAAAGGCGAAAATAAAATAAATTGTGATTTTTTAAAAGCTATAGGAAAGTTTTTCAAAAAACACATACAATTCAGGAAAATGCATGAAATCTTTATTTGAATCGATAGTACGGTCATATAAATTTAATTCATGTAAATGTTGACCTTGACTGCGCCTCAAATGGTCCATCCGCTTAGTCCAATTTTGGCATACTCTTTCCAACATTTCTGCCGGTATCTCACGAATAAATGCTTCAATGTTGTCTTCCAATGCGTCAATTGAAGCGGGCTTGTCTGTATAGACATGAGCTTTAACATAGCCCCACAAAAAATTGTCTAAAGGCGTTAAATCGCACAATCTAGGCGGCCAATTGACCGGTCCTGAACGTAAAATAAAATGTTCACTGAACTCGCCTCTCAATAAGTCCATTGTTGCGCGTGCTGTGTGGCATGTGGCACTTGTTGAAACCACATGTCATGCAAGTCCAGCTCGTGCATTTTGGGTAAGAAAAGTTGGATATCATCTCACGGTAGCGCTCACCATCCACAGTTGAGTTACGATTCGCATCATCTTTGAAGAAGTACGGTCTAATATGCCACCAGCCCATAAATCGCACCAAACTGTGACTTTTTCTGGATACATTGGTAGCTCTTGCAATGCTTCTGGTTGATATTCACTCCAAAATCGACAATTCTGCTTATTTACGTACCCATTGAGACAAAAATGAACTTTGTCGCTGAACACAATTGAATGGAAGAAGCGCCCGATGAACTTTCTTAACAGAGCACGCTTTTATAATTTTATAAATTTATAATAATAAAATTCAATAATTTCCAAGCGTTGTTCGTTCGTAAGACGAATCATGGTTAAATTATAGACCAAACTGATGATGTTCGACAGTGAAACAAAACACGAAACGTGGGTCAGCTGTTTAAACCAGTCTTGCCAAAAAGATAAAAGCTAAAAACTCACCCTTTACTTCGGTTTATCAAACCAACTGGGATCTAAACGTCTGACTCGAAGGACCAAATTCATGCTGTACATGACTCTTATTCTCCCGGTGTTGCTTTATGGAGCCAAAAGCTGGAAGCTAAGCACAACTGCAGAGATGATTCCTTGTGCCTTCGAAGGAAAAAATGTAAGTCGGATATATTGTCTCGTCTATGGTGGTGAAGGTGATTGGAGGAGAAGACATAATCACGAACTTTAGGAGCTGTACGAGGATGTAAATGTAGTCCGAAAGGTAAAAATCCGTCAAATTCACTGGCTCCGCCCGATCGACCGCATCGACATTAACTCTCTAGTTAAGAGAGTCTTCGAGTCCGAGCTTCCTGGCTCTAGAAGGACAGGAAGACCGAACCTCCGGTAAAGAGAATAAGTCATCACTGATGTAAGACAGCTTGGACACGATTACTGACTTACTGATAAGTAAGTAAGTATGTCTGGTTCCAGTCTATTCATCTTCCGTAGTTCCAGAATATGTATAGTGTCAGGTGAAGAAGTTTGTACAGGTACAGAAATTTGGAATAGATTACATATTTGAGCAGTTTCTACGTGGACTGTAATTTGCAATTTAACGAGAATTGCGATCATTGGACTTCATTAAAAACGTCTTTGACAACGTTTCAAACAAAAGTTAAGGCGATGTTTTATATCCAAGAATTATGTTTATATCGCTTTGAGGATGGTAGAGGAGCTGATCAACGAAGGGCGCCCAGAACTCAAGTCATATATCCATCTTCTTAGAACGATCCCGACGTATTTGAAACCCGAGTCTAATAAATTGTTACCATGCCCTGATTCAAACAGAAGCGTTGGCATGGCATAAGCTTATTTAAATATTAATTCAAGGCAATCTTTCGTCCCTTTATAGACAAATTGTTACCAATGAACTCGCTAAGGCCGACATCATCGTAAAGCAAACGTAGCGTAAGCGGTTGATTGAATGTCGGTTAATTGCTCGGAGCAGATTTAGAGAAACTCGCCGTCAAGAAGATGAAATATAAAATATACGTGGCGCTACAGCCAGTAGAGAGCAAGGGCCTAGCTTCTGAGCATCCAATCGTGTTGTGCGTGCTTCTCTCACGACTGGAAGAGACCTACAGTTGTATGCCGAATCCGAACGGCTTTGTTTGATAATCTTTTATTAGACAGGAAATATTCTGGTGGGGCCGTGAAAATTATTTTTGTCGCACAAAGCAGGAATCAAACCTACGACGTCGAGTTTGGGGTCGATGCCACCACAAATAAAATACTATGACCAAAAAATGGATTAATAGCTTAGTTTGGGAGATATTGAGGTTTTAATACTATTTTTTCTATGAAAATCCCATTGAAACAAATTTGTTATGATTCCTGGGTATCGTGGGCACTTGGAATATTTGATGGAAAAAGTCGGGTGTATTTAAATTATGGTGTGTGTGCCTCACTTCGCTCGCTATCAGAACTGTAACCTCTTTTTTTTCCAGGATTTAACCGCTTACCCAACTTCGTGGCTCCGTAAGGGTATAGCAACAATTGTCCGGAAGGCGCCTGGCAATTTTGTTTTTATTTAATTAATTACTGACTTGCTAGACAAAAATTCTTAAAACTGCCTTAATTAACTTATCCTGTGTAGTTGTATTAAAACCTCGATATCTCATGAACGATTAATTAATATTGTTTGTCGTTCGTCGAGATCTACACGATGCTGTTTTCAACTATTGGAGCCACGAGAACTGCAGTATCCCCCAATAAAGGACAGTCAGTCAATCTAAAAACTGTCAGTTTTTAGTACGATCTAATCGTACGGCATACTCTCAAACGGCATTTACTTAGCCGTATACAACGCGAGATACAGATTACTAAAATCACCAATACTATTAGCAAGGCAGGGCAATGCGTGTATATAATATTTTCTTACTCATGTTCGTTTTGTCCGTTCTTTTGAGTGGATTGGAGACTACTTAAGAGTTGTTAACATAAATGAAATGGACGAATTTCCCTAACATCACGCAATGCGTCGTGACCATGATCAATCGACTGTAAAGATAGGCGCCTCTTCGTTTTGTATTAAAAGAAACAAACATATTTAAGGTAGCCACGTACAAATTTATGTATTTATGAATAACAATCATTTAAATATGTTTTTATTTTCCTAACTTGACTTCTTGTATGAATGCTTTCAGTACCTACATATATTTAAATTAGTTAAATAATACAAATTAGTACAATTACTCCTTATTAATAAATAATAACATATTTCACTTACTTCTAAAATATTGCAGCAGCAAGTTGCGTGTTACAGTTTGCAGGTCAACTTGATTTACTTGAGCAAACAAGGCCATGACCAGAATATTGTAGACTAATACAATTACCAAATCGTGAACAATTTTTGATTAACTTAAATTTCGAAACATATTCGTTAACTTCAGTAGACTTATGGCATGTCCCAACAAGTAAAAAATATAAATAATTTAAGCATAACAAAACATAACGATACTTGCAAAAGAACAAAGGCATTTCTTCACAATTTTAAATAATTAACTTAACCATCTATTAACACTTAGACTCAGGACTCAGTTCCGTTCTCCTTGTCCGACGGACGAAGACTTTTCATCTCGACTTGTGTCACCTCGTGTGATCCCCGATCATTCCACCAGTGAACGATTGCGTTCCGTCGCTGACGGATCACAATGAAAATCATTAATATGAAAACACCCTGCAGGCCATTGAGGATTTCCATGAATGCAATATAGTCGGCTTGTCCAGGCGAGTAGAATGTGACAATTTCAAGAATCCATGTGATCATTATGATGCAAAATAGGCAGGAAATGCATTTTGAGCTGAAATTGAAATATACAAATTTAGTTAAAGCATACACGAAATATTTTACGTATTCTAGATATTATAAACCAATTTATTTATGTTTAATACACAGATGTGCAAGTCTGGAAAAGGTGGGAAGACTATGCGAGCAATTCTACGGACCCTACCACAACTAATAAGACTCCAAAGGAAGTCAATTGATTTTGGCAGAAAAGACAAGTGACAACCATTTCTACCATGTTTGCGTTGGGTCAGCGTGGAACGGCAGCAGGCCAAAGTAGACCTGTTGTTCATCTGAGATTTGTTTTAAATCTGTTGACCCTTTTCGCAAACCAATTACTGTTTCAAATGAAGCACGGATTCACTGATGTTAATGCTGCCTAATTCCGTCAGAAAACACTACAATTCCATAGGTGTGCATAAGATTCTTCCTCCTTGTCTCTGCAGCTTGTGCACAAGTCGTTGAAGCCCTGGAGGCATGTATACCAATGGCACCGGTTATGACGCCGATAATTTTTTAATTTGATTTTAATCTAGTAAAGTTGCGTGTAGGTTCTTGTTCGATGGTAGGCCATAACTGTTTTTTAATGAGGCACCTAGTGCCAGTGGACCATCTACGATTTGTATTTGTGTAAGCGCTTCAAGCTTTATAAGATGGCCATCTTGGATCCAGGAAGCCCAGTTGGATCTGGGGCTAATTCTGGTTGAGAAGTTTTTCTCGAAGAGTAGCCTGAGTATTAGGAGGTGACTGTTTAAAGGTAAGACGACTAGGAATAGCCTGTCTGCTGTAAAATTCTATAGGCGAAAGATTAAGGATTATGTTCAGGCCATCGGAGGAAGTTGCCTTCTGTCGCACACGATCCGTTGCACGCTTTTGAGCGGCTTGCAGTTTTTGTTTCTGTTTAGAGCAGTGTACCAATTCGCGACGCCATATAGTGGCAAGGGTCTGACTATATATATGAATATCCAGTTGACTATGCCGGTCTGTAGTCCTCAACTGCACCCTAGACCTTTTTTCCGGCAGTATAGAGCCTCGAAGTGGTGGCCCGTGGCGTTGTGGGTATGTGCGTCGACCCCAACTTCGACGTCGTAGTTCCGATTCCTGCTCTGTGCGACGAAAACAATTTTCAGGAAGCCAACTCTTTCGAGTCACTGACACTGACGTTCGAATTCGGCATTAAACTGTAGGTCCCTTCCACTCGTGAGAGAACAATAGCACGCACAACACGAGTGGTTGCTGAGAAGCTAGGCTCTGGCCCCCTACGGGCTGTAGCGCAACCCATATTATATTATATTATATTATATTATATTATATTATATTATATTATATAGAGCCTCGAAGGCTTTCTGATACGTTTCTGGAAGTTTCCTTTCCAAATTTATCTCGCGTCTAGAATGAGGCGTACATATTTTTTTCTTTTAGTTTTAGAGGTGTTCCATATATAGTGGAGGAGGATCAATGACAAGAATTTTACTTTCCCAGAGAAGCACTAATTCCAGTTCCAAGGCTGCCTGCAACATATCTCTGATATAACCCTGGTATAACCTTGCACCATGTTTTTACTAAGGAACACATGATTTTTTTTTTGGAAAAGACTTTCACATTATAGCAGATTGACAGTTCAATTTTAAAACAGTTAAGCACATTGGAGCTATGGAGATCCCAGTTAACAGTGCCCTTGGAAATTTCGGTTTTTCGAAACAACAGTTGTCAGCACTCCTTACGCGAAAGTTGAACGATAAGTACAACTGCAGATGTTATTCTTAGTGACATTGAATTGTATTATTATTATTATTGTGGGGGTATGTTGCACTGCATCTCATAAATCGATTGTACCCACTTTCCATACCACCCTCTTCCCATCACATGAAGTCCTTCTTACGGTTGTATTGAGGGCTGTGGACTCCTATTGAGCATAGGTGGAAGGATATTAGATGTTTGTCCAGCAGTGGCGTGATGTGGACAATTTTAAATGGTAACTCAGTAAAAATATGCAATTGCAAAAGCATTCTATTATAAGAAAAGCGATCCAAGAAGAAAACCATGAAATTCAAATCATTTTGTCCACAGCCGGTGCACTTTAATTTTCCTACTTGAAGTTACACCTCTCAGTCTGCTTCAAAACACAATAGACGGGCTCTCAACCTTGCATTAAATATTAACACATATAGAAGTAGTCGAGGATTTTTTTTGCTGTAACGTGAGGACACCCGTTGTAGTAGGCAAGAAGTTTTCAAATAAAGATTTCAAATTTTTTTTTACATTTGCTTCACTTTTGGTGAATCTACTTCGATTTTTGAGGCGATTTGCTTCACTTTCTCGCCTCTGGATTCTCATCTATGCTTATAAACTATGATTATTTCTTTATTACTCTTTGTTTTGTTTTGCTATCGTTTTGGGGTTGTTCTCTTATGGGCGATGTAGGAAATACACAAATATTTTGTTTAATGCTAATATTAAGAGATTCATGTTGCTTGTTGCATTGATTCATAGTTGAATTTAAAAAGGTAACCCGGTAGGAATCGTGTTATATGAGCGCCATGTCACTGTTGTTTAGATATCTACATATTCTGGAATTTCATTATATTGTCCACAGAATCTGCAGATATCTTCTACTGACACCTGACACTAGCGTCTGTAGTGGCAAGGTTACTGAAATGCTTCATTTTACAAAGTTGGTGCAGTTTTTGCGATCCAATATATCGCTTATTATCACACCGTCAAGGCGTATATGGAGAATGCAAAGACGCTTCTTTTAAGAACTCAAAAGGAAGTCACTACAGAGGCTAGTTAATGTCAGGTGTCAGACGGAGGTTATTCTTGTTCATCTTGATACAAGCCTCAAACCTTTTTCAGTTATGTTGACGCAACTATGCTATGAGCATTGTTCCATTTTTCTGTCCGCTAACTTCTTTCCATTTCTCTGAATTCTTCTCTGGAGACATGGTCTCCTTCACCATAGAATGGTCCGTAAAGGGTTCCGATGCTCGTTACCTAGCTAGCTAGCCCTCTATGGTATCCAGCAGCGGTTTACTTTATTCTCTTACTCAGCTCTTTGAGCTTCTAATGCCTATGGTATTCACACAACTTTGGACATGATGATGTAGGAGTCTAGTGCCAGGATAGCGACACGACTATCTGACATTATTACTTTGTCGAAATTGGTTTATTTCCTGATTTGAACACTCCTGTCTATGCCATGTATTTTTTACTTGAAATATGCTGATGAGTTTGCCCATGGATTCGACGTGTTTTGTCCGGGAACCAAATGCCCCCGCTCCTGTTCCTTGATCAGTTTTTGATCATTGAGCTGCAAGATGTGAATGAAATGTAATCCGAAAGGCGAAACTCCATGAACTAAACCCGCTCTGTCACATCGAATGTCTGCAACCCAATGCTATAGCTAAGAGATTTTACGAATTTGAGTCAACTATTTAGTGGCAACGGACACAAGATAACATGTTCTTGATGGAAGTCTTTCGATTTCTATAGGCGGCATAAGATAACACATTTATTCTAAATCTTTACTTACTCTTTTTTAATCTCTTGATATCCCTCCTGATCCACAGGCGGCAGAGGAACTGTTGTGGATGTGTAGACTTGCTGATATGTAGTACCCTGACTGGTCATTTCGTCCAAGCTCTTAAATCCGAAGAAGGACACCACAAGCATGCAGAAACTGATCAACAAAACGCCAGTTACCGGTTGGATAAAATACCGCTGAGATTCACGGATGGCTGTAAGCAAATTAGAACACATCTAAAAAATTCCACATTCAATTTTGCATTTGGCAACTTACATTCTGTGAGCCCTTGGAAGAAGTACGATGGCATACCGGGCAAACCCTTGTATTTGGTCACAAGGACTAGAATGATAGGAACTGAAAACGACACCAGTCCATAGATGATGAAATGGAGGTACCGAGTGCTTCGAGTAATAATGACCTTGTGTGGAAGATAATACCTGGAAGCCAGTGATCTGGTTAGTATCGGAAAATGAGTTTATTCGATCTGAGAAACTTACCAGACATGTAAGACCACGTTGCAGCACAGACTGAACAGCCAGAAGAAGTACGACAGCATGAAGAACTGAACCGCATAGCCCAGCCCAAATTTGTAGTACTCAGAAATCTGAGCAATGGTGTGGAGTGTGAATCCAATAGCCAAACAGGCCGACATTACACTCAGTGACATCCCGTGCACTGAACGAAGCTCCTTAACGGCGAAGTGAAGGAAACTGACCACACAGAGGCACGGCACCGATATCAGCATGAAGCACGTGTACAGAATGGTCTGCCCGACACTGACGTGATGCTCGACGGATGTGTAACAGACAACAGCAAACAGGGTTCCGTCGTTAGGATCACTATCCAAGCAATAATCGGTCTCGATCGAATAGGTTTCATTTGCGGACTTGTCTACCACCAGCAAGGTGCCATCTTGAAGCACGAAAAACCGTTCCTCAGTACCGTAAGTAAATGATCTGCAGAGCCAAACGGTTACTAAAGGTTGAACAGAGGGGAAAGACAAAACTTACTCATTGCAGGGATTCCCAACTTCAATGGCCAACTCGACCGGCTCCTCTAGGTCCTCGATGCAGTTCTCATAGAACTCAGCCTTGATGATTGGCGGAGAAAATGCCATCTCCTGCGGGGCACAGTACATTTCCGAGTCTTCGTCGGTTATCAGGGTCTCACCGGTGGGACAGCATTTGCGTAGTCTCGATGCGTATGTCTGTTGTGGCTGTTTCCGCAGCTTCTCTCGTTGAGAGCAGTCCTTGGGAAAACTATGCGAAAGCGGGGTGCTGGCGACTGCGGGCAATGCCGATGAGGTTATTGTGTCTGGAGGCTCATCACTTGTGTCTCCTAGGTTTCGTAAATTCTTTGGCTGTTGCTCCGTTGTACTAATCGTGGAGTTATCTGCAGGCACTGTTGTTATGCTGGTCGTACTGAGCTGTTCTGTGATCGCTTCTACAGGCTCGGAAGACGTACTACTTGTGATGATCTCTGTACTGTTTGGTGTACTCTGTGCAAGGACTAGACCTACGATTGTGGTGATGACTAAGATGGCTTTGGTTGTGGTGTGGCTTTGTGAGTTTGCCATTTTGTTTGTGGTTTACGGATTAATCTGAAAAGGGGAATAAGAAATAATTTTAAATAAATAATTGGTAGATAGGTGGAGTGTTATGGTGAAATTCCGTTGTGTCGCTACGGGGTTTATTCTATGAAGTTTGAAGTTTAAGTTGGAACGGATCACGTATACAGTGAATGTTTGTGTAAAGTGCAATAAATACTACATAAGAACAGAAATAATAAACTAATGTGAACATTCCTTTTTTAGTTTATTATTATGTTTAATTCCAAACAAAATAGTAAATAATACAAGCCGGTTAACTAAGACCCCAAAAAAAAAAAAAGCAAAACCAAAGCAAGCCCCATATAATCAATTGTGCACTTTTCAGCAACTGCATGAATATGACTTATTTTCAGTTCTTGGTCCATGGCCCTGCATTACTTATTATCTCCATAGCCTCTTATTACATATTCTACATCATTTATGGCGTACTTTACAGCAATTTTAGTACATTTGCGTATCGTTTACTGTAATTACCGCTATACTCGTTGCCAAACTTCGATATCGTGCCACCCGACTTTTCAAAATTGACCACGAAGACCCATTTGGATTTTGTTTTTGCTTTTGGCCTCTGCACCTACATTCTCTATCCGGACAGCTATTCGTTTACTGTTTTGGACGTGTGCTTTTGGTCGCTGTCGTGTTGAAATATGACTTCCCCTTCAGGATAGGCGCTTCTATATACAAAATCTGGAAGCTAGCTCTAAAATTGCATGAAGAATCTAATTTCTGTATTACTCTAACGATTTTTTGAGGTAGGCCAACAGTGACATATACCATGACACTCCATCCATCATGCTTCATTGTTTCGTTAACGCAGTGCCTTTGGATGGCCTCCCCAGGGCGACGCAAGGAGTATTTTTTTACCTTTGGACAGAAACCGAATTTATTTTGTTTCGTTAGATCACAGTACATGTTTCCAATCCGCTGTTGTCCAATTTATGTGTGGTCTAACATTTTTTACAGCCAATATAATTCTTTTAATTTTTGCTGATCAGATGTAGCCAATGTTGTGGATAGCTCTATTTGCAGTCTATCGACTAAAGGGCTTATTGACTTGTTTCATCTGTGATATCATATCGTGCGACCTATTCGTTGAATTTTTATTAAGACCTCTGACTTCTGTTTTAGATGTTGTTCCCTGCGTCTTCTCCTCTCGAATGACCACTGATTGACTACATTAAGCTGCTTAACACTTCGAGGGGTTACTTTTTGTTACAGTATGAGTCGTTGAAAAGATTCAAGAAAAAAAAAAATAAGCCCTTTTCTTGAATTTACTATAAAGTGCAAAATTTAGTACAAGGCACTTGGTTTGGTTTTACTTGTTATTTCTTGGAGCTCCTATCTATCTGGCTTGTATTATTAATTATTTTGTTTCGACATGAACATAATAAGAAACTGCAAAAAGAATTCTTACTTTACTTTATTATTTCTGTTCATATGAAGTATTAATTGCACCTTACACAAGCATATTTCTGACCCCCACTGTAGATATGTTAACCGTTGCAAAAGTGTCATGAGTAATTACGTGAAATACGTTTTCATGCAATGCAGACAGATACAAATGAAAGAAATAGGTGCGACGTGACGTCCCCGCATCGTTGTTTGAAAATCAGTTTATGAAGATACTTACTTCAGACCCTGTTAGCCATATCACCCAAAAACACTATGAACAATTTGTATATACATATGTCTTAGTCAGCGGTGGCCAGTGGCGTTGTGGGTATGTGCGTCGACGCCAACCTCGGCGTCGTAGGTTCGATTCAGACAGGAAATATATATATAAATACTCAGAGTATTTCCTGTCTAGAGAAAGCTTCTCAAACAAAGCCTTTCGGATTCGGCATAAAACTGTAGATCCCTTCCGCTGTGAAAGAGAATTATTAGCGCGTGAAAGAAATATTAGCACGCACAGCACGAGTGGTTGATGAGAGAGGCCCTGGCCCTCTATGGGCTTTAGCGCCACCCAAATTAAAATTATATTATTATATGTCTTAGTCACATAATGTGAGGTATGTCACCCAGTCAATGGTCTTGGTTATTTCCTCAGTCACATTTCAGGAAAAAGAGGAAGGATGTGACAGATTTTGTCCTTATAATTTTTCTGCGTTACGCCGAAGCACGTAGAATGAATATAAGTTAGTTAAATTTTGTGTTGGTACAAATAAGAGTTAAATAATGTGCTCAAGTGTAGTATGTATATAATTACAAGGAGATAACAATTAGAGTGTCTGATCGCTTCGAATCCGAACCTGTCGGGCAACGCAACAGAGGACGCCCGCGTTTAAGGTGGCGCACCCAAGTGGAGAAGGACCTCAACCAGCTTGGTGTGCGAAACTGGAGACAGCTAGCCAGGGATCGTGCTAGTTGGAGAGGCATGTTGGTTGAGGCCCAGGTCCACCCCGGACTGTAGCGCCACACAAAGAAGAAGAAAAGGAAGATCGCTTTAATAGAGGATAATTTAAACATTTCACAACCATATTCAATAACACAAGCTACATAATTTCATACAACAAAACTTGCCGCTTTCGAAAACTTGAAATAACTTGAAATTTAGGGCGGAATTGTTTAAAGTGATTTGTGATGGTTGATTATCAAAGTTTTCGGTTTAAGCTTGTGGTGTGATTATTAATCTAAAATCATTCTCATCGAATATGAACCCTGCAATTGTTTGGTAAATACACCACTGAATCGGACGTGACAATTTGTCACTTTGTCTAAGAGAAGTGTAACACATTGCATTTATATGTGTATATTAATATATAGCCTATTCCCTTTGTTGATATTCTCTCTCTCTCTTTCTATCTGATAAAACTCGCTTTCATTCACTCTCAACCTGTATCACATGTGACAAACATTTGTTTTCCTAATTTATCACGTTCCTTTTTAAGACTTTCCAATACAATTTTTAATTTTATTGGACTATATTCCATAGGAACCATCTTACGTGCCTAAACCGAATTCACACTTAACTAGTACTAACTTAACAAGTAAAAGATGTTTTTGACACAACCCGAATATTCATTCTATTCGGTTTTTATTGGAGAGGGTTGTTGCCTCCCGTATGCGGTTTCTTAAGTCGGCTTTCGTATTTTGCCATAAAAGATAGTGCCGTGACTAAAGTTTATTCTCGTGTGTAAAAGCCTGAAACGTTATCTGACCAGTCAGAAAAGTGAAGGTGTGTGTATGAAATTTCTTTGGGCTTCGATTTTCGTAAGATGAATCGATAGATAATTTACTGGGAAAATTCAACAAGAAAATATTATGGCCTTTGGAAAACAGGATCAATTACATTACATGCAATATGATTGTGACGCATTCTGTTACTGTCCACGGGAATCGCTTCAAAAATTAGCACCGATTTCTAATGTCTCGATAGATAATTTACTGGGAAAATTCAACAAGAAAATATTATGGCCTTTAGAAAACAGGATCAATTAGATTACATGCAATATGATTGTGACGCATTCTGTTAAATGTTAGTTGTCCATAATGCTTTGACAACTAAAATTGAAAGAAGATTTCTAATAATACCGAAGAATCAAAGATTCAGTACAACTTCTTCTTCTTTGGTGAATCTACTGTAAGTGGTGAATGGTGAACTGATTCACATCTACATTTCATTGCTTCTGCTAAGGCTGGGCTGGGAAAGAAAATCTCTGCAAAATTTTTGTAAAATGTCTAGAAAAGCATAGACGAAGAGGAGATATAATCCTCTGCTCATGTAGCACTATAGCAAGTCGTAGCTACATCTAGGGGCAAACTGTTTCAAAAATGTAAGCGAACCAAATGACTATCCAGCTGGTTCCAAGCAGAAGAATAGTCAATCCGCGTGGTATCGTAATGGCCCATTTTGAACTAAGCGTACGCCCAGACATTATGATTTTGTGAGTCAAGTCATTCATCGCGAAAGGAAGGTAGAATAAGCCCAGACTGGGCTGGGGGTTATAACGGTCTATTGGGATCCTGTCCGTTTACATTTAGTGCATATATATATATAGAGATCACAATGATAAGAACCTCGTATTATTAACAAAGAATTTGTTGTGGTAGGTACAGGTAGGTGGACGATCGCATACAACGACATAGAAGATCTTAAGATGAGTTATTCTCCAATTATTGGGGCAATCGAAGAGGCGCCCGTACCTCTGTTAATTATCTCTTACTTCTTATAGTTATTTTACACTTCATTGCAAAGAAAATACCCATGTTGCTTTTCTGGACACGGAATGCGCCTTCAACAATATCTTCTGAGCATGTAATCAAAGAACTAAACGTAGAAGCGGGACTGATGTCATTAATACAACGTGGTCTCACTGTATTTAACAACTGGTCGATAGAAAATAGTCTGATCATACATGCATAAAAAACAAAGTCGTCCTCTTAACTGGGAAATGTAAAATGCATGCCATAGGAAAGAGACCTGTGGTATGGCGGAAATATTTACTTTGGCAACGCCATACACCTCTACGCAGACAGATCCAAGACGGAAGATGGAGTAGGAAGTGGCATATTCTCTGAACATCTCATCGTCTACCTAACCCCTACAGTGTCTTCCAAGCGAAAGTTATGACGATTAGCGAAGCCCTGTTCTGGTTGAGGTGCAATGTGATATCCGCCTGCGCTATATGCATCTTTACGTATAGAAAGGCAGCCACAAAATCGCTAACAACAATAATAATAATAATATGGGAGGCGCTACAGCCCATAGAGGGCCAGGGCCTAGCTTCTCAGCAACCACTAGTGTTGTGCACGCACACTCTCACGAGTGGAAGGGACCGACAGTTTTACGCCGACTCCGAACGGCCAAGTTTGAGAAGCTTTTTCTAGACAGGAAATATTCTTTGAGCATTGTCAGTGACTCGAAAGAGGTGTGGCCGTGAAAATTATTTCTGTCGCTCAGGGCTGGAATCGAACCTACGACGTCAAGGTTGGGGTCGACGCACGTACCCACAACGCCACGGGCTACAACTAAAATTGCTAACAACGCTCTGTTTAAAATCCAAAGCGGTCATAAACTGTCTCACATCCCTTACACCTATTTACGAGATATCCAAACATTTTCAAATACGTGTGTGCTAGGTTCCAGGTCATAGTGACATCATAAGAAATTCTCAAGTTGACAAACTCGCTACCAGTCGATGGATACAGGTACTCTCCTAGCTATTTTCAAGTTACAGCTCAACCTTTTCAAAAAACTAAAGCTCAATGACAGTTTGAAAACAGGATCCCCAATCAAATCTGGCAAATCGTAACAGATCTGACAGCTTGACCTGACAAAAAACGGGTACTGCAGTGGCTATATTTTGTTACCGGGCACTGCCTTTTAGGATTAACAAAAAGTCTACAACTGTTCTCAAATGACTTATGCAGAAGCTGCCTAAATGAAGGAGAAGAGGCAAATGTACAACCCCTTCTCTGTAGCTGCCCTGCACTGGTCACAATCAGGAACACCAGATTAGACTCCTACTTTCTTGAAAATCCAACAACTTCAGCTAGACAACAGTAAAACTAATATTGGAATGACAAAAGCTGGCTGTCATAGGCAACATGACCACCCTAACGCCTTGTTATTGACCCACGTGGCAGTACAATGGGCCCACTTTGGCCTTAGTGCACCATACAATGCCATCTACAACCCAACTTGTAATCTAGAATTATATTTCTCTAACAGACTATTCATTTCAAGATTGCACGAAGTTACATACACTTTGTTTTCTTCCACTTCCTGCTCGAATGGCAATTCACTCTTTGATCTAAACATTTGTCCACCCTACTGTAAACTGCAGCACCTATGCGTTGTTATGGGTTACCTCTGGTTCCGTGTAGCAACATTACGAATGATAAGATAAGTAAGACTACAAGCCAATGTTTTAACGAGCAGCATATGAAAAGCGTCTGAATATCAAGACAATCAGAATTGCGCTGTCAGAATTGACATTTGTCCTATGTAGGTATGTATGTAACTTCAGTTCATAAAAAATTACGAATCCATTTAAAGCCACGTCCGTTTGTTCTTGAAATACGTTTTCATTAAAGCGGTGTCTTTCCTATGAAAAGTAATACATTTTTAATACTTTCTTTTTGCAATAAAGCGAAGAAGTTTGTATGAAATTTAAGAAATTGTTCACGGGGACAGATTGCATTTTTCATATAAGCGAGTTTTTCAGTTAAACGAGTTTCAAATAAGCGCTTTGACTGTACATACGTATTTTTTTTTTTTATATTTTGCGCGTGCTCAAGGGGTTATTAATACCCTTAATTGTCCGGGGTCAAGACACAGCACGGGCCGTAGGTATACAGGGAGAGAGAGAGAGGAAGTACCTGTGCACATTGGTCTTAAACATCTGCGGCTTGTAATCTATGGGGAATATTGAGCTGGGACGAGCATTCCATATTCGTGTGGTGCGGCTAAAAAACGAGTCTCTAAATTTCACTGTGCGTCCGAAAGTAGGCTTAAGGGTAAACTGATGTGCATTCCTGGCGAGACGTGTATTGCGCGTGAATTCAAGGAGAGGAGGAATGCAGTTGGCTAGCTCACTTTAAATAACGATAAAACACGGACAAAGAAGACACGGTACGTCGATGTTCAAGCGAGTCTAATGAACCTGCGATATCGTTGTCTCCTATAAGTTTAATCGCTCCCTTTTGGATTCTATCTAGTAGGTGCAGGGTGGTCTTGGGGGCACCAGGCCAGATATGAGCGTTATACTCAAGCTTAGGGCGAATATACGCCTTATAGATTAAAGCCAAATCAGAGGGGGTGAAGTATTTCTTGCATCGATTAAGGAAACCTAAACATTTCGCAGTATTTTTGGCGACCTCGAATATATGATCGTTCCAACTAAGTGTTGTGTTGATGTACACACCGAGGATCGAAAGTTTTCCGGTTTCGTCGATACAAGCGCCATTCATGGATAATGGCTGATTATCAGGGGTTTCCTTTAGAGACAGCAGACAGCATTGAGTTTTGGAGGCATTGAATTCCACTCTGTTGTTCTTACCCCAGTTAATTATGCTGTCCAGATCAGAATTCAATGTGCTTGACATACGCTGCCGTTCCAATACTACGTCCGAAGGGCAGGGTCGTGAGTTTTGGAACGAATATGAAAAGCTGAGGGTGCTGTCATCAGCGAAAGAGTGGATTGGATTAGAAGTGGCAGACAGGAAAGAGTGTCGGAGATAGAACAGAGCCTTGGGGGACACCAGCATTTATTTTGTGGATATCAGACTTGAACCCATCCAAAACAACGTGGATTGAACGGTTCGGTCGAACGGTTATTGAACGACTCCTGTTTAACAGTAAATTCTACCGATAAGAAAAAAACAGCAGGCTTCGTATCTTTTTAAAGAATCTAGAAACGAACATGTTTAATAAGTGTGAGAGATCTTCTGCTGAATGTAATATGATATCCAATTTGTATTTATTCTTCTAAGTTCTCCATCAGACGTGGTTGAATGATTTGAACGAACTCTAATGTGTACCATACCGCGGTTTTTTTTTTAATTAAGTGCCATAGAGTGATAATTGCCAACATTTCTAAGTTAATCCTCCAGAGACTCATTGAGTCTTCTCTCAAAATGTTGTCCGTTCTACACGCAAAGCAGTAGTGCATGAATCACGTACATATGATGGAAACTCACGCAATGCTTTTATTTGAAAACTTTTAATTCGTTGCCACGAAAATGTATTATTTTCGTCATTGGAATGTCTTATCGCCTTCCTCTTCACACCTAATGTACACATCAATTTGTTCCACACAACAAAACCATTCGTTGTTCGTTAATAATGAATAATCTTAAGCAAACAAAATAATCACACTTTTTATAGCTTCTTCAAGAATAAGTACAGGTTTCTGCATTGCGCTTTGAAACACTTTAACAATGTGAATAACGATACTCAGCGTGAACAGTGAGAACATCTTCACAAATAAATACACATCACTAATAAATATTGGCAAAAGATCACTGTTCTCTCACAAGCACTGGGCGAGACTCAACGAATATTTTTCTTAAGTCAATGATATTCTACCGTTAATGAACTGAAAACTACGACAGAAGGGTGTCAAGGTGACAAAAAAGCTTGGCGCTTAGGTTCCGTTGACCGCGGTATGTTGCCGTTCGATACACTTCGGATAACTTCCGCTTTTCGCGGATATCAACTTACTATTCGATAGCTCGTGCGAAGTATTGCCCGTGACACTCCCGCAGAACAAACACCGACTACACAACAAAATCTAAACAGAAATTTCAATCACCCACTCTCTCGTCCGTCCGATGGATAAACAAATAACCGGAAAATACTTTCCATACAATAGACACTGAATTGTAAGAGTCGAGTAGAGCGGCTGCTCTCACAAATATCTCATACCGCGGAATGGGCGACAAAAACACAAAAGGTACTGTTCGGTCGGGTACGCATTCGTATATGTATATCTCCGCAGGAAAGCACAGCTCGTGTCGGTTGGTTTATTGTTTTTCTCATATTCTAGTCATCTTATCGCCGCCGGACTGATTCGATATCTAATCAGAGTACAAACTTTCAGTTTTATATCAATAATTTCATTACGTCACCTCTGTGCGGCTAGAGCGAAGGCAGTGCGCCGTTTATCGTGGTGCTCCGAATTCCGATCGTATTACTTGACCAATATTTAGCAAGAAACTTCTAGCTATCAGAAATATTTATGAGCTGTACAGAATGGCTGCTGACAAGTTGCTGTGGACAGAATAAACAGATAGTAATGTAGGGGAAAAAAAACTTTTGAATTACTTAAGTGGCTATTTTTATGAGATCAGATTTTTGCTTGATCGTTTTGGCAGACGTATCACTGTGGGAATGGAACTAGAGAGGAAATACGAATCTTGTGAGTAGAACACATTGTGGTGATAAAAAATAAGGAGTACTTAAATGCTATTGTTGACAGAATAAGTAGTTCACAATAAAGTTGAGCCGCCAGCTTGAGCAGTGCAGACAGTGTGCTTGATTCGGAAATATTTCGGGTAGAGGTCCAAATTCATTTGACACTGTTGATAACTTCAACGCTCGAATAAAAGATTTAAATTCAAAGGAATATAATTTCTGCGTCCTTGTAGCCAAGAGGAGAGCGCATAGTTGCTTAGATATGTACATTCATACTTTACTCAGTCCGGATGAGTTTCGGCTGCTGGAAGGGGCTCTTGCTGTTCAGACGCAGGATGGTCCACGTCTCGGCGATGAGGAGCGGATTGTAGACTGTGTTGAAGAATCGTCTGAACAGCAAGAGCCCCTTCCAGAAGCCCAAACTCATCCCGGGCTGAGTGTCAAGTAGTAATCAAGTCAATGCAAGTCGAAAGTAGCGGGCGATGGATTTTTAAAAGAAAGTTACGTCTTCGACTGGTGATTGTTGAAATTCCACTTTAATAACGATCCTACATGATAACCGTGAACTTGATAAACCGCCACATTTAAAGGAACAAGTTTAACATCCGTTACTGATCCCTTATATTAAAAAAAGTTTTGTTGACCTTATATTAAAACGCGTTTTCTTTGATTTTATTTCATGATTATGATAATTGTCAGACAGTTGATACCTGTTTAGCAAGATAACCTTAACTTTCATAAGCATATTAACTCAAGGACTTTAATACATTATTCAATGTCTGAAAATGCACTCAACTGCCTTAGAGACGGTTTAAAATTTAATGAGCAAAATCCCGTTCTCCCAACTTAGATAGCAATATCGAGACTAAAGTCGAATAAAGCTGCTGGGGCAGAACTCTTTAAGATAGCTGGATATGAGCTGCTAGGGTGCATGCACCAACCTACTTGTAAGATAGAGAGAGAAAAGGAGAAAAGCATGCCCGACCAGCCGAAATTCATTATCGTTTGCTCTATCCACAAGAAAGGAGACCCCCTTCAACTGCGCTAACTATCGAGAGATCAGTCTTCTTAACATTGCGTATAAGATTATCTCTGCCGTTTTGTGTGAGCGCCTGAAACCATTCGTGAACAACATGATAGGTTCCTATCAGTGCGGTTTCAGGCCTGGGAGGTTCACCATCGATAAAATCTTCACATTACGGCAAATTCTCGAAAAAACCCAAGAGATGCAGATAAACACCCCCAAACTATTTGTCGACTTTAAGGTCGCATATGACAGCGTGCATAGAGAAGAGCTGCACAACGCCATGTCTAGTTTTGACATTCCTGTCAAGCTCGTCAAGTTGTGCAGAATGATGATGGAGAACTCTCGCTGCTTACTGTTGGTTTACTGATGGAACGGATGGATATGCTTTCATTAAGAAACGACACACAACAGCAACGACACGGTCAGAACGTCACCATAGGCAGCTACAACTTCGAGGTGGGTAAGGCTTTCACCTACCTTGGTTCCCAAGTTAGTAGTACTAACATTTTAACTCAAAATAAGTCCTGCCAACCGCTGTTTCTTCGGGCTTAAGAGGCAATTGAGTAGTAGAGGCCTCTCTCAAAAGACCAAGCTAACATTATATGATTATCTCTGTCCTGATATATGGCGCGAAGCTTTTACTATCTCAAGAGCGAATGCAGAAGTCCTTGGTCTTTTCGAGAGAAAAGTTCTACTTTCAATATTCGGTCATGTTTGCGTTGATGGTTTCTGAAGAAGAACATCCAACCACGAACTGTACGGGCTTTACAGCGACACGAGTCCAACCAGGCATCTACGGATTCAACGCATAAGATATCTAGCCCATATAGAGCGCATGAACAATACTGGTCCAACCCGAAGAATCTTCCACTCCGAACCAACGCTACAGAGGACGTCATGGCGCAAGCATTCGCGATCGGTCTAATTTTTGATTACTCTGACCTAATATGAAGGGGTAGTCAGGAGCTTTCGAATGTTAAAATCGTGAAAATAAGCTTTGGCTACAGAAAGTCAGCTAAGAGGCATTCATGGTAACCGTGTTTCCTTCCACATTTCGATAAAGTAAGCTCAAATAATGCCATCGGCATGATAAACCGCAGCAGGCAGTCAGTACATATTTGTGAATGCACTGATAACGATAAAAACGACAAGTTTGTTTGTTGACATAGTCACTGAACTAAAAAATGAATACTCGTACGAGATGAATTTTGCAAAATCCGGAATTCCGGACAAGATGACCGACCCCAATTCATGGCATTTTGTGTAGGCTTTCGACGTCAATTCTTTCGTTAGCTTGGAGCTGTGACACCTGCTGAGACATAGTAATTGCATAAACTGTTTTTTTTTTTTTTTTTTTTTTAATTTCATTTTTATTTTATTTTTTCCTCTATACCAACTTACACTAGACAAAAATGACTAAAATCTATGTTAATATCTAACAATTCGAGTTCTTAATTTTATCTTACTGACCCTTCGCGGGTACTCTAAAATAATCTAATCTATGTAACATATATATTTGCCTTTCGGCGTCTAAACTAACATTTTTTTTTGTTTTTTTTATAGTCCTTAGGACAAACTTTATTATTTTCTTACGGCCAAGAAAACTATTGAAAAACTTGGCGCTCTAGACATCCTTTTCGTTACTTAACCTAAATCTAAACCTAACCTTACATCCCTATTAAAAATTAACCTAACAATATATAGCCTAACTTAATCTATGTCCGTAACATTACGGACGTGTACACAAGGGCGTGTGTGCTATGTATATGCGTAACATATATAATACACACGCCCTTGTCCACCGATGTGTTTTTTTTTTTTTTATTTTTATTTTTTTTTTATTTTTTTTTTTTTTTTTATTTATTTTTTTATTTATTTTTTTTTTCCTTAATCTTCCTTACAACTAAGTAAGTGGGACGTTATACCACTGTAAAAGCTATTATGATTGTTTCAGTCAGGAGCGGGCGAAGGCGGGGACAGGTTCTGGTGTAGCCACCAAAAGAAGTGCCGCTCCTTATCACTCTCGCTCCGGTCACGAGCAGGGATCGCTCTACTGAACCGGAGGAGATCCTCGTGTTCGCGGGCGACATCCGATTCGTAGAGGAGTCGCCTGTCAACTGTTCGGCGTACCGCGTGGTAGATTACAGGGCATCCTTCCGTGTTCTGGATCAGGCCGATCGAATTCAAATAGAGGAATGCTTCAGGTGGAACAAAGCCGTTGTGGCGCACCATTTCATGATACATATAATTGGGGTAATAAGCCCCGAAGATCAGACTGTTGGTAGAAGTCATACTTCTTGCAATGTGACTTCGTATTAATTTAATGATAAAATTATCTATCCTCTTCACGTTTGCCCTGTTGTACAAGACCTCGTTAGAATAGTACTTCTTGTAATCAGACTCGGGTGTTCGATACAACCGGAGACAAGTCCTAAGACACCGTCTCTCGAATACCCTCATCTTTTCCATCTGGGAAGGACTCACGTTGAACCACAGGGGACAACCATACACCATGACTGGCCTTATGAGGGCCATGTAGCAGATTACCTTCACCCTGGTATCAAGTTGGCTGCTGTAAAACAACTTACTTGCCACAGCAAAGGCTTTTCTAGCATTGGTCAGAGCCTTCTCTATATGTTTGTCAAATTACAGAAAATGATCCAACCAAATGCCGAGATATCTAACTACAGTTTTCACAGCTAACGGCTGACCCTGCGGGTCAACTATGCCGAACTTCTTCCAGTTTACGCGCGTATCCCTTGAGGCCCTGGCCAGCGGGGTACGGAAAAGGATCGTTTCACATTTCTGAAAGTTGATAAGCAGCTTCCAGTCATCGCAATATTTCAAAGTGTTGTCGAAGTCACGTTGCAACAAGGTATTAATGACTTCTACCTTAGGACCTGATCTGTACGCCACTAGGTCATCGGCATACGCTATTAGGTGCGGTATTGACCTTAAGAGATCTGCAGTGAATATAGCAAACAATATCGGGGAACCAACAGCCCCCTGTTGTAGACCATTATTGATATTAAAAACTGTGGTAGAAGTTACACCGCCACTTTTAACGACGAACTTTCTACCTGTTATCACGTTGTATATCATGTATAGCAATGGTTTATGTAAGGCAAGTCTAACGAGCTTAAGGAAAAGGCCCTCTAACCAAACGGTGTCGAACGCCTTCTCTAAGTCGATTAGACAGGCACCCGTACACTCTTTCTTATTTTTGTTCCATTGAATGTCGGCTACCAGTTTTGACGCGGCATGAGTGGTGTAATGCCCCGCCCTAAAACCAAACTGGTTGTCCCTTATAATTTTGTTGTCCTCGACCCACGTTTTCAGGGCTCGAATGACAATCTTTTCGAAGACCTTGCTGATGCAAGGAAGAAGACTTATCGATCGGAGGTTTGATGGGATGCTTTTGTCTTTATCCCGTTTAGGGATTGGTTGCACCACAGCTGTCTTCCAATGTTCTGGGTAATAAGCATTACTGAGCGCGTTGTTGAACAGTGTAGTGTAAATGTCAATTGCCGCCGGAGGGAGATGATTAAGCACAATGTTCGGGATACCATCTATCCCAGCTGATTTCTTGTTCTTCATAGATCTAAGGATCCCCTGGAGATCTTCTTGGGAAATCACTATATGGTTTCCATGATTGGCAACGGCATTGTTTGCCATATTTTCGTCATTGCATCTAGTAAAACCGTGATTCTCCAAACGCCATTGACTGATCTCATTACTGAGATAGAAGTGGTTTAACGAGGCTCTGTTCTCCAGGTCGTGGTTCGGCATACGAACCTCGTTGACCGTATACACTCTCTGGAAAACAGCACCAATTGTTTTAACCTTCTCCTGGGGATCTTCGACCACGAGAAAGTCGTCATCTAGCCCTGCCTCATCTGAATCAATATCGATTGAGGTCAGTAGTTGTTCGTTGTCAGTTGTTCTGGGAAGTCGAACGATCTGAATGTCATTTTGATCTTTCCTCCTGAATATTTTATTTACTTGTGGAAACATACCCGGGTTGTTGGATCGTACAGCCCGGATTTTGTTGCCCCAGTGCAAGCTTATAGCTAAATTGTAATTAATTTTTATTAATTGTTGAAGGTTTTTGATCTCAGACTTCAGAGATCTAACTTCCGGACTTCTAGGGTCTGTAAACCGTCTGTGCAAGAGCATAAACTGTTATTAACCCTCGAAATTTTCCTTTACAATGGAACCCGAGCGCCGTTGACGTAACCAGCTGTTAAGTGATGTACATGAGGGCGTCATGCGACGAAGTTCCATAAATAACCAATTTTCAGAAAACATGAAGAAAATTGTATTTCTGGGTATGTTAGCAGCTTTTTAATTATCGAATTTTACACCGATCCCCCAAAGGCCTGAATAAAGACCTTAATTAATTTCTTCCCCCGCATTAATCATTTGCTCTGCGAATTGTCAAATTGAAAGATTCATGACTAAACAATTCGCGAATTCTACACTTGACTGTCTGCGATCAAAGAAAATTCAATGTGAATGTAAAGTCAGAGTTTGACAAGTATTACACGGCCCATGTTTGACTTGTGCAACTTGCATGCCTTGTTGCACAAATTATTACACAGAAGCATGTTTTGATTCCTTGATGTGGTGCAACTAGCGCTGCCTCATAGGCAAAAGCGAAAAAAAACTTGAAGCGTCCTACTATGACTTATGTGGAAGCTGCAGGGATGACGAGGACACCTGCTTTGCAAGAACCTGAAGATGAATGCTTGGTAGTTGTTGCTTTAACGACCAAGTTTTCAATATAAAGGACAACCTGAAATAACTTACTGCAAAAACACTAACTGGTTTTAACATTTTTTAAATCTAATATGGAACCTTAATTTGACGGAATGTATGGCAGGAAGTGTTGAAGCAACCTATAGGTGGCGGGTAGATGACAGGACACAAAACTAGAAGTGACAGCACAATGGACACAAATGGGATGTAAGTAAAGCTTGTCCGTTTGTCACGCTGTAGAATAATATTTATTATATTATTTTATTTAATATTATGGGTAGCGCTCTATAGAGGGCCAGGGCCTAGCTTCTCAGAACCTACAGTTTTATGCCGGCTCCGAACGGCCAAGTTCAAGTAGCTTTTTCTAGACAGGAAATACTCTTTGAGCAGTAGTGTCAGTAACTCGAAAGAGGTGGAGCCGTGAAAATTATTTAAGTCGCACAGAGGAGGAATCGAACCTACGACGACGATACCAACAACACCACAGACCACCACACCACCCTGTAGACTGTGATAAGAAATACGTATTCTGATTGCGTTAAAAATTTACCTAAATTATAAATGTGGCATGGGGTGTTACAAAATGTCGCACGTCACATCAGAATTACATACATTTTTGGAACGGAGACACCTAGTCAGAAATAATAACTTAGCCTCAGTATCATTGTTTTTGGTATTACCATATAACCATAACTTTGGCGACAAAAACGGAGTAAGATAGATCGTCTCCCCTCCCACAGTGAAAAATGTTTTGAGCCCCTCTACGGAAACCAGTTATCAATTTTTAGAGCCAAAGTTATCGTACTCTCACCTAGTTTTATGCGGAGAGTATTATGTGCTCGTAACTACGATAAGCAAGATATGCTTCCACCTTGTTAAAAAGCGTTGGCAGCTCCTGTAGAAAATGTTGTGTATAACCAACCTGACACCACATAGCACTACAAATAATAAAACCATCGGTCACAGATAAGCAACATGACTAATCAATACACAATTTACCCAGGAGACGTAACATGTACACTAATGTGATGTTGTTCTTAGGTAGGTTAGGCTTTTGGCACCTCCATGTACTTGGGATTATGTGGAACCTTATATCGTTAGAGTAAATACATTTCGAAATGAATTACTCACCGATTTTCGTTTTATTCTGTAGTATCGATTGCTTGTTGTGGTCTTGAACAAATATTATGTGCTTGTACTTCTATTGAAACCATGCGAATTATAAACGACATCATCTTCATATGATTCATCGTTTTATTACATTACATATTGACGGCTTCAAACGTGACTAAGCCAACTAACCACAAAACCAGACAATTACCGTTGAGGTTGTTTCTATTTTTTCATGTCAGTTGATTTCAAAAAGCGGCAATCAGCTGCTAAGCCAAAATAACAATAAGAAATCCGGTAACAGATGACGTTCAGGGACATTTACTTTCACTGGATTCTAATCGTCTTAAGAATACTATTTGGTTTTGTCGATGAATCATGGGAGAATATCGAACATTTCAGTCAAGTATGTGATATTAATTTATTCAGCTCACACAAAGCTTTGGCTCAGGTAGAATACAAATTACCAATCTATGGTCTTATTATCTCACGCATGCAGAGTGTTGTGTGGAACTCTTGTCGTTAATACCGCTTTATGATTGCAGGAATTCAAATGGGTTTTTCATAACATAGAATGAATAAAGACTGTTCAAAAACGTATAGAATTTAATATTCCAACGTATCATCTGTTTTTAGACATTAATGCCGCCTACGGTAGAATAGCCAGTCTAGAACTACACATATAAAGTTATCAGAGTCATCAAACAAATAACCATGAATGGTACTTGGACTGCACACCTACCATAGACCATCGTTGGTCCATTGAGACTAAGTAGGCTGAGGATGAGCAGTGTATCAAGTCATGTTTAGGTAGCCGATTTTTGGGCAGATTCATAGTCAGCATGATGATCTTAAATGGGATGAGCTCTTCACCCTGGTATTGATGGAAGTAATTCGGGACTCTGGCACATCTAAGCTAGGGACAAATATTACCGAGTCAATTCAATTAATGGTTTCCGCAGACGACATCGGACAAAGCGATCGAGCAAGCGGATATCTGCACATAAATGAAGAAACAACTAAATGAGGAAAGGAGAGGAGCATGTATTTGAAATAGTGCAATCTTCAAACAGTTTGGGTTAATAGTACCCGCCGATAATAAAATACAAAATAGGCGGGTAACTGCTAGATCTAAGAGAAACTACAATAGTGTTTAAGAATGGTGTAGATCAGGACCCCTGAAACATGATAGCATCGGTCAGCGATCGTGTTACGTAGAAGTTCTTACTCGTAGCGAGAGGCTCGGGCCGTTCGCCGCGTCTACGGTTTTTGTGGTTAAAAAATGGTCAACATTTCATTTGCTGTTAAATGTAGACCAAATTGATCGAAAGCAGACTAGGGTTCATTGGTTGACTCAGAAAACGTCACATTCCAATACCTACTCTCTACATGGACATAACACTTTCAATAAAAATCTCTACATCGGAATATTTTGATCACATCCAGAACGTAGTGAAGGGACTATAGCAGCTGTAGCAGAGAGTGTACGCGAAGATCGTGATGAATTGATTCGTCGTCTATCTCAGCAAATTTACTTGACGTGTTCGATTAAAATGCAGGCACATTGTCTCGGTGATCTCTGATTTCAACAAGACGGCGCTATACAGAGCGTAAAACAATGGACTTGTTGAGAAATCATTTGGGCGAGCACTTAATTGCACGTTTTGCTACGGTAAATTGGCCGCCTAGATTGCGCGATTTCACACCTTTGGAATATTTTCTATTCGTAAGGTCTCAAGTCTTCAGGAATAAGACAGCTATAATTGTTTATTCAGGGCAACAAGAGGTAAGATATTTTTAATGAAGCGTTTATGTTGTTAAGACGTGTACCTCTTGTCGCAACTTCTAAATAGCTGTTGACGAAATGCACGCGAAAACAACAAAATATATAAAAATGCTCACCCCACTAGTGAACATACACGGTGTAGGGTCTATTGTGCGCCTTAATGGATGGCTTAGGATGTGTACAAAAGCATTCAAGTGAACGTTATGGAGCCCTTTGTTTATGAGACAATATCGGCAATATCGTTAATTTTTCAAGAGGACAACGACAACACACTTCAGGGTCAGTGAAAGTTTCGGTAAGTAAAGGTTCTCAGCTTTCCAACTCAAAGTCCCGATCTCAACCTCTTTGAAAACTTGTGGGCTGTGATGTTAAAAGGAGTTTAGGAACAAAATCTGACAAAATTTCCAAGGAAAAATATTTGAGAACATCCAAAAAGCTGGCAGAAATATTCCAGAAAAACGATGTCAGGACTTGGTAGCTAGTTCACCAAGACACTGCTCAGCTGCTGTTGCTAACAAGCGAGTACTAGTTTGTATTGACACAATAAATGGTTTGAATATTAGACTTTCCTTTTTTACACCTTTATTTCAAATTGTTCACGTGTAACTGGTAACATGAGGACGATAAGGAGGTCAAAGGGAATTGTATTAGATTATTTTCATTTGTGTGAATCATACTGGTGCCAGTTTCTTTTGGGAAATGATTTGTGGTGGACAGGTTTCAATGAACAATAAAGAGTACAAAAAAGTGCAAAGGCGGTAAAGCACCAGTGCAGTATTCTCTCTAATGCTCAATATTGTACAATTTAAAACTGTACCCGTTCATTATTTAAAGTCTTTCGAATTAGTTTGCCACCACTGTAGATAGTAAATACAATACCAGTCATTGTAAATCTAAAGATCTAAAACCATCTTTGTCTCGCATTCGTACTTTTATAGTAACATTCAACTTCCGAAAGCTCGCCGCTTCCGCAATAAGAACTAATCTAATCCGAGCAATTATTATTTTACGAGTAAAAATTAAGTTGTCACTAGCTAATCCACTCTCACTCAATTATTTTGAATGAATATTTCACTTGCCCCTAGAAAGATCAATAAACACTATAATAAGGTGTTAATTCTATTCAGTCCAGTGCTAAAGCAGCCTACAAGTTTTCGTATATGGGAAATAATATCTGATCTCAATTGTGAACTTGGTACGTGGACAACAACAACTCTCCATACGAGTTTTATTTTCTTAGTCATTTGCATTGAATGAACGAATAAATTAAATCAGATACGCAAGTGTTCGTGGATGTAATTTTAATTAGCATTTTAGTCAACCGGTCAACTTGGCCTACTCTATATCTTTTACGGCATCTTTTACGCTCAATGCTCATACAAGTGAAATGGGAGTAAAGCAAGACTGAAGAACAGTAACTTTATTCTTACAGAGCATGTACCCTATAATCCATGCGACTTCAATCATTACGAGATGTAGTACACCCAAGTGCAATGTCATCTAAGACTTTATCGACTTAACAGAAATGTTTGATGTTGTTAGTATGATAAATGGCTGGATGGCGCAGTTGAGTGCATGCCCTTGGTTATCTGGTTTTCAAATTCAGTCCATTATGCCATTGGGATCAAATTAACGATACAGGGTATCACAATGGACCAACAATTGTCTAAGAATGCTGGCGATTTCGCCGGTAGCCCAATAACATCACCTAACTTGTAACATTCAATTTTCCTTCATTTCGAGAAGGAATCGAACACCGAAACGAAACGTTGCCATAAAATTTCGAGTAACACTTTTTAGTAAATATCAATCGGAAAGAATCAAAAGGAAAGAAAAGTCTGAAACGGTCGCTTTGATATAATTTAAAAAAAAGAAGGCCCAATCATGCCGGCAACTCGAATTCCTTATCAATCTGTCACTCGGGCTGGATATCTTGTTTCAATAATAGGTGACACTTCAACAACACCGCGAAGTCCAAAATTACATTTTGTGTTGAATCTCAAAATAAAATAAACATGCGACAACAATTTATCAAGTAATTTCAAACGCAAACACTTCAATTACGGGAATGATATCTACCGATGGGCAAAACAAACAAATCTGTGTCGGTCGCGAATGGTGACTGGAAAGGAAGTTGTCTTCCTACAAGCTGCACCAAGATGTAGATTTATCCCGGAAGGCAATAACCTGTAGATTGTACTTGCTCGACCACATCGAGTGCCTGGATCACTCAACGCACTCTGAGGCTCTGGGTATGTGTAAGAAATAATGCACGAAAATATTTACGGTTTCAGGCAAGGTCCTCATTACATCATCATTAACTAATATTATAGATGGAACCCACTTCTTCTTCTTCTTTGTGGCTTTTTATCCTTGGACATGATTTAGCCTTCTGCCTACATTCTGCTCTTTCCAGCGCCGTATATCTCCTTGGAACATTTAGTTTTCGTATTTCTTCTGTCACACCATCTATCCATCTAATTGTTGGCCTACTAATTGCCCGTACACCGTCATGTTGTCCTCTCTTGCCAAGGTATTTAACATGTTCAACTCCTTCGTCATTGTAGTCGGCGATGGTTATGTTTTCTAGGAAGAATCCTCTGGTGTTCCTAGAATTCTCATATATTTTATTTTATTTTCATTCCCTTTGAGTCAGGCTTCCTTATCTTTCGACTCCAATGCTCCAGAGGTCTCCACCATTCTAAGATATGTGATAGCCATGATCGCTTGATCATGAGCATATCATATCAGGTGGTTTGACTGGATATATATAGTCCACAGCATATAGTGCTGGAGATCTATAGTATATTGAAGAGCAAAGCGGACAATGCGTCACCCTGACTTCCTCCATTGTTGATGTAAAATTTAGCTGGCTCTTTGGATTGAATTAATACAATTACCTTTGACCCCTCATCGTCATCATTGCTAGACTTACAAGTTTTCTAGGAATTTCTTGCATTAATAATGGTTTTCCTAGGTTTGAGCTTGCTAAGACCCTCCGCTTCGGAAACCACACCACTATTCTCTTAACGCATATTCTGACAATTGGCCCTATACACACTTCAGTGTGCACACAGTTGTCAACTTTCGCCACACAAGTCGCACAAATTCGTACACATTAGTTGTTCATTGGATTTCAATGAAGAAGGAGCAGTGCAATATATAATCAGAGCCATAAATGTACGGCGCAATCTGCATCAAAAATAACCTGTTTAATTCCTAGATGCCTGTTTTGTATATAAGTCTCAATGAAAATATGTAAAGGCAGGCATGTAAACTCCTCATTTAAAAATTCCTTCCCCGCCATTCCTCACTGAGTGTTCACAGCTCTATAGGCCCATTCACATGAGCGGCCAATTGCGAAGGCGAACTTTCAGAAACAAGCATTTTCCAGTTGTTTCTCTGCGAATCAATCATTCTCTTTGCGAACTATAAATTTAAGTTCGAAGTACAGAATGACCAAACGCAATCCACAACCTCAACGACCAAAAAATTCCCTGTGAAGTGTCAATTCTCCCCCGTAGTTCTCTGTGAATGGAAAATCTCCATATGAATGAGTTTCCAGAGTTTTCGAAGTTCGCAGTTCGCAGAAAAATTGACATATGGCCCGTTCATATGAGCGGCGAATTGCGAACGCGAACTTTAAGAAACAACAATTTGCCAGCAAATATGAACCATAAGTTATATATCTTGGTATGCAAAATTAGTGAAACTGAACTATCGAGGTTTTTTATCCACAAAAATCTCAACAAACGTTAGCTTAAGTATCCTAATTAATGATTTAAAAGTTTTTCTCTGCGAATCAATAATTTTCTTTTCGAACTGTCAAGCTGAGATCGCAATACACAAACACCACGACCAGAAAATTCGCAGTCAAGTGTCAGTTTGCAGACGTAGCTTACCGCGAATAAAAAAACTCTATATGAATTAGTTGTCAGAGTTTGCAAAGTTTGCAGTTCGTAGCGACCTCCTATGCATGGCCCATATGAGGATCAGAATGCGACTGGATTCCACAATGTTGTCCTTGGCCTGAACGCACGAGTTATGTCAGTGCTAACAACCGCATCAACACCAGTCAGCAGCGCACCGGATGTCCAACGACCTGATTTAAGTTCAGCAAGAATGCTTAAATCAGCGTCTTTGGTGAAAATCGAAAATCGAAAATGATCAGCATTATTCGATATTCGTTGTCACTTAGATATGTTGCATAAAAGAAAAACAGTCCGTGTACTTTTAGACACAGCAAAATAAACAACGATTTAGTAAAAATAAAATTTTGTTTTATTAGGTTTGCAACTGCTTTCCTTTTGTCGCGTGTTTTAAGCGCCACGAATTGCGAACTTCGTAGTCATTGATACCTTTGGAGTTTTCTCATTTGCAGAGAACCTGACACTTCATTGCGGACTGCTTCGTCGAGAAATACTTTAAAATCATTGTTAAACTACTTAAACTTAATTCTGTTGAGATGTTTGTTAATAAAAAACACGATCATTGTATTCCCATCTTTTTGCATGCCGCGCTGTATAACTTTTGTTCATATTTTCTGAAAAGAGTTGTTTCTGAAAGCTCGCGTTCGCGGATGAATTGCACCTTCCACAAATACATCACACTTCCAGCAACACCGACACAAAAAATGAAAATGTTTTAATTTTGCTCACACCGTGAGCCGAAAAATCGGTGTGTGGGCTAGGACACATTTCATTACACCGACACACAAGCATCGTGTGAATGGGGGCTCTTAGAAGAGTTATCCCTCTATAATTCTTACAGAGTGTTTTTCTCCCTTCTCCAAATCAGCGAATGTTACTTTCATCATTACGTGATTGGCTCTAATAAAGCATAAAACTCGTCCGTGATTACACACACCATTAGCTGAGAGGTCATATATGCCTATGATAATTAATTTCAGCAGATAAACACAAAAAAATGTGCTCGAATATCAAAACAATCGTAAGAGCTTTCCGATACCTTTTCAGGAATATCAAGAACATAACCAGAAATTTTCCTTGTTTTGCTGACATATTAGAGCCTCTGTATTTCAGAAAAAAACGCAAGATGACCACACAAAAAACATACGAAAAGCAAGTTTGTGAAAAAATGAAAAAAAAGAGAAGTGAGTTATCGACAAAATTATGCAGTAAACAACACGTTCACATTGTTTAGAATTGTGTGGGAATACAAGTATTTGTAAACAGAAGTAATAAGTACCCGCATCAGAAATGATGTAAAGATGATTTATGAACTTTGGTAGCTTACATAAACTACGATCGAACGTAGTTACAGCACAAATATGCAGTGGGCTATAAATACACATCATTTTTCAACAGACTCCTAATGCATCTCAGTAGTTAATAATAACGATCACATGCTCAATTTGAGCTTTTTTGGCTCGATCAGATTTCCGCATTTTTTAACACCCACACGATCTGGCACAGAATCAACACTGAACCACTTTGGCGAAGACGCCATAAAAACCAAAAAAAATTCATTCACAAAATCCCCGAGGCGAAAACCAATTTAATTACTCGCTTCGAAGTGATTCTGTTTAATAATTTTATGGCAATTATTTTTCCTTCTCAAAATCGTATTTATTCGACCCCACTTTTATCTAATTGATTTTGAAACTAGTTAAGTATCTGATGGCGATAATGTTTAGCGATTAAAACAGCAACATTTCATTGATGTGTTTAACAAATTGCAAGTGGACTTTACATGTCTGTTCTTGGGACATGTACTGAATTAAAAATGTGCGCTTGATTTGTTTACTTAATCGTTATCACTTTTTTACTCCTTGTTCGTACCACCTCTATCGAAAATTCTCACCTACACAACAGACGAAAACGATAAAGGGCGTGTAGATAACATTGAATATACGTGGCACTCCCACTCGTTCGGTTTTTTTGTAAATCCAAATCTGTATCAACAAAGTCTCGCCAACCAGTGATTAAATCACACATTTCTCTCGATATTGCTTAAAAGTGCTAACGAACGATGGAATAGACGTGAATTCAAATAATTGATATTTTTCACGCTTTCGGACCAATAAACAATGCACTCAATCCGAAGAACAACACCAACAGTGTTTTGTTTTTGAGATGCTTGTAAATTTCAGACGCGAACAAAACTTGTTTGGCTTTATGGATTTTAAGCTCGTAAATTAGCAATGAATGCCAGAATAGTTTTATAGATTTTATTGAGTCGATATATCATCCTGAAGTAAGGCTTAGAATCGGATAGGATATACCTAGTGTCATGAATCATAATTTTTACTCTATCCAACATCTAGAGGGCCTGGGTCTTGTAGAGCGTATAGACAACCCAGCTCCAGCTCGAAGAGTCTTCTATACCGAACCTATGAGGCAACGCAACGGAGGAAGTTCGCGTTTAAGGTGGCGCACGCAAGTGGGGAAGGACCTCGACCAACTTGGCGTGCGAAACTGGATCCAGCTATCCCGAATCGCCCTAGTTGTAGAGGCTTGTTGGTTGAGGCCCAAGTCCAAGAAGAAGAAAAAGAAGTCACTGACAAAATTCTTATTCGTTATGTGTCGCTACATTTAGAGACATGCTAGCAAGTCTAGTTTGAATGTCCTCTGTTTCGCCCAACAAGTTAATTGGACTCTCTTGTACTTATAATGCATTGTGGCTTAGAGGGTTGTGACCCTTGTGGCAGAAGTTAAGTCGTCCATATGCTCAACATAGCCCAGCCACCTTGGGCACTGCCTCCTAGAAGAAAACTATAATGATCAACGTTTTCTTTATAGAATACCTGGCTCTCCAAAATATGGTTCTATGGCTATTACAAGTGTTGTTGAGATAGACTTCTAACATTTTTGAAGCCTAAAACGTTTTCTCGGACCAATCAGATAATGCATGTAAATAAGTGCTAAAAAGTTGTAAAGTCAATCAGTTGAAAAGTCGTATATCCTTTGTAAATTTCTGGTTAAATTGTCGATGTTATGTGCGGACAACATGTATTAAGTTGATCCACCAGGCTTAGTTTTATTTTTAAAGCAACCACCTAAATGACGGCCAATCATATCAATGTCACCAGAGTATCATAATTGTTATACGGACTCTTGGAAGATCAAGCTTGATGTTTTTTCACGATGTCTTCAGGAATGGTGTTAATAAAAAATTGTACGACTCGTCTATCCGTTTCCGGCCACCAATCCAAATTGGATTTCACCTACTATCACAGTTCGGTATACCTCTCTTTCTCAAACCACAATAAAGTACCGTGTAACGAAACGTTACCGCTCAAGTAATATCGTTACCACATGTACTATAGGCAACCGACGTCGGTACGTTCTCTCTCGCGTGGGCATACAAGAGATACATTCCGTACACACACACAGCATGAACAGGATAGGTTTGGCATCAAACAATATCCTGAAAAAATGTGGTAAAGAGGTACATATTATAATGAAAAATGTTCTACTAACAAAAACAATGTTCGCATGGTTTGCTGCAGTTGTATGGTCAGTTTGTGTAAGCATTCGGTGATGGTTCATATGATCACATTGCATTATGCGTGTTTGTTTCTACTTTGCACTCATTGAGTGTAAATGAATGAAGGAAATATCATTTCATATGTTCACAGCATGCAATTAACAAAAAACCGGAGATATCATTCATTTTCTACCTAAATACATTATTTCATTCAGTGTCTTCAACTGAATGACATTCCTGTTTGAGGGAAAAATCAGAAGTATCAACTTTAACATTAAAATAGCAATATTAATTGAGGTAACGAAAGTAACTAGTAACGATATTAAAGATACGGGCACTAAATTTGTTGTTAGTTACAGCTTTAATGGTTGGACCAGTATGCTCCACGCACAACATCCACATCTTAATAGAGATAACATGGCATTAAGAAAAATATTGGCAAGAATAGCTTCTCAAGTTTTGCCGATAAACTATTTACCTTTAGGATAAAACAAGGTGGGATGAACCGATAAGCTGTATGTCAGTATACCACTCAGAAGCATTCACAGGTGCTGAAAATGACCGCGAAAACTGCTGAGGCAGATTCTTTGCGGATTGGTTTTTGATATGTCGCTTTCGCAACGTATATGTGTTGTAACACATTTAAAATCATGACAATCGTGGAATAATTTTCCTTCTGTAACCCATTCTACAATCCGAGTTGAACTGTTACAATACCTTGCCATAAAGCATAAGCAATAAATTAATGAAGTAATGTTGTGACAATGCGATTGTCGAGCTCTTTTCTAAACAGAAAACCGTCAGGTAAACTTCCGCAATAAAACGATAAACGATTGCCTGCGCATTTGATAACAGGAAGGTTAGGTGGGCTATCTGATGAATATAACTGCAAAGTAAGTTAGTCTTCAGAGACTGGATCATTTTGGGCACGCTCTCATATCCAAATGTTAAAAACTTAAGAAAAATGCCATAATTGTTTGGAGCTCGTGCCGCAAAATGGCACACTGTGCATTTACGCGATAAAGTATATTATTTGTTCCCATATCCCATCTATCTCATCTTTTCGATATTTTCGATTAGTTTTTTTTCGGTTTTGTTATTTAGAATGTTGGATAAATTCGATAGTGAATGATTGAATTGTTGGCCACACGCAATTTATTATATTACACATGCATTCCTGTACTTGTTTAACTTCGCAGTCGATTCATATTAGCGATGGGCGATTGCGAATAAATTTCACAATCGAATAAATTGGCAATTGTTAAAAATTGAATTCGATTGTCGATTTATTCGGTCAAGAAAACAAAGGAATAATAATCGAATCGAATCGAATTCTACAATTTATTCTCAGTACCTACCTCAACCAAGAGAATGCCGGGTACTAATATCCCATTGTAGAAATGTATGTATTTCTGGGTTTATTCATATGTTGGTGTCAGTGTAAAAAATCAGCGCAAGGCTGTTGCTCCAATAAGAAACTATACCTACCAAAATACGAACATTGGGAATGGAAATACAGCCAAACCTCCGTTTTTGGAACATCCTTAAATCGAATTTTCTACAAGTCAAACCAAATATCTGAAAAATATTAGTTCCCGTGGGTATTTGAATTTTGGAGGTTCGACTGTATCCTTCACCCATCTCACCCCATTAGTGAGTGGATTCAATCAATCTAACAATCTCTCTCTGACTTGAAGAATCGGCGTATAGACACATTCTTTGACGATTGGAATCGGACATTCAAGAATCCAAAAGCAACAATCGACTCCGCTCAATTTGAATTCGAATAATTGCGATTGCGAGAACAATCGAATTATTCGATTGGTTTTATTCGCAATTGCCCATCGCTAATTCATATGCTCGCATGGAACGATTCGCCGCCTGCGCATTTCAAACTTCACCAAAGTTCGATAATCGTTAAGACAGCATTGAATATGTGGCTCTGTACTACAGCATCGACGTTTCCATAGACGCATGGATTGACAACAAAGTTGTGAATATGATTTCCACGATAGCTGCAATCAAACTATATTTATCTACCGACTAAACAGCAGTGACACCAGCTATAGCTGTTACGCGATTCAAAAAAAAAAGCCGAAATTGATGGGATCATTAGAGTGCCCCAACATGATACACGAAAATAATAATTATAGGGGTGGATTTGATCAAATGGACGTGTGCTCAGATCTATTCCGCATCCGCGCAAGCTGACACACCGTCTTTTCTACCACATGTGCGATATGGCCATCATCAAGGATTGGATGTTGTATATCATTTCCATCGGACGGTACAAAAAAACTACGAAACCACTAATTCTACGAATATATGAGGGAAGTTGCTTGTCTTGTCTGAAGAAATTCGGCATAATGTTGGCATGAAAAATAATTTCCTTACATTATTTTTCGATAAAAGTTCAATAAACAATTTCTTCCATACAAATACAAATTACGAATTTCTTTTTGGCGCTAATGCACTCACGCTCTACATGAGGTCACTTGTCACATACCCTGATGAGTTAAGGCTGTATCGCAACGGCGCGTTTGGAAAGTCTGAGCTATGACGTAGTGTACACCCAAATCATTTGTCAGTCAGTCGAAATGGTGCCGAATATCGTTAGCCCGAGCACAAATGTCTACGTAGTACTACTCCACACTCAGTCTGGCGTTTTGCTGATTATGAAGTGTATAAAAATAATAATATTGGTAGCCCATAGAGGCCTATAGAGGCCCATAGAGGCCCGGGCCTAGCTGCTCATCAACCACTCGTGTTGTGCGTGCTATTGTTCTCAGACGAGTGGAAGGGACCTACAGTTTAATGCCGACTCCGAACGGCCAAGTTTGAGAAGCTTTTTCTCGACAGAAAATACTCTTCGAGCATTGTCAGTAACTTGAAAGAGGTGGGATCGTAAAAATTATTTTGTCGCTCAGAGCAGGAATCGAACCTACGACATCGAGGTTGGGGTCGACGCACATACCCCAACGCCACGGGCATCATCATTATGAATTATTGTTTCTTAAATTTATTTCTGAGTTTGAATTTTTGATAAAACTGAGGCGACTATTTGTGCAATTTGATTTTTTACTTTCCTTAGAAAATGTTTTTCATAAAATTTGACTTTTCATTTTGATATTTATAACTAGGATTACTTGCTTTGTCACAACATTCTCGTAAAGTCGATAAAACGCTTAGTAACGCCTGCCAGAGACCAAACCGCGCCGCCGCAGACCTTATAATACAATTCGCATAATATATATAGCATGTAATAGAGCCCTCTCTCGAAGAACCCAGTTGACTCTATATAAGACCTTGATCATCCCAGTCCTGCTATACGGCGCGGAGGCATGGACAATCCCGAAAGCGGATGAAGAAGTCCTTGGTCTCTTTGAGAGAAAAGTTCTACGCACGATCTTTGGTGCTGTTTGTGTTGACGGGTTCTGGAGGGGAAGATTCAATCACGAACTGTATGGGCTGAACAGCGACATGAGCCTAGAAAGGCGTTTACGGATCCAACGATTACGGTGACTAGGTCATGTATAGCGAATGGACACCACAGCTGCAACGACGAATCTTCTAATCCGAACCTGTCGGGCAACGCAACAGAGGACGCCCGCGTTTAAGGTGGCGCACCCAAGTGGAGAAGGACCTCAACCAACTTGGTGTGCGAAACTGGAGACAGCTAGCCAGGGATCGCGCTAGTTGGAGAGGCATGTTGGTTGAGGCCCAGGTCCACCCCGGTCTGTAGCGCCACACAAAGAAGAAGAATATGTATTAAATGTGACTCGAGCGAGAGGCGTTTAGGCGAGAGCTTGTTATTCGTGTCAGAAATCGAACTAAAGTAGAAGTCGGTGCAGCCACCCATTATGAAATACCCTTCCCATAATAACTTGAGGCTATATGTCGCTATATGTAAATATAACTTCCTTGTATTTTCTTGTTTATGGTGCAGTATGAACCATGCGGTATGTTTAAATAGTTCCTTCCGTGATGCCGGCACGTAGCTTTGCTGGATACATAGTATGCTATCCATGTTCATCCATCATTGATGTCGATTTGATTAAAAGCTACTCACAATTGAAGAAAACAAAGCCAGCATTTTGAATTTAGATTCTTGCTGATTCAGCTCGAAATCACTTTTACCAAACCTTAACTCCTCCCCTATCACAAGCACAGCGATCGATTTACGAGACATGCATGACAAATTAATGAGATGCTTGTCGGAAAGTGGCTCCGTTGTGGTCAAGAACTCCACTTTTGTACTTTACTCAGCCAATTTTCTTGAATTAAATTGAACCACTAACAAAAGTCACAATAAGACGTGATCTGATTCACACGAAAAGTGACAGCATTCATTCATACATACGGATACACATTTGTTATTCCACAACTTCACCGGCCCAATTAATTTGTTGTCACCCAGCAAAGTTAATATTCAAGTTTTGTATCTACGAGTACCATCAAGAATTAAGCAACACACATTGCGCCCCCTTTCAGTCAAGCTTTTAAGCAAACACCTGAGCTCCGTCTCACCGGGAACTTTTCACTTTGAACTTTGATAACTTCACGCCATCAAAAGCACCGGGGGATTTTTACAAACACAAACACAAACCAGGGGGGTTTCCACGTGAAGCTGTATACAGCATACGACATCAATAAAACACATAAAATTTAGTGAAATGCCGGGCGCCGGCTTTCGGTGCTTTTCTCTCAAATCTAAACATTTGAGTAGGCACGTCACTTTTGCTAGTCATGAATCACTTAACGCAGTTGCTCACAACACAATATCTATTCGTACTTACTTTTTCAATTAAATGTGATAAGATGTATCTCACGCACGATCTCTAAACTCTTATCTATCTAGCTCTACTGTCGTAAGAATTCAGGAGTACGTTAATCGAATGATCGTCCCGGAAAGGTTATGAGGCGGTCTTTGGGTGTAGTTATGACGAATCGAATGTTCGTTATCAACGACGTAACACACGCGTATCACAGTTGAGACAGCCAATTGTTAAATGTGCGATCGTGTTGGATCCGCGGTCGTGAGAGAACTAAACCGAACCACTTGTCGCTGACTTCGTGTAGGGCGCTTTGAGAATGGGGTTAACTTTGAGTCGAGTTTCTTACTCTCCACGGTTCGGGTGTATGGGTGCTTTGGGTATGCATCTTCTCGGAGAGTGCTTTCTTCGACGCGATAAGATAAAACGAATGAAACTCACTCAGTTCTGAGAGCATTATTGCGATACCTTCTGCAAGCGACTGCAAGTGAAGTTGTTTTTGAGGGAAACATGCGCATGCGAAATGTGAACACATTAGTCACCGACAGAAGTAGCGGTTTCCTCGGGGGTTTCCTAATGCGTTGCTGCACAAATTAGTTTGAATTTGTAATGACTATCTGTGGTGTGGTTGCTAACGCCAGGGAAACTTCACAGCAACCGCTTTTTTAGACCAAAATGGAATCGAAGTCACCGTTTAGGTATTCAACTTCAAGGGCATTCCTCATTCTCCAAATCGTCGGAAGTTGAATAACCTCGCTGTCAATCGCATCGTTGATGACAAGCGGAGCGGCAATTCGATTAATCACCGATCGTGATGAAAATCGGCCTGGCAAAGGTTTGAAAGCGCGTGGTGATAATAAAAAGATGGAGGTGTAGTGCGAATGGATAAAGCTTGTTCGAAAGAGAAGTACAATGGATTTTTTTTACTATGGTTGAGACTCAGCAACAGTGGGTGGGCGAGATGATGCGAAGGAGGCAAAGAATAATCCATACATTCTGAAAGCCGAATAGGCTTAAGTAGTATCGATTCGGTGGAATGTGACGTGCTACAGTTGATGACGTGCTAACACGATTGAAATAATGAGATCAGCCGTGAATCTTAAAGAAGTACAGAGCTCTACAGAATCGATTTAATTGCTATTGTGTTTCAAAGAGTTGGATTGGATTAAGTAGTACTTGAATCAGGGGAATGGATAACGTAACACATCAGTGAGTGTGCAAGGGCGCTTTGTTAGGAGAAAGCATCATCTTATCACACAGTGTCAGTACCATATATACAATCAAACAGATGTGAATGATTGCCGTGTATTCTACAATTTTGTGTGATAAGCGACAGCGTTATGGACAGATAACAGCGCTTCAAAATATGAGGTAAATGTTCCGACTAAGTGTGATGAAATGGAAACAAGGTGTGTTGTTATACGAATTATGAAGACTTTCAAGGGAGTGACTGGTTATACTGTGCAGTAGGGCTCTTGATTTTACCCGGGTAATATCCAATTCTGCATTTTATCGGATACGCGGGTAATGACATACTTCGCGGGTACCCGGGAATGTCCGCTAACGGGTACCCGCCGCTTACCGGGTACCCATGTCACAACAACAACACAACATATTTACATGTCTATGGTCTATGGTGGTGGCCCGTGGCGTTGTGGGTATGTGCGTCGACCTCAACCTCGACATCGTAGGTTCGATTCCTGCTCTGTGCGACGAAAACAATTTTCACGACCCCACCTCTTTCGAGTTACTGACAATGCTCAAAGAGTATTTTTTGTCTAGAGAAAGCTTCTCAAACTTGGCTGTTCGGAGTCGGCATTAAACTGTAGGTCCCTTCCACTCGTGAGAGAACAATAGCACGCACAACACGAGTGGTTGCTGAGAAGCTAGGCCCTGGCCCCCTACGGGCTGTCGCGCCACCCATATTATTATTATTATTATTATGGTATATGTTGTCTCACATCGGTGAAAATGTTCTTATCAGTTACTGTTGGGTTTTATCTAAACTTCGTTTTGAAAACATGTCGAAAAGACAACTTGGATTAGAAGAGCTGAATCTAATAAAAAGCTGTTCTACAAGATCCATCTTGTCTTCGTCCTATTTAATGTGCGAGAGGTTATTAACCAAACGAGCTGCTATCTTTGCCGTCTTGACATTTAGAAATGTGACATCCTGAGCAGGATGGCCCTTAAACTAGAAATAAGCGAATGAGAATAGACGCATAAATAGGCTTTGGCCAAAATCCTGAAGCCATTCGAAATCGCAAATACAATTCTTTGCAAGAAAGATGTTACATTTTCGTACATTCTGCGACCAATTATGTATACATTGTCTAATAAATAAACATCTGAATACGAACATCCAGGATATTGAAAGTGTAATGACTTGTAAGAGTTGTAAAAGAAAATCTGCGGCTCAGAATCAAAAGAACTTCTCACAGAACACGTTTCTCCTCTTTTAGATCCGATGCAAAAAAAAAATCTGGATATCGAGTTTGAGGAAGTAAGGACGCTCATAAGAAAACATGTGCAGGTCTTATTCTAAAACACAGCATACAACGAAAACAGTAATGCAGGAGTTTTAACTTTCTTGCTTGAATCCAAATCAGATGGCGACATGGTCAGCGAATTTGACATGTACCTGGGAGAACCACAGCTGAATCAAAATTTCCCCGATACCTTAAAATGGTAGAAACACAATTTAACAAAATGCCCAAACCTAGCTACGCGGACCAGCAATATTTGTGCATACCAGCTGCTTTTCCACCGCTGGGCACATTGTAAGACCCAAGCGTTGTTATCTGTTACCAGAAAATGTAAGTTTCTTGACGTTTTTGATGAGAAATCAAAAATTGTTTCAACAACCAACCACAAAATAGAATATAAGAGGTTTTGTTGTATTATGTTATCATCTTCTAACACTTCTCTTCATTGTTGAGAACCGAAAAGAGAACCGGGTACCCAAAGTGATGACGGTAATAACTTACGGGTACCCGAAATTAAGTTTCCCGGGTAATACCCGGGAAATATTTCGGGTATCGAGAGCTCTACTGTGCAGTGCACAACGAAAGAATATACAAATACACTTTATTTGTCAATCGTAAGACTTTGACACCTGTACCAACGGAACCCAGGTTTGTCCTAAAAAATGTCCATCGATTTGGATAATACTGGCTTCTCAAATTTCACGGAGTCGACTTAAATGCGTAGAGTATAATACCAGGCAAGAGTAGTTATTAGAAAAGATTTAACGCTGAGATTTCGTCCACTTATGTGACAATCTTGTTTGTTAACGTACAAACTGAGAGAAGAATTAGGTTCACCACTAATTATTTGTGTTCGTCAAAAACTACGCTGATTACACATTCTCTGGTGACTCAAGTCCGCCTGAGTATCGGCTGATTGCTACTCTCTCGTTTTTGTCAGAAATGTTCGAGTCTATTGTCAGTCGAGCGATTAAAGATCACATTGAAGGACACAACTTAATAAGCCCAATGCAATCAGGATTTCGTAAAGGACATAGCTGTGTTACAGCCTTACTAAAAGTAAAAGACGATATACGAAAAGCCATTGACGAATATAAGACAACATTACTAGCTTTACTTGACTTTTCGAAAGCATTCGACAGTGTTAACCCGTATATACTTTGCTACAAACTGTCCACCCAATTTAACTTCTGTAATCCCACTGACAAGTTAATATGTTCATACCTAACCAACCGGACTCAAGCTGTTTTATATAACTCAAAACTGTCGTCCTTTTGCAATGTGCACAAGGGAGTACCTCAAGGTTCTATTCTCGGTCCGTTATTATTTTCAATGTTTATGAATGATCTCCCTAAAGTTTTGTCTTATTGCAATTTCCACATATATGCAGACGATATTCAAATCTATCTAAGTTTTCCTCTAGGTATGATTGAAGATTCAGTTGCTAAACTAAACGAGGATATGAGTTCGATTACGAAGTGGGCTAAAGAAAATGCTCTCATGCTCAATCCTTACAAAAGCAAAGTCATTCCATTCTCCAAACACTAACCCTCCCTTCAAACTACCTGTGTACAAAATCTTGGCATAATGTGTAATAGTGAACTAACATAGACTGACCATATAGACAGTATAGTGTCGAAGGTGTATGGGTGCTTTAGAGTTCTGTCTATTAGCAAATTTTTACTCCCTATTAATGTCAAACTAAAACTTGCCAAAGCATTCATAGTGCCTCTGTTAACCTACGGGTGCGAGTTGTTCGCTGACTGTGATAATTTCTCAGTGCAAAAATTGCTAAAGGCAATCACGCTACTGCATTGTACGTTTTTAACCTTCGAAGATTTGATCACGTCTCGGAACAACGTCGGCTTCTCCTCGGATGTGAATTAGAAACATTTTTGAAATACAGATCATGCATACTAATTCTTAAAATCATTCACTATAAACAACCTGACTACCTTTATGAAAAAATAAATTTCTGTCGTACGAGTTGTAATATAACGTTGAAACCTTCAGTTCATACATGTTTAACATCGCGCAGGCAGTTTTTCATTCATGCTGTACACCTGTGAAGTCATCTACCTCCACAGGTACGCTCAAAGACCGATTACAGACAATTTTGCTCCGCCTGTTTTTCACACCTCTCCAATACGCACTGAAATAATACCCACAATTTAAATCTTAATTTTGTATCAGTAAATTCATATACTAAGCTAAATTTTAAAATAATCTGCAAAACTCTTAAATTCAATTTTGAAATATGTAATTATCACTCATGAATTCAAACGATGTTATATTTTAAGGCCTGTACAATAAAAGAATATTGCATTCTTAATGTACAGAGACTACAAGGAAATAATAAATGATATGATAATGATATAACAAGTGAATAGGACCGATTTGCCATGAAATCGATAGCTGAATCGCATTCACCGTCTTTACGAATGGCAATCATTTTTAGTACATAAAGTGCGTTTCAGGAATGTCAAAATGTGCTGATAGTGAATCATAGATAAACATTCCGTAAATGAATCAAGAACCTCGGTCAATTTCTGTCGAGGCATTGCTAAATGAAAGAGGTGATGTGATGTAGCAGAGGTAGGCAAAGTCTCGTGTGCTAGAAGTTTGATTGAGAATTTTTCTCATTTCCATTTTCATTCCCAGAAAAAAAAATTCCACATGTAGAGGCCGCCGCAAAGTGGTTTCCCTCATCAAAACGTGAAATACAAAAGTTAAAAGTACCAACTTTTTGTTACAAGTCTTTTGACAACAGTCAAATTACTCATCGGAGAATGGTTATTCACAGAACGATCAGACGTCGTTTTTTTGCTTATTCGCAAAGCTAAATGTTTTGTTACAATCATTGGTGATTTTTAGCGTGTGCTGTTTAATTATGTACTTTCACAATTAAAGCGATGGATATTTACTACGAAGGTACATTTGCATATAATTGTAAATTGACACATTCGGCTTATTGATGTGCATAGTATTTAATATTAAAGTCATTACTACAGTTTTTTTTTATTATTTTTACTTTACTATATAACATTTTTTATATAATATGGGAATTTCTTCTTCTTCTTCTTGTAGCGCTACAGTCCGGGATGAACCTGGGCCTCAGTCAACAATCCTGTCCAGCTGGCACGTTCCTTAGCCAGCTGCCTTCAATTTCGCACTCTAACTTAATTGAGGTCTTTCAGTGCGCCATCGGCTTCGTGGTCGTCCTCTATTGCGTTGTCCCGGAGTTGAAGACTCTTCGGGCCTTAGCAGTGTTGTCTATGCGCTCCACATGGCCTAGCCATCTTAGGCGTTGAATCCGTAGTCGCCTGATACCCATGTCGCTGTACAGGCCGTATAATTCGTGGTTGAATCCTCTTTTCCAGAAACCTTCAATGCAAGCAGGATCAACGATTGAACGCAGAACTTCTCTCTCGAAGAGACCAAGTGCATCCTGATCCGCTCTTGAGATAGTCCAGGCCACAGCGCCATAGGGGAATGATCAAGATCTTATATAATGTTAGCTTGGTCTTTCGAGAGAGGGCTCTACTACACAATGGCCTCTTGAACCCAAAGAAACAGCGGTTGGCAAGAGTTATTCTGCGTTTAATCTCAGTACTAAATGTAAGTAAATGAAGTCCCTTACTACCTCGAAGTTTTAGCTGTCTATGGTGACGTTCTGACCGAGCCGTCGATGTTGTGCGTCCTTTCTTGATGACAGCATATACTTTGTTTTACCCTCATTCACCGCTATACCATTTTTGCCGCCTCCGTTTCAATACAAGCAAACTCTTCATTGACGGCTCGCTGAGTTCGGCCAAGCACGTTAATGTTGACCGCGTATGCCAGCAATTGCACGGATTTTTGGAAAATCGTGCCTCTAGTGTTGGCGTGTGCGTTTTACATGACGTTCTCAAGTCCAATGTTGAAAAAATTAACTATGGAAATTTAGAGTTGCCAATAAGCAAAAAAACGCTTGAAAGGCTTTGCTCAACAGAATATACTTTCTAAGCAATACTATTGCTATAGTTCATTTTGATGATAAGGAATAATTGTTTACGGGACAAACAAAAATCATTGTACTGCAGCACAGAGAAATATTGAGGTATTTCGAGAATATTTGTTTTTCTTCATCCTTGGCTGGCGCTACAGCTCGGGGTGGTCCTGAAACTCAGCCAACAGGCCTCTTCATCTAGCTCGATCTTGTGCTAGTTGCTTTATCGTGGGTGGCTGCACGTTTAACTTATTTTTGATGTCCCCTTCTAGCTGCGTGCGCCACAAGAGACGTGGCCTCCTTTACCGGGTTGTCCTTCGGGGTTCGAGTGGAAGTCTTTCGGAACAGGAGCATTGGTGTCCATTTGCTCTACGTGACCTAGCCATTTGAGAAGAGATATTCGAACTCGTTTGACCAAATCGATGTCTCTGTACAGCCCGTACAGTTGGTGGTTCAGTCTTCTCCTCCAAACATCATCTGAACATACGTGACCGAAGTAAATTCGAAGGACTTTTCTCTCGAAGCGGCCAAAAATATCGTCGTCCGCTTTAGTTGAATATAAGATAGAATAGAGAAGACAGGAAAAGGAATTTTGGATGATGCATGTACACGGTATCCTGTGCCAGCCTTAAAGGATAGGATACTGACCCATGGGGGATGAGTTTCCCAGCATGCGATTGACAGTTTTCTGGCGGAAAGAAATTTGCATTCAGAATTCATATTTGGTTGGAGCAACTGTAGCTTAGGCCAGGGATCGCTAGTAAGTGTTGGCGCAGCTTGAAGCGTCAGCTAACGGCGTCGCTATATCGGCGGCGTGCGAGACGTTATAGTAATACACAACAAATTGAAGGCGTATGTTTAAAAATACCTTTATTAATTACAATTAGTTTTATAGATATTAGATACGGAATGAAGAATTACTGTCTCGGATGGTTAAGTAAATTCTTATTTAAATTAGGGCTATTATGAAACTTTATCACTTATTCTCATTTGTTCTACAAATGACAAATAAGAGAAGCATAAGATGGCGGAACTTGATTCAATTTTATCAAAAATGCACAGCCTACTTATTATACCTAAGTGAGCAGGTGCTTTTCTTCTTGCTTGAGCTTGCATTCACATTTCAATATCACCAAATTTTGTTATCCTCCTCCCACTTTAACCATACTTAGCTCGCCATGATTCCGTGATAACACTGGTCGTTTGGATAATGAAATATTTTTTGATGCGCTCTTTATCGAGACCGCCCCTCAGATATACTGACTGATCCGTCCAAGGTCCCTTGACTAGTTCCAATTCTACAGTTAGGAAATTAAATTTAATGGATGTTGTATTGGACAACGGCAGGATAAAACAACTTTTTTCCCCTTGATTGAAATTAATATTATCTGTGGCTACGTACAGTCCTTGTTTTTGGTTGATTATGCGATATTCTTCAATCTGCGTCATAGAAAAAAAAAAGAATGCGTGCAAACATTGAGAGGTTCTTTGGCGCCACTTTCAAAGGTGCAATTGTGCTGTAAAATTACGATAGATTACGATATCGCGGCAGACATACATTATATATTGTTGCAAGTTTAATTTCGACCGATAAGAAAATGTATAGACCGAAAAATAAACAAATTCCGGAAACAGGTTCGCAGAACTGTCAGTGGTTTCGAAATAACTTTTCATTATGACAATATTTTGGGGTGAAAAGGGTGAATGAGCAATGCTCTAATCTTTCGGTATTCAGTTGAAAAATGTCTCACGGGTATTTGGGATGAGTGTCTCACGCACTCTAGCAAACACATTATCTGATATAAGTGGCAATAAAATGATCGAAACTGTTGGTGACGACAACAGAGTGTGACTAGTTCTGTTGAGAATGCAATTCACACCCGGAATTTAGGTAGCATCTGAAGGACATGGAAGACGAAAGAAGGTGCATTCCAAAGCGTTGTAGGTGGAGAATCCGGAGAGGATTTGAAGATATATTCGTTGCATTATTGCAACTGCCGTTTCCTGCCTGAAGCAATAGAACGTATTTTTTTATTTTTTATTTTTAGTAAAGTGAATGTAAAACGATCAGTTTGAAGTTCATCGGACATCGGAAATGTGTGTTAAAAAGGTCTCCTTGTAATCAGTGTTGTTGCAGTTAATTGGGATACATTATTTTTCGGCATAATTTCCTATCAGCGTTTGTTATCTTTTTATTTTATATATCCATTAATTACATCATCTGTGGTCAGCAATTTGAAAAACACTCGAATTGTCTGGCTTTGGAGATGTTTATGGTATTTGGGAACACATCTGCACCCAATCCGGTACCCATTTTGGAGACGTTGTCTCTATTGCAATTCCGTTCTATGCGGAATTAGGATCTCAAAGCCGTCCGATAATTTAATCCGTTGATTGTTGTACGAATTCCTTAGGAAAGTGGTCTAAGATGTTACTGTGACCTTAGGGTTTAGACGCCCACCGCCTGATGGCACTGTGTACTGAAGTGTTTTTAATATGTAAATTAAGCGGTAAAATATATAGAATTAAGGTCAGGGCATCTGCTGGTGTTAATGGCAGAGCACCTGTGTTAACAATGCTTCGCCAAAGAGGGGAATTAAAATTTTATGAAATGAAAGTTACTCTTTCAGTGAGTGTACCAGGTATACTGGTATAAAATTATTTTTTTTTTTGAAAATAAAACACAAATTATTAATGGGAAAGTAAACACATTTTATTCAAAGTATTGGCCATTGTTTTCTACACATTTTGAGCACCTTTCTGGCAAGTTGTGAATACCACGCCAATAAAATTGTTCATCTTTTAAAGCAAACCAATCAGACACCCAATTTTCGACTTCTCCGAAGGAATCGAAGTGCTGCTCAGCCAATGCGTGTCCCATAGATGAAAACAAATGGTAGTCGGAAGGAGCCAAGTCTGATGAATACGGCGGGTGGGGTAGCTGCTCCCAGCCAAGTGTTTTGATTGTATCCTGAACCGGTTTTGCTTTGTGTGCAGGTGCACTGGCATGGAGCAAAATTACCTTGCCGTGTCTTCGGGCCAATTCTGGTCGTTTCTCGATCAATGCATGGTTCAAATTGATCGTTTGTTGTCGGTAGCGAACAGTTTTAACGGTTTCACCAGGTTTTAGGAGCTCGTGGTACACCACACCTTTCTGGTCCCACCAAACACACAGCGTTGTCTTCTTGCTGAATCGATCTGGTTTTGCAGACGATGTTGATGGTTGTCCCATGGAAACCCATGATTTTTTTCCGTTTAGGATTCTTAAAATGAATCCATTTTTCATCGCCAGTAACAATCCGATGCAAAACCGATTTTCTTAAGTGTCTTTGAAGCAAAATTTCACAAGTGTTTTTTCGGTTTTCCATCTGTCTTTCATTCAATTCATGTGGCACCCATTTTCCACACGTTGGGATCTTTCCCATAGCTTTTAAGCGGTCAGAAATTGTTTGTTGTACAACATTTAACATTGCTGCCATTTGCTTTTGACTCAAAGTGTCATCTACAACCAATATCGTTTGCAATTCGGCGTCTTCAAACTTGTTTGGTGGTCTTCCACGTTCTTCATTTCTCACATAAAAATCATTATTTCTGAACCGTTGAAACCATCTTTTGCAAGCTGCTTCTGATAGAGCATGATCACCATATGCCTCGACAAGCATTCGATGCGACTCTGCAGCACTTTTTTTCAAATGAAAACAAAAAATTAATGCTTTCCGCAAATCATCACTTTCGGATACAAAATTCGACATTTTTAACACGATGAAAAAATATGATTTTGTTGTTCAATGACTTGATGTATGCTAAATATTTTTCACAGATGTCACAGCAAAAAAAAAATAAGGGCACCTTCACAACAAATTTTCCCTATCGAGACATTTGTATCTTGACGCTCACTTTATACCGGTATACCTGGTACACTACACTCAAGCACGTTGAGACTGCGCGATAATGTCGATGTCAACATCTGATAATGGTCGATTTGTAACTCACTGATCTTTTCCAGACTTTGCCTTAGTGTGAGGTAGTACGTGATCTTTGATTAGTAGCGACCGCCTTTTCAGTCGTACGAAGCGCATTTCCACAGATAATCCGCAGTTATTTAAGACCAATCTTCACAGGTACTTCCTTACTTTACTCCAATTACGGCTATTAGTAATCCCTTCGCAAATTATAAAAAAAGGTGTGAATAGTGAAGGAAACGGAGAACTTCGGTTCCTCGCCAAAGTTTCTTCGATTCGAAACCTTGTATTCGTATTGTGCGATTGATCTTTAGTCCTGTGAAAAAAATGAACCACAGATAGGCGACTCCAGATTGAACTTGGTTCCCACCCGAATATCACTGATTAGCAACACAAAAAGTGCTTTTCCCAATGATTGCGATACTTTGTTCTATACAGTAGGTTGCCAATAACATGATTAATTAAAAATTAAGGGAGTTCACTTTACGGGAGAGTTCATATTTATATATACGACGTCGTAGGTTCGATTCCTGCTCTGTGCGACGAAAACAATTTTCACGACCCCACCTCTTTCGAGTTACTGACAATGCTCAAAGAGTATTTCCTGTCTACAGAGAGCTTCTCAAACTTGGCCGTTCGGATTCGGCATAAAACTGTAGGTCCCTTCCACTCTTGAGAGAACAATAGCACGCACAACACGAGTGGTTGCTGAGAAGCTAGGCCCAGGCCCCCTACGGGCTGTAGCGCCACCCATTTTATATTTTATTATATAATATAATATGGGTGAAGCTACAGCAAACACTCGTGTTGTGCGTGCCTTACGATTGAAAGGGGCCTACAGTTATAAACCGAATCCGAACGACCAAGTTTGAGAAGTTCGAGAATTATCAGTGACTTTTTTTTTTTTGTAGCTCAGATCAGGGATCGAGAACCTATGAGATTCAAGTGCCTTGGGGTCGACGCACATACCCACAACGGTATGACCAACACAGAGTTCATGTTTGCGAATGTTAAATTTTAACAAATTACAAATACTTACTTGTAAAAGAGATCATGTCGGATCTTAAATGTTGTTCGATTTATTGGGTATGTTGTGTTTTGTCAGCCCCAGTGGTGCTTCGTTTGTCACAACCACTTTAGCCTGCAAAATATTGGCTGTGGTAGGAGGACATGGTAATACCACGATAGCATAAACTATGTTCACAACGATGTAATTGGGTCGTTGATAAATATGAGAGCTTTTCCACACGCTAGGTTCGTAGTCGATTTTTTAATGTTGCTGGCAATGGAGTTTAAACAAAAGCGATCACACATATTTGTCCTTGGTGAATGCACATAATATAATCTGACCAATGCCATAAATTTGCTTAGAGATTCCAAGATATGTGATATGTTTTGCTCAATTATTAAATACACCCCATACGGATAGAAAAAAACAGAATGCTGGCTACTGCACTACGATTAAAATTAATTACAACGATAAAGAGCGACATATTGTATAAAGTCACCAAAAAGTCAACAAGTAACCTTTTCCCTAATTTCTTGAACGTGCCTAACCTTGAGTCTGAGACAATTACTTCAACACAAGACAGGCACAAGACAAAGTGATTTTGCAGAAATACATGCTAGTCATCGGCGAAGTAACCGAGAAGATAAAAAATAAGAAACCTACTTCATTACAACCGATTGTGTCTTGGTAATAATTGGAACGGGGAATTACTTACGAATTGGTATCGGGAATGACCTAGTTTAGAATGCTATGACATCCGTACATTAATAACATGCACAAGACTCAATTAGACTCGCTGATTAATACTCACAAATTAGTTTTGGAAGTACCACCAACTGATAAAGTTACTCTTATTGACCAGGTACCCACGTTTTTGTTAGCTAAATCATAAATCACAGGGAAAATACTTCTTCCAGCCATAATCGCGATTCCAGCTGATCGAATGATTCAGAATTCCCGCTGCATCGTGCAAAAACAATTCAAACATCGGCGGATTTCACTGACTTCACTGCCGGCCTCCCGCCACGCGACGTAACCCAAAACATATTTGCAGTAAATCTTAAACGAATAAGTCATGCGTCAAATAACACTCATTATCGCGTTTACTGCTTCCAATTACGGCGAACACGCTTATCAACCACAGACAGAGACGAGAGCTGCTCTGTCAATTTATCAAGAAGTTTATTTGCGTCAAATTGATGATCGTTTAAAGTGAAATTGAGCGTCACATTGATGAGAAGGCGCCTCCCAATGGTTGAGTCATAAACTCATTCAGACTACACTAACTTATGAGCGCAACCTTCAAGGTTGGATCCACAGCTAAGATCTGCATACATACATAGGATGAAGCTTCAATTCGTGTATAAATCCCCATTTCAAACTTGGGCATAAACACTCGCTGAAGGCACGAGGCCTAGATTGAATTATTGATATTTTCCTAGAATTTTTGCGTGGATTGGGTGTCCCCATGCAAGCATCTGCGTAGCACGGACCAGTGGCGGATTTACCAGCAGACTGAGTAGAGTTGAGATTAATGACGCAGATTTGGGGACATATGTCGGTTCAATATAAACTATGCTGGTTAAATATTCACAAACGAGGTATGTACGACGTATTCAGACGACGATCGCATTTGTCTTAGTCTCAGTTCATTCCAATGTGTTTCGGAAGCAGCCCGACAAAATATTAATCGGGAAACCCCCTTGTCGATTGCAAAATACCGCTGTGACTCGGTCTCTGGCAAAAATGACTGAATTGTCATTTCATCATCCTTAGGAGAAACACATCTCATGACTTAGTTCATGAATGTACACAATAGATTTTGAAAACCATATTTTTTTCGGAAACAGTTTTAACCTTGTTCAACAACGCACTGAGTAATGCACATTATCCGGTGCACTGGACAACAGGAGGGCATGGGCCTGTGCATCCAGGGCAAAGTTGTTGATTGCTCTCAACTTGGCGAGATGCCAGCAACGATCCCTGTAAATGCACAGGTCAAGTTGACATACAGCCTCCCCGCGGCGCCCTCTGGATAACCTCTACTGCAGCCGCTTAGAGGTGAACCAATGTATGCAGCGACCCCTTGTCCGGGGGTTTAAACCAGGACCCGGTTCTCCAGGTTCGGGGGTTTCGCGTGGGGTTAACTTCCCCACCGTGTAAAACTCGCAATAGTTCAGAGACGGCAACAAGCCTCTTATACGGATGACCCTACTGCTGACGACCATAGACAACGAAATAAGGACAACGATTTTCGGTTCTGCACGTGGAATGTGAGGTCACTGAACAGACCACGTGCAGCCGATGAACTTGCGGAGGCCCTAGAAGCCTATAAGGCTGACATCACCGCCATCCAAGAGGTGCGATGGGATGGGCCGGGCAAAAAGAGGATGAAAAACTGCGATATATACTACGGCGATTGCTACAAAGAGCGAAGGCAGCGCTTGTTTGGATGCGGTTTTGTTGTTCGAGGCAGACTTAGGCAAGAAGTCTTAAGCTTTAGATACATAAGCGAACGCCTCACAACAATCCGCATCAAGGCAACATTCGGCAACATCAGCCTAATTTGCGCCCACGCCCCAACGGAGGACAAAGACGATGATAGCAAGGATGACTTCTATGATCTCCTAGAAAGAACATACGATCAATGCCCCAGCTACGACACCAAGATCGTTCTAGGAGATTTTAATGCAAAGCTGGGCAAGGAAGAAATCTTTTGCTAGAGTCGTCGGTAAACACAGCCTACACGACAACACGTCCGACAATGGACTCAGGCTGATGGACTTCGTGACGGGGCGAAACCTCACTGTAGCCAGCACGCGGTTCCCTCACCTCAACATTCACAAAGGGACCTGGCGGTCCCCTGATCAATCAACCGTCAACCAGATTGATCACATTGCGATCGACGTCAGACACTCCTCCTGTGTCCTCGATGTCCGAACGTTCCGAGGTGCCAACATCGACTCGGATCATTACCTTGTTGTAGCCAAGGTCAGAACTCGGATATCGATTGTACAACGGAGTAGAGCAAGACCAAAACAGTTAGACGTTGGAAAGCTACAATCGCAATCGACCGCTGGGAACTTCTCCGATCGAGTCTCCCTGAAGCTCTCAGAGAGTCCAACCCTGCCAGGCGAAACAATCGACGAACAGTGGAACCGTTGTCAAAACGCCATTAGAGAAGCTGCCTCTGATGTGCTGGGTTTTAAAATGCCACCTAGAAAAAACCCATGGTTTGACAACGAGTGTCGGCAGGCGCATTCAGCGAAGCTAGCAGCATATAAGGCGACGCTGGATAGAAGGACTAGAGCGGTTCGTGAGCTCTACGAACTTAAAAGAAGGGAAGAGCACCGGCTTCTCAAAAAGAAAAAGAAGGAGCATGAGAAGCGCGCGATCGAGGAAATGGAGAGGTGGTACGGCAGAAATAATGTCCGAAAGTTTTACCAGCGGGTGAAACAACTATCCAAAGGGTACAAACATCGGACAGAAGCCTGTCGGAACGAAGAGGGACAACTCGTAGTAGAGTCGCAGTCGATACTGAGAATCTGGAAGGATCACTTCTGCAGACTGTTAAACGGCGAAGAGGACACCAATACCGCTGTCAGGCAGAATGTTCCACTCCACGCAATTAACGACGACAACAGAGAATTCCGTCCCCCCGATCTGGACGAAGTCAAGATAGCGATATCGAGACTGAAGTCGAACAAAGCTGCTGGAGCGGATGGATTGTCCGCGGAACTGTTTAAGGCAGCTGGAGATGATCTGGTTGGGCGCATGCACCAGCTCGTCTGTAGGATATGGTCGGAGGAAAGCATGCCCGACGAGTGGAATCTTAGTATCGTTTGCCCGATCCACAAGAAAGGAGACCCCCTTTGACTGCGCCAACTATCGGGGGATAAGTCTTTTTAACATCGCCTACAAAATCTTCTCTGCCGTTCTGTGTGAGCGCCTGAAACCATTCGTCAACAACCTGATAGGTCCCTATCAGTGCGGTTTCAGGCCTGGGAAGTCCACTATCGATCAAATTTCCACATTACGGCAGATCCTCGAAAAAACCCAAGAGATGCAGATCGACACCCACCACCTATTTGTCGACTTTAAGGCCGCATATGACAGTGTGCATAGAGACGAGCTATACAACGCCATGTCTCGTTTTGACATCCCTGCCAAACTCGTCAGATTGTGCAGGATGACGATGGAGAAATCTCGCTGCTCCATCAAGGTCGGTAACGAACTCACCGAGACCTTCAATGTCAAAAAAGGTTTTAGACAAGGCGACGCGCTATCATGTGACTTCTTCAACATCGTGTTGGAGAAGATCGTGCGAAACTCACACGCCAACACTAGAGGCACGATCTTCCAGAAGTCCCTTCAACTGCTAGCATACGCGGACGATATTGACGTGATTGGCCGAACTCAGCGAGCCGTCAATGAAGCGTTTGCTTGTATTGAGACGGAGGCGGCAAAAATGGGTTTAGCGGTGAATGAGGGCAAAACAAAGTATATGCTGTCATCAAGAAAGGACACACAACATCGACGACTCGGTCAGAACGTCACCATAGGCAGCTACAACTTCGAGGTAGTGAAGGACTTCGTCTACCTCGGCTCCCAAGTAAATAGTGCGAACAACATCAGTACTGAGATTAAACGCAGAATAACTCTTGCCAACCGCTGTTTCTTTGGGCTCAAGAGGCAATTGAGTAGTCGAGCCCTCTCTCGAAAGACCAAGCTCACCTTATATAAGACCTTGATCATCCCTGTCCTGCTGTATGGCGCGGAAGCTTGGACTATCTCAAGAGCGGATGAAGACACACTTGGTCTCTTCGAGAGAAAAGTTCTGCGTTCAATCTTCGGTCCTGTTTGCGTTTAAGGTTCTTGGAGAAGGAGATTCAACCACGAACTGTACGGGCTGTACAGCGACATGAGTCTAGTCAGGCGTCTACGGATTCAACGCCTAAGATGGCTAGGCCATGTAGAGCGCATGGACAACACTGCTCCAGCCCGAAGAGTCTTCGACTCCGAGCCAGTGGGACAACGCAATAGAGGACGACCACGAACCCGATGGCGCACTCAAGTGGAAAAAGAGCTCAACCAACTTGGAGTGCGAAATTGGAAGCAGCTGGCTAAAGAACGTGCCAGCTGGAGAGGATTGTTGACCGAGGCCCAGGTTCACCCCGGACTGTAGCGCCACAAGAAGAAGAAGAAGGACAACAGCAGCAAATCTCCAAACGGGACGATACAAGTCCATCCTTACTGATCTCCGGTCGAACAGTCTTCTTCGTAGCATAAGCCAGGTTTTTGAAAAGATAGTCATTCGAGTTCCGAAGCATTGAGGTAATGAAAAGAACATTGTACCGGACAACATGTTCGGATTTAGGACGGCGCATGATACCATACATGCCGCGTCAAAGTTGGTTTCCGACATACAGTGGAACAAAAATAAAATTCAGTGCACTGGTGCCTGTGTGATTGATTAGGAGAAGGCATTCGACACTAATTCGTTGGAGATCGTCTTCCTCAAGCTAGTTAGACGAGGCATAAGGGGACCCCACCATCTCGGTTTCGAAAAACGTTATTCTTATGGTATGAACATTTCACTTAATTTTTTAAATTGACTTGTGGCTGAAAAAAGGAGCCATTTTGTTAATTTTCATGCGAAATTTATAATCCTAGTTCATGCCAGAGCCAAATATGTCCTTTACCAATCCCGTTGTAATTTTTCAGATGTTTCAGTGAAAGGAAATCACATGTGCTGCCCAAAAGAAGGGTTTTTGTTTGATCACAAAAAATGATGTAACATTTTTTTTTTATATTTTAAGTCACAAGCTAAAAAATAGTTTATTTTCATTTACCAGTAGATTGAAAATCGTCAAAATTTGAAATCGAGAATGAGTAAACCATTGCTGTACTTGATTTGTGACATGATAACGGGTAGAAAGTTCAACGCGCAAAGTGGCGACGTAACTTCAAACACTGTCTTTGATATTGAAATGGTTTCCAAAAGAGAGCGGTTAGTTCGCCAATTTTGTTCTCCATATTCACGGCAGGTCTTATAGTTTCCATGCCGCAATTAATTGCGTACGCCGACGAAATGGTCCTAAGGTCGAGGTTTTAAATATATTGAAGCAGCGTGACTTCGATAAGGCTCAGCTATTTTGCGACGGAAGTTGGTTATCACTTTCCAGAAGTGTGAAACTGTCCTTTTCAGATCCCTGTTGTACAAGACAACACGAGATGTGCGCAAAAACTGGCGTATGTTCGACATAGTTGACCCACAATCAGTCATGCTGATTATGAAGTAACTCGCATCCGAAATTTAAATTCGACCATATTATAGAATTCGTCGGATGAACTACATTATCGGTCCGCAACACTTCCCTATCGACTCCTTCTGTTTTCAGCCAATTTTCATTTTTCTGATTCAATTTCTCTGAAAAATAGTTATTGAAAGAGTGAAAAATATTATATTATGGACTAAAATGTCTTTTTTGTATTAAAAAGGGCAAGAAGATTATTCCTTACATATTTGTTATAAAATCGGAATCGGGCAGTCAGTAAGTCAAAAGAAGTTCTTTTGTAATCAACATTCATTTAAGCACCTTTCCTTCCGATTTGCAAAATGAATCAGGCTGAAAGCAGCATTTTAAAATGTTAAAATTAAATGATAAAAATATTGCCACCTGTGGTCCACATCATTGACTCCTAAAGAAGTTGGCAATATGTTTAATATTCCTGGCTAAGGATGGATATCAAGCCGGTACTGACTAGGACCTTGAAGTTGGAACCGAACAACCGACATTTTTCAGTTGTTCTTCCCGAGGCTTTCAACGTAGAAGAATATTTATGTCCAAAGGGAATAAATTTAAACATGACCGAAAAGAGCGAGAAAGCAAAATTATATTTTTAAGAAAAATAAGGATAATTTTCATGCGTTTCATGTTCTAAAATACACTTTCGTCGCAACCACTCATCCTTTTTTCCTCTTAATCCACAAATCATTATGTTCGGTTTGAAAACGTCACAAAATGTATGAAGTGCGGATGAGTTGCATTTTCTATAATCGCACTACTTCACCGACATCCACCCACTTTCTGGATTGCGTTTTCTATAACCGGGAAAAGAAGGATGTTTTTCAGCAGCCAACTTGATACCAGGTTCGAAGGTAACCCGCTACATGGTCCTCAACGTGAGTCCTTCCCTCATGGAAAAGAAATGAGGTTGTCGAGAGACGTATTGGTGCACGCGTCTGTCTCAACGGACATTGTTAAGTTAGTTTTAAGGTCTATGTTAGTTTAAGTTAATTTTAAGATTCATAGTTTACTTAGGTTAAGCCATGTTTTTTTTAGTTTTCTTGGTAATAAAAAAATTAATAATTGACTGTCGTTTTGATTATAAAAAACGTAGCCGAAAGGCTTAGAGTACCCGAAGAGGGTCAGTAGGTAAGGACTAATTTCAATAAGTTGATTAAACTAGTTTTGAGTAATTTTGTCTTGTTAGAAGGTAATCTAGTAAATACAAACAAAATTACATGAAAAAAATGTTGGCAACACAAGATTCTGGATCATTAGAAAATCGTCGAGCTTGCAGAACTTGGATACTAAATTTGAATAGCTTTTCATGCAACCTATACTCTAGCGACAGCGAGTGAGAGATCGTCAACAAAAATCGCCTTTACTTGGAAATGTTGCAGATCCGCCACTGGTCCGCCCGAAAATAGCGGCGATGACACAATTAAATAATTTTAGATATGATTTACGCCGGGAACACCCGTGGCGCCGGGAAGAAGACGATGTCAACTATGCTCTGTGAATGCAAATTGCCTGTTAATTGAGTGAAGCCACCCGGCAGACAAGAATTTCTAAAGAATTTAATGATAATTAAGCTGACGTGTGAATTGATGCGGAGCATGTGTAGAAATTCCAAATCCAATTATTTCGTCTGTTGGGGTGTGAGGCATGTAAGTACGTAAACCTGATTGGCATTTATAAGTTATTAGACTTTTATAATGTGACCATTATAAACAGGCTTGGCACTTAAATTATCTTATTTTGCGCGGAGACTATGCATTGATTATGCATAGAGCATGTTTAAGAGACAAATACATTGCTTGATAAAATCTGTGGAATATTTATGTTCCCCTTATTCAGTCCATTTCAATTGTTATACACCCCAGGACCGGAAAGTAGTCCACACTGCATCATTGCGATACTTGTGGGCTTGTTGAAATGGAAATGGAAAATAACTTTAAATAAACCCTTCAACAGACATCTTTTATCTCTTAAAAGGCTGACGTCCGTAAAGGTGTTGTCACGCAAATGACGCGCGAGATTCCGCCTTAAACTACGCTCTAGCAGTTCGCACTACTGATGGAATCGCATCTAAGACACGCCTCGGCATTCGTTATGGTGGGTACATTCGTGCCACGTAACCAAAACATCGAAGCATAGCAACATTTTTCGTGACAGTGAGTAAAAGTTAGAATAAAAACCGAGTTGAAAACCGCTAACATGGATATTATACCAAGTTGGCTTTCCGGAGTACAGATCTTCCATGGTGTTTCAAAATTGGTCCACTTGGTCATCCCACGGGAAAACTCGGCATTACTTCTCCACCTCCACTAACGTGTAGAGTGTATTGAACAGAGGTTCCTGGAAATAGGTAAAACTTCTGTGTTGCGCCACATCCCGCCTAGTTGGATGTGAGGAGAACTATCTCATCTGCAAAAAATATGATACACCCTCAACGCTCCCAGTGTGAAACAATTCTCGCATCGGCTGCAGCATCCACTCCAACAGAACTCTAGAGTCGTTCGGGGGAATTCTTTCAATTGATAGTGATTGTTGCTTATTTGTTGAATATACTGTGTATTCATTTAACTTTAGGGAAGATTTGATTAGTTTTGCTTTTAATTTGTTCAAAATACATGCATTGGAGAAAATAAACGCATATTTTGTGATTTTATTCAATCATTGCCATTGAAATTTATGTGTCTATATATGTAATGTAATATGCATATGCATATAATAATGTAATATGGATTTCGAAGCGTTAACAAGCGGCTTATGCAGGCTCAGGCGTCTGCACTTAGCCTCTGTCAATGAATTCCTACTCTCACTCTCAATCCGGAAGCCGAGCACCTTCGACTGAAGGTGGGGTACCCAACCCCCGTGGGACATCATTGGCTGCTGCAAACGAGAGAGGGGCAGAGTGGATGAGTCTCATCCTTCTTTACGGATGTCGGCGGAGGAGCTTATCATCAGATTAGCCAACGGCGACATCCAGAGCTACCTGGTACACCCCCTTTTAGAGCTACTCTGACATATTCGGAGCTCAGATCTAAAAGGTTGCCTTCAAGGTCATATCGGGATTTTGGAGTGGAGTTGGCGGCGGAGGAACCCTTTCATATAGGGTCAACGGCGGCACTCACAACCTCAGCGAGGTTACCGATCCCGGAGTCATCCGGACCCTTCGCCCAAGGGTAATATAAATGGGCCTGGCCTCCCAGCTGGGGGTTGTGCGTAAGTTAACGCCTTCACCACGTAAAAAACAATCTGTTCAGAGACGACTATTTTCCTCGGATACTGACCGATCTACTGTTGACGACCCCAGCAAACGAACAAATGACCATGCTTTTCGGTTCTGCACGTGGAATGTGAGGTCTCTTAACAGGCCACGTGCAGCCGAAGAACTCGCGGAGGCCCTTGACTGCTATAAAGCAGATATCACCGCCATCCAGGAAGTGCGATGGAATGGGCCGGGCAAGAAGAGGATGAAAAACTGCGACATCTACTACGGTGATTGCAGCAGAGAGAGGCGCTTATTTGGATGTGGATTTGTTGTTCGAGGCAGACTTAGGCAAAAAGTCTTAAGCTTTGACTGTAAAAGCGAACGCCTCATAACAATCCGCATCAAGGCTACATTCGGCAACATCAGCCTGATTTGCGCCCACGCCCCGACAGAGGACAAAGATGATAGTAGCAAAGATGACTTCTATGATCTCCTCGAAAGAACATACAATCAATGCCACAGCTTCGACCGATCTGGCATCAACCAAATTGATCACGTTGCGATCGACGTCAGACAGTCCTCCAGCATTCTTGATGTCTGAACGTTCCGAGGAGCCAATGTTGACTCGGACCATTTCCTTGTTGTAGCCAAGGTAAGAATCAGGATATCAAGAGAACAACGGAGTCGAGAAAGAACACTACGGTTTGACGTCGGAAAGCTACAATCGCAACTGACCGCTAGGAACTTTGCCGACCGAGTCTCCCTGAAACTCTCTGAAAGTTCGACGCTGCCTTCAATAGAAGAAGAATGGAAACGTTGTCAAAAAGAAATCAAAGGAGCTGCCACTGATGTGCTGGGTTTCACGACACCACCCAGAAGGAACCCATGGTTTGACGACGAGTGCAGGCAGGCACATGCAGCCAAGCAGGGGCCTACAAGGCAACGCTGCATCGAACAACTAGAGCTGTTCGGGCGCTGTACGAACAGAAGAGAAGGGAAGAGCACCGGCCTCTCAGAAAGAAAAAGAAAAAGCATGAGAAGCGCGCGGTCGTAAAGATGGAGAGGTGTTACTACAGAAAGGAGGTCAGAAAGTTTTACCAAAAGGTAGAACAAGTATCAGGAAGATACAGACCTCTGATCGAAGCCTGCAGGGACGAAAATGGACAACTAGTAGTAGAATCGCAGTCGATGCTGAGAATTTGGAAAAATCATTTCTGTAGACTTTAAGGCAGCTGGAGATGACCTGGTTCGGCGCATGCACCAGCTCATCTGTAAGATATGGTCAGAGGAAAGCATGCCCGATGAGTGGAATCTCAGCGTCGTTTGTCCGGTCCACAAGAAAGGAGATCCCTTTGACTGCGCCAACTATCGAGGGATCAGTCTCCTTAACATCGCATACAAGATACTCTCTGCCGTTTTGTGTGAACGCCTGAAAACCTTTGTCAACAACCTGATAGGTCCTTATCAGTGCGGTTTCAGGCCAGGAAAGTCCACTATCGAACAAATTTTCACATTACGGCAGATCATGGAAAAGACTCAAGAGATGCAGATCGACACCCACCACCTATTTGTCGATTTCAAGGCCGCATATGACAGCGTGCATAGAGACGAGCTATACAGCGCCATGTCTAGTATTGACATTCCTGCCAAACTCGTCAGGTTGTGCAGGATGACGATGGAGAACTCTCGCTGCTTCATCAAGGTCGGTAACGAACTCACCGAGACCTTCAATGTCAAAAAAGGTTTTAGGCAAGGCGACACGCTGTCATGTGACTTCTTTAACATCATACTTGAGAAGATCGTGCGAAACTCAAACGTAAACACCCGAGGCACGATCTTCCAAAAATCCGTTCAACTGCTTGCTTACGCCGACGACATTGACGTGATTGGACGAACACAGCGAACCGTCAATGAGGCGTTTGCTGGCATTGAAGCGGAAGCGGCTAAAATGGATCTGGCGGTGAATGAGGGCTAAACGAAGTATATGCTGTCCTCAAAAAAGGACATACAGCATCGATATCACAGAGATGTGACAGAGCGTCACAATGGGCGGCTGTAAGTTCGAGGTAGTCAAGGACTTCACTTACTTCGGCTCCGCTGTTTCTTCGGGCTCAAGAGGCGATTGAGTAATAGATCCCTCTCTCGAAGGACCAAGTTGACTCTATATAAGACCCTGATCATCCCAGTCCTGCTATACGGCGGGGAGGCAAGGACAATCTTGAAAGCGGATGAAGATGTCCTTGGTCTCTTTGACAGAAAAGTTCTACGCACGATCTTTTGTTCTGTTTGTGTTGACGAGCTCTGGAGGAGAAGATTCAACCACGAACTGTTCAAAGACATGAGCCTAGTTAGGCGTCTACGGATCCAACGCCTACGGTGGCTAGGTCATGTAGAGCGTATTGACACCAGCTCCGGCCCAAAGAATCTTCGAATTTGAACCTGTCGGGCAACGCAACAGAGGACGCCCGCATTTAAACTGGCGCACCCAAGTGGAGAAGGACCTCATCCAACTTGGTGTGCGAAACTGGAGACAGCTAGCAGGGAGATCGCGCTAGTTGGAGAGGCATGTTGGTTGAGACCCAGGTCCACCCCGGACTGTAGCGCCACACAAAGAAGAAGAATGTAATATGCAATGTTACCAGGATGACTATGTATGTTCTTATCACATATACCTACGTCTAAAATTTTATAAATTTCCTCCTCCTTGCTTGAATCCTTGCAAAAGCGTTAACTAAATAGGAAGTTTCAATATAAAACAGTTTTTGGCGCACACCACAGGAAGGATGAAAAGGACATTTGAAATTTGAAATGGAATATATATTATAATGTAACAAAATGATAATGTGATAAAGCCTTATGTTCTACATTTTGCTTGGAATCATATCTCAATGTCGAAAGTGCGTACACTTGCCCCGATTCTTAATCGCACTATCTGGGTTTTAAATTTTTGCACCGAGAGTAGTTAAACGACCAGTAAATATCCAGGAAGGGATTACATTATTTCACTGTGTCAATGTTTCACTGTCTTGTTGAAAACACATATTAGCCACATCAATAGTATCCTATTTCCCTGTTTACTAGCCTGTAATTTACTAGACAGAGTGCGGCAAATTTAAATCTCGCGTTAATTTTTGGACACCCTTCGCTTACATAGTGTAACGACTGCAATTATTGGTCACCCCTGTTCCATTCTTCAATAGTGATTTTTTCAGTAACTCTTAGTCCGAATCAGCGTTGCCGCACATTTTTTCTGAAAATGCTACCACTTTCACAAAAAGTTTTCATTTTAAGGTCTAGGTACCAAATACGGAAATGTACGAAAACACAATGGCTTGAATCAATTTTGACCATTTTGGGAACACTTTCCAGTGCTTTGGCTTGCGCTAAACGAAAATCAGTTTTACCGTGGCGTTGCCGATTCCATTTGTTTTTTGTTTCGGATTTATCGCATATTCTGCAAATTGGCTTATTTTTTTACAAATGTTAGCCACTTGAATTCATCCAATCAGTCTTGACGAAGTTGTCAATCTGGTGTTCATGAATGATGCAACCTATGTATATTTTATTGACTTCATTTGTGCGCAAAAGGTAAAAGAGGTAACTCTTTAACAGAAGTCACAGTTTTAAATAAAATTACTCTTCAAGTTAATTAATTACTTTTTATTCCTTTTAAAGGGTTTACATGCTCCATCAGAGATATTTTTGTGAAAATTCCCCCCGGTGCTTGCTATATTTTCGGAGTCTTCCTTTTCTTGTTCGAATTTTTTTTCTTCCATAAGAACTTCCATTCCGGTTTCGATGTTTCATCCAATTCGGAATAAATATCAAATAACTCCTTACTATTTAAATATTTGCTTGGAGATACATATTCAAAGCGAAATTGCAACAGTACAGTACACACTTTGCTTTTTGATCTTCAGTTACAATTCTTGCTTTAAGATTCGATAGCGCTTAGTTACAAATGTTTGCCAATTTCAAACCTTCAAAAAAAAGTCAATAATTATTTTAATGTAGTTGAAATTTCAAATTTCAATTTCCAAAGCTCATAACTGTGGCAATTTTATTTGTGAACAAACAATTCAGAACATTAAACAAAATCTCGTAGAATATATGGTCCTGTCCGCCAGGAAGGTGAATAGAGGAGAAAATAACCAGCTGCACCAGGATGTGGATGTAGTCCGGAAGGCAAAAATCTGTCGACTACACTGGCTCGACCACATCGAGCGCATGGACACCAGCGCTCCAGTAAAGAGCGTCTTCGAATCCGAGACTCCTGGTTCGAGAAGGAGAGCAAGACCTAACCTCTGGTATATCAATCAAGTCATCGCGGATGCAAGACACAGCTTCGTCATGATGACTGGAAGCAGAGCGCCCAGCAATTGCTCTGGCTCGGTCCTTTCTTTGGTCGCCGGTCTGGCAAGTAAGTGCATTTTTAAGTAATCTATTTCTTTTGTTGCGTGGCATGAGTTACATGGACTTTCAATTCGTAATTCTGTTTCACCCAAACAACTATTAACATTGCCTGCTTTTAGGCGACATGTTTAGTGCCGCTGGCAAACAGTGCCAGTGACTGTCTGGTGCTAATTTCTTGAAGACAGCACTTTTTTTCTGCTTAAAATGGATATGGATGTGGTTTCAACAAGACAATGTCCCATGATATGATGAATTGCATCAACGAAATGTAGGCCCATTTGTGCAGAATGATCATGCAATATTTTCGTCACTTAAGTCGAAATTCTTAGCCACCGATCCGGATACTTATTATATATCTACAATAGAAAATGAGTATGCTATATGCCTATTCAGAAAATGAAATTAGTGAAGAATGCATGCTTAAATCATTCCGAGCAAACTTGAAAAGATTATTTGCTTTTAGAAGAACTGAACTCTACTGGATGGAAAAGCATCTGAGAAATTGTACATTAGGGAGATTCCTAACTTGTAATTTTACAGAAATTAAGAACAAAGTACGTTCCTTAAAATTCTCTCAGACAAAATTAAAAAAAAAAGTGAAGAGAAGTTCTCAACACACACAAATGTTTTCTACAATTGTGTCCGGGGAAATAGTCAGTTGACTACACTAATTGGAGAGATTTGAGAAATCTCCGCTTAAAAAGCTTTTTCAATCCCATACACGTCCAGGCTTTGATGGTTTCAACAGTCACTAATATGGAAAGGCTTTCAAGTAAAGTTTCTACCGAATTGGTATTGTAGTGAATACAAGAACCTATTCCAGGAACACAACCCCACGGACTTGTACGAAACCCTCACACTACTTAATTGCTTGATTTTTTATGAATTATTATTACTAACCAAGATCTCTGATTGACATTGTGCTTGATTCTACCGCTTGATACCCGCGAGACGCAAACAAGTGATTCTGATCCAAGTCGGTCGGGCTGGTAGTTAACGTCCAACAGCCCACCAGAAGCTGATTTCGTCAGCCTACATCCAAACTAAACGATGACGTTATGCAGAACATTCGCATATCACAAGCCACACTTCACCTCACTAATGTTAAACGTCTCGAGTACTTAATCGACAACGCCTAAGATGAATTCAGCGAATACGACTCCAGGAGTGCTAACAAGCAGTTCTCACTGAGCTGAACTGCACGAAAATCATGTTTCGTAATGCATTGCAGACGCACAACAAAACATATCTGACATACGACATATTCCGACAAATCCAGTAGATCCACGGTAAAAAGAAGATGCAATGAAGCCCCATCAGCACAGACGTTATCTTCAATGAAACCTACCCAGCGGTCGACCGGATAGAAGATCGGTCCCGAAGAAATCTCGAATTTCGTCCTGAAGAATGCCAAACGTTTTTATAGCAAACATTTTTGCAGTACCAAAAATAAGGGAAATAATGCTAGTATTTCAGCCCAATATTGACCTTAAGCAATATAAGCAAGATCTTGCCTGGTAGTTCAAAAACTAAAGCTGATTCAGAATGGACTCCCCTCCAACATAATCTAAAGCTATAGACTGGCTTTCTGTATTACAGAAGATTCAACGTCCAAGTGTATGGCACTCAATTAAAATCAGCGGAGCAACAAGGCGGAAGTTACACAAAAGGCGAAGCTGGGACCTATCATTTTTAACATTTGCGCGTCAGATCGCCTCCAACCAGTATAGTGAATTATTTTCTATGCGCAGACGACTCTCTGACTTAAAATTCTTATAATAATAACATCGGTGGCGCTACAGGGCCTGGACCTAGCTTCCACAGATCGCTGACTTATGCCAGCTCGCAGTCATGACGCTACACCAAGAGTCGAAATTCAGACAGCCAAAAATTTCAATTACTACACCAAATGCGACATTCACATAAATGCTAGAAAATATGTACTTTTGGGCTTAAGGAAGTCATATCGAGGCGGGTGCAGGTCAGCAGCCAAATGTCGGAGCATAAATGTCAAAGATAAGGTATCTTGGTCTTAACTCCGCGGAAAGGTTGAAGCTGAACAGCCACTCAAAACAGATTCTTAAGAGGCTTCCATCGCATCTGCCCAATGATGCGTGAGAACGATTGATTAAACCAGTGGATAAGGCTGTTGCTCCATTTTGTAACGATCTGACTAAAGAATCACAGCAACAAGAAGCAGCCTTTATTATGTGAACATATGCTGAAAGTTCATGAACATTTTTCCAAACCTGCAGAAATCCATTTGGCGCATGCGTAATTACATAAACTCTCTAAACTGACGTACTTCGTGGTTCTATGAAAAGAAATGAAAATCAAAATACTAGACATTGCATTTAAATTTCGCGTGAATTTTAGGACGCCCTTTATAATCAAGTCTTTTTATAAACAAGTTTCTCATTTTCTTATAGAATAGTCTATAGTTCTGTGCCAACCTCCGACGAGTGCACTCGCTTTCCCGGTGCACTACGCGTGTGCGTGAAAAAAAAAAGAAGAAAAAACTGCAGCGGTCCATTCCACCCACAATCACATCGCGAGTGCCTATAAACAATAAAAAAAAACAAGTGAAGTGCTGTGCAGTGAAGTGTCTCGGTGTCGAGTGCGTCCCGTCCGCTCCCTCTCGCCCCTTTCCTTTACAAGCCACTGCTGCGCATTCTCGGTCGCAACTCCCGTTTGATTTTATCAGGCGGGTCGATGCGACTGAGAGTGCGTTTTCATCTATCCTACTCTTCAGGTCTCTTTCCGAGTAGATGGAAAACAGCATTTGACCAGCCCGTCCTTAAAAAGGGCGAATCTTCGTCACCCACCTCGTACCGACCCAAAGCACTTACGTCCCTTCTTTCTAAGGTCATGGAAACGCTGATAAATCGTCAGCTTTTGAAATATCTTGAATCGCGGAAGCTTCTTAATGACCGACAGTATGGCTTCCGCAGCAACAGGTCCACTGGTGATTTGATAGCTTATCTCACCGAAAAGTGGAACCAATGCACAATGTAGGCGAAAGCAAGATAGTTGCGCTTGATATTTCTAAAGCATTTGACACAGTTTGGCATCAAGCTCTTTTGTCTAAAATGCGTGCCTATGGTGTTGATGAATCTCTGCTTCTATGGATTAGAAACTACCTTTCGAACCGTTTTGGATGGGCTCAAGTCTGATATCCACAAAATAAATGCTGGTGTCCCCCAAGGCTCTGTTCTGTCTCCGACACTCTTTCTCATTTTTATAAATGATCTCCTGTCTGCCACTTCTAATCCAATCCACTCCTTCGTTGATGACAGCACCCTCAGCTTTTCATATTCGTTCCAAAATTCACCGGAAAACTTTCCATCCTCGGTATGTACATCAACACAACACTTAGTTGGAACGATCACATATTCGAGGTCGCCAAAAATGCTGCGAAATGTTTAGGTTTCCTTAATCGATGCAAGAAATACTTCACCCCCTCTGATTTGGCTTTAATCTATAAGGCGTATATTCGCCCTAAGCTTGAGTATAACGCTCATATCTGGTCTGGTGCCCCCAAGACCATCTTGCACCTACTAGACAGAATCCAAAAGCGAGCGATAAAACTTATAGGAGACAATGATATCGCGGATTCATTAGACTCGCTTGAACATCGACGAACCGTGTCTTCTTTGTCCGTGTTTTATCGTTACTTTAACAAACGATGCTCAAGTGAGCTAGCCAACTGCATTCCTCCTCTCCTTGAATTCACCCGCAATACACGTCTCGCCAGGAATGCTCATCAGTTTACCCTTAAGCCCGCTTTCGGACGCACAGTGAAATTTAGAGACTCGTTTTCCCAGCTCAATATTTCCAATAGATTACAATCCGCAGATTTTTAAGACCAATGTGCACAGGTACCTCCTCTCTCTCTCTCCCTCTATACCTTCGGCCCGTGCTGTGTCTTGACCCCGGACAATTAAGGGTATAATAACCCCTTGAGCACGCGCAAATTATAAAAAAAAAAAAAAAAAAAAAAATACGAAAATTAACACACTTGCATTTTTCCACGTTATATGTGAACAAAACTGTCAGTGAGTTCATAGAAGCCATGTTTTATTTAAAATTCCAATAATGAATTTCATTTAAGAGTGTCTTTGAATGACTTTTGATTCCTGAATCATAGTCCGTACCTAAGGACGTGGTTGACTCTTATGAAGCTTCAACAATTTTACATTTGGTACCGTGGCGTTGACAAGACGCATATGTACATTCCTTCATGACTTCATTAACTCTTGGCAGTCATTGCCTATCAAGTAAATTCGTGTCCATTCTCAGAGTCTATAACTATAAGCATGTACGTTGTACGTGTATGTACGTGTATGTATTTTGCAAAGTACACCAATACCCCGTTTTGCGTCGTTCCGGTTTGCGTCGTTTCGATTTGCGTAGTGTTTTAAAAATGCTCTGTAACTTTAAAGTTTATGCTTCGGTTGCGACGATGGCTTGGATTTGCGTCGACAACAAGAAAATGTTTGTCCCATCGCGATTTTTTAACGTCAATATAACGCATAAGTGCGTGTGTCGCTGTAGGATTGCCAATTTCTGGGGAATACCCTAAACTGCGGGAAACCTCAACTTGGTTGTGAACGATGTCTGCTCCTCAGTTTCATTGATACGTTTGCTCAGGTCAGGTTGCTAGTCAAGTCAAAAGAAAATATTTTTCAATAATGAGTCAAAAACGAAACCAAATAAGTTGAGAACGAAAGTTGGAGATTTTGAAGCGGTTTAAATCGGGTGAAAAGGCTGTTGACATTGGAAGATACCTTGGAATAGCCCTTCTACAAAACACGTCTTGAACGCTGATGAAACGTGACTTTTTTGGAAACGTTTGCCAGGAAGGACGTACATTTCGAAATACGAAAAATTTGCCCCTGGTTATAAAGTAAGTAAAGATAGACTTACACTTCTTTTGAGGGGAAATGCAGATTTTAAAATCTAGCCATTTTTAATTTACCACTCTGGAAATCCAAGAGCCTTCAAAAATGTTAAAAAGAGCGATCTTCCTGTTCATTGACGTGCAAACAAAAAAGCATGGATGACTGCATTCTTATTTCAAGATTGGATGGAAAATTGTGCTGTTAGAGAATTGAAAGCTTATTGTTCTTCACAAAATATTGACTTTTAAGTGCTATTATTACTAGACCATGCACCAGATCACCCTGTTTTTTCTGATAATTATTCTGAAAATGTAAATGTGATATTTATGCCCCCAAATACCACATCTGTGATACAGCCCATGGATCAAGGTGTTATATCACACTTTAAGTTATATTATTTGCGGCGAACATGGCGAAGATTTGCCCACCATGAAAGAATTTTGGAAAAACTTTAATATCATGATGGCTATTGAAAATATAAACCTATTTGGGGAAGAAGTAAAAGAATCATGCATGAACGGAAGTTGGCGCCAATTATGGCCTGAATGCATTATAAAAGACATGGGAGATATTAATGATGTTTCGCACATTTGTAAATAACTTACAGAATCGGCTAGAAACGCGCATTTCGAATTAATGGATGAAGGAGTTATTAATGAGCTTCTGTTATACGGCGAAGAGCTAAATAACGAAAGTTTGATTCCAACAGGGATAAACAATGCGGTGAAGCCGAAAAATCAATCTATTGTTAAGCTTATATAGTGGGCTATGGAACCAATGAAATAAAAAAAAAATTGTATGTAAATATGTTCATACAAATGTATGTAGGTATACAAAATCGTGTTTCGATTTGCGTCGCAACTTTCCGGTTCCAATTAGCGATGCAAACCGGGGTATCTTCTTCTTTGATTGGCGCTACAGTCCGGGGTGGACCTGGGCCTCAAACAACATGCCTCTCCAGCCAGCACGATCTTTCACCAGCTGCCTCCAGTTGCGCACACCAAGTTGGTTGAGGTCCTTTTCCACTTGTGTGCGCCATCTAGTGTGAGTACGCCATCGCTGTGTTCGTTCTTCGGGCCGGAGCTGTGGTGTCCATCCGCTCTACATGACCTAGCCATCTTAAGCGTTGGATCCGAAGACGCTTAACTAGGCGCATGCCGCTGTACAGCCCGTATAGTTCGTGGTTGAACCTTCTCCTCCAAACGCCATCAACGCAAACAGGACCACAGATCGTACGCAGAACTTTTCTCTCAAAACAACCAAGAGCTTCTTCATCCGCTTTCAATAGCGTCCATGTCTCTGCGCCATAGAGCAGGACTGGGATGATCAGGGTTTTATACAAGGTCAATTTGGTGTTTCGAGAGATGGCTCTGTTACTCAATTGCCTCTTGAGCCCAAAGAAACAGCGATTGGCAAAAGTAATTCTGCGCTTGATCTCGGTACTGGTGTTGTTGTTCCTATTTACTCCGGAGCCTAGGTAGACGATATGGCGTTCTCTCTGAGACGTCGATGTCGTGCGTCCTTCCGTGATGACAGCATGTGTTTTGTTTTGCCCTGGTTTACCGCTAGACCCATTTTAGCCGCTTCCGCTTCAAAACCAGCAAACGCCTCATTGACGGCTCGCTGTGTTCGTTCAATCACGTCAATTTCGTTCGCGTAAGCAAGCAGTTGAACGGACTTTTGGAAGATCGTGCCTCGGGTGTTTACGTTTGAGTTTCGCACGATCTTCTCAAGTATGATGTTAAAGAAGTCACATGACAGGGTGTCGCCTTGCCTAAAACCTTTTTTGACATTGAAGGTCTCGGTGAGTTCGTTACCGACCTTGATGGAGCAGCGAGAGTTCTCCATCGTCATCCTGCACAACCTGACGAGCTTGGCCGGAATGGCAGAGCTGGACATGGCGCTGTATAGCTCGTGTCTATGCACGCTGTCATATGCGGCCTTAAAGTCGACAAATAGGTGGTGGGCTTGAGTCTTTTCCAGAATCTGCCGGAGTGTAAATATTTGGTCTATTGTGGACTTTCCTGGCCTGAAACCGCACTGATAAGGACCTATCAGGTTGTTGACAAAGGGTTTCAGGCTTTCACACAGAACGGCAGAGAGTATATTGTAACCGATGACAAGGAGGCTGATCCCTCTATAGTTGGCGCAGTTGAAGGTGTCTCCTTTCTTGTGGATCGGGCAAACGATACTGATACACTAGTCGGGCATGCTTTCCTCAGACCATATCTTGCAGATGAGCCTGTGCATGCGCCCAACCAGGTCATCTCCAGCTGCCTTAAACAGTTCCGCGGACAATCCGTCCGCTCCAGCAGCTTTGTTCGACTTTAGTCTAGATATCGCTATCTTGACTTCGTCTAAGTCGGGCGGACGGAATTCGTGTTCATCATCGTCCAAATTGAGTGAATCATTCTGCCTGACAGCGAAATTTGTGTCGTCATGGCCGTTTAACAAGGTCTGCATCTTCCTGATACTTGTTTTACCTTTTGGTAAAACTTTCGGACCTCCTCCCTGTCGTAACACATCTCCATCTCCACGACCGCGCGCTTCTCATTCTCTTTCTTTTTCTTTCTGAGAAGCCGGTGCTCTTCCCTTCTCTTCTGTTCGTAGAGCTTACGAACAGCTCTCGTTGTTCGATGCAGCGTTGCCTTGTAGGGCTCCTGTTTGGCTGCATTTACCTGCCTGCACTCGTCGTCAAACCATGGGTTCCTTCTGGGTGGTGTCGTGAAACCCAGCACATCAGTGGCAGCTTCTTTGATGGCTTTTTGACAACGTTTCCATTCTTCTTCTATTGAATGTGCAGGCAGCGTCGAACTTTCAGAGAGTTTCAGGGAGACTCGGTCGGCAAAGTTCCTAGCAACTGGTAGGCCAGGCCCCCAGGCAGAGGGGGATCGCTGCATACATTAGTTCACCAGACAACGGTTGTTGTGATGGCTATCCAAGGGCGCCACTAGGAGGCTGTATGTCAACTTGACTTCTGGACAGGGGGTATTGATGTATTGCAAATCTGAAGCTATGACTTTTTACCATCTTTTGCGGATACCATCCCAAAAGAACGGATTAAGTTATAGACTTAATAGTACAGACTTCCGCAGGCATTGATATAAATCAAACTTATAAACAAAATTTCCTAGAAGATGCAATTTCACCCACTTTGATTCCATCGTCCTAATGCCACTCAACAACTAATCACAAGAAATTTCTCGCACTCATCGATAACAAATAAAGGTGGAGTATCCAGGAAGGCCTGCGTTATACTGTACCGTGTGCAACGAGTGGCTTGTATGTGTATCAGGGGAGCATTAAGAAGCTTTCCATGTGCTTAACCTTCCTACGGTCTTCAAATTAATTGACGCGGACGGTCTTCGGGTCAAATTTGACCCAATACTATATTTCCAGGGCTTAAGCTATGTTTTTGATTATTTTTTGCTATTCAGTGTTTTTATTCGATTATATGGATACCTTTAATAAGAAACAATGTTGTTTCAATAAGGATCCAAGTCAATTTATTCCAATTTCATATATTTTATAGATATGTTCATTGCTGGTGGCCCGTGGCGTTGTGGGTATGTGCGTCAACCCCAACCTCGACGTCGTAGGTTCGATTCCTTCTCTGAGCGACAAAAATAATTTTCACGACCCCACCTCTTTCGAGTCACTGACAATGCTCAAAGAGTATTTCCTGTCTAGAAAAAGCTTCTCAAGCTTGGCCGTTCGGAGTCGGCGTAAAACTGTAGGTCCCTTCCACTCGTAAAAGAACAATAGCACGCACAACACGAGTGGTTGCTGAGATGCTAGGCCCTGGCACTCTATGGGCTGTACCGCCACCCATATTATTAAATTATCATGGCTTTGATGGCATGTACTGCCGGAATGGACACCTTCCTCTAAAAGCTATTAATTGTTCATCAATGGTCACGTTTTGGGATGGACTGTAGAGCTTTGGTAATATTTTAAACCATTGATTCCACAAATCACGTACAGGAGCAAAAGTATCCAGCGATCTTCGCTGACTTCGAGTTTCCCTGCTTTCGAACCTTACAACTCACGATATTTTTCTGAAAGTCTTTAGATGCAGCGAATATTGGTCTTCCTGTTTTAGAATTCCAGAGACTCTCAGCGCTTTCGTTATTTGATTGAAAAACGCCAGCTAATATTAGCAATCCAATTAATGCAAGGTGTTCTACGTTATCAATTCCCAGCCATTCTTCACCATATATTCGCTTTCCCTCCGTGTTAGCTTAGGTAAATCTCGTACGTATCAAAGGAGGTGGGAAAAATAGTTCAAAGCTTGAAGTTTCTTCTTAGTTAATTTTTGAGCAAGAGTCACGCGTCAATCCAGGCACCAACCTGATCATATTTTCCTCCGAAGCTCTTCCGGCACTTCTTAAAAGAGAGGTTTTTGAATATTTTACTTGACCATTTTTGGACGACATCATTTCAGATGACGCAAGAGCATTTTCACTTATATCACTGTCTAAAAGAATCGGCAACCTCAACGTGATCTTCGAATTCAGAACATAATTCTTCTTCATCCGAAAACGCTATCAAAGACAATTCACTCTCGCTATCACTCATCGCTACGAAAAAAATTGTCGGATAACTAAACAAAGCACGTGTTCACTTTATGTTTACTGTAAACTGTATAAAAGCAGACTGAATCATACGCAGCGTGGTAATAAGCGATAAACTGGATCCCTGAAAAATGCTCCGTTTTCGAGATATGGGCGATAGCAACCGCGTATCTAAAATTGTGCAGTTTGAAAATAAATTTATTTGTAAATCCTTTGGGTCAAATTTGACCCGAGGGTCGTAGATGTATAAAAATGTGTATGGGACAGAGTCTAAAATATATTTTTTTAATTTTACGTTTATTATCTATACTATAAAAATTTGGACAAAGTCGCGAAACATCAAGTCCAAAAAAATGTAGTGTTTGCAAAAAGTTAAGTTTTTCGTGAAATGGGTCATAAATGACCCGAAGACCGTAGGAAGGTTAAGATTCAAGACAGTTCGACTGTAGAACTCACCGTCCGCAATCACTCGGACTCACCAGATCTACACTCAGGACACTCATCAACGTCATAGCAGTGCAATTGGCACAGAAAACGTATTAACCATACTGCCCGTGCAGTGCTCTGGCTAATTATAGCAACTCACATCTAGGGGTCTACTTTTTTCAGGAAGCCAACAGAATCAGAAGAAGTAAGCTTAAACCACTTGGGACAAGTGCAGTCAGTTGGCACTTTTCCCTGTGTGATTTTGCCTTTCTAGAAAAGAGGGCTTTTTACTGGCATTGAAACGGAAGCGGCTAAAATGGGTCTAGCGGTAAGCCAGGGAAAACCAAAGTACATGCTGTCATTGAGAAGGACACAAAACATCGACGTCTCAGACAGTGTAATAATGGACAGCAGAAACGTTGATGTAGTCAAAGACTTCCTCTACCTCGGCTCTAGGGTAAAAATGGACTCTGTACAATTCTGATTTTTTGGGCTCAAGAGGGAATTGACTAAGAGAGACATCTCTCGTAACACAAAACTGACTTTATGTAACACTCTGATCATCCTCGTTCTGCTCTATGGCACAGAGACATGGACACTATTGACAGCGGATGAAGAAGCTATTGGTCAGAAGAGCAAAAAGTTCTGTGTGTGATATTTGGTCCTATTTGCGTTGATGGCGTCTGGAGGAGAAGATTCAACCACAAAATGGACTGGCTGTACAGCGGCATGTGAGTTAAGCGTCTTCGGATCCATCGCTTAAGATGGCTAGGTCATGTAGAGCGGATGGACACCACAGCTCCGGCCCGAAGAGTTTTCAAAACCGAGCCATTGGGACGTCGCAACAGAGGACGTCCTCGCTAGAGATGGCGCACATAAGTGGAAAAGGACCTCAACCAACTTGGTATGCGCAGCTGGCAGCAACTGGTGAAAGATCGTTCTGGTTGCAGAGGCATATTGGCAGTGGCCCAGGTCCACCACAGTCACAGTAGAAGAAGAGAGGACACTGCAATAGCAGAGATGGATTTGATCATATTTTTTTAGTCTTGATATTATAAATTATGAAGGCCAGTTGCCGTAAGATCCGTTATAAATCCTATAATTTACATCACCCATTGGACCAAACAAAAATAACTAGTTGTTTCGAACCAAAAAGCAAAAATATTTGCCTTCAATCACTGGCTTTCATCTGGTTTCTCTAAGTTTCATCAAAAAGCAATCAGATACTGATTTAAGCCATAGACAAGAACTGTCCAGACCAACTCAAAGTACGCTGAAGTAGATCAACTCCTCGAAGAAACGAATCACTTCGCAATCAAACTCATCAAGTGGCTACCGTGCACTGAACAAATACCCCACTTACTCCCGTTTTCATCGAACAAAGAAGTCTGTAACCGAATGCCACTTGGCCACTCATCACATTCGCATCATTGTCTTCGCAACTTCAACAATCACGAAATTTATTGGGAAATTCCGCAAGAGTCTCGTGACTCACCAAAGAAGCATCACGACAGACGCCAACCCCCAAGTGTGCCGGAAATACACGAACGATGCTGAGTCGATTCTAAAATAAATCTCCGCACACTCTGCAATTGCTTCGGGAGCGTCGCACCTGAAATGATTCACAGCCACCTGGCAGGAGTGTGAGATGTTTTTTCCGTCGGTCCCAAAAATAAATGAAAAACACATGTCTGCTCTTGCCCATAACAAGAAAGACCCGCAGGTGCCCGGCGAGAGTTATAACCACCCCTGCCCCTGGAGAGCGGTGGCCATTCATAAAAGGTTTCCTGCACTTTCATCTTCGGAGGGTAAAATTAAAAAAGTTCAACAAACGATATTTATTGTTTCAAGGTACCTACGGCCGCGGCGGAGACTCGCAGACCAGGAGAGTGAATGAAATTCCTGCACCCACCCACGCTTGGAAGAGCTTTTCTCCCCAAAGGCTAACCCACCCACCCGGTGTCTGCAAGTAAGCTTTGTGGACAGACCCCAATGCTCTCTGCCCACCAAAGGGAGCAATACTATTTAATTTGTTCAATCAAAGCAACCCCCACATTCAAATCCAAGGACGATGATTGCCATGATAACTCTCCTGTCGGGCGCCCCTTCTCCACGCTTGCGACCAGGGCACGGAAAACCCACCGCTTCCTGTGATGTAGGTTTGCTTCTAATGAAGGACGCTCCCTTAGGCTGTGAGTTAACTATTCTTAGATGTACGCCGCAAGCAGTTCTGCTCAGATGAACACATTTCACAAGGATAATTCCATTTTGCTGCTCCTGGAGGCACAGATGTACATACGTAGTACAACAACTGCTGAAGGCCAGCCAGGGTGCAGGGCAAGGCGGGACTCTAACTCAGGTGCTTAGGAGCATGTTGACAGTTTTATCCGCTGCAAAGAAATTGCTTTTAAGGATGTTTACTTTCACTTGCGCCAAAAGGAACTAACTCTCCGCCTCCAACTGTGTGCGTCGGTGTCGGTGTGGTGGTGCAGAGAGTACCTAGCTGAGTCGACGTCGCCGTTGTGTTGGTTTGCAAAACTTCCGCGAGAGTTTGAGATGAAACGTCAGAAATTCTTGAGGGATTAGTTTAATACAATTTCCTGTGCTCGCTTGATGGGGGACTGGTGGCCTCTTCCTCGGATGAGGTAAAGGGCGACCTTATCTCGGGATTGGTGTTGAGATAATTAAATTTGTTATATATAGCGCTTTCACTGTGATGATGGTTATGGTGAAGAGTGTGCAAATTGAAATTAAAGGTTAGAGGAGTCGGTACGTTCTACAGAACTGCATTTACTCGGACAGTGCTCAAGCCACTGGAGGATTATTACTTAATCCGGACTGGTATTGGATTAAAACTGGTAAAATGCCCATCTTCCTTCCCAGCTTCCGAGAAGTCTAAATGCTTGTAAGACGTGTACAGACATTCAGAGATCATATAATCTTGTTCTTCTTAAGGGGTCGCTACAGTAAAGCATGCAATGAGAGATCTTCAGGGCACTTGTTCCTCCACTATCCACTCTAAACTCAAAAGAAGATGAAGATGGACTTGCCCCGCTCGATGTTTCAGGTCACTATCTTCGTGCAATAATCAATTCTCATTCCTTCTCTTAAACCACCTTTGGGCAGATGGTAATAAAGCCGTCTTATAAATTTGGGTGCATTTAAGTTATTTGTAAACATGAACAAATTGACAAATCCTTGTTTTGAGAAGCATTGCCAAATGTGCACGTTTGCCGGGTGTTTGACGCTCCGCTGGATTAATTTATTGGATTGTCTACTCCAGGTATGAGTGGTAGGTGCCCAAAAAAATGCTCCATCCGAACAAATGACGTTGTTCCAAACTCTGCCCAAATTCTCCTTGGCCCAACTGAGTCGTTTTCAAATAAAATAAATTTAAAATACTTCCGTCTCTGATACAAATTTAACACCCTTTAATTTGTTTTATTCAAAGCATCTTAGCAAAAGTATTTTTTTATCTGCTAATGCAAATGCCACTTCCAAACCGGTTTTCATAAACTTACACAAAATGCACGCTAGTCTTAGTCCAACGCCCTGTTGAAAGGTGTTCACTCAGGATCTGAACACAGGTGCTAGCCTCCACCGGCTTACCTCAAGAAACTCGGTCGAATGGGTTTTCCAAATCTTGGGATAATCCCCAGGGTTTTGGAGAACTATTCTTGGAGTGAAAAGCTGCTCTGTTGAGCCGCAGTGTCCATCTCTGACACTGATCAAGGGCAGACAAAGATGTTTACCCAGTTCAGCCAGGTTGTTGAAGTAGTAGGTAGGTCCTGTACACCTGTGTTTGAGAGGGTTTGTCTTCGCCTTTACAGAACACCAGCGTTCCAGTACAGAAAATTCTACACCAACGAAGTTTTATACAACAGGGCGAACCTGATACCTGTGGACTATTTTCTGGTGAAGTTGATTGAAGGCCACTGGTTAGGTCACAACTGCTTCGTCCCGTATTGCTCCATCTAGACAAGTACAGTCTCTTAATATAAGAATATAATAATAAAACATATTATAATATAGGTCGCGCTACAGCTCGTATATGGCTACGGACTAACTTGCCTCTCAGCAACCACTCGTGTTGTGCGTGCTACTGTTCTTTCACGATTGGATGGGACCTACAGTCTTATGCCGAACGGCTAAGTTGAGCAGCTTTTCCTAGACAGAAGTACTCATGTAGTTTTGTCAGTGACTCGCAAGAGGTGGGGCCGTGAAAATTATTTTTATTGCACAGAGTATTCGAACCGACGACGTGGAGGTTCAAGTTCGCTGTGGTCTACCGCGCATATTTACAACGCCACGGGCCATCACAGTGCAGTCTGTTACAAGTCGTAAATGTTATACCGCTCATCTACCGCATAGCCAGGTTATCTGTGAATGGTCGACTCAACCACGACCGTTCCGTCTCACATCGAGCTGAGAAAGGTCTCCTCCAGTTCAGTACGGCGGCGTGGCGGTATCGAGTTGACATGTTAGGGATATTATTCTGCTGGCTAGGGAGTGACGAAACTCTCTCCACGATTCCTTTATACCTCGGATGGTTCAGAGCCTCGTACGGTTACTGTTTTTGCAGCGGATTGGATAAATCTCGAAGGGCGTTTAGAGTGCCGGACAGCAATTTAGAAATTTCAAAATTCATCCAGTTTTAAACATTTTTGTCTGGTATGGAAGTTCGTTATGAATTACTGAATAAAAAAGAATTTAAGATCAAAAATATTGGTATGTGAAAATTTCCCTGCGAGTAGCCGATGAATGAAAGCCACTAAGGGCTTTCCAATCTTGACGTTGTTTAGCCCAAGTGATCTTGTTTTTAGTAAGACCCGGCAGTGAGTCGTGTCTTCTGACCAGTAGAGTGTCTCTCTTTTTTAGACCTAACCGCCGCATTAGACTGAAGAAACCACATGACAAGGAACGACTCGAAGTCACTTAAGCCGAACTGAGCATGTGGCTTTCTTGCGCTTTGGCTTTTTAAAGGTTGCGTCAAGTTCTTCGAAGCATGTAAGAAAGTCTACTTCATCGACTAATTGGGGTTCCTTGGTTTTCTAGGCACCAACGCCTTTTGGTACGCCTCGTCCATGGCACGTTTCTTTTGGTCACGTTCGCATCGTATCGCGGGTTTTCAGCAAAAGAGTTCTTCTTCTTCTTCTTGATTGGCGCTACAGTGCGGGGTGGACCTGGGCCTCAACCAACATGCCTCCCCAGCCAGCACGATCTTTCGCCAGCTGCCTCCAGTTACGCACACCAAGTTGGTTGAGGTCCTTTTCAACTTGTGTGCGCCATCTAGTGCGAGGACGTCCTCTGTTGCGCTGTCCCAATGGCTCGGTGTCGAAGACTCTTCGGGCCGGAGCTGTGGTGTCCATCCGCTCTACATGACCTAGCCATCTTAAGCGTTGGATCCGAAGACGCTTAACTAGGTGCATGCCGCTGTACAGCCCGTATAGTTCGTGGTTGAACCTTCTCCTCCAAACGCCATCAACGCAAACAGGACCAAAGATCGTACGCAGAACTTTTCTCTCAAAACAACCAAGAGCTTCTTCATCCGCTTTCAATAGCGTCCATGTCTCTGCGCCATAGAGCAGGACTGGGATGATCAGGGTTTTATACAAGCTCAATTTGGTGTTTCGAGAGATGGCTCTGTTACTCAATTGCCTCTTGAGCCCAAAGAAACAGCGATTGGCAAGAGTAATTTTGCGCTTGATCTCGGTACTGGTGTTGTTGTTCCTATTTACTCCGGAGCCTAGGTAGACGATATGACGCTCTGTCCGAGACGTCGATGTTGTGCGTCCTTCCGTGATGACAGCATGTACTTTGTTTTGCCCTGGCTTACCGCTAGACCCATTTTAGCCGCTTCCGTTTCAATACCAGCAAACGCCTCATTGACGGCTCGCTGTGTTCGTCCAATCACGTCAATGTAGTCCGCGTAAGCAAGCAGTTGAACGGACGGGAGCAAAAGAGTTAGCTGCCTTAAAATGGGTAGTTCAGTCAATTGCTCTTTGTATATTCTTGCGTGTGCTCAAGTGTCCAGTGTCAAAGCCTGACATTGAACAGTCCAGCTCTGAATCGTGCCACTACGAGGGAATGTAATGTGTTTCCACGGCGAAATGTTCGCACATCCATGGTATGTGATGCATGCCCTGAGTCAATAAGCAAATAGTCGCTTAAATTACGAATCAAAACAGGTGAAGACCCCTTAAATCCTCATTCTTTAGCTTCATCAGTAGCAGATTGTGGTCTGTCCCAAATGTCTTGAGTAAATTAAGCAAGTCTCTACACACCACAAGTTGGCGTCACCTGATTACAAAGATGTTTCATTGTCATACAGTTCAGTTGTATGTGCCTTATGCCACCTAATTTTGCTCTCATTCATGGATCGTCCCCATTAAGCATCGCACTCACCACTCAAGCCTCATCTCTGCAGAATTTCTATTCAAAAGCAAATGCATACATACATAAGTGTTTGGCTATTCTCCAAAAAACTCATTAAACTTCTCCCATCTCCGCAATAGTTTTCGATGCCAATAGCTCTCAAATTAATTCACCTCCCCAGTGCCCACAGCCTGTGGGGCTATCAAATGACCACTTCCTTTTAAGGCTTCCTATTCAAATTTTGACACTCGGCACTCACCCCTCCTGATACCGGGACGCACACACTCACAGGAGTACATCAGCCTCATTCCCGCAAATCCAATTAATTGTGAGTTCTGTGGTTTTTGTCTATTTACGTGACACTTGTCTCCGTTCACGGAGCGGAACACCAGTGTCGCCCACTTTGAATCAAATTATAACACCCACACACTTGTCCTGGTGGCGCCTTGAGACGCCGATGATGACGATGACGACGACGACGCCGGCAATGACTATATTTTCACTGCACACTGCTGTAACCTCATCGCCACTACATGGGCGCGTGTGTATGCATGCTTAGCCACATATGCTACATCAATATGTACTAGTATCCACAGCGAATTAATAATTAGTTTTCCTTCAATTACCCACTCTCTCACCCTTCAGAGACACACACAGATCTGCACATAAGTGGCCATGTACATGGCACATAGTGCACGTCAGTGGCACCCCTTCGCCTTGGATGGCTGCCATTAGAGCCGGCAAAAATCGATAATTTTCCATTAACAGGCAGTGAAATGGTTAATCCTAATGAGCACCTAATTTCCGCTTCTAATGGTAAATTTACGAAAACTTATCGGTATCCTGAATCACTATCCACCATCCACAGGGCCGGGCATGCACACCCACACAACTCATAATCGCCCTTAAATGTTGAATGGTGCATGGCGCCCGGTGCTGGAATACATGGACGGTTCCATCGGCGAGATGTATTCTTCTCCAAGGATTGGAGTGTGAACCGCTCTTCCTGTTGATCCATCACGCGTGACTGCCAGTGGGGGCGACGTACTCTCCGTGTTCCTGCTGCGATGGCGGAGCACTATTTGAGAACATCTTCGGGCGTGTGGTTGTTCGTCTTCTTTCGGGGCGAGAGAAAGTAAGCCGGCTGCGGTGCTGCCAGCACTTTCGGACCAAAAGCTGCGTCATCACTGCGATGAGTAGACAAACATTATGTGTGCGCGCACGATGACCCATCAATCATTTGACGAGATGCAGAGTTTATCCATAAATTACGTAAGTGCTGCTCCCGCTCCCTCCCACCGCCGCGTCGCAGGAAACGAATTCGAGCGGGTTTCAATAAACATGAGGAATTACGATGGAATAACAGATTTTCATTTTTATGAGTTTTGGAATTTTAAATATTTCATGAGGATTTATTTTGCGCACACATATGTCTACGGAGTGTGTGGGAGTGGGTATGGGTGGGTTGTGCTGATGAATAAAGATTTAAATTCTCGGCATTCCCGGCGTATATTGGGCTTTATTTCGGGCGGAAGATGGTGGTGGCTAGATGGGTATTGATATTAAATTCTGAATGCAGACGAGAGTATCGATGAACCATTGAGATTCGCGATGGATGAAATTCCCTTTTCTTTTAGGGTTCGAATATTTCCAAGAATGTAGCTTTGAATTTTATTTCCTTATTACCCCTCTTCGCAGAATAATCCATCCGATATAGGCGTGATGGACAAGAATTGCGTCCTCCTGGCCTCAGTGAAGTTACGGCAGCAATCGCAAAACTGAAGTTCAACAAGGCTGCTGGTGCCGATGGACCGCCTGCCGAGCTCTTCAAAGCAGCTGTTGATGATTCGGTAAGGTCATCTGTAAAATTTGCTCGGATGAATGTATGCCCGGCTGATGGAATCTGAGCATCGTTTGCCCGATCCTGAAGAAAGGAGACTTTCTAAACTGTACCAATTACGGAGGATAAGTCTCCTGAACGTAGCTTATAATATCTTTTCTGCCATCTGCAGTCTTCCTGGAACCATACGTCAGTAGCCTGATTGGTCAATATCAGTGCGGGTTCAGGTCAGAGAAATCCACTAATGACTAATTCACATTACGGCAGATCTTGGAAAAGACCCAGAAGTTGAAGTGGATACTCACCATCTACTCATCGACTTTAAGGCCGCATATGACAGTATTTGTGGAGACGAGATATAGAGTGCCAAGTTTTGGCATCCCTGCAAAACTCGTCCGTCTTGATGGACAACGCCCGTTGCATCCGTCAATGTGTTGTCTGAAAAGGCTTTAAACATGACGACGAACTTTCATGCGACGTTTGTTTAGCTAATTCTCCAGAAGATCGTGCGAAACTCAGATGTACACACGAGAGACACGGTCCACAAGTCTGTGCAATTGCTCGCATATACAGATAACATTGACATTATGAGAATAACTCAACGGCCTGTCGGTGGGCATTTGCTAGCATCGAGAGGGAAGCGCTTAAGTTGGGTCTTTCGGTAAATAAAGGTAAGACAAAGTACATGCTGCCTACAAAAAAAGGTCTATAAACATCGACCTCTTAGACAAAGTGTCAAAATAGACAGATACAGCTCCGATGTAGTTAAGGACTTTGTCTATCTAGGCTCTGCAATAAAATCCGGAAAGGACATCACCGCGGAGATAAAACGAAGGGTAACTATGGCCGATCGCTGTGTCTTTGGACTGAGCCGGCAATTGAAAAATAAAGCCTTTCGGCAAACCAAGCTGTCTCTACCATATATAAGACCTTGATGCTCCCAGCCCTGGTGTAAAGCGCAGAAGCATGGACAATGTCAAATGAGGCCGAAGAGAGGTTTGGTCGTTTCGGAAGGAAAATGCTTCGAATTATATTCGGTCCCGTCTGCGAAGAAGGAGTTTGGAGGAGAATACCGAACGACGAACTCTACGAGCCGTGAAACGACATTGGCCTAGTTGAACGAATTCGATTGTCTCGACCCAAACGGCTAGGACATGTAAAGCGAATAAATACTAACGCTCGGGCTCCGGAAGTCTTCGAGGCCAACTCTGAGGGACAACATGGTAGAGAAAGACCTCGCCTCCCATGGCGTAACCAGCGGGAAAAAAAAACCTCTGAACTGGAGGCGCCTACCCCAAGATCGCTCTAGGAGAGAAATGCTGACTGAGGTCCACGTCCAGACCAGACTGTAGCACCACTCAAAGAAGAAAATTACTTCTCTTAGGAGCGTAGGGCTTGTTCATGTCACTCGGTTGATTGTAGCTGTCTTTACACAATACTAAGTGAGTTGTTATTTGCCTAGTTCCATGAGTATAGATTGTCTCCAGGTAGCCTTGGGACGGCATCTAACTCTTTTGCCTTGATGGTTCTATTCATACGCCATTCTGGTAATGCTGTTGGCTTTTTTCCTGATGGTATGTCCGATCCATTTGCGTCCCTTGACCTGTATCACAGTTGATTGCTCTCTTGTCACCCATCACGCTCCTGAGGGCGTTTTTTGCCAGAATAATCGACACACGGTACAGAAACATTTGTTGATAAATACCTGTAATATCTGTGAGGTGTTGTTCGAAATCAATCAAGTTTTTCTACCGTGTATAAGCGTTGACTTCACACATGTGTTGAATATTCTGAGCTTCGTGTTTCTGGGAACTCCTCCATATAGATCCTAGCTGGCCGAATGCTGCTCCTACTTTTCGAAGTCTGCTATCAACATCTGCTTCTGGCCCTCTATCTACTTATTCGACGGGCATTCCTCCGATTGTAAAGAATCCTTTGTTGCAGGTGCTGATTCTAATGGCCTTGGTCTTCTAGATATTTATCTCCAATCAGGCGCATCGTGCTAATCTTTTGCGGTGTTCTAATTTAGCTTGGATGTCGCTGATTGTATGTTTGAATCTCAGATGTTGAAAGTGGAAGTGGGAATCCTTGCTACAATAAGTTGCTCTATACCTTCTGTCGAAAAGTGTATTTCTAATCCGAAGTGACACATATAACGCGTTTTCACTACAACCCGGTTCCCGGAAATTTTCTTAAAACGCTACTCTTTCAACGCGATTTTTACGAACATTTTTTATTGCAGCCTTTAGATAAGGGCATAATAGCAGCATTCAAAGTTGACTACATTCGGAAATCCTTTGAGTTAATATTAGAGAAATAATGGAGTCAGTAAATATTACGGATAAGGAAGTCTGGAAACAATTTACAATTTTAAATTGCGTTGAAATTGTTGATACGTTACTTTAAGAAATTCGGCGTTCAACACTAAAAGCTTGCTGGAAAGCACTAATACCGGAAATAGACGTTCGGGGAACTGTTTCTACACCAATAGAAGATGAACATAGTGAGATTGGCGCATGTAGTAAAAGGTTATGGATTTGATGAAATAACAATGGCTGGTATTCAAGAATTAATTGCGGACGACGAAAGAAACGAAGTAGATTCAGTGGCAATGACAAAAAAAATCAACTGGAAATAGCTCTGACGATCTTTCCGATGTAGAAAATAAAAACGTTTCACTAAAACATATCGAGAAAGCTTTAAATGTGGCAAAGCAGTTGGATGAATGCATTTTGGAGAATAACCCTTCAAAACAATTTATCTCCCTATCAAGAAATGTATAAGGATTTGCGAAATAAGGGCAAACAAACTTCAATGGACGATTTTTTCAAACCAATAATCGTCGAATGGATGCCCGAATCCGATAGTCAAGCTCAGATTTTGAACTAGTACGAACAAAACGTTCGAAACAAATCATACTAAGTGACGAGGAGGAGTAGAAAGTTATAGTTCTATTTTGGCTTTAATTTATTAAAGCTTTCAGCGTGAATATTTTACGCAGAATTGAAATTTTTGTCGTATGTTATGATATCATATGTATGTTCTTATGACTCAACAAATAAATGTACAAAAATATATTAAGCACGTATTTTTGCAATCGAGTTAAAGTCTTCTACAACGTGATTTCCTATAATGCGCAGCTTTTCAGGAACCTGTTGACCGCGTAATAGGAGGGTTACCTGTACTCATACATTTATATGTTAAACTAATTCTATTGACGTTTTATGATAATTTATTATGTTTTTTTTTTTATTCATGTCGACATATTTAAATACAATATTTTAATACAATAATTAATAATTTAAATTAAAACAGAAGAATAAAAATTAAAAATTTTTGAAATGAATGGGCATAATTCTATAGTCCACAATGAAGAGATCCATCTGTTAGAATATACGCACATTAATGTTTGTGGGTTGAGACACAGATTTTCAACATGCATTTCAACGAGGTAGAAGTTAAAGTTATAAATTTGTATTTAAAAGAACTCTGACAGTTGACTAAAAATATATTGTTTAAGCTCCTATGTGCTAGTTTCCTTATGTGTATCGGAAATCTTTTTAAACGACCTAGGTGCTGTCGTATTATAGAATTTAAAACAGCGGATGTCTTTAGAGAATGGCGTATTGAGCATAACCATATTTTTTGTGGGCAGTGCTCCTTTAAAAGTATATTTTTCGAATAACAGATAATATATACTTTTTAACGTTTGCCACGTGTGCCTTCCATGCTGTATTATTCGTTTAGCAGTTTAGCAAAGGCTGTAATATTGGCAATATTTTTTTATTGAAACAGTGAGTTCACACATATCAAGAAGAACAATGGACCAAACACCACATAAGGTGACGCGTTGAATTAAGTTGGACAAATACGACGACAGCCAATTGTGAACAACGCCTCTTAAGACTGCTCTTTGTAAATTAGAAAGATATCATGATCATGGTTATGGTCACCTGGTCAAAGGGTTTGGTCATATCTATGAACAGTACTAAGATCGAGTTGTTGGTTTGTCACGAAGAAAAACGACTAAAGACGCTTTCTGCCCGAAACTTTAGGTTGCAAGCTAATGATCTTGCATCATTGGTCATGAGAAGAAAGCTTGTATTGGTATGTGTAATTGTTATGGAAAAACGGTTAAGTCGGTCGAAGAGTACTGATCGAATGGCTGTTATTGGTATTCAAGACAAATTATACAATTCCACATGTGCTCATGTCCCTACCGACAACAGAAGACCTTATCATGGATTTTAAAGCCACACACAGAAGCATTCATCGCAAGGAGCTATTCGATGTTGGCTATGAGTCATTGAGGAGAACACCAAATGCAATTTGAGGTGTAAGAGACCTTGCATCATTCACCACAGAGGACAAAACCTTACGATCGAATGGCGCAAATTTAAGTTAGGAAATGAGATTAAATACATCAGGCCACAGGTTAACTATACAATGCAATACAATGGCAATTGGTAATCGTAGCTTCTTCGGTTTGTCGAACAAACTGGTAACAAAACTCGAAGTACCAGAATAAATATCTACAAAATATACCTTATTCAGACAGGCGAAGTGTGTATAAGGTCCAGTGTTAGCCCCGGTCAAATTATTTATGAGTCCCAGAAGCTTAAAAAACGAGTTATATAGAAAATAAATGAGCCGCAACAAAAGTTTAAAGTTTTTAACACAATGCCTCCTTATGTGAACAAAAAATTAGTATATTTTTCGTTGCTGAAGATTTTAATACAACACTGAATCAATCGACTCAAGAATAGTCCATTACCAGGCAGCAACCTACAATTCCGTCGGCAGACCAGCTAGGGCTTCTGTGATGAAGGCTTACAGAATCAGCTCTCACCGTATCAGCGCTGAAGACCTTTCATCTGCAAAGGCAGGCAATGACAGAGGATGTGCTCTGCACAGGCACAGGCGTGGCAGAGGGTATCTACGCTTGAACCAATCACATTTAAGCGTTTGCCAAAGGTGTTGTCGTCCTACCAGGCGCAGATAGTCCGAACGTAAGTTCAGGTCTAGAGAAAGTTTCCCCTGATCCTTGTCTTACAAACCCATCATCGAACTCACTTTCAGCGATTCCTTGGAGTCTTGGGACCCATATGAATTCCAGTGAATTTTGACTGCCAATTAAATTTAGAGAGGATTTGCAATACTGAACTATCGTGGAAGTGGTGAGAGGGTTGACTAAGACCTTAAGCACAGCCTAACTGTGAAATCTAATGTTGTCGCCTTATACGAAAACACCATCATCAAGTCAGCTGTGGTGCAACCAATCCCTAAACGTGACAAAGACAAAAGCATCCCGTCAAGCCTCCGATCGATAAGTCTTCTTCCTTGCATCAGCAAGGTCTTCGAAAAGATTGTCATTCGAGCCCTGAAAACGTGGGTCGAGGACAACAATATTATACCGGACAACCAGTTTGGTTTCAGGGCAGGGCATTACACCACACATGCCGCGTCAAAACTGGTATCCGACATTCAAAAAATAAGAAAGAATGTACGGGTGTCTGTCTGATCGACTTAGAGAAGGCGTTCGATACCGTATGGTTAGAGGGCCTTTTCCTTAAGCTCGTTAGACTTGCCTTACATAAACCATTGCTATACATGAAATCGTTAAAAGTGGCGGTGTAACTTCTACCACAATTTTTAATATCAATAATGGGGCTGTTGGTTCCCCGATATTGTTTGCTATATTCACTGCAGATCTCCTAAGGTCAATACCGCATCTAATCGCTACGCCGATGACTTAGTGGCGTACAGATCAGGTCCTAAGGTAGATATCATTAATCGTGACTTCGACAACACGTTGAAATATTGCGATGACTGGAAGCTGCTTATCAACTTTCAGAAATGTGAAACTATCCTTTTTCGTACACCGCTGGCCAAGGCCTCAAGGGATACACGCGTAAACTGGAAGAAGTTCGCCATAGTTGACCCACAGGGTCAGCCGCTAGCCGTGAAAACTGTAGTTAGATATCTTGGCATATGGTTGGATCATTTTCTGTATTATGACAAACATACAGAGAAGGCGCCGACCAACGCTAGAAAAACCTTTGCTGTGGCAAGGAAGCTGTTTTACAGCAGCCAACTTGATACCAGGGTGAAGGTAATCTGCTACATGACCCTGATAAGGCCTGTCATGATGTATGGTTGTCCCCTGTGGTTCAACGTGAGTCCTTCCCAGATGGAAAAGATGAGGGTCTTCGAGAGACGGTGTCTTAGGACTTGTCTCCGGTTGTATCGAACACCCGAGTCTGAGTACAAGAAGTACTATCCTAACGAGGTCCTGTACAACAGGGCAAACGTAAAAAGGATAGACAATTTTATTATTAAATTAATAAGAAGTCGCATTGCAAGAAGTACGAATTCTACCAACAGCAAAGGTGCGCCACAACGGTTTTGTTCCACCAGAAGCATTCCTCTATTTGGATTCGATCGGCCTGATCCAGGACACGGAAGGATGTCCTGTAATCTACCACGCGGTACGCCGAACAGTTGACATGCGACTCCTGTACGAATCGGATGTCGTCCGCGAACACGAAGATCTCCTCCGGTTCAGTAGAGCGATCCCCGCTCGAGACAGGAGAGAGAGTGATAAGGAGCGGCACTTCTTTTGGTGGTTACACCAGAATCAGTCTCCGCCGTCGCCCGCCCCTGCCTGAAAAATTATAATTTGTGTAGTGGATTAACGGCCCACTTACTTAGATTTAAGGTAGATTTAAGACAAAAAAAAATATAAGAAAAAATAAAACGAAATAAAAAAAAAAAAGTCGCACAAGGGCGTGTGTATTATATATGTTGCGCATATACATAGCACACGCTCTTGTGTACATGTCCGTAATGTTACGGATATAGAGTAAGTTAGGCTAATATTCTGCTAAGTTAATTAATTTTTAATAGGTTACTAAGGTTTAGGTTAAGTACCAATAAGTACGTCTAGAGCGCCAAGTTTTTTCCATAGTTTTCTTGGCCGTAAGTCTAAAAATAATAAAGTTTGTCCTAAGGACTAAAAAAAAAACAAAGTTGATAGCTTAGACGCCGAAAGGCAAATATATAAGTTACATAGATTAGATTATTTTAGAGTACCCGCGAAGGGTCAGTAAGATTTAAGAACATGAATTGTTAGATATTAAGATAGATTTTAGTCATTTTTGTCTAGTATAAGTCATTCCAGAAAAAAAAAGTAAATAAAAATGGAAAACAAAAAAAAAAAAAACACCATCATCATCAAAGCAAAATCCATTTGTTTTAGAAACATACATATGAACATATTCTGATTGTTATATGCTCTCAACTCCCAAGCGTCAATGATGCACAAATTGCGAAGCATATCATACGAAGTTTGCTATGAGCGATCAGCATCAGTTGATATTTAGTTATCGCAATGTGGTGAGCACGTTTTTATGTATTTTTTTGCCCATAATCACTTTTCACATGAAAACTTAAATGTCGCTACCAAATATAAACAAGAAAAATTACTCTTATGATGCTCATGTGCTGTGAGCATTAGTTTTGTGATCGCAATTTGTGACTCACAAGCCACCACACTCTTTCCAGGTTGTTGTGGCTAGTTCATGTGTCTAGCCGCAAATATGGGCTGTGTTTGTGTACTGTCGCATTCCGGTAGCCCCACATACTCTCGAAATAGTAAAACGCCGCGCCGCTTTAACGCGACCACATATTTCTCTAGAGAAGCATTGACGACCGTAAAAAGTCATTGAAATGTCCACAATGTCTGGAGCGGATAACGACGTAACGACACGATTAGGTGAACACAATCGCGTAATGGGTTTGTTATCTCTTACATTAGTTAAATGTGCGAATTATTTCCAGGAAGAAGACACACTCACATTTTACCCATATGACATAACGCGGGTCAAAAAGAACGTAACGAGCAAACAGAAAAACTTATTAATGTTTAAGAGAGGAAAAAAAAAACACGACGGTAATGGAGGAATGGAGCGTCGGATCGGGTTCGCAGAAGGCCGTCCATGAGTGCAAATTGAGTGAGGGTAAGCCCATGAAATATAACGATGTTTGGTTCACATGGTCATGGATTTTCGAGTTCCATGCGACTAATAAATGAATTGATTGCGACATTTTCACATCGGATATCACTCGGGATGGTGGAAAATGGACTTTGAAGAATAACTCTCATTCACTCCCTTAAACTGAAATTCTGGAATGAATTGGAACTTTTGCATCAGCTTTTAATAGGTACATGGGGTTTGATAATGTTTCCTAAAGACGGAGAAAGTGAACGCCACACAGGGGCACAGACAGACAGATTGTGACGAGTTACATATTGTAAGGTTATAATTTAAGTAAAGGTCACAAGTTGTAGACAGCTGGACATGTCCCATCAATGCCGTACATTAAATGACAATTTACATGGGTAAAGGCGATAGGCCGCTAGCGATTGGCCGCTCTATAGTTTTCGACCATTGATCAAACAAAATCATACTTCGGCACTAACGTTACTTTAGCTGTAGGCGGTGCCTATTAAGAAAATCAAATTTAAATTAAATAAAAAAATATCAAAACCATTTTCGCAACACTTTGAACAAAGTTGCCAATGACGAAAGTTTAAGAGTATATAAAGGACATACAAACAATCAAAAATTGATTTTTATATACAGTGGCAAGCAAAACTAAGAAAGCAATTGATAAACAAAGCCCTCTCTCGAACATCCAAGGTAACGCTTTACAAGACCTTAATCATCCCAGTCCTGCTATATGCCGCGGAGGCATGGACTCTGTCAAAAGCGGATGAAGCAGCTTTTGGTTGCTTCGAGAGGAAAATTCTTCGGGTGATTTTCGGTCCCGTCTGCATAGATGGTGAGTGGAGGAGGAGATACAACGACGAACTATACGGGCTGTTCAGCGACATCGACTTAGCCAGAAGAGTGAAGATCCAACGATTGAGATGGCTAGGTCATGTAGAGCGGATGGAAACCAATGCTCCGGCCCGAAAAGTCTTCGAATCCACCCCCGAGGGACGGCGCAGTAGAGGAAGACCGCGACTCAGGTGGCGCACGCAAGTGAAAAGTGACCTCAACCAACTATGCGTGCGAAACTGGAGACAGCTAGGTTAGGTTAGGTTGTAGTGGCTGACTGCTGCAGAGCAGTCACACTTAGGCCAGAATAGGCCCATTGTGATACCACGCGGATTGACTTCTCCTAACGCTGGAACCAGTTGGTGCTGCTGATGAACCGATTTAGTTGGCCAATGCTGGCACTTTTTAGCTCGTTACGAGAGACAGCTAGCTAAAGATCGAACTGGCTGGAGACGCTTGTTGGTTGAGGCCCAGTTCCACCCCGGACTATAGCGCCACCTTAAGTAAAGTAAATTAGGCAAGCAAAACTCATTGTACTACAGTTTGACGTCGGAAAGCTTCAATCGCAATCGATAGCTAGGAACTTTGCCGACCGAGTCTTCCTTAAACCCTCTGAAAGTTTGACGCTGCCTGCACATTCAAGAGATTAAGAATGGAAATGCTGAGTGGAATGTGCTGAGCTTTACTACACCTCTAACAAGAAACCCATGGTTTGGCGACGAGTGCAGGCAGGCACATGCAGCCAAGCACGAAGCCTACAAGGCAACGCTGCATCGAACAACGAGAGCTGTTCGTGAGCTCTACGAACAGAAGAGAAGGGAAGAGCACCGGCTTCTCAGAAAGAAAAAGAAAGAACATGAGAAGCGCGCGGTCGTGGAGATGGAGAGGTGTTACGAGAGAAAGGATGTCCGAAAGTTTTACCAAAAGGTAAAACAAGTATCCGCAACATATATACCCCTCGGACCGAAGCCGGCAGGGACGAAAATGGACAACTAGTAGTAGAATCGCAGTCGATGCTGAGAATTTTGAAAAATCACTTCTGTAGACTGTTAAACGGCGATGACGACAAAAATTCCGCTGTCAGACAGAATGTTTCACTCAATTTGGATGATGGTGAACAAGAATTCCGCCCCCCAACTTAGACGGAGTCAAGATAGCGATATCAACACTGAAGTCGAACAAAGCTGCTAAAGCGAACGTACTGCCGGCGGAACTGTTTAAGGCAGATGGAGATGATCTGGCTGGGCGCATGCTAAGTGCAACATCTGTAGGATATGGTCGGAAGAAAGCATTCCCGATGTGTGGAATTTCAGCGTTGTTTAGCCAGACTACAAGAAAGGAGACCGCTTTGACTGCGCCAACTATCGAGGGATCAGTCTCTTCAACATCGCGTACAGGAACCTCTTTTCCGTTTTGTGGGAGAGAAGGAAATCTTGGTCAACAATTCGATAGGTCATTAGAAACCTCAGTCGGATCCACCAGTGCGGTTTCTGGCTTGGAAAGTCCAACATCGACCAAATCTTCGCATTACGGCAGATTCTGGAAAAGACTCAAGAGATGCAGATCGACACCCACCACCTATTTGTCGATTTCAATGCCGCATATGACAGCGTGCATAGAGACGAGCTATACAGCGCCATGTCTAGTTTTGGCATTCCTGCCAAACTCGTCAGGTTGTGCAGGATGACGATGGAGAACTCTCGCTGCTCCATCAAGGTCGGTAACGAACTCACCGAGACCTTCAATGTCAACAAAGGTTTTAGGCAAGGCGACTCGCTGTCATGTGACTTCTTTAACATCATACTTGAGAAGATCGTGCGAAACTCAAACGTAAACACCAGAGGCACGATCATCCAGAAGTCCGTTCAACTGCTTGCTTACACGGACGACATTGAGGTGATTGGAAGAACACAGCGAGCCGTTAATGAGGCGTTTTGAAGCAGAAACGGCAAAATGGGTTTAGCGGTAAGCCAGGGAAAAATAAAGTACATGCTGTCATCACAGAAGGACGCACAACATCTACCTCGGCTCTGGAGTAAACAGGGAAAATAACACCAGTACCGAGATCGGTTCTTTGGGCTCAAGAGACAATTGAGTAACAGAGCCATCACTCGAAACTTAACAAAACACTCTGATCATAAATGTCCTGCTCTATGGCGCAGAGATATGGGCGCTATTGCAGGCGGATGAAGAATCTCTTGGTTGTTTTTTTGTTGATGGCGTCTGGGGAGGAATTTTCAACCACGAACAGTACGGGCTTCACATCGGCATGCACCTAATTAAGCGTCTGCGTCTCGCTAGGTCATGCAGAGCGGATGGACACCTGGTTGAGGCACAGGTCCACCCAGGACTATAGCGCCAATCATAGAAAAAGAAGAAGGGTAGCAAAATGTGATACATAATTTCAGTTATTGTGGGTTTTCGTCAATAAACGGAACCGTGGTTTCTCACAACGGATTCGGCCTAGTTGCTTATTTAAATCTTAATATTTAGGAATTTAAATGAAAGAAATAGTACAACAACAACTGCGGGAAAGAAATAAGAAACAAGCGCATGATGGCTAAGCAAATGTTCGATTGTGTCGGTTTCTTCCTCATCGCTGCAGCTCCGGCAGAAATAGCTGAGTTCCTGACTACATTTTCGGAACATTGGGTCGATCGGACAGTGTTCTGTTATCACACGAATCACGGATTGGTTTTCGGTCTAACGCCAGAGGTTATTATTTGTTTTGCCGATATTAAGCTCTGGTCACCTTAATTTTGTCGTCTGACAATCAATTATTCTTGCAAGCCAAAACGAGATGGCATCTTTTCATACAGGTGTACCAGCATGAAGTGAGCGTCAAGATACAAATGTCTCGATAGTGAACATTTGTTGTGAACGAGGCCTTATTTTGTTTGTTTGTTTGCTATGACATCTGTGAAATATACTTACCATAGTATACATCAAGTCATTGAACAGACAAGATCATATTTTTTCATCGTGTTAAAAAAGTCGAATTTTGTACCAGAAAGTGATGATTTGCGGAAAGCATTAATTTTTGGTTTTCATTTAAAGAAAAGTGCTACAGAGTCGCATCGAATGCTTGTAGAGGCATATGGTGATCATGCTCTATCAGAAGCAACATGCAAAAGATGGTTTCAACGGTTCAGAAATAATGATTTTGATGTGAGAAATGAAGAACGTGGAAGACCACCAAAAAAGTTTGAGGACGCCGAATTGCAAACGATATTGGATGGAGACGACACTTTGAGTCAAACGCAAATGGCAGCAATGTTAAATGTTGCACAACAAACAATTTCTGACCGTTTTTACTTTCCCATTAATAATTAGTGTCTTATTTTCAAAAAAAAAAAAAAAAAACGATCACTTCACACCGGTACACCTTTGATATAATGCACTGATCGGTGGTTGCTGTGACGATTGAGCTGTGGCCAACAGACTTTTTTAACTGGTGGTGACTGATGGATCTCAGTGATATTACAGCCTCCTATTCACTACAGTGCAGCCTGGCTGTCTACTAAGATGATAATATTTGATGGTGGGATATATCAGCTAGTTTCTCTATTGCGAGGATCTTCGCTTTGAAGAGTCTAATCGATTCCTGTTTATGCAGTGTCCATCCGTCGGCTTAGGTGAAGAGGGATTTCGAGTATACACGGCGTTCTGACCTTGTTCATCTTATTCTTGCTTTTCGGCATAGAACTATGGACAATATCAGAAACAGATGATCTCTTTTTGAGGAGACTTTTGCGTAAGTTCTTTCTAGCATTATTGCACCTGAACTGTTCGTTCGCGTTGCACAGCGACATGAGTGCGTCTACGGATCTGTAGCCTAATGTGGCTGCGCCATGTAGAGTACATCGGCAACTTATCTCCGGCCCTGTGAGCTACGCAAGTAAGTCGTCCACATCTAAAGTAGAACAGAAGTGGAAAAGTACCTTAACCAATTTGGGAAACGGCAGGCGAAAGCTGAAGAGACTTGTTGGGCGACGGTGGCATTATTGCATCTGTCTGCCCATACCTTCTGTTATACCAGGAATTCCATTGCTTTCTTCTTCTTCTAATGGCGCTACAGTCCGATATGACAATGGGCCTCAGCCAACAAGCTGGCACGATCCTTAGCCAGCTGCCTCCAATTTCGCACTCCACGTTGTTTGAGGTCCTGTTCAACTAATGTGCGGCATTGCCTTCGTTGTCATCCTCTATTGCGTTGTCCCTCTGGATCAGAGTCGAAGACTCTTAGGGCTGGAGCAGTGTTGTTCAAGCGGTCAACATGGCCTAGCCATGGTAGGCGTTGAATCCGTAGACGCCTGACTTTTGCCATGTCAAACAGGCAAACAGGACCAAAGATTGAACGCAGGACTTCTCTCTCGAAGAGACCAAGTGCGTCTCCATCCGCTCTTGAGATAGTCCAGGCTTACGCGCCATACAGCAGGACAGGGAGTATCAGGACTTATATAATGTGCGCTTGGTCTTTCGAGAGAGGGCTGTGCTACTCAATTGCCTCTTAAGCCCAAAGAAACAGGGGTTAGCAAGAGTTATTTTGCGTTTAATTTCGGTGCTGATGTTGTTCGTTCTATTCAGTCCTTTACCACCTCGAAGTTGTAGCTGCCTACGGAGACTTTCTGACCGAGTCTTCGATGTTGTGTGTTCGATGTTGGCGCGTGAGTTGTGCACGTATGAAGTTGAAAAATCACATAACTGCTCGTCGTCTTGAGTTAAACCCTTTTCAACATAGAAGGTCTCGGTGAGTTAGTTACTCACTTTGAAATATATATATAAGCCGTCATATAATGGGTCTTTGCAGTGTGCAAACGAATAGAATTTATTCTCATCACTCGAATGTCTGGTACATTATTAGACTCTTATCTCGGAGTAAAGAGTCAGAAAATCAGTCAGTCCAGTGAAGCCAAAGGAAGCCACACAATCCCCATTCTGATGAGGCAGTTGTGGCTCCCAAAACATTCGATTCCCTCTTCACATTCAGAGACTATGTGTGCAGTTATCCCCGTACATACTGGGCGTTTGGACACACATACGAGTGTATGAAACCACAAGAGTCATCGCAGCCGCAGCACCAGCACCAGCAGCCCAGCACAACTGCAGAACGTTGCGAATCGATTAATCATCGAGAATTAAATGGGATCAACAACAATAGTGCATAATTGTGCTGAGTATAATTCTCCTTTGTTATGCCAAAACCAACACCATATACAGTTGGGCCCCGATAGCAAACGCAAACATCTCGCCCGCCACCACGCTTCGCGCGAACTCTCAAGGATCCTCCACGAAAGCGCTGCTGGCACCTGAATAGAACAAAAGCACATTGTGCCACATTATATAACGACGTCATGGCCATGGCGGTGAATGTGCCGAGGACGGTGATGGGCACATTGACGGCGGTGGCACTTAGGGCGTTATGAGCACGAGTACATTATACGCGCGTAATGTACTCCGCTCGTATACACATACCTACGTACTGCCTCTCGTGACATCAAATTGGGATTTTTATGGGGACATTTCAGTATCAGGTCCACGCGGTTTTTGCGAGATGGTCATAATGCCTTTCTTGGCGTGCGGATGTGTTGGTATTGGCTGTGTGGCTGTTAGCCTTTTTAAAGTACATGCGAGACAATCTTAATGATCCCGCCTACACACACCGAACTGCGAGCGGGCGCAGGGAAGCGCGTGTGTATGTGCATACATGGCCTGAATCGGTTTTAGAAATCCGTCATGAAATGGAATTTATTGTGACGTTTTTATGTTTATCTCTTCCTCCGTCTCCGGCTGTCTTTGTATACATCCATGGTCCTCCATGTCATTTCGTTCGTTTGTTGTTCTTTCGTTTCTGTTGCAAATATGGTTTTTTTTTTGTTTCTTTTATGACTGGTCTTTCGAGAGTGTAATCGCATGGGTCGCTTTTGTATTACCCCTTGCGGGCTTGGTTGCGGACATAAAGTTTTGTGGGGAGGAATGCAATAGTGACGCGCTGGTGATCGCATAAAGAAGCGGCTGCGTATGATTCAATGCCCTCCCGCATGAGACACGTTTTGCTCATATTTATCAAGCTTTTATGGATATTTATGATAGTTACTTGGAGCCGCAGCTGGATTAGTTCAGAGGGCTATTAAAAATTCAGCGATAGCCACTCTAGTGTAATTAGTTATGTGCCATAGAGATACATCATTTTAACCGACACGCGATGAATATTTCCTTTCCTTAATCCTGGTTGGATATTAACAATCGAAACTTCAGCGCGATCTGATCGTTGAAATGCGTACATCCGAACTAATATAACTTCACCTGTTTCACAATAGCTTAAAGTAGAGTGAGTACTTACTTACTTACTTACCGGTGCCCCATGAAGGGTCAGAGCTTGAGCAATTGTTGCCTTCCATCGGTGACGGTCTTTGGCGCGCTGCTTCCAGATAGCAAGGCCAAGCTGTCCTACATCCGCGATGACTTGGTGTGTCTACCGAAAAGTTCGAAAAATAAGTTCCTGATTTCCTTGTTTCTATTAGTGTATCTATAAAAAAGCAACCTTTTTTTCTATTACTGTGGAGGGAAAATCTACGCATCCGCATATTTTCTTAATATAGTAACCGCAGTACAGAAAGTGACGCTGAAGTAGTGCGAAAAAATTGATATTATAGAAAACGCAACTCGTCCGCACTTCATATATTTTGTGACTATTTCAATCCGAACGGAATGAGTTGCGCATTTGGAGGAAAGAAATATGAGTGGTTACAACAAAAGTAAATTTTAGAACAAGAAACAAATGAAAAGTATCCATGATTTTTAATACAAATATAATTTCGCTTGCTGCTTTTTTCTCGTGCTTAGATTTATTCTCAGGACATACATATTCTTCTAATAGCCTCTTAAAGAACAACAAAAAAAAATGTCGGTTATACCACGACCAAGAAACCGATGGCGCACTCAATTGGAAATGTACCTCAACCAACTTGGAGTGCGGAATTGGAGGCAGCTGGCTAAGGATCGTGGCAACTAGACAGGCTTGCTGGCTCAGACTACGGTTCACCCCGGACTGTAGCGCCATAAGAAGAAGAAGAAGAATAAGCTCAAGCTACGGTCTTGTCTGCAATGATGGAATTTGGAGTAGAAGATTCAGATATGAGCTGTGTTCGCGCTCGGTAGCGTCATGAGTTTGGTCAGGTATTTATAGATAGATCCATTGTCAACGCCTGGCTAGGCCATGTAGAGCGCATGGTCAACATAGTTTCGGCCTAAGGGTCTTCGACTCCGAATTTGTGAGAGAACACAACGGAGGACCCCTCCGTCAAAGTTGACACACCCAGGTGAAAAAGGACTTCAATCAAATTGGCGTGTGAAATCTGAAGAGGGCAAAGTTTGTACCCTTTGGAGCGGCTTCTTGGTTGTATTTTTTGGTGACCTTTTAATTAATCGTTATTCCTAATTGAAACCTAACAGCTACGATCGATACGTAGCTAAGATCTCTATATAGAGATCTCTAGACAACTTTTGCAACTTAAAGAATGCAAGGTGTCCAGATTTAGAAACGTCTTAAAATGTTCCTACTGTGTCCAGTTCCATAAATTAATGTCGAGATAAAGAATTCAAGCTGCTTGTCGCCACAAGTCTACAGGAAGCAGAAAATCTTTAAAAATGTTACCCAAAGTTTTTTTTCAATTTCAACGGTGCCTGCAGAAATGACACTACACTCTAACAACAATGCAGCAGCACTGTCGAAAGTTAATCTCGACTTATCGCACATTTGAGAAGATTACAGGAAGTGTACTGCGTTCAGAGGCCGTCAGTGGGAGCGACTGCACACAAAGCATTGCAGCACGTCTCAAATCTGCGATTTATCACAGCCTCCCGCTGGGAGCACCTCATTTATCTCGTCTACGGGCTTGCAAATATTTTGTATCTCGCACTTGTTGTCGTGTTTCTGTGAGACATTCAGTCTGTGTTACGTATCCGAACACAAAGTTATTACCATACTTACAGCATTAATTTACTTCACTTCCGTTCGTTATCAGGGCGGCCCTGCGACGCTCCGCCGAGGGAAATGGGCTGGTACTTGCCGCCCACTGCATACCGTCGACTGAGACGAAACAATAGCGCGTCGAGAAATTTCTCTCTCATGGCTAAAGCTTTAAACAATCGATGCGACGGAAACAGGAAAGCAAAAAAAAAAATAAAAACATTAATTCACTTAGTCTCCTCTGCCCCCATGTGCACCTCCTCCACACATTCGGACTCCGACGCTGTCTCATCCTTCCGTTCGCCGGCGGCGACAATTCTGTATGTGTGGGCTTAACACTACTTGGATGTGTGCAGCGCCCCAACGTCGCGTCGCCTTATATATGCATACACACATAAATGTAAAGGCAGAACCTTAAACCGATCCGCAGCCCTAAATTAATTCCGCGCGGATTTTTAATTAAAATTGCTAATGACTTTTTGTAGTCCGTAATGTCTTGTATTAAATTAAATTTCTCATATCGCGTACATTGCTTCCTGGGTGTAGTGATGTTCGCCTTCTTCTTCGCCCACAGCCTTCGGTTCTGTTTGGTTTTGCTGTTTTTTTGTGCATTCTTTGAACGAACATTTTACAAACTTTTCGATACGTCAGTGAGTGTGACCACAGGGAACTTTTGATAAGACTCAATTGTGTATGCTTGCGGCACCCTAACGTGCTAATTGCTCGAGCTGTATACACAGAGGCGATACATTCTCTGTGCTTGAAGCGGCAATGAATGAATCCCACTCATTGTTTAGGAGATACGTTAAATTGAACAAGATTTTTGTTTTCAAGCAAACGACTCGTGTGATGATGCCATAGGTCAGAGCGCGGTGGGTGGTCCAAGTAAATTCCTTCGGAATCGCTTCGTCGGAGTTGGGGGAAAAGAGAGACAGATTAATGTGAAACCTGGAACACACTGTCATCCACATTGTCTAGTTGGTATGACAGGAAGAAAGACAAAAGTGATATCCGGCCTGAGTATAGTTTTCTTACTGTGTGCATGTTACCTGTTTCTGAATTGGGATCATCAACCCTTGTTGCTTCACTGGTTTCTGACAAGGCACTCACAAACTTTAAGGCAAATAAGGTTAAAGGTGACATCATTGCTTGCGAATACAGACAAATTCATTCACTGCTCGAAAAAGAAAAAAAAATTAAAAATGATAGAGTGTGGGGACAAAATATAAACTTGTGGACTACCGGCATTTACATAATCCGAAGTATTAAAAACGAGACTCGTCGATGTAAACAACAAAACGTGGTGGAGCTTCAGCCAAGAGAGGGCCAGGGCCTAGCTTCTCAGTAACCACTCGTCTTGGGCGCTATTGTTCGGCCTTGTTTGAGAAGCTTTTTCTAGACGGGAAATACTCTTTGAGCATTGTCAGTGACTCGAAAGAGGTGGGGCTGTGAAAAATATTTCTGTCGCACAGAGCAGGAATCGAACCTACGACGCCGATGTTGGGGTCCACGCACATACCCACAACGCCATCGGCCACCACTATCGATGTCATCTTCTGTTAGATTCGAAATTGCGAAATTCATAGAAGCCTACAAGGCAGACACCGCCATCCGTGCGATGGTATTGGCCGGGCAAAGGGAGGATGAGAAACTGTGACATCAAATACGGCGACTGTTGTAAAGAGCGAACGCAGCGCTTGTTTGGATACGGTTTTGTTGTTCGAGGCAGACTAAGGCAAGAAGTCTTAAGCCTAATCAGCCTAATCAGCCTAATCTGGGCCCATGCCCCAACGGAGGACAAAGATGACGATAGCAAGGACGCTTTTCATCATGTCTTAGAAAGAACATACTATCAATGCCCCAACCACGACACCAAGATCGTTCTAGGAGATTTTAATGCAAAGCTGGGCAAGAAAGATGTCTTTGCTAGTCATCGGCAACTACAGCCTACATGACAACACGTCCGAGAATGCACCCAGGCTATTGGATTTCGTGACGGGGCGAAATCTACGATAGTACGCGCTTCCCTCAACATTCACAAAGGGACCTGGCTTTTTCTGCGCATAAGTACTCTTTGAGCATTGTCTGTGATTCGAAAGAGCTGTGGCTGTCAAAATTATTTTTATCGTACAGGCCAGTGATCGAACCCAGACCTCGAGGTTCTCGCATTGGGGTTGACGCACATACCCACAAAGCCACGGGCCACCGTAGTTCCTTATCAAATAAACATAATATCGCGCATAACTTAACATAAACTAGTGTTTAAGGACCTTACATTCCACGTGCTGTATCAAAAATTGATGCCCATACACGGTGGGGAAGGATTTGTATAACTTATGGACATAGGGGTAGCTGCAAACATTATTCAGCGCTAGACGGTTGCTGTAGAAACTATGCTGAGGGCGCCACAAAGAGGCCATTTATCAACTTGACAGCTATCGTTGCTGGCATCTCGTAAAATTTAGTTATCAATAACCCTGCCCTGGATGCACAGGCTCCTGCCCTCAGGCTTATCGCCAAATCAAACCAAGAGTCGTGTCAGCCTGTGGCGTTGTGGATATATATGTCGACCAATACGCACTTAAACCTTTGCCTTAACGGCCCCACTTCTTTCGAGTCATTAGCAATGCTCAAAGAGTATACCTCTCTTACAATAGCTCTTAGTCTTGGCCGTTCAAAGTAGTCGAAGAACTGTAGGTATCTTCCAACACAAGTGGTTGCTGAGAAGCTATGCCCCTGCCCTATACCAATATAAGATATAAATAAGCGACGATTACAGACATTCTTAAGGAACAACAGGGGACTTACGCAAAGATTCCAAAAGCTATACAAAAAAATAACGCTCTTCCATTGACAGGTAACATGGGTGCCTATCCACTGAGTCTAGAAGAAGTTCTACAGCTTTTCTATCAGCACTCCAATCTTTCAGTGTAGTCAGTGTCTTTTCTATACAGGCTGCGTGAATAACTTTTCTAAGGGTACTGCCCACATAATGTACATAAGCCCTTTCCATTTGTGACCGTGTGAATGCAGGAATACTGTGAAGCTACGGTCGCGACACTTTAGGCAGTGTTCATAAATTCAGCAAATGTACCGCAGAAATATACCGCAACACCCAAAAAAATTAAGCTGGCACTTAAGCACATACAACCTTAAAGGCTCGTAGTAGGTGCAATACATTTTAACTGCTAACCGCCGCGTATATAACATCCTCTAATTGCATAAATAAGCCTTAATGGATACTACCCACACTGAGGGACACAAACACAGCGGAAGAAGTGTGTGGAATATAAAAAAAAAACATAACAATAACTTGATGACTGTTAAGTGTTGAGATGTGTCATCGTGTCTTTCCTCGGGTGACATCATTGTCGGTGGTATGAATTGTCATGCGAATCAACATTATTCCTTGTGACATCATGCCATCAGAGCTGAAGAGCACTTATGTCCGACTGTGGGCTTTCGTCTGAGGAAGTCCGCCAAGTTTGCGCCGAATATGTACTTCACGCTGGAATCATTAACCACAGTTTAACGCATCAATCATCGACTAAAATGGTGAACGATTACAAGTTTGTGCTGTCATTCACGGTATGCAGAATAAATGATTGTGATTGCCTGTCGTTTCTTTTTGCTTTGCCGAGGATGTACACGAATTGAGTGAAAACATTTTATACTAGAAAAAAAGTTTTGAATTTGATGCTTCTCGCTGCTTGACCGCACAAACCGAACGTAGTCAGAAATTAGTGAGGTTGAATAAATTCAATATAATCGAGGAAATGCCTATTTGATGTAAAAACGGATGTGTGACATCTAACAAAGCGTTCCATGAGATAGAAAGAATGTTGTGGGAAATCGTCCCTCTCACTGCAGCTTTTAGAACCTTTCACTGCGGAGTGAGACATGAAACAAGATCTTATTGTAGATGCTACAGTCAGAAGTATTTTTGGGGCTTAGCCAAAAAGTTAACTCCTGTTTCGCAGTCCAAGTTGGTTGACGTCATTTTGCACTTATGTGCGCCATCCCTACATGGGCCAGTCACCTTAAACGTCACCAACGCAAACATGATCTAAGATCCCACCGAGAATCGTCTTGAGTCCAAGGTCTTCCTCATCCGCTTTTAAGATTATCTAGTTGTCTGCAGCAAGACTGAGAATACAGCACTTAATTCAATGAATTTGCAATATCGAGAGATCAGTCTCCTAACATCGCGTAAAAGATCATTTCTGCCGATTTGTGTTATCAGTGATAGGTCCTTATCCATCGACGAAGACTTCACACTACGGTTGATCCTGGAAAAAACTCAAGAGATGCAGATTGACACCCGCCACCTTTTCGTCGATTTCAAGGCTGTATGCGGCAGCATGCATAGCGACGAGCCATACAGCGTTATGTTTAGTTCAGACATTCCTGACAAACTCGTCAGGTTGTGCATGATGGAGAATCCTACCTACACCGTCAAGATCGGTAACGAACTCATCGAGACATTCAATGTCAAAAAAGGTTTTAGGCAAGGTTACACGCTGTCATGTGACTTTTTCTACATTTTACTTGAGAAGATCGTGCGGAACTAAAACGTCAACACCAGGGGCAAGATCTTTCAAGAGTTTGATCAAATGAATGCTTATGCGGACGACACAGCGAGCCGGCATTGAGGAGTTTGCTGGCCTTAAAGCAGAAGCAACACAAAATACATGCTGTCATCAAGGAACTACACCGACGTCTAGGACAGAGCATCATAATGTGAAGCAGAAACTGTAATGCAGTAACAGGGACAACAACACCAGTACCGTGATCAAGTGCAGATCGCTGTTGCTCTGGGATGAAGAGGCAATTGAGAAATAAAGTCATATCTCGAAACACCAAGCTGACTTTGTATAACATTCTAATCATCCATTTCCTGCTCTATGTGGCAGAGACGTGGACGCTATCTCAAAAGCGGATTAAGAAACTCTGGGCGTTTTGAGAGAGCCTTTGTTGGTTGAGGCCCGTTCCACTGCGAACCGTAGCGTCAAACAAAGAAGAATTGAACGAATCAATTTGCTATTCCATCATTAATGTCATTTTTCTGCCACCATTTAATATTTTTTTCCAGTAAACATGGGCTTTTAAGTCATTTTAATCATAATTTAAAATTAAGTAACTCTTGTCGCATACATTATAGTCAACGCCACTTTAAGGGCTTAACTCCGAACTAGTTATAAGCAGCTTTGGACATAAGAGCAGGCTTCAACTTTTCTGCAAAAATAGACGCTTTTTAACCTACCGCTAACTAGCCTGTATTTTACAACGTACCTATAAGGAATTTCAATCAAACAAAATAAGCAATTCTGATGAACAAATTTATGCGAAGTCTCAACAAACGTAATTTCGCCGCTGTCATGGCTTGCTGTCTTTTTTCTTTGTTTTACCGGATCTTAAAAGCAATCGCAAAAATGGACACAAAGATGAAATCAAAAGATTAAATTACAGACTGAGCGAGAAAAGGCGTAGTATTGAGATCGGATGGATTTGCGCATAATTATAAAAAAGAAGCCACGTGAAAAAAGACACTTCCCAAGGAGGTGAACTTCACTTGTTGTAGGTGCGTTAAGCAGAAGAGGTACATTTAAAAGAAAGATATTGAACGTGCTAAGGCTGGACATTGCACAGCGTAAGGACATTCACATTATCAGACTGCAGGCTTTGAAATCCAAGCAGTAAAGTCGAGCAACTGCAACAAGAGCTCATTTAATTAGATGGGTTATTTTTTAACGTTCTCGCAATAAATTGAAATTAATTCAAAAACATACAAAATTTGTGTCTTCCGAAGACATTTTTTTCTTTCCCTGAAATCAATTGACTTATAGGCTTGACTGCACGTTAACTATTTGAAATTATGCCTCGGGTGCCTTTTACTTTGTCACGAAGTGATGGGGTGAACATTGGGTTTTAAGTCAATTATAATTATCAAAACACTTTTGTGCAGTTTTGCCGACTATAATTCTGCGCCAATGGAATTTTATAGTTTCGTAAAAACTTCGGGTTGCAAGAGCTACATATTCTGAATTTGTCTCCGCAGAATTTTTAACATACATTGAGTGCTAGTGAACATCCTATTGGTGATACCATTCAGAAAAGGACATGTCGACAGGACTGAGAAGACCAACCAACAGCATCGGCAACACCTAAATTTGCGGGCCAATAAAAACTCTAACGTCTCAGCTTGACCCATAATTGCGGTTAGAAGGACAAGACTGAAAATGCTGACCTTCCATGGAAGGCTCTGACATCGACCCATCCCAAAAAAGTGGACGACAAGATTCAAAGTCATAGAAAAAGGAGTGCAAGTATTTCAATCGTGATAACTGTGGCTTAAATTCGACTTTCATTGACATCAGTAGTAGGGTACTGCCAACTGCCATTATCAGTTAAGAAGTATAATACTGGAAGAATGCTGCACTGACCTTGAAAAAATTGTAAATATCCCTTTACTCTGTTTAAACACATCGGACTAACTAAAGAAACAATGGTACAAGAGCGTAGGGTAACAAAAGAACCTTCTTTTCAGAGAGCGTCACAATGGGAATCTGTATTTAACCTAGCCTGTACCTGGGGACCGTGGAAGATTATGACAGAAGCACATGAGCGTCGAAGAAAATAGAATGTTTTGCGAAGGCAAATTGACTTCGTTATGGAACCTCTAGCCATGGCTCTCCTCAGCGACACTTTAATGCCATGGCAACTCTCAGCCTGCCATGAAACAAAAATAATTGAAAAAAAAAAGATTGGGGCAAAACCGACAGTGGTGCGGTATTCCATGCAGAAACACTCTGCAGATGTAGTTGAAGACAAGCCCATTAACTCATCATCATCGTGTCTTGATATCGGGAGGGCGACGAAACTGTCCTGCGTAGGCACTGACAAAGGGCTGGTAAGCTGTTGACAGAAAATGTGTTTCATTCCAATCGACACTTTCCCGACTTGCTGTCGATTTTGTTCCAATGAGAAAGATGTAAGGAGATAAAAGGAGAAGGCATGAACTAGGGAAGTCAGAACCATCTACGGCGGATATCTTCTCTAACTTCGAAGCCGAGGCAGACACAGTTCTTAATCACCTTGACGTTATAGCTGCCCATTGTGAAGCTGTGTTCGACTTATCGATGTTGTGTGGGCGTTCTTGAGGTTTTATTTTTAATCACATCGATATCATGTAGGGACTTTTAGAAGATCATTTATCCATGGAGAATAGCAGACCACTAGTGCATTTAACCAACTCTGCTTGTGGGTAAAACTTCTGACATTTAAGGCAACGATCGACATTGATGGAGCAATGGGAGATCTCTATCATCCTACAAAATCTGAGAGAGACAAGCTTCCAGGGTAGCCTTGGCATCCTTGCAAAACTCGTCTGTCTTTGCACAATGACGATGGAGAACGCTCGATGCTCCGTCAAGGTCCGAGACCCTTGATGTCAGATAAGGATTTAGACAAGGCGACGCACTGTCATGCTATTTCTTTAACATAATTCTCGAGAGGATAGTGCAATTCAATTGTTAACACCATAGGCACGATCTTCCACAAATCTGCGCAACTGCTCGCATATGCCGATGACATTGACATTACCGAACGAGCACAACGGGCTGTCAATGAGGCGTTTGTGAGCATCGAGAAGAAAGCGGCCAAAATGGTGCTTGCGGTTAATGAGGGTAAGACAAAGTGTTGTCTACGGCCCACCAACACCTCCTCCGAATTATGTTCGTCCCGTATGTACGGATAGTATTTGAAAGAGGAGACTAAACGACGAACCGTGCTGGCAGTAGTGCGACATCAACCTGGTTAAACGGGTTCGAATCTCTGGTCTCAGATGGCTAGATCAAGTTGCGAATAGACACCTATGCCCCGGCCCGGAAAGTCTTCGACTCCAAGCCCGAGGGACAACGCGGTAAAGCAAGACCACGCTGCCGGTGGCGCACTCAACTATAAGGGCACCTGAATTAGTTGAACGTACATGGTTGGAAGCAACTAGCACAAAACTGAGCTGGATGGAGAGGCATGTTGGCTGAGGCCCAGGTCCTCTCCGGACTGTAGCCCCAGCCAAAGAGGAATTAATCGAAGTAGGCAGTGGTGGTACTCGATCTGCAAACTTCCTTGATTGGTGAATAAACTTCGCATGATTGACAGACTCTACTCGATGTTGATATGCCATCAAAGGAAAATTGCTGCCAATAAGTTTTTTCTTAGGAAATAAGGACTGATGTGCCCGTCATGTACGCATTCTTTGTTCCGAATGATCTTACACCTTGGAAGTACAGAATTAGTTTTTCTGTTTCATGATAACCTTCTCTGAGAAGGATCTCAATATGTCCCGAACGCCGACACAATGGAGTTTGATTGTAATGCTATCCATCGTCTATCTGTCTTTTATAGTCATTCCAAATGAAATGACACATCAGCGAAAAGTAAAGGCAGACATAGCATGGGATAGAATCTCTAGCATCCAATTAACAATTCGAGGGTAATAAAGCCGATAATCATTAAATACCAGAAAACATTACTCATCTCTCTAATCCATGACTAAGCCTCTTTGGCGTCTCTTCGCATCACAGCTTAGTCCTTGTGCCAGGCCAAAGTGACCATAAAAAGCGGCTTTATGGGGCAGTGGACCCAATCAACACGGCTCTTTACAAGCGTGTTCCTTCCTTTTGCGACTAGCAATTACTCCCCAAGTACACACTACTCATGAAATCCACATCTAAATGCACACATAAAACCAACGAGTTGATGAGTTTGATAAAATCATTCCGCAGGATCAATAACACATAAAATACCGCGCCAAAAAAAAACCCGACTGAAACCCCCACACATCCGGCCCCCTGTCCACGTTATGGGTATTCAATAAAACTCAAGAACTTATGTTCACCCATGCCTGCTCTGTGTCACGTTCTCGCTGTATTCAATCGAACGAATTTCTGCGGAACTACATCACGACAACGACGGCGTTTATCGATCGTCAACCCATTAAATTGCGTTGCGAAACTTTTCAAAACAACCTCCAAATGCGGCTGTTTACTGGTAACGGCCAAAGTTCGCCTTTAATGGATTCCTACACTAACGAGCATTTGAGACAACGCACATTCTAGTTATGTGTGCTTTTGCGGTCTGCGCTCCTCTGCCACCCGCCATCCACGATAATTAATTTGTTCGCTGGTCCTGCCTTTATTGCGGCCATAAATTTTTATCCCGAAATATTACAGAATTCCCTGGCCATTTATTTCATATTATAGGTGAATGGCGACCATGCACGGCGGACCGGGTTTGGTGGCAGAATTGCATTTGGATGTGACATTAAAAATTTAACCTCCAAACCGGTATTAATTTCAAACTTTTATCGCTTCGGAAAAGTGCTTTTATTCGGTTTGTGGTATCTAGGTACTTAGAGTGAGATGAGGTTTCGAGTAAATGAACACAAATTAATCTGCGAATATGTATACAGATATGAGATGCGCTTTGATGGGTTTCATGCTTCATTTAAGCGGCGCTTCGACGCCAAAAATTGATAAGGGTTTATGGTAGATGGGTCAAAAATAAGCATTTCTTTACTATGGGAGGGGAATCTACCTCGCTCTGTTGAAAAACTGTTTCCAAAAGTTCAACAACTGTTCTTTAATCCCGCAATCTGTTAAATATGGAGAATGGTTAGTTGTTCGTAGTCCAATTTCTGACATCTTCCATTCTCTTGCAGATGCCTTCGCGCATTTGCTAGTGAAAATTGGGCTTGTCCGAGGCAAGGTAGCGTCCTGTGAAAGTTCTACGTTAAGCGCTCAATTCATTTGTTTGTATAGTTCATTATAGCAATTCAAAATTGTAGCATGAAAAGCTGTAGCAAATTCTCCGCCTAAGTGCATTTGTACATCCTGCACATATGGCGTGTCTGACTGTGCAAGTATCGCGGATTGCCTTTTCATGTCAAAATATTAATATAGAATATGATGTAACTAAACAGAAGCCATCTGAGATAAAAATCTAAATACAATTACAATTCCTCATACTTTAATTTTCATAAGTACCAGTTCTTCAGTAAAATTACTTGAAAATCAATTACATTCTTCTTCTTCTTCTTTGATTGGCGCTACAGTCCGGGGTGGACCTGGGCCTCAACCAACATGCCTCTCCAGCCAGCACGATCTTTCGTAAGCTGCCTCCAGTTGCGCACACCAAGTTGTTTGAGGTCCTTTTCCACTTGTCTGCCCAATATGACGCTCTCTCCGAGACGTCGATGTCGTGCGTCCTTCCGTGATGACAGCGTGTACTTTGTTTTGCCCTGGTTTACCGCTAGACCCATTTTAGCCGCTTCCGCTTCAATACCAGCAAACGCCTCATTGACGGCTCGCTGTGTTCGTCCAATCACGTCAATGTCGTCCGCGTAAGCAAGCAGTTGAACGGACTTTTGGAAGATCGTGCCTCGGGTGTTTACGTTTGAGTTTCGCACGATTTTCTCAAGTATGATGTCAGCGTGTCGCCTTGCCTAAAGCCTTTTTTGACATTGAAGGTCTCGGTGAGTTCGTTACCGACCTTGATGGAGGAGCGAGAATTCTCCATCGTCATCCTGCACAGCCTGACGAGTTTGGCAGGAATGTCAAAACTAGACATGGCGCTGTATAGCTCGTCTCTTTGCACGATGTCATATGCGGCCTTGAAATCGACAAATAGGTGGTGGGTGTCGATCTGCATCTCTTGAGTCTTTTAAAGGATCTGCCGGAGTGTAAATATTTGGTCTATTGTGGACCTTCCTGGCCTGAAACCGCACTGATAAGGACCTATCAGGTTGTTGACAAAGGGTTTCAGGCTTTCACACAGAACGGCAGAGAGTATATTGTAACCGATGATAAGGAGGCTGATCCCTCTATAGTTGGCGCAGTTGAAGGTGTCTCCTTTCTTGTGGATCGGGCAAACGATACTGAGATTCCACTAGTCGGGCATGCTTTCCTCAGACCATATCTTGCAGATGAGCCTGTGCATGCGCCCAACCAGGTCATCTCCAGCTGCCTTAAACAGTTCCGCGGACAATCCGTCCGCTCCAGCAGCTTTGTTCGACTTTAGTCTAGATATCGCTATCTTGACTTCGTCTAAGTCCGGGGGACGGAATTCGTGTTCATCATCGTCCAAATTGAGTGAATCATTCTGCCTGACAGCGGAATTTGTGTCGTCATGGCCGTTTAACAAGGTCTGCATCTTCCTGATACTTGTTTTACCTTTTGGTAAAACTTTCGGACCTCCTTCCTGTCGTAACACCTCTCCATCTCCACGACCGCGCGCTTCTCATTCTCTTTCTTTTTCTTTCTGAGAAGCCGGTGCTCTTCCCTTCTCTTCTGTTCGTAGAGCTCACGAACAGCTCTCGTTGTTCGATGCAGCGTTGCCTTGTAGGCCTCCTGCTTGGCTGCATGTACCTGCCTGCACTCGTCGTCAAACCATGGGTTCCTTCTGGGTGGTGTCGTGAAACCCAGCACATCAGTGGCAGCTCCTTTGATGGCTTTTTGACAAAGTTTCCATTCTTCTTCTATTGAATGTGCAGGCAGCGTCGAACTTTCAGAGACTTTCTGAGAGATTCGGTCGGCAAAGTGCCTAGCGGTCAGTTGCGATTGTAGCTTTCCGACGTCAAACCGTAGTGTTCTTTCTCGACTCCGTACTTCTCTCGATATCCTCATCCTTACCTTGGCTTAAACAAGGAAATGGTCGGAGTCGATGTTAGCTCCTCCGAACGTGCGGACATCGAAAATATTGGAGGAGTGTCTGACGTCGATCGCAACGTGATCAATCTGGTTGACGGTTGATTGATCAGGAGACCACCAGGTCCCCTTATGGATGTTGAGATGTGGTAACCGCGTGCTCATCACAGAGAAGTTACGCCCCGAGGCGAAATCTACTAGCCTGAGTCCGTTTCCGGATGTGTTGTCGTGCAGCCTGTGTTTTCCGATGACTCTAGCAAAGATTTCTTCCTTGCCCAGCTGTGCGTTGAAATCTCCTAGAACGATCTTGGTGTCATAGCTGGGGCATCGATCGTATGTTCTTTCTAGGAGATCATAAAAGTCATCCTTGCTATCGTCATCCTTCTCCTCCGTCGGGGCGTGTGCAAATCAGGCTGATGTTCTCGAATTTAGCCTTGCGCTCGCTGATATAATCAAAGCTTAAGACTTTTTGCCTAAGTCTGCCTCGAACAACGAATCCGCATCCAAATAAGCGCTGCCTTCCCTCTTTGTAGTAGATAGTAGTAGTAGATGTCGCAGTTTCTCATCTTCCTTTTGCCCGGCCCATCCCATCGCATCTCCTGGATGGCGGTGACATCTGCTTTGTAGCAGTCCAGGGCCTCCGCGAGTTCATCGGCTGCACGTGGTCTGTTCAGGGACCTCACATTCCACGTGCAGAACCGAATATCATTGTCCTTTGATCGTTTGCTGGGGTCGTCAACTTTGAATCCGTCCATATCCGAGGCCTGTTGTCGGTTCGTAACCGTATGTTTTTTATGTGGTGAGGGAGTTAACCTCACGCACAACCTACAACTGGTAGGCCAGGCCCATTATTTGACCCTCGGGCAGAGGGGGATCGCTGCATACATTAGTTCACCACACAACGGTTGTTGTGATGGCTATCCAGAGGCGCCACTAGGAGGCTGTATGTCAACTTGACTTATGGACAAGCAGGGATCGCGCTGGCATCCTACCAGGTTGGGTGCAGTCAGCAACTTTGCCCTGTGTACATGCTTTATGTCTGACCAAATTATTATATTAACTGCGATTGTTAAGTAGACGTCATAGACACACTTAAAATTAAAATAAATACACCCCTTGCGATTGATTGTCGCTTCGCGGCGTGAAAACCTACGTACAGGATTTACAGAAACTATAATGTACGTGACTGGACCGACCAAATCACGCTTTGGGCGGACGATACAAAAATTAACTATTTTGTGTCCAATTATAGTCAATGGACGCGGAGAAACTCTAGTGAAGCACTATCACCAAGTGTAATTTTCCTGTTTCTTTTTTGCAAGTCAACAAATTAATGAGACTGAGACTTCTTGCTTGTGAGTTCTGCCGTACGAAAAGCTAAGTTGACTAGGCCAAAAATAGTGTATATGCAGCTTAGAGTCGGCTCGACTTTGACTCTGAGCCTGTGAGACAAGTCAACAGAGTTCTTCCACGCACAAGGTGACATTCATTTCCATGGGAATTCAGCGTGCTTGGTGTAAAAGACTGGAGACAGCTGGCTAGAGAGGCATGTTGGTTGGAGTCCAGATCCACCCTTGACTCTAGCGCCCTGATAAGATGAACAAATGAATTTCGATTAAAATCAGGTTATGTGATATGCATGTGATCAAATAGTTGGTATAGACAGTAGGTGATAATCCAAAAATGTAACGAAAACTACATCAGCAACAATATATCCCCTTACTCTTGGTACTGTCAAGAGAATTTCAGGTACATTTACGTACGACTACTTGGGCTGGAAATTGGTTATTTTCAAGTCCATGTACTGAAGAACTGGTACTTATTAAAATTGAAATATCTACGAGGCATTATACAATCGCCTTACAGGTCTGCTTGTAAAAAAATAACTTATCAGGCAGACGACCCATGAAGGGTCCGAGCCTGAGCAATTGCTGCCTTCGACAGGTTTCGAACGGTTCAAAGGTTTTTGAACCGAACTGCACGGTGCATCGCGTGTGTGTTGTGCAATACAATCGGATAAGTTTTTTCCGGGATACCGAATTCGACCATAGCTTCGAAAAAATCCTGTCGTATGCGGCTTTAAAACCGATGAAAAGATGGTGAGTATCGATTTGAAACTCGCTGGTCTTTTCCAGGATTTGCTTAGTGTGAACATTTGGTTAATAGTCGATTTGCCGGGCCGGAAGCCGCACTGGCACGTGCTGATTAGTGCGGTGCAAAACGGCTTTAGGCGTTCACACAGTACGCTGGAAAGGATCTTGTAGGCGACGGGGATATACCTCTGTAGTTGTTGCAAGAGGTAGGATCGCCTTTTTTTTGGATGAGGCATATGGAGCTGATATTCCGGTCGTCGGGCATGCTTTCATGTTCCCAAATTCGGCAAATGATCTGGTGCATGTTCTATTCCCTGTGGGTCGGTAACTGGATTACCCTCGCAATTTCGATGAGCATGGGCATGGGTGCCTTTCCTAAAGCCAACTATAACGATTTGCGAGTGTGCTCCTGGAATGTAAGAACACTCTACACTCCAAGGGCCGCACAAAATCTAGAAGATATCCTAACGCAGTATAAAGCGGATATTACTGCGCTCCAGGAAATGCGCTGGATAGGACAAGGAATTATGAAAAAGAAAGAGTGCGACTTATATTACAGCTGTCACAAAGGGTTGCACATATTTTAGATGTGGATTCGGTGAGAAAACGACAAAGGTCGAAGGTCATCGACTTTAAACCGATAAGCGATCGCCTGGCTGTGATTCGCATCTAAGGCAGATTCTACAACATCAGCCTCATATGTGCACACGCCCCTATCGACGAAGCGGAAGACTCTGTCAAAGAGGATTATTACCACCCCTTGGACGGTGCCTACGGAGCCTGTCCGGAGTACGATGTCAAAGTCGGAGACTTCAATGCTAAAATCGGTAAGGAAAACATCTTTGGCGGAGTGATCGGAAAGCACAGCCTCCACGACACGACAACAGACAACGGCTTCCGACTCACAGACTTTGCGACAGCACGTAATATGGTCATAAGTAGCACAAGGTTCCCTCGCAAAAAAATCCACACAGCAACCTGGCGATCCCCGGATGGTCGAACCGCCAACCAAATCGACCATGTGCTTATTGACGGAAGACACGCGTCAAATATCCTGGATGTGCGAACATTCACGGGGGCAATCGTCGACTCTGACCACTTTCGTGTTGCAGCAAGATTCAGAGCTCGACTGTCCAATGTCAGAAAGCTGCACCAGCCCACAAAGAGAACTTTCGACATTGGACGCCTAAGCACACCGGAGATTGCCAGAGCCTACGAAGAGCAATGAAGTGAGAGACTCTCCGGTATGCCTACGTCAAGTGCCAACGAGATGTGGTTGCATTGCCGCTCGGCCATCAAAGCGGAAACTACCTTAGGCTACCTACCACCCCCGACAAGGAACCCGTGGTATGATGGCGAGTGTGAGCAGAAAAAACGTGCAAGCGACGAGGCATACCAAAAAGCCCTGCAACGGAAAACAAGAGCAGCGCAAGAGGAGTACCGGGCTAGAAGACGGGAGGAGAAAAAGCATCTACGCCTGAAGAAAAGGTCTCTCGCTACCTCCCAGCTCAAGGATATCGAAGAGTCTAGGGACACGCAAAAAATACGGGCCTTTTATAGAAAAGCAAAAAGTCTAGCCAGACCTTAGGAAAGGCACCCAGGCTCTTCGAAATTGCGAGGGTAACCTAGTTACGGACCCACGGGGAATAGCGGATGTGGTTAAGCAACACTTCCAACAGCTGCTTAGCGGGCCTGACCAGGAGAGAGTGATAGGGAACCAGGAAATCCCAACTCCAGTCGACGAAGTAGTCCTCCCGCCTTGCTTTGAAGAAGTTGGTACAGCCATTAAAAGGCTGAGGAGCAACAAAGCCGTAGGCTCAGATGGCTTACCATCGGAACTTTTCAAAGCTAGGGGAAATGCAATGGCAGGGAGTATGCATTAGATCATTTGCCTCCCATTTGGGAGGATGAAAGCATGCCCGACGACTGGAAATTCAGCTTCATATGCCTCAGCCAAAAAAAGGCGATCCTACTTTTTGCAACAGAGGTATATCCCTGCTCAACGTCGCCTATAAGATCCTTTCCAGCGTACTGTGTGAACGTCTAAGGCCGTTTTGCACCGCACTAATCGGCACGTACCACTGCGGCTTCCGACCCGGCAAATCGACTATAGACCACTTAATGACTGGAATCAGCGTCCCCAAGACCGTCACCGATGGAAGGCAGCGATTGCTCAGGCTCAGACCCTTCCTGGTTCGTCTGTTTGATAAGTAAGTAAGTTGTACAACTCGAATTTTCACAAACAATATCCGATGTTTAATCGCTGTTATCAACTTGAATGCTTAGGTATGTAGAAATATCAGTCTCTAAAAGGGTCTTACTTAAAACAAGAGGACATGCTTTCACGACTTGTGAAAAGTTATTTATGGGGTGGCGGTAAAAACCCTGGTGGACCTGGGCCTAGCTTCGACAGCACCCACTCGTGCATGACATTGTCATATCACGAGTGAATGGGACCTACAGTTTTTGTCGCAATTACTTGCCACAAATGCATTTGGCATACGATGGGCTGCATAAGAAACTAAAAGAATCTTTTCGACGCCTCCAATTGACCTTACGCCCGCTGCATCGTCCTCATCTCCGCGCTTTTTTTTCTGCTAAAGTGGAGAACCCATTCAAGCAGAATGACGTGTCACAATACAAGCAAACACACACACAAACACGAGTATAATTAATAAAACGAAGCACAAAGCGCGAAAAAAAAACAGAACACATTCACAGCACAACGAGCACTTGTATCTCCTGTCCTCGGATGCAGCACCACCAGCAGCAGCAGCTCTAAATACTAAGTGGCACAAGTGGTGCCACCACATTTCTCCGCATTCCATCTCGCATCCATTATGAGATCTCCTTAAGTCTGTGTGTCCAATGACCCAGTTCGCCAAAAAGTGCTGCAAATAAAACGCAAACACAAAATAAACAGCAACAGCAAAGATATTCTCTTTGTCTCTTTGTATTCGGTTCGCGCTCGCGTGTGTGAGTCTGTCACAAAGACTCGTTTGCCTATAAGGCGAGCTGCAGAATTCAGATGGATGGATGTGGATACCAACACGAGCGTGTGTGCACAGTCGTAGGTCTCCTCGTTCCGTACGTGTGGACGCTTTAGATTTCCTATTTCGCCCCAAGCCGCAGATATCTCGACGCCAAACTGGATAGCACCAGCGCTGAGAATGGGCGCTGTACCCACTTAATCCGCCGCCTTCTGCCGGCGCAACCCTCGCGTACACCCATGGCAGTTCATCTAGACGCGAGATCTATCTCTATCGCGGCTATGTTCATGTCACGAATTCTACTGCAGGTCGAATTGGCGATATTCAGTCGAACATTGATCTCACCTCGTAGCGGTGTCGTGTTCTTGCTCCGTTCAATTGTAATGTCGCTTTGTCGAGGCAGTGCCCAAAAACCAAAGCCTGGCTCAAATTTGCCGGGCGAGATGTTGCACGGACCTGTCTCGGCAGCCAGCGTGGAGTTCCCTGGGAAACAATGAGAATTTGACATTTTACGAGCACAAAATGATCGATGTGGATGCGGGCACGGGCATGGGCACGTTGCGGAATGCTCACAATGCGCATGGTTTTGACTGCGGTTTCTGCGGCTGGGGAGCACACCCATTTTCTGGGCTGTGACTATTCAACTGGGAAATGGAAAGATATTTGAACGGATTATTAGCGGGGAGCTAATAGCACGGAATCAATGGTAATTAGGTAAATGATTGCACGTTCAACGGACGCTGGGACTGGCTTGTTGGTGGCGATGCTACGGCGATGGCGACGCCTTTGTGTGTAAGCCACTCCTTTGGCAATTATTTGAAAGTTCAATTTTAATGTTAAGCCGAGGTGTTCACGACGGGTGTGTATGTGGGTTCACGGGGAACGAACTTCTATTTAATTGGTTTGCATTTCCATTCAATTTGTTGCGAACAAAGGAAAATGGGTTACCTGTCTCGTGATTATCTCGAAATTCACATCGAAGGGGATGGAGGTAACATCTGTGTAACGATCTGAGTTCGTGACTGAATGTGTCGTCTGAATAGTCGTCGAATGTCACTTAATAGAAAGCAGACACAAATCATTTTTAACTTACTTGTCAGGCCTGCGATCAATGGTGGAGGGTCTGAGTATGGGCCATAGAGTAAGCCGACTTGCAGTACTTCTCGAACAAGGAGAGGATGTGGATGTAATGTCATTTGCGTATTTTGGACTGATTTGCTACTTCCTTACCTCGACCAACGTCGCATACTTATCACTTATTGAACGACTAACGATTGATCGACACAAACTAATTAACTGTCTAAGCGATGGTTGTCTTAAGTAAACTTACTTCAGAACCAAGTGAAAAGTAGTCGGAAGTATTATCAAAGTCCAACGTGCCCATAATTGCTTTTGGTGACTTATAGTAATATAATATGGGTGGCGCTACAGTCCTTAGAGTGCCAGGGCCTAGCTTCTCAGCAATCACTCGTGATGTGTGTGTTATTGTTCTCTCACGGATGGAAGGTTTTTGCCAACTCCGAATGGCCAAGATTGAGAAGCTTTATCAGACAGAAGTACTTTTAAGTATTTGCAGTCACTCGAGAGGCGTGGCATTAGAAACAAGAGATTGAACACAGACGTCGAGGTCGACGCACATCTCACCTCGATACAGCCGCGTCGTACTAAACCGGAGGAGAACTTTCTCAGCTTGTTGTGCCACGGAACGGTCGTGGTTGAGTTGCCCATCCACAGTCAGTTGACAACATTTACGTCTTGTAACAGACTGCAGTTGTCTAGATGGAACAATGCTTTAGGGAGTGCTTCTAGTGGTATTGAGGATTGGTGGGATTGTGGTAGTAAGCCCCAGAGACCGAGTTCATCGCTCTTTCAGTAAGACCTCGAATGGTCTTGAGTGGTTGGTATCAGGTTTGCCTGTTGTATAAAACTTCGTTCGCATAGAATTATCACGACTGGGACTCTGGTGTTCTGTAAAGGCGAAGGCAAGCCCTATCAAACACCAGAATCTTCATCACGCTTGCACTCACATTGACAGCCATAGGTGAGATTTAGAAAGGCATTCGACCGAGTTTATTGAGATAAACTGTGGAGGCTGTGAATGATTATGGGATTGATTGAACATTTTTATTGAAGTCTCTATTCACTAACTGTAGCGGCTGTGTCCGGATCGTCAGTAGCCACTTTTCAACAGAGCGTTGGCTTTAGAGCGGACCTGTAGTTGTATGCCGACTCCGAATGTACAAGTTTGAAAAGCTGTATCTAGACAATAGTACTCTTTGAGCATATCTAGACAAGAGGTGGGGCCGTGAAAATTGTTTTTGCAGTACAAACTAGAAATCGAACATATGTAGAAGAGGAACTCAACTGCCGCCATGATGAATTATGCCTTATTCAAAAGTGATCGAAACTTAACAAAGCTTAGCGAGTGGTTATTTTTGCTTAATTTTACATAAGACTTTGTACGGGTATTGTAATTATACCAATGATACGGGTGGGACATCGTACTGCAGCAACCTTAGTGTTATTGCGCACTCTACTTTAAACTTGATTTCTTGATATAATTTCTAGTTCAAAACACCTACTCATTTTCATGACAATTAAATTAGAAAAAAATTAATTAAGAATTCTTTACCGACGAAATTTAAAATATTTTACCAGTACTTTGTGGTTCAATTGATCACAAGTAGATTTTAAAGATTAAATAAAATCACCCTCATCGTCCTTTTCACAATGGATTGCCATTCGATTGAAAACGTTTTTGTTTCCCGTATATATCCTTGAACGCATTGAAGTTCAGTTCATTCGTTCGATGCAATCTCTAACAGCCCTTCTACGTCAAAAGTATGATGGCTTTGGGCTTATACCATGTCGTTGAAATTTATATTTTTATGTGTTATTTGTGCCTTAACTCCTTGCAATACATACGTGCCTCTGGTGGCACTTAATAAGTGGGGTTATGGGCGGGTGTGTCGACCCTAACGATCTTTGACCTCGACGTCTAGGTTCGATTCCTGGTCTGTAAAAAAAAATAATGTTCACGGCCACACCTCTTTCAAGTCACTGAAAATGCTCAAAGAGTACTATTGTCTAGATACAGCTTTTCAAACTTGGACGTTCGGAGGGGGCATACAACTGTAGGTCGCTCCACTTATTATATTCCACAACAAGCCTCGAAGACGGATGACTACTGCTGACGACCATGGACAACGAAATTAGGACAACGATTTTTGGTTCTGCTCGTGGAATGTAATGTCCCTTAACAGACCACATGGAGCTGATGAACTTGCAGATGTCCTAGAAGCAATTAAGGCAGACATCACCGCCATTCAGAAGGGGCGATTTTATTGGCAGTGCAAAAGAAGGATGAAAAACTACAATATCTATTACGGCGATTGTTACAAAGAGTGAATGCAGCGTTGGAGGTGGCAAAGGACTACATCTGCCTTGGCAAGTTAATAGAGCGAACAACATCCGCACATCTCCAATAGGAAGAGTCTTTGACTCCGAAGCAGTGGGGCAACGTAATAGAGGAAGACCACCAAGCCGATGGCGCACACAAGTGAAAATAAATATCTCAACTAAATTGGAGACAGCTGGCTAAGGATTGAGCCAGTGCCATTAGAAGAAGAAGAAGAAGAACAATTTGTTGAAAAGAAATAGTAAGGACTTTCCGGATATGTCTAGATCGTCTATAGTTCGTTAGTTCGATCTTACTTTTCATAAGCAAGAACTTAGACTCGAGAAAGTTTAAAAGAATCTCACGAGATATGTGAGGAAAAGATATATGTTGTAAGGCAGCGTCAGTCATGCTTGTCCGCGTCATTATTAATAATCGTATAAATTCACTAGAATTACTTTTTCTCATGACTATATACGATCGCCACAGATCTCTTGTTACCATTTTCTTGTGTTAAAAATAATAAGAGCGCGACGTTGAAATCGATTAAAATTCTTCCTTGGCAATAACTTTTTCACGTAGACTGTAAATCTTTTAGGTAAATATTCTTACTCTACTTTGCAAGCTTAATCAGCAAAAATGTGCACATCCGCGCCTGAGTGGTCGAGGATTTTGTTCAAGGAAGTGACTGCGAACGGAAAAGTGCTGAGTTTAATTTCAGCCTACTGAGTCAAAAAGTAAGAAGACCAACAGCTTTGGTCCTTTTAATATTTTTTTTTTTGTTTTTTTGTTTGTAAAATTATCGTAGTGGGCAGTGGTAAATACAAAAATTCAGAAAGGCGAGAGATCATATCGCTTCAAGCAGGAAAATCTTATAAGAAAATTCAGGAATCACTTGGATGTGGTGTCTCGGAAATTGCCAATGCTTTACGCTATGCCGAAAAGTGTCTTTCTTTCGGTGAAGGAAACGTAAAACATCCAAAGCTGATGACAGGCTAATAGTACGCCTAACAAAAAACAACACAGCGGCATCTTCAAAGGTCGTAGCAGACAAGACTCCCTATAATTTATGTAACGATTCGCAAGAGACTGTTAGAAAATAAACTTTTCGCCCGAAACCTACGCAAGGTCCCACTTTTGACAAAAAAACGCATCATCAAGCTCGGATCAAATTTGCCAAAAAACATGCCGATTGGCCTGCAATGAAATGGCGTAATATTCTTTCCACAGACGAAAGCAAAATTGTTGTTTGGTGAAACTGATTCCCGACAATACGTCCATAGTCCGACCAACAAAGAATATTTACCCGAGTTAAGCGTTAAGACCGTTAAACACGGTTGTGTGAAGGTTATGGTTTGGGCATGGTTTTCGTATTACGGGGTGAAGCCGATACATTTGATAAACGGTATCATGGATCAAAATGTTTATGTAAAAATCCTTGAAGGAGTTATGCTCCCCTATGCCGAATACGAAATACCACTCAAATGAGTGTTTCAACAGGATAACGACCCAAAGCATACAAGTAAAAAGCAAAAGAGTGGTTTCGGGTCACGGGTATTGAGGTCATGGAGTGGCCATTGTGGTGGCCCTGACCTGAATCCTATTGAAAACTTGTGGTGCGATATTTAGAAACATGTTGCTGATGCCAAACCAAAAAACCACAAACAACTTTGGACGTTTGTTGAGGAAGCCTGGCGTAAAATTACTCCTGGTCGTTGTCAAAGTCATGTAGACTCTATGCCACGTAGGTGTCAAGCAGTCCTGAAAAATAAGGGCTTCTCTACGAATACTAAGCAACATTGACTAAATCTTTTTTTATTTTGTTTGTCTAGTTTTTAAGTTACGTTTAAGTTCTATTTATTAAATAAAGAACCGCCTTTAAGAATTCGTAAGAATCTTCTTTTTTACATTTTTTGAGATATCGCTCATATTATTTTGAACCAAGTATGGTTGCAATGAACGTATTACACATTCAATGATCTTTGCAATGAAATGTATTTTTGTTTGTAACGAAGTTTAAAAAGCTAATTTTTACATTGTTTGTTGATTAATACTATTTACTTTAATTTAATCTATAAGACGAATAGTCGGTACATGATCCTTATTCGCGCAGTTAATATCTGCTGTGTGTATTGTTTTGTGTTGCTCTGTGATGGATACAAAGTAAAACAAACAAAAAATAATCACAATGGCCTATCTCAGCCACTGATTGACGAAAACTGAACTTTTAACCGCACTCAACTCCACATTCAAAGATTCAAAAAAGCCCTGACATTCGACAATAAAAGAACATTTAATGAGTTTATTTTGCTTCTAAGATTGCAGATGTCGTGATGAAACACGCTGCCTGGTTTCTATGCACTTGTGTCCAATGCCAATTCTGTCACAGAAACACAAAATACATTAGGAATACGGAATATCTACCGCATTTCCCAGGTGGACATGTTTTTGCATTTAATTGAAGATACACAGAGCCCGTAAGCCAGCCTCTCGTGTGCCAGTGTATCGAGAGCAGGCAGAGCATCGGAATACTGATCAGCCATCGGAGACATGCAATGGGAGTGGTACTAGACAGCATTTCACACGCTGAATTCATTTCAGCTTTCTAATTGATGCCTTGTCACTCCGACCGACCATCGACCGAGAACCGTATTCCAACACAAATACGTCGGTGGTTTTGCTTTGCATGTACCTCGCTCTCTAGCTGGGTTGACATGACACACTTTGGATACGTCGACTGCATTCCCGAGAGCATCTGGGTGAATTCGCAAAATTCCAAGACAATAAACTGCTGTCAGCTTGTCGCAAAGCAATGCACAACCCTCGCACGGCCTTCGGGCCACCAACATGTCTTCGGCATACACTCGGTCATGTCATTAAAATTTAAATTTCAACCCACACCACTTCACCTCGTTGCAATTAAATCTTAATTGAAGGCTATCATCAGAAATTCCCAACCGAACACACACCGAGCCGAGCACACTCACGCTGAGCCGGCCAGTCGCAGACGTACAACAACAAGCCTCCCATAAGCACTGTCGAGTGGTCAACTCCGGAGGGGCACTTAGCCAGAGCGAGCGACCTTTAAAGAACTAATGTCTCACTTGAGCCTTAAGTGGCCCTTACAAGACGAATAAATATGTATGTATGCACGTACTGGACTAGGAATGCCCCGAAGGGCAATCCATGGAATCGTCTTCCTGCGCCCCCGTCGTCTTTGTTGCCTAATTGATGGACTTTGCAATTAAAATTATTCCATTTCGGGGCGAATTAATTCAAAATTGTGTCCGTTGCTCTGTGCCCGCCGCATAAATCCGAATTGTAAATAGCAGCTAAATTGAATAATTGAGAGTGAACGCGTCTGAGGTTGCTGCATGTCGAGTAGGTTTACCTTATCCGGCGTCCCTTTTTGCTGTGCATAAATATTTATGACAAAACCAAGAGGAAGCAAAACAACAAACGAGCACCAACCAACGAAAAAGGCGAAAGAGATTGCCTTTCAAAGTCAATCAATGCAGTGACCTTTGGGGAAAGAAATGTCGCATGGCTTTGGGAAAATCACCATAAACCGGACTTGGCAATGGACAGTCGTGTTCTGCCTAGCCAACATCCTTAAAGGGAAATGGGCTTCGAATGGGTATGGGCACGAAGACACCCCCGTGCATGTGTGCATATGCAAACAGATGAAAATCTTATTCTAAGCGCTGCAATTGTTTCGGCGTCAGCCTCTGCAGAGTTTGGCGAATCACAAGCTGCTGCTTGTGGGACTGCAGCATGACATTGACTTTGCGGACACACGAGCAATAGAACATCGAGTGCGAGAGAGGAAATGGATTTTTTAATATTTTACGTGATTTTGGCAATGTTTGCTGAGGTTTCTTATTTTTTGCCGGTCCTGATTTATGGAGCTGGACGATAAACAAAACTGTAGACCCTATTCCTGGTGCCTTTGGAAGAAAGATTCCGTGTCGGATACATGATCCCGTCTAAGAGGATGGTGAATATAGGAGAAGACACAGCCTCGGACTCCACGAGCTGTACCAGGATGTGGATGTAGTTCGTCGACTACACTGGGGCAGTCACATCTAGCGCACGGGGACCAACTTTCCAACTTCGAATTCGAAGCTCTCGAGAAGGACACGAAGACCGAACCTGTGGTATAGAGACCAAGTCATCGCGGATGTAAGACAGCTTAGTCTTGTGGGTAAAAGCCCAAGCCGTCACCGATGGAAGGCAGCAATTGCTCACGCTCGGAGCCTCCATGGGTCGCCGGTCGGATAAGTAAGTAAATATTGAGGTTTTGTCAAGCAAGCAGTTTCATCGCATGGCTGGTGCTACAGTCCGGGGTGAACCTGGGCCTCAGCCAAAAAGCCTCTCCATCTGGCAAGATCCTTAGCCAACTGCCTCCAATTTCGCATTCAAAGCTGCATCCGTACTCACCTGACTAGACTCATGTCACTGTACAGCTTGTACAGTTCTTTCAAAGCAAACAGGACCAAAGATTTAACGCAGAAAGACCAAGCGCGCATTCACCCGCTGTTGAGATAGCCCAGACCTGCTATAGAGCGAGACAGGGAAGATCAGGGTTTTAAAGGAGGTTCTACTATTCAAATGGTTCTTGAGCCCTAAGAAACAGCGGAGGCTCCGTACTGATGTTGTTCGTACTATTATTTTGGGAGCCCAGGTAGATGCAGTCCTTAACCACCTCGCAGTTGTAACTGCCTATGGTGACGTTCTGACTGAGTCGGCGATGTTGCGTGTCCTCTCTGATGACAGCATAAATGTACTTTCCTTTTTCCTCATTCACCGCTAAATAAATTTTTTTAGTAAACGCCTCATTGACGGTTCACTGAGTTCTCTCAATCACGTGTCATCGACGAATGCTAACAATTGTACGGACTTTTGGAAGATCGCGCCTCCCCGCACACACAAAACGGCAGAGAAGATCTTGTAGGCGATGTTAAGGAGACTTATCACTCGATAGTTGCCGCAGTTGAAGGGGTCTTCTTTCTTGTGGATCGCTATGAAACTAGCGAGTAAAATTTTGGAGCAAAATGAAATTTGAATAAACTTTCTGAAAATGTATTTCAGTGCGACTGACACGTACATGTAAAGTTGAGGTAGAAAATGCAAATTTTCGAATTAAATAGTTGGAATTTCTGGCGAGCGCGAATACAAGCCGCATTTGGCCACCCTAATTATCTACGCTTCATTCATTCTATGCAGTGCTCGAAAATAACTCCCAACAATTTGAAAGGTTTCTAAAAAAGTCACTGAACCGATTTGCATCACCATACATTTTTTTTCTTAGGTTCTGGTCAATCAATAGCAGATTTCACTGAGAAAAAACATCTCATTTAGCCGAAAAGTGATGTGATTAGTCATTTGTATGTATCTACTCTCCCTGGGTTGTTTTCTTTATTTCATATATCATCGGCATCCATTTATGAACAGATTTTAATCGAATTTTGTCCACTTTTGAGTGGACTTATAATTTAATAAAAACCAATCTGGATTGGATGAACGCAGAGACATGGACGCTATTGAAAGCGGACGAAGAAGCTCCTGGTTGTTTTGAGAGAAAAGTTCTGCGTACGATCTTTGGTCCTGTTTGCGTCGATGGGGTCTGGAGGTAAATGTTAAACCACGAACTGTAAAGGCTGTACGGATCCAAAGCTTAAGATGGTTAGGTCATGTAGAGCGGATGGACACCACAGCTCCGGCCGGAAGAGCCTTTGATACCACAGAAGACGTTTTCACACGAGATGGCGCACACAAGTGTAAAAGGATCTCAACCAACATGGTGTGCGCAGCTGAAGGCAGCTGGCGAAAGATCGTGTTGGCTGGAGAAACATGTTGCTCGAAGCCCAGTCCCACCCCGAATTGTAGCGCCAATCAAAGAAGAAGAACAGGGTTACATTCAACAATTAGTCATTCACATAATAATTTAATTGCTTCGTCACATCATTCTTCTGCTTTACAATTAGTCCATTCAAATAAACGCAGTTGCATAGGTTAATGCATAATTGCATTCAACTAAAAAATGGCTGACCAACTAAATACTATAAGAAACTTTAAAATCCAATTTGTCTTGTTGAATTGTATACGAAAATGGACATGAATCAATGATCACTTCTATCACAAATTCCATGCTTATCGAAAATGTGCTATAAATGTATCACAAAAGCATAGGAAACACGTGTCGAATAAAGTAATAGGAAGTAAGTGCAAGTAAATATGGCAGGCAGAAGTTCCAATAACATGGTTAGACATTTTTTTCAGTATAGTGAAAGTACAGCAAAATCGAAGTGCAGTATTTGTCATTTAGGGGTAAGAGGCTTCTTGAAGGTGCTATCCCTTTTACTTCCATTAGTCGCTACATCGACATGGAGATGACTCACTTCTTAGTAAGTACATAGAAAGCCTTGAAAATTATCGCATTTTCGAAACAATGCTATTTTCAAGCGTGGGGAAGGCTTGGTTGAATTTTGAATTTCGATGAATACCTCTTGAATCGAGTCGTATGCAAACTTGCTCGCATGGCACACCCATTGTACTACCTTCCCCATTACTGATGACACTGGTTTCAATTAAGAATAAGACGTTCGTATTTATTTAAAACATACCACCTTCCAATCAATATGTACTTGTAAGTGAGGCAATGTTGAGCGCATGCTCCAGCCCGAAGAGTCTTCCACTCCGAACCAGTGGAACAACTCAATAGAGAACGACCACAAAGCGTAATGACCTTATGTTACCACGCGGATCAATGCTACCCCGCGAACCATTTCGTGCTTTGAGGCAACACAGAGATTACTTAGCTCCGCCAGGTCATTGGATAAGTAAGCCCCTGGAAGCCCACGCAATTGCAGAGGGCGCACACAATAGTTTCCTCATCTTCTGCAGAGCTTGTTTGAGGTTAGAGCACTTCTAGAAGTGTGAATTACTATAGCACTGTGGCTATTGTAAAACTCCTGAGAAACGAACTATTCATACGGTTTTGGGATCTTCTCCAATTCAGAGTTCTGATCGCATATTATATAACCGGCAGGTTTCTATCTGCCAATTAAATCCATCTTTGATATGGAGAAGGGTATTCTTAATGCTCCGCTAATATATACGTAAGACATCCAGCGAACACAATTGAGTCTTATTTTTAATTTTAATTTTTCAATTTACACAAAATTTACCATAGATTGATGTATTTTTTTTTTTTTTAACAACTATATATATCTTTAAGATGCTTACAATACCTGCTTATAATTTGCAAAGTGTGGTCGATTTTGAAGAAAATGAGTATTCGACTTAAAAGAGAAACCATGGTAGATCACCTATCTATTTGCAGCTGTATTAATAAAAAACGCTATTTGCTCTTTAAACCATGCTTTAGCTAACACACGCATAGTGAAGTTATCCGGTTGATATCTTATGTTATTAATTAAATTTTATTTCCATATTAGCTGCCCACTGTTTATAGATAACTTCAGGGCAACCCTTCACGAATTGTACTAAACATTCTAATACATCTGCCATATTCCACCAGCTCATTATAATAAAAAGTAATCAATTGTACTGGTTTATTTTATGTATTACTTATAAGTAAGACTATAACTATTACTCAATAGTTTCTAAATTAATATGTTGTCCACGCTCTTACATTATAAATAAATGCCTGGGGTCTTCGAGGCAAGCTCTCCAATAATCTTAAAGCATAACCTTGAGGCACAGATCCTCATAAAACTTGTATTTTTCGCTTTAGCTTCATTAATGCCCAAATATTTTCCGCATATTTTATAATTTTAAAATCATGTAAATTACATTTTCAAGTTTGTTCGTTTGGATTGCCAAAATGTTGTAGAATCCGTTGTCAAGGAAGATTTGACATTTGAATTTCTGAAAAGAAGATTTGTCATAGCTGAGGTCTGGTCTATAAGGCGTTTCCTAAAGTGAATGTGAATAGTGTTTTCAATATTGAATTAAGTGTTGTAGCGAAAATAATGCTTTGCTGCAGTGGACAATTAAATTAACAATGTTTAGTCATCCACAGAATAAAACTTAGCGACTGAAGGCATCTCGGGACAGTGATGTGTTGTGACTTTTTAAGTAAACTTAAATAAAAGGGATACATTTAAAGGGCCGATGTTGAATGTCAACCACACCTAAACTACAAGTTTTTTTCTGCATTTCATTTGACATTTCTCAATTTCAGACTAACTCATTTTGAACCATGAAAAGATACACAATCGAGCAACGCGTTACATTTATTCAGGCTTATTATGAAAATGGGCGTTCAAATCAAAGTGCATATCGTGCACTTCGTAATTTGTTCGGTCAATTTAATCGTCGAAATGTGAGTACAATCGAAAAAAACGTGAAAAAATCTGAGCAAACCGGGTCTGTAGTAGATGTGAGAACACCATTGCATGCTCGTACAGCTCTTTCGCGATAGTGTGGCTGAAGAGCCGTTCACCTCAACTCGTCATTGTGCCCAACAATTGCACCTCTCACGCTCTTCGTTGATGAACATTATGCATAAAGACTTGCATTTACACGCTTACAAGGTGCATTTGACTCAAGAACTAAAGCCTCTTGACGATTTCAAGCGTCGTCAATGGTCAGAATGGTGGCGAGAAATGGCTCGTACAGTGAATGATCAATTTTCGAAGGAAATTATCTTCAATGATGAGGCACTCAGTGGATTCGGCAATAAACAGAATTGCCACATTTGGGCGAATGATAATCCAAGAGTGAAAAACCAAAAAAAAGCACCCACAAAGAGTGACTGTTTGGTGCGGTTTATGGGCTGGCGGCATCATCGGTCAGGCAGGTGTGAATAGTAATCGCTATCGTGAAATGGTAACTTTTTACGGACTGAATTGGAAGATATGAATGTGGACGATATGTGGTTTCAAGAGGACGGTGCCACTTGCCACACAGCTAACGAAACAATGGCTCTTTTGCGCGACAAATTCAATGGCCCTGTTATCTTACGTGGTGGCGATGTCAATTGGTCGCCAAGATCATGTGATTTGACAGAAAAGGTGAACGTCGATAAGACAGCAACAATTCAATAGCTAAAGGGTGAGATAATTCGGCACATTTTGCAGATTTTTTGAATCTCTTTATTTTTTTCAACTTTCTACAACTTCTGTAGGCTGCACCGAAATCTTCGTGTGTTAAAAACAGTCTCAGGCCACACAATTTGACCACACAACCTTTGGTACATTACACTATGGAGCCGATTTTCTTTGACTTTGACTTAAAGTGTTATTTTTTTAATATCATTTAGAGCACCCTGGCCGGTACCTGGAATTGTAGTCACAATTTATTTGACCACGAAAAAATGTTAAATTTTCTTCATATTGGACGTTTGATAGAAAGTGTTCGGAGACTAAAAACTGGCCGGGATCTGGTGCAATTACCCTAACAATGGATTCTGTTACTTACTTATCAGGCAGACGAACCATGAAGAATCTGAGCCTGAGCAATGGCTGTCTTCCATAGGTGACATCCCTGGGCACGCTGCTTCCAGTCACCAAGGCCAAGCTGTCTTACATCCGCGATAACTTGGTCTCTATACCGGAAGTTCAGTCGTCCTCTCCTTCTCGAACCAGGAGGCTCGGATTCGAAGACTCTTCTAGCTGGAGTGTTGGTGTCCATGCGCTCGATGTGGCCGAGCTAGTATAGTCGACGGATTTTTGCCTTCCTGACTACATCCACATCCTGGTACAGCTCGTAAAGTTCGCGGTTGTGTCTTCTCCTCCATTCGCCTTCCTCACAGACGAGACCATATATCCGACTTAGAATTTTTCTTTCGAAAGCACCAAGAATCAGTTCTGCAGTCTTACTTAAAGTCCAGCTTTCGGCTCCATAAAGTAGGACTGGCCGAATAAGGGCTTTGTAGAGCATGACTCCTGACTCGAAATTTCGAGACCAGTTATTTTGAAATGGTTTTATTTTATTATCGGCGACGGAATGCTCCAGCATGATTTCGTAACTGAACTTGATGAACTTGAGGTTTTCTTATTGCCATCACCTTAGCTGGTTTCGGCTGGGTGAACGACTGGAAGGCGCAGTTGGTTGAGTAGCTGCATGCGGTTATAGGGGTCCCAGGTTCGTATCTCAGTAAAAGCAAAATTTCATCTAGTTTTCAAAACTGGATCAGTCCCTATTTGCCGTTGGACTAACAATGTTCTGGGTGTACTGACAATTTCGCTAGGTTTTGAAGAGCTGCGTTCTTTACTACTTTACTTTACTGACTTACTTATCAGGCAGACGACCCATGGAGGTTCTTTAGAATCTGGTTAGTTCTATTTTCTTTGTCGTCCATGTCTCTGAAATACTGTGCAAATTGCGATCTTCAACTACGAGAGCAGTGCCATTTTTAGATCACAGACAGCGATAGGTTTTGTGGCTACAAAAGTGCGTAGTCTGTTCTTGATTGTGTTAAAGGATTTTGACGGATAAGGATTACATTAGCGTTGCAAAAATTACAAAGACTCGTACGTCTTTGTTCATACTTCGCAGGCATATTGATGAACGACACCAGAATGTGATCGTACAATCTGCAATTGACTTTATGGCTTGTAGAGAGTATGCCATAATCTCGTATGTGCTTTACATTGATCCAAAGGCAGTAGGTATGTACCATTTAAATTCCATAATTTTCCCCTACTCGCGTTTGTTTCGTGACATCCGATGCTTACGTTGCGGTCGTAAGACAAACATGGGTGCAGCCTTTAATACACAGTTCCGAGCGACTGTCTAGACAGCCTGGCCTCCACTATCGCACAGATCGTGTGTTCCCAACGTGTTTTCCATTTATAATGAAGCTGCTGCTGCAGCAATCGTGTTTCGTTAGATGACTCGCTCTTACTGCGACTCCTTTTTTTCTCTTCACACGAAAAGGATGGTGTTTCAAACAACGACTCCAATAAATTCTTCTTCACTTTGACATTCTCTCAGTCCTTTGTTAAGGCGATTGTCTCCAAGCTGGCATGTGTTCAACGAGCACCGCAACAAAGCCGCTGATGTATCGCATTCGCCGCGGAAATTCCTTTTGTGGCATCAAGAAAATAGGTAAACCATTTTAATTAAGATTCACTGATGCATTCAAATCGATTTCCACATCCGTACGGGTGGAGATACAAGGTTGAGTGTGTGTGCTCGTGCACAGATTTATTGCATCAACCCCCCATTCCGCCACGACGTTCTGTCATCTCTTCAAGGAAGCGAGCACATTTCACGGCAGATTAGACCCGCTGGCAATTACGATTTATTTGTAGCAAATCGCGAAAGGCATTCATAAGCGGCATCTGAACATCTAAGTTCGTGTTCAACTACTGCACCCAGCCGGAGACGCTGAGATCGTTCCCGTTCGACGCGGCTCGCCGCGCTATCCGCATACATGGTCGCGTATGTATATAAATAGGAAGCAAACATTTATCACGCCAAACCAAGGTGGGTAATTAAAACGGAAAAAATAACAACGGCGACGTGAATAAAAGCAAAAACAAAAATACAAAAAAAAATATAAACAGGAAAAGAGAAGAAAACTTCATGCGAACATTAAAAGCGACTCTCAACTAGAACCGCACTGCGGCAACCCGGTCTTGGATCTGGAGCTCGTGCATCCCTCGCGCAGAAGAAAACTCTACAGTGCGAGGTCATGCAGCTGGCTGACAGGGTGGGGCGACGCGGGGCCGCTGGGAGCCCCGGGCGGCGCGCTGAACGAGATATTTTCTTCCAATTTCACACTTTTGTGGGATTAAAACCAAGTGTGACGGCGCAAATTGCCGCCGCGCCAGGAATTTCGCTTGCCGACGCTAACGTCTCTCTGTGACGGAGCGAGACAGAGTCGGGAAGGGACGGAGATGCACAGAGAGTGCATCAGAATGCAAATTTGAATTTTGTTTTGGCGCGAACGAATTACGAAAAGAGATCCCGATCGAGGTACATAAAATGCCCCCCAATCGACGGATGACATGGGAAGAGGAAGATGCGAAATGCCTACACGCGTTCGGCTTGAAATCGAGCGGGAATACAAAAGTATCCGCCAGTTTCGCGCGCGCGGGAATTTCCCTTTATTTATTCGAGATTCAAGATATTTATGTACTGCGACTTGTCGCAGTGCGCTCGCTATCGCATGGTCTATCGTTATATGCCATAACTGTGTGGTCACAAAGAGGGCGGGAGCAGTCGAAGAGGGGTGTACATCTGCAGGAGTTAGTTTCGACGCAAGTCTGTATGTACAGATACGTCAATCCACGTATCTCAGCTGCAATTTGAGAATCTAACGCTCTTCACAGTTGGATGAAGCCGTGCATAGTTTGTGTTGGTGTGACCCGATAATAAGTCACTGTAAACGAGATATGTACCATCGTATGCACAGTACAGTCGCACATAACGATAGCGCTACCCACGTAACAGATGTAGATGGTTCATTGTAAGCGATTGGTGAAGCGTAAAGAATTTCGTTTTTGGTGTTGCCAGCATGAGCATAAATTGTATAATAATGTGGGTGCCTTTGTAGTTCGAGGTGGGCTGGGGAATAGCTACTAGAACATCCACTCCACCAACAACCGCACTTACGAGCAACTGGGCCTTGTCTAGGTAGAGTGTAGATGTGCACTTCCTAAGCATTGTTGAGACTAGAAGGAGCCGTTACAGCACATTAAAAAAAGAAACAGAAACCTAAAAGAATTTGGTGATCATTTTGAACAAAGTTGCATAAGTCAACCATAAAGCAAGCAAACATTGTTTTTTTATAGAGAAGTATAACAAAGTATATAATGTCCAGTCAATTCGTTATAATGAAACCCGTTTTTCAAGATTTTGTAGCAATCCTCTTTGTTTTCTATATATTTTGAAGTGCAGTGGGCCCTCGGTTAACGAACGCCCAGCTTAACGAACATTTCGCATAACGAACACATTTCTTCTTGAAGAAAAGTTTCTCTTAACGAACGAAGTTTCACATAACGACCAACAAAAAAGAGGGACACCTATATTTCATGTAGAATGCTTGTATATGTTTAGCAACGAAACAAGGGAACCCCCGAATACACATTTTATTGCTGTTTGTGTTCAGCTTTTGTTTCCTAATTGTGCATTTTGTTTTATTTTTGCGAATAATTGCATCACCTGTGTTCGTAAATTTAGCAAGACCAAATTGAACATATTCTGATCCTTAAAAAATTGCATACGCTTCATTTAACTTTTTTCAATAAAAGCTGAACTTAAAAAATATACTGATGTATTCTTTCAGTTCTTTAAAAGATTTTATGCATTTTATGTGACTTTCATTCAATAAAAGTACAAATTACAACACATTAGAGTGTTCTTTTTTCAACCTGGAACGCTTTATTTTTATTTTATATTGATTTAGATGGGAATACTGATTTTGCTTAACGAACGTTTTGCATAATGAATAAGGTGCTGGAACCATTTGACGTTAACCAAGGGATCACTGCAATCATTATTCTTAATGTTTGCCCCATACTGGGTATTCGTTATATCGACATTCGTCCGGGGTATATGAAACGTGTGCTTCACCTGACCAAAGCATTTCCTCAATAATTTCCTTTTTACCTTTTGGAGATTACCAGCTGTTGGGTAATGATAACCCCAAAGGCACCATAAGGCGCAGTCTTCCTTTCATTATTTTTGTGTTTCAATTTAGATGAGACGGAATAGAAATTGGATACGAATATAAACGTTTTCCAAGATATTGTCTGACAATAAGGCAGTTTTGCATATCGGGCCTTAACTCATATATCTTACCCTACTTCCAACTGAAACCCAGGTACACTCAGATATGTCAGAAAATGATTATACTTTCTTTTGGGCTCAAAGCACTCATCTTGGAAGTAATTAGGAAGCCTCTGCATAATTCCATTTTGAAAAAAGAAACACTTACTGCCTGACTGCCTGAGTACAACTGTCATGGGAAATCAAAATGGTTCCATAAGGAGGGAGTTTGACTTATACCATGTTTCACATTAAACACACGTTCAGGTGAACCTTAAACAGAGTTCATGTTGTTGGTTGAACTCGTTCGGTTTTCAAGTCAAATCTGAACTTGGTTTGTTCAAAGCGATCAACAATCGGTTTTTTAAATGAATACACGCACCTTCGATGTATTTGCTATTAACTCAAGGTTTAGTTGAACGTAAGTTTACACCTTCACTGTGAAACTGGACATTAAGGAGAGTTCACTGTATTACATCCATCTTCTGTAACTTTTCTACTGTCTCGAGTGTGCATAAGCTCAAGCGTACTTAAACAATTACTAAAAGAACTGTGCACGTAAGAGTACTAAAAGATAAATTATTCATCCCCCCCAACCACTTTAGAAGACATCGTTGGTACGACTATCAAACAGATAAAAACAATAAGGTTCTAGGCATTCCAGTAGCTCGCCTTACCACCTCCTTCAGACTAGCTGTGATTTTCCAGCAGAAAGAATAAAACCGATTATCACTTGATTGGGATGATTTTAAAAACATTTATTTATTTTCTTATTCAGTTTTCCAACTCAGGTAGTACTATTTTCCATTTATCAGGACAATGTAAGATATTTTAGAAACTATTTTGGACGGCCCGTGGCGTTGTGGGTATGTGCGTCGACCCCAACCTCGACGTCGTAGGTTCGATTCCTGCTCTGTGCGACGAAAACAATTTTCACCACTCCACCTCTTTCGAGTCACTGACAATGCTCAAAGAGTATGTTTTGTCTAGAAAAAGCTTCTCATACTTGGCCGTTCGGAGTCGGCATTAAACTGTAGGTCCCTTCCACTCGTGAGAGAACAATAGCACGCACAACATGAGTGGTTGCTGAGAAGCTAGGCTCTGGCCCCCCACGGGCTGTAGCGCCACCCATATTTTAATTTTTTGGGCGAAATGAACTAAAACATATTAATGTCCTCAAAAAAGGCAAACCTTTCTCGCAGTTCGTAATGGTAATTGCAAGGGAAACGTCAAAGTCCCTCAGTAGGTTTATTGACAAATGATAAATGACATCTCAACTAAATCTCAACCTCAGACCATTTTGGGAGTCAGAACCTTCGACACTGGACGGTCCTCCGCACAGAGGGATAAAAGATGGTCTGTGGTGTAGTTCTAAGGATCAGAACATCTGATCATCTCTTATGAATGGCGCTCAAATCTGTGAACGCAATAACTTGTGACTCAATAAATTCCCTGAATTGGCGCCTATCTCTTACCGAGATGAACGAGTATTTTAGTATTCTACTCATGTGAGCGTCGGTCACATTGTAATGAACTTGCATGAAGTTGTACCAGCGCCATACTCCTTTCGGAGTTGCTCCTGTTGCACAATTCGTAGATGGTCTACGAATTAGTGAATCTTTTCCAAACGCCTATGGCCTACCATCGATCCAAAAAGCTTACGCAGTCTGTAGACCCAGCATTAGAAAAATGATTGGCGTGATAACCAGCCTTTGTGTCATAGGTACAAATGCCTCCTAGGCCGACATCTGCAGAAGCTGTTGAGACGAGGAGAAGGAAGACTCCAATGCACAATTATTTGCTCTCTTCAATCGTGGGAATATCACCTAGACGCCTATTGTTTTAATAAATTGACAGAATCAAGCGATTAAAGTAACAGTCAACTCCTCTGCTACATCAATAGCGTCAGCTTGTTTGCGGATCAGGACTTGGAATCCATGTCGTAACACAACCGGCCCACTCTGGCTTAGAAGTAACTGTTGCTATGAGCTGTCTGCCGCCTAATCTAAATGAGTTAATAATGGATCTTCTCTAGCATATTTAGTGAAAGCAAACACAGAAAGTAATGTGTCGAGTTCATCGGAATCGAGTAAATTAAAAATATACGAGTAAAAACCACTAACTGAAACCACCACTTGTCGGGGCCATTAAGGTCTCGAAAGGTCTACCAAGTTTCGGCTTTTCTTGTACCAAAATTTAGATTTTGTCTTGCATGTTGCTGTGTATTCTGTCAACGATGGAACGCAAGGGCTTATGTATAGAGCTGACTTTGGGAGGAAGATGAGGACATCCAACAAAACAGTGAGGATCAAAATCCTTTAGTAGCAAACAAGAGTTTACAAGCTTTGATCCCTGCGAAACTACTTACCTACTTACAATCATTAAGTAGCAGACGAGAAATATGTTTCTTGCGTGTGATTAGACCCCTTTAGGATAACAAGAGAATGCTGAAAATACCAGTTGATCACCAGTCGGCCATTTTCGTATGTCTTTACAACCACGATATGGGATGGTCCGTGGTGTTGTGGGCATGTTCGTCGACCCCTACTTACCTAAGCCTCGATGTCTAGGTTCAATCAATGGTCTTTGCAAAAAAATAATTCTTACGGCCACTGTTTGGAGTCACTGACTATGCTCAAGGAGTATTCCTGTCTTGAAAACAGCTTCTTAAACCTGGCCATTTCACTCGGACCCTTCCACTCGTGAAACAACAATAGCACGCACAACACGAGTGGATGCTGAGAAGCTGGGACCGGGCTCTCTACTTGCTGTAGCGCCACCCATATTATTATTATTAACCACGATATGAGAAGAGTTGTGGTGGCGAATTATTAATCATCGGTTACTGCAATAGCTTATACATATTTTTAAATCACTAGGGATAGGTTATTCATGATTTTATTCTTCGTCTAATAGTCCTACAGATCGCTATGACCAGGACGGTTCTTCTACTGGCACTATGTTCAGTCAGTTATCTCCAATTATGATCGTTAGTTAGCCGAGGCCCATCTCTTTATGTGTACACCATTTGTTTAATGGGCTTCCAAACTCTCTGGCTAGGCCACCCATCTAGCTTGGTACTCATTACTCTACAGACCATACACTTCGTGGTAAAATTTTGCAATTCGCGCAACGATTGAGTGCTCTCTCCAAAAGACCAAAGGATGATTCTCCACTTGAGATTGCCAACACCTTCGCTATCCATAGAGCAGGGAGAAATTATTAAAGTGTTATTTAATTTAACTAGGTCCTTCGAGAGAGAACTACTACTCAATTGCTTTTTGAAGCCAAGTGAACAGCGATTGCCAAGAGTTTTTCTGCCTTTGATCGTGGTACTTATGTTATTCGTATTGTTTACCTGGGGGATGAGGTGGACGAAGTCCTGTCTATGATGAAATACTGGAAAATACGTCGATTTTGTGAGTCATCTTTGTTTTTTTCATTCGTAAGTGTCGAAGGGAGTAGCAATGTCATACAGTGATCTTGGTTCGGTATTTTATATATATTTCCTACTTTGAAGCTGTGTAACTAATTCAGATAGTTATATACGGCATTGTTAAATGTCTTTATCACTTATGGGTTATGATTGGTATTCACTAAAATATACAAGTTTCAAATAATTAGATCACATTTTTTAAAATCTATTTTGTTTTCAAAAAGAGTGAATTTTCGCCAGACCCTGCCACTTTCGTCCACTATACGGCCACTTCACTTGGGAAAATCTCAAGCCCAGCTGATGAAATCAAACGCATTTATTAGGTAAAGTGTTGAAATTGATTATGAATTTCCAATAGTTGCAGAAGGGATCATTGGAAAGCCATAAGACGTGGAAAAGGTTGTTTGATCAATAACTGGAAGAATGTTGTTCAAAGCATATAGCTTCAGACAATTGCAGTGATCTTCGTTAATATATCGGCAGTAAGTTCATCTGGCCGCACTTGCCGACGATCTTTTGAACCTCATTATATTTGTATCGGTTGCGCTCTTTCTAAACGTTCAACTGTTACTGCAACTCTTGTAGGTTGTACCGAAAAGTATTGCAGCATGCCTGGAAGACATATCTTTGCTAAGTGAATGTAATAATAATAATATGGGTGGCGCTACAACCCATAGAGGGCCAGGGCCTAGCTTCTCAGCGATCACTCGTGTTGTGCGTGCTATTGTTGTTTCACGAGTGGAGGGGACCTACAGTTTTACGCCGAATCCGAACGGCCAAGTTTGAGAAGCTTTTTCTGGACAGGAAATACTCTTTGAGCACTGTCAGTGACTCGAAAAAGGGTGGGGCCGTGAAAATTATTTCTGTCGCTCAGAGCTGGAATCGAACCTACGACGTCGAGGTTGGGGTCGACGCACGTACCCACAACGCCACGGACAACCACAAATGAATGTGCGGGCTTATAATTTATTTATCTTCTTGTTCTAGGCCGCACAACTCTACCCTATAAGCTATTCTACGATGTAGGCTTTGGTACATTTTAACTTGAACTAAATTATTTTTCTAATATCATTTAGATCAAATGATATTCTTTTATATCGCGAGTGTTATTGTTCTGCGGGCTCCTGGCTCATTTGTTTCAAAAAGGCAAGCATTTCCAATTCCGCGCAGAGTAATCTTTTGATTGAAACGAGTGGACGGATACTGAAATTTGACACATAAACAGATTTCTAATAATCGGCCACCCTGGAACATCTTAAATACATAAATGCTATCCAATAGTCGTCCACAATGCGCCTACCCCAAGCTGCCATATAATGCATACCCATTTTCAGAATTTATAAAATGTTTATGCAGCAGCAAAATGCTTACTCTCTCATTCTGTCGCCAGTATCTTTTAATAAAGGTTTACAACCATCCCCATTGACACCCGTAAAAGCTAATGGAAAGATTCCAACCATTTTTCTACTCACACCGAATTTCAAACTCAGTTGATGGTGGCAGATTACAATTTTCATGGAGCTGGCAACATTATTCAAGACTCCAGTGTGGCACGCTGCTACATACACATCGCACACCCCATGCCCCCCGATGTGAAAAACTACTCTCATGTCAAAATAAGGTCAACGAACTTGCTGCGATGATAGTTTCACATTTTGTTATTGTATCCCCGTTGTGTGCAGCTCCAGCTGTGGGTATCTGTGTACAATTTGCACACACTCGCACGGCCCAGCATAGAGTGGTCGCCGCCGCCGTGCCGGCACGACTACCGCGCCATCGTCATCGTCGTCATGTCGCCTTGGCCAGCGTGCGCCACATCGTTGCTCGGATTTGTGAGGAGCAAGAAGTGAGTTTGAGTGCTAGATACTTATTCCCATTGCAGTAGCAATCGCTTATTGCAATTCCCTCCGACATGGTCGTCTGTCGTTCGTATCCTATCGCTCCACTAAACGCACACTTTCGAGGTACATTTTTACGATAATTGTTCACACGTTGTAACACATTTTGCCACTCGCTCACTCGCTCCGTGGTCGCCGTTGTAGGTTGCTGTTGCTGGGCGCCTTTGCTTTGAGGTGAGCAACTTGGTTCTGTGGTCCAAGTTATCCGCAGCTTAGCTTAGCACATTCATATGTGTGCATGCCAGAGTCTGGGATGCCCTCCTTTTGCTTTGTGGTCACCGAATGGGTATTCTTTAGATTTGGAAAGCACGTTGGCTGTCTTACATTCGGTGCACCCTTCTTGAGTAGAATTTATCGCTCATCTTCGGTAAACTTTGCCGCAACATTATTTAGCTGTTTCCGAACGATAATGGTATTCACGATGGGGTCAACCGCATTCAGTTACCCCCATGGACTTTGTGAGAAACAAAAACGAGAACGACAACAATGGCGGTGGGTACGGCAACGGGAATGGCGACGACAGCAACGACGACGACCCAGCGTCGACCACGGTGCACTTAAAACCACAAGTTTGTTTTATGTGCAAATTAAATCCTCTCTGACACAGCGGAAAATATGGAAATTCTCTCCCTTCCTTGTTGTGTTTTTGGGGCCAGAGTGAGATGTTGTATGTGCTGGCAGAGCACACAGCTCGCTTATGGTTGGCTCTTCAGGTTCAGTGCACTCTAGCTTAAAGGCAGGCGTCTGCTGTGCTGTGCTGTGCTGCGCTGATGGAGAATGATGGCCCCTGCCCAAATATAAACAAGATTGCCCACAAGTTTTGCATTAAATTGAAGCGGACTCGGCAAACTTGTCGTGTTTACCAATCCAACAAATTGGAGAAATCACCAACTTTCCAAGATGAAAGTTTTGGATTTGATGTCTGACGCAATGTCTTGACGGCGAATGCATATGCGTTCTGAGAGATGATTTTGATTGTAACTGGCGGTGGACTGTCTGAACTCAAACCAAGTTTAATTGTTCTCCGAAACAATCCCTAAGTGTGTTCATGAAACATTTCTGACAATTGATGCTGTTAAAACAAGTGCTCTACAGATTTGTGTCTCATGATGGTGTACTTTTCGTGGTGGCCCGTGGCGCTGTGGGTATGTGCGTGGACACCAACCTCAACGTCGTCGTTGGTTCAATCCCTGGGCTGTGTGACAGAAATAATTTTGACGGCCCCACCTCATTCGAATCATGCTCAAGGAGTATAATTGTCTTGAAAAAAGCTTCTCAAACTTGACCGTTCAGAGTCGACATAAAACTGTAGGTCCCTTCCACTCGTAAGTGGGATGCTGAGAAGCTAGTCCCTGACCCCGAGAAACACTACGCTGATTGGCGAAGCCATTCATTCTTCCTTGGTTTTGTCAATACCATGAGCTCCGGCCAGATTACGTGAGCGGCCAAGAGCAACTTCGTCCGCTTTTGACAAAAGTTCATGCCTCTGCATTATATAGCAGGACTATGGCAATAAAGGCCTTGCAGGAAGATATTTTGTGTGCCGTTTCCGAGAAGTTGGACGCTATCTGGTGTTGCAGTGAGTTTTTTCAAGAACGATGTTAAAGAGGTCGCATGACAGCGCGTCGTCTTGCCTGAATCCTTTTTAAAATCAAAATTCTCAGATAATGATGTCCGTAGGGATGCCAAAACTAGACATTGCTCCGAATAGCTCGTCTCAATTAATACTGCCATGGGCAGTCTTAAATATTAGTGCGGTCTATTCCCCCTTTTTTCAAGATGTGCCGTAGTGTGAATATTTGTTCGATAGTGAATTTTTACGGTCTGAAGCCACACTGATATGAACCGACCACGTTGTTGACGAATGGCTATAGGTGTTCACACAACACGGTGAATAAGATCAGCTTCAGAAGACTGATGCCTCTGTAATCTACAGCTCGGGCAAACAATAGCCGCTTTTCATCTGACACACCTAATGCGTACGTTAGCAGTATATCAGGCCTAAGACGCACCAAAAGGTTACATCTTCGGATGTAATCGTGGTCCAACAATGGCTTCAGTTCTAGTTTCAGAAGTTAAACATAGCTTCCAAATAACCTTAGACAAATTTCAAACATTGCTACTTATGATGCTTATTATTTTTACGTAAATAGCACTGCGTCTGCCTTGTCTACTTCCTCCGCGGTAAACAGTAATTGTTGATACAGTAGCGAGATCATACGCAGGATAACTCTTTTCAACAAATGTTATCGTTTGCTCAAGAGGCAATTGAGTAATAGAACAAAGGTCCCTTGAAAAACTAAGTTGACTCTATATAAGACACTTATCATCCTCGTCCTGCTCTCCATGCACAATCTCACAAGCGAATGAAGACGTCTTTGGTCTCTTTGAGATGATCTTCAGTATAGTTTGCGTTCATGAGACCTGGACGAGAAGATTCAATCACGAAATGTTGAATGATTTGTAGCGTACAGCGGAATGGGTCTAGCCAGGCGTTTAGGGACTCAACACTTAATGTGTATAGACTATGTAGAGCGCATTGTCACTACTGGTCCAACCCGAGCCCAGTGGAGAAGGACCTCAATCAACTTGGCATGGAAGCTATAACAGCTTTGGAATTTCCTCCGAAAAAATTCAATCCACAATATGCTTAGAATCTGCATTAAAGACGTCCAAGACGAGTGTCGTTCGATAAGGGCGGCGTCAAAGCGGCGTTCAAAGTTAAACTACCCTAACTCACCAGACTATGGTTTTTGACTTGACTGATTAACACATATTATTAACACAATAATCATGACATCAACATACCCAATACAATGGAAGAAAGCTAAAATAATCCCTATACCCAAAAGAACCAATCCACCCGAATACAGACCCATTGCTATTCTTCCGTTTTTGTCAAAAGTGTTTGAATATGTTGTTAGTAAAGACATACAAAATTATCTAGAGCAACACAACCTCTTAAACCCATTACAGTCAGGTTTTCGGAAAGGACATAGCTGTGTCACAGCATTGTTAAAGGTGACTGACGACATTCGAAGAGCTATTGACGAAGACAAAGCAACCATACTAACCTTACTTGACTTCTCGAAAGCATTCGACAGTGTTGACCCAACTATACTCTGTCACAAACTGTCCACGCAATTCAATTTTTGTAATCCCACTAATAAATTAATTTTCTCGTATCTTACTAACCGAGTTCAAGCCGTTTGCCATAATTCCAGACTTTCATCTTTTTGTGATGTACATTGTGGTGTCCCTCAAGGTTCTATTCTCGGTCCATTGTTATTCTCAATGTTTATAAATGACCTTCCAACTGTGTTGTCCTACTGTAACTTCCATATCTATGCAGACGATGTTCAAATCTACCTAAGCTTCCCACTAGGTATGGTTGAAGATTCAGTTGCAAAAATAAATGAGGATCTGAGCTCTATAGCAAATTGGGCTACCTACAACTGTCTAATGCTCAATCCTGACAAAACAAAAGCAATCCTGATCTCGAAACAATCCCCTTCTCTATCTAATTTCCCGCCAATAGAACTCAACTCCACGATAATAGAATATGTTACATGTGTAAAAAAACCTTGGAATAGTGTTGAATAGTGAATTGACATGGACTGATCACATCGATGGCTTAGTTTCCAAGATATATACCTCCCTAAGAGGCCTATCTATCAGCAAATATATTCTCCCTCTCAATGTGAAACTTAAACTTGCCAGAGCACTCATAGTGCCAATATTGACATATGCATCCGAATTGTTCGCTGACTGTGATTACTCTTCTTCCCAAAAGTTGACAAGAGCAATCAATGCCACTACAAGGTATGTTTTTAACCTACGCAGGTATGAACATGTCTCGGAAAAACGTCGCATTCTCCTAGGTTTCGAATTAGAAGCATCGTTAAGCTACAGGTCTACAAGAAACAGCCAAACTATCTTTTTGAAAACATCACTTTCTGTCGATCGAGTCGTAACATTACCTTAAGGCCCTCCATTCATACTTGTTTAATGTCACGCAGGAACTTCTTCATTCACGCCGTCCATCTCTGGAATCACCTACCTTCACAGGTACGGTCAAAGACCGAGTACAGACAATTTTGTAACACTTGTTTCTCCCATTTCTCTCGTCCGAACTGAAATAATTCCCCAAAATTTCTGTTTTTGTTTTTTTTTTGTCTGCATTTGTGCGCAGTCATTTAAAATATTTTTTGCAAACATACACTTTTCCAACATTAATAATAATTGTATATAATTTAAAACACGTCATTTAAAATCGTGTAAAAATTATGCTTAATTGAATTATTCCTGTACTATCAAAAGAATACATGTATTATTCTTAAGGTACAGCGATATAAAATCAGTAAATAAATGAAAATGAAAAATGAAATGAAATGAAATGATTATTACATCGACACTTTGGCTCGAAAGCCCATTTTATTCGAAAATATCTTAGCTTTCTTTATGATGATTTCACGAGTAATGACCCTAAAGCCCTTCGCCTTGTCAGTGCCTATCTTAAACCGCTGCTATTGAATTTTGTATAGAAAACCAGTACACATTTCCACTATCTCCCACGATTTTAAGCAAATGTTATATACATACCCCACGCTTAAAAAAACGCACATGATTTCATTCGCAAAAAAATCACCCATCACCATCCAAGTGTAAGCCCCCACACATGTGCGATATATTGATTTCCACTAAAAGCGAAAAAAGAGCAGATTCCTCGAACTAAACATGTCTTCACATGTACCACATGTTTAGTGCAGCCTGTAAACTACATATTTTAATGTTTTTACAATACTCATGCCATTCAGCAAGCATCGGCAGACGGGAATAGCGTACTGATAGATTCCATCTCCTCGCCTAATTGAATCAATACGAACAGGAAATGGGTGGATCCAAACGATGGACAGACTTGGACTGGTGACGAGTGAAAAATCCATTTCATTAGATTTAATCGTGTTTTGGAAACCGTAATTTAAAGGACAGGTTATGCCTCATCTACCGTGTTCAAATTGGTGTTCTCTGTTAAAAGCTTTCGCAAGTCTTTCAACACCTCCTTAATTTTTATTTTAGCATGATGTTACTATATTGGTTCAACACTAAAATTGACGAGATAATATGTTTAAAATTAGTACAATGAAGCTTGTCAACCGTCTGTCCAAAAATGACAACAATTTTAAGTACAGGTAACCCTCCTATAACGCGGTCAATAGGTTCCTGAAAAACTCTGCTTTATAGGAAATCAAGTTTTAGGAGGGTTACCTGTATATCACAATAAATTCTTCCTCTTCTGATGGTCCCACCGTTGTGGATGTATGATGTCTCCAAAGAACAAGCCCCTCCAAGATAGTCGAGGTCCTTCTCAACATGTGTGCTACATCGATATCGTGGGCGTCCCCTATTTTGTTGTCATAAAACTACATGGCTCAGTTGTTGTGTACTTCAAAGCCTGGCTAAAGCCATTGTTGATGGACTCTTCTTCTCCAAATGCCATTAACGCAAACAAATATGACGAACGCTTTAAAGTATAACTTTTCCTAAAAATAAAATTACTTTCTTCCTTTCTTCATTTGGATCTGTTTAAAGATGGCAGACTTTCCCGGTCGGAGACTGCACTGATAAGACCCATCAGATTGTTCGCATATTTATTACGACTTCTTTTATAGTTGCGCCATATTTTTGCAAATTGTCTATGAATGTGGCAGTTGAGCAAGGTTGAGGAAGGGCTATTTTCTTACTATTCGACCTTGAATCCTTCTGATTTTGTTGTTCGATGAATAGTACCTTCAACAACACGCTTTTCACATTCAATCAACAGTTGGCTTACAATCTCTGATGCACTAAAACTGCTGCTACCTACCTACCTTTGTTCTTTCTAGTAATAATGCTTCCTTCGCACCGTGATAATTTTTGGGACCGGCTTTTTTGTTTTTTACGATGTCACCCATCATATAATTTACTTACTTACTTACTTAAATATTTTAACCCCTCGGGGGGCATGGGGCGTCAACCACGCCTGCGCGCCATCTCGTTCGAACTTCTGCAGAGCGTTTGAGCTCCCTCCAACTCATTCCTAAAGAACTCGATGCCTTTTCAACTGTTCTGCGACATGTTTGCCTAGGGCGTCCCGCTGTTCTGCCTGCCTGCGTAAGCGGATTCCCTGCATGTCGTACCTCGCAATGGAGTTGTCTTCGCACCGTAGGTTCCTGGCCCGTTCTCAGGTACAATTGGTCGTTAGAGATACGGTTCTGCCAGAAAATCCTAAGGATGTTTTTACTATACATCTGTTTACGAAAGATTTTTCGCGTGGTAATGGTGTCCACTTTCCAGGTCTGCATCCGATTGTACGTTGGAGCGGAACAGTCGCAGCTTGGTTCTTAAGCTGATTACATTGCTTTTCCAGATCGTGGATAGCATTTCGAACGCAGCTTTAGCCTTCCCGATTCTGTTGCACACGTCCAGTTCGGGGCCACGGCGATTAGCCGAGACCGCACTTCCTAAATATAGAAAGCTGTTAACTTTCTCGACTTCCTGTCCGGCAATGTTCAGTTGGGCGCGGTTGTCAGAAATACTAAGAGCTTTAGTTTTTGTCGTGTTTATTTTGAGACCCACTTTGTTTGCCTCTGCTTCTAGATTATGGGCCATCAAATGAAGATCCATTACCCGTTGCGAAAGGAGACAAACATCATCAGCGTAGTCAAGGTGTTTAAGATAAGATGTCATAGTCCATCGATGCTGCACGAAGACAGTATGCATCTTTGAAGAACTCCACTTTGGACCTCAATTTCCTCTGACACGTACTACCTTCATATGTAGCCTTCAAAATAGCTATTATTTTTTTCCGGAATACCTCTCCTGCGCAAGGCCGACCAGATAGCATCTCGATTCAACCGATCGAAAGCCTTCTCGAAGTCGATGAACAATAGATATAACGGAGACCTATACTAGATCATATTATGTGCTTCAATGTTTAACTGCTGGCATAACACCAATTTCCGTCTTCCGAACGAAGTGTCCTCATATATTTTCAAACCATCATACGAATTTGACCATGGGATATGTGATTTTAATCGCAAAAAGGAATGTAATTGAAAAGCCGAATATTAGTTAAGGTACTTTTTCATATTGTTTTTGTTTAGTTTTTAGAATAATAACCAAATATTTATGACACCCGTTGGATGTATTTTAATGTTTTTACAATGCTTATGCCATTCAAGCGCCATCAGTAATCTAACTTACAAGAGTACTACTACCCCAATTGAATCGATATGACTTGAAAGTCAATCGGAGGAGTGTGGTTTCAATTTTGATGAAGAACCTTCTTATTCGAGCCATAGACAATTTGTAGTGGAAACCGTCAGCGAAATTGAAGTAATAAATTCAATTAGAGAAATTAAATCAAACGCTATTGGGGAGGATGGAGTACCTATGAAATTTATTAAGTTTATCTCACCTTTCATAGTATCTCACCTAACCCATATCATAAACCATTGTGTTACCACAACTACATTTCCTCGACCATGGAAAGTGGGCCGTGTTATACCGGTCGCAAAAGGATCAAATCCAGCTTCCCCTTCAGATTTTAGACCTATCAGCATCCTTCCGTGTTTATCAAAAGTCTTAGAGAAAATCATGGCGAAACAGCTCCTAAAACACCTGTGTCGTAGCAACCTGCTTTACGAAGCTCAGTCTGTTTGCAGAGCTAACCATAGTACTTCCACTGCTATGGTAAACATCCTGGAAGACATCAGGCAGAATTTTGATAAAAGACAGGTCACACTTCTATGTCTACTTGACTTCTCGAAGGCTTTTGACAAATTGAATCACAAGATACTTTGTTGGAAGCTAAGAAATCTCTTCTTTTTTAGTGACACTGCAGTGAGGCTAGTTTACAGCTTTCTTTCTGACAGATTTCAAAGAGTTGTTGTTAACTGTGACAATTTTTCTTCACTCTTACCAGTTAACCAAGGCGTACCACAAGGTTCAGTTCTGGGCCCTATCCTGTTTTCCATGTTCATTAATGATCTTCCCTCTGTGTGTAAGCATTCCACTGTCCATTTTTATGCTGATGATGTTCAACTGTACTCAGCCAAAATGCTTAGCAATATAGGAGATTTGATAAATCTTATGAATCATGAGCTCGCCAATATCTACAGTTGGGCTACAACCAATGGATTAAGTTTAAATCCAAAGAAGTCACAGGTAATTCCTATTTCAAACTCCTCAATGTCTTTCCACTCCCTGCCGAATATCGTACTTTCTGGAGAAAAACTTGAAATAGTTAATAGGGTGACTAGTCTAGGTTATATTATTAACAGCAAATTGTCCGGATATGACCACACTAATATTGTTATCAGACGTATCTATGGATGCTTGCTGAAGTTGTGGTTAACCTCAAGTTACACTCCTATGGATACTAGTAGGAAGCTTGTTACCACCCTCATCCTACCATTGATAACTTATGCTGAAGTTGTCTATAGTAGGGTTGACTCTTTATCCCAACGAAAGCTACAGGTAGCGTTTAATGATGCTATCAGGTATGTTCACGGCTTACGCAAATTTGATCATGTATCTCAATATACAAAATGCATACTCGGAACTTCTCTAATATACTACATGGATGCTAGAAACCTAATATTCTTGCATAATATTCATGCCGATTATGGAATCCGGCGGAACGACTGCGGAGGGAAAAATGTTCTCATCCGCATATTTTCCTATTATAGAAACCGCAAACCGGAAAGGGAGCGGATGTCGGTGAAGTAGTGCGAAAAAAATGCTATTATAGAAAACGCAACTCATCCGCACTTCATGCATTTTGTGACGTTTTCAATCCGAACCAAATGAGTTGCGGATTTGGAGGAAAAAAGGATGTGTGGTTGCAACGGAAGTAAATTTTAGAACAAGAAACAAATGAAAATTATCCTTGATTCATACAAATATAATTCGCTTCCTGTTTTGGACATAAATATTCTTCTAATAGCTACACTCGGAGAGAACAACTGAAACAACTGTCAACCGTACTGGTGCGATATCCATTCTCAGCTATGAATCTTGAAACATGCTGCGAATTTATGTTCCGGAAACAAGGATGTGGATCTTAACACAGGTGGAAGTATTTTCGTCAAGATAACATACATATCTGAATCCTGAATCATTTTACAAATCTGAAAGAAGGTTGATTACAAAAGAACTTCTACGTCATTTAAATATCCTTCGCCCTACTTCTAATTTTACATCGAATATCTTAGGAATAATTTTCTTGATCTTCGGAATACATTAAAAGGGCACTTGACTCCATAATATACTTTAATTCAGTCCGTAAATAACTATTCTTCGGAACAATTGAACCAAAAAATCAAAATTGACAGCAAACAGCTGATTACTGAAGGGGTCCATAGGGAAGTTTTGCGGACCGATAATGTAGTTCATCATCATCCGGCGGATTCCATAATCGGCATGATTATAATAAATAAGACTCCCGGGTATCTGTTCAAGAAAATTAATTTTGCTCGATCTGTCAGAACACATGCTCTAATACCATCTCGTTATCATAATCATAATAATAAATTGAATTGAATTGAAATTGAAATGGGTATATCAAACGATTGGCATTTCTACATGTCGACTATATATTTGTATAAAACAATCATACTTCAGGACTGCACCTTTTCTCATCTACAACGTTATAAGCTTTCACAATCCATTAACATTGAGGCATATCAAATCTGCCGAAGAATGAAAACAATTTTTAGTATAACACAATACAAGACTGGACCAGGAACTTTTCTCTCAAAAAAACCAAAAAGTTTTTCATCTGGTTCTGTGTAAATATTTGATCGGTGGTAATATGTACAAACCTTACTAAGAGATGACCACGTTTTTCCAAGTTTCATATAAGATTGACATTTATTTTAGAGAATTAGTAATAATTCATGATGTAATAAATTCATAGGCTGCTACATACATATGTATGTGATATAATATTCCATAATTTACTAGCGCATGCATGGAGTAGTAGAGTATAGCAAGAATGATGTACACAAGATTACGTCTTTATTGACATATGTGACGTAAATCGAGATGAGAGATGTTGATTTGTTTACATACAAATTGCAGAAATAAAGATTCATTCATTCATATTAGTCCAAGGACGACTATGCCTCGTACTTTTTTGTAAAGTTAGCAAAGTTTTCTTGCAGTTTGTTCTCATTTTCTTGAAATAGTACACCGCTCATCTTGTACTACGTCACCAAAAACCTAGCTAAAAGCGTAATCTTGTATACATCATTCTTGTATCATCAGCAGAGTAGTCACATAAAATGGCTAAGATCTTATAAGTGATGTTTATAAAGAAAATACTTATCAAAGGGGTATCATTTCTTCTGGATTACTTACTAAATAAACATATCGTAAGAAAAAATATATATTAAGCACCACTTGCAATTTTCTGTAATTCGAAACGCAATAATATGCACATATTCTAGTTTCTAGTTTTTACAGAGCTAGCGTGTCACATTTCAATCGTGATTCAGTCAGTTGCATGTTTAATGCGCCTTATTTCATTCAATATGGAATACGACTTGATGAAGTACTCCAGTATTTCACACGTACGGAAAATAAGCAGAAGCATCGTCATATTTTCTTATGTTTATTTCTATAGACCTATACGAAAATGACGTAGTTTCGGCGAATTTCTTTAGGAGTCGTTCATCGACATCGTTAATCATGTCATCGGCACCTTCGACTCTAATTCATTTTATTCTTATTTCATTTTCAGTCTGCCAAGCGGAATCGCAATCAAAGCACCGAGGAAATATTGATAATAAGGACAACCGTGCCACTTGAGAAAAACACATGGAAGCATAGCCCTTTCCATTTGATGAAGCAGTTGTGTTTCTGTCAGGTCGCGTAACTTCTACGGCAGCAGGAAGAGATTTCATTTCTTTCTCTTTCCCTATCTCTCTCTCTTCCAGTTTGATCAATCCTACAAGGAAGCTCGGCATCAGTCCTTCCATCACTCGTGAAAAGAATGCGATATACGCAAAGTGAGTAGGCGTTCTGGAAATAAAAATAACTGCTTCTACTACTTTAACTATTCACCTAAATCTCACAGTTGCATCCCCGACAAACAGGAATCCAATTCATAACTTAATTGCATACCAGACGTAACCTGATATCCCAACACCTATAACATCCTAAGTCGATCGCGAACATCATCATACTGCACTCCATACGCAACCTGAAGTATATCCAAATTGCATTTAATGTTCACGAACGAATGTTAATTGAAAATGTTTTAATTTTCTTAGATTTAACACAGTTTAAGTCTTATTCCGGATTCTAAATAAAGAAGTCTTGATTCCATGAGCTATTTTCTAAATTTTTAAGAATTCAAGCCTTTCTCTTAAGAGTTATATCAATTAACCGTGCTATGGAGTTCCGTCTGGGAGTATGTGTAGACAACTGAGTAACCTCCTAAATAGGATGACTTACAACTGATGTTCAGTTCATTTATCTGAATGACAGAAAGACAGACCTAAAAGGCGCACCCTTGGGAAAGTATGACGCCCACGGTGAAAGGAGTTGATTCAAAACAGTGGCCCTGAACGTCTTGGCGCAACCAGATTTCTGTGCCCCTCCCACAACAAAAACTCGAGTTTCAGTGTACATAAGCGATCAAGATTGTCCTGATCAAATAATTCAAGCCACACGACTTTAACAGGCGTACAACCACTGTTTTCCTTCGCAAAAAGTCATAAATCATTCCTCCGACAGTGCAACCGATTGAAGCATCTCCAAATATTTAAATCGATCCATAATACCATCCATTTCTTAAGTTTACCAAATGCGTCCATCTGTCATATTATATATTTAGCCATTTAATCATCATTTCAAGTTTGAACTTTATTGCACTCTTTAGCACCTTAGTGAAATGAATTCAACATCTCCTGACGCAAAAATTGAAGCCGGACGACCATCAACTGGGCTATGAGTTGCTTAATAAAAAATGGGAATGTTAACCGGAGATCTCAATTTTCGCTCAAACATTTTATCGGACTATAACCACTTCTTTCAAAATGTCTATGGTAACGTTGTACACCAGAGTTCTATAAGATTGATGTAACCGATTGGTGATTTCAACATCGATGCTGTGAAAGAGGAATTGTAGCGACTGGGCCATCTCAAGACGAGCGTTCATCAGTCGGCGCCGCTGTAGAGAAACAACACCCGATTATTTTCTCTGCAGCTATGTACGTCTTCACAACCAAGCCAACCACTTGCTTAGGAGAGCTCGATGTCAACATCCAGACGGAAGTGCCGGAATAATCCGCTTGGAGTATTGGCAGCCAAGCCAGGGCAGCCATTTGAACAATGTACTATTCCATAATCTCCTATTCCATTTTCCTGTTTACTTCCTCTGTACATCATGCGTTTTTCGTGTCCGCTTTTCGATTTCGTAAAGGTCAGGTGTAAGACGAGACAAGTTTGTTTTATTTGTGCACAGTAATCTTCAATTTTACGTACAACTTTTGTCAAATAGACACACATGAAGTTGTGAAAGAGTTGACAAGCGATCAATTTCCATATGCGCTAGGTGACTTTAATATCATTGACGAAGATTGGAGTGTCTTGGAAGAGGAGCAGATTTTGGCTCCATTTAATGCTATTAATATAATTGAAGCTGTCGAAACCACTTTTATTATGCAAATGTACCTTATCAATCTATAATAATAATAATAATAATAATAATAATAATAATATGGGTGGCGCTACAGCCCGTAGGGGGCCAGGGCCTAGCTTCTCAGCAACCACTCGTGTTGTGCGTGCTATTGTTCTATCACGAGTGGAAGGGACCTACAGTTTAATGCCGACTCCGAACGGCCAAGTTTGAGAAGCTTTCTCTAGACAGGAAATACTCTTTGAGCATTGTCAGTGACTCGAAAGAGGTGGGCTCGTGAAAATTGTTTTCGTCGCACAGAGCAGGAATCGAACCTACGACGTCGAGGTTGGGGTGGACGCACATACCCACAACGCCACGGCCACTATCAATCTATAGTACATTAAAAATCATTTTTATTGAATCTATTAAGAGTGAACATTTTATCGAAAATACTAACTAGGTGTACCCGTATGAATGTTTTTTTGAAAATAAGCCAATTATTAATGGGAAAGTAAAAACGGTCAGGAATTGTTTGTTGTGCAACATTTAACATTGCTGCCATTTGCTCAGTCATCCCCATCCAATATCGTTTGCAATTCGGCGTCTTCAAACTTTTTTGGTGGTCTTCCACGTTCTTCTTCTCACATCAAAATCATTATTTCTGAACCGTTGAAACCGTCGCTTGTCTATATAATAATTGTCATGAAAGAACAGAAATCGATTTAAAAATGCCACAACACGTAGTGGAGATAGAAGCTGGAGCCTGTCTCTAATGTGGGAATGTCCTCGATGCTCTGATATGAACATAGAGTGCTGTTTACTCTCGTACACCCATAAGAAAATAAATAATTTAAAGCTGCCAAGAGTTGATAAGTTAATTAGTCGAACGATCTATTCGGCGATGAGGGAAAGCAGAGACCGGTCCAAGACGAATAAAGGAGAGACATATAAATTGCTCTTTTCTTGCAACTATCCTGCCACTGTAGCGTTTAAAATACAGAATTCACTGTGATAGACGAACCACTGTCGTGGATTAAGAGCAATGCAGAGGGATATGACTGTATAAACTTTTTAGACAGTCAAGCCGCAATCCCTGGACAGTGTTATTTTCAACTCAAAAATATCCCTTTCGCTACGTGTACTACAACCTTCTCTCCCACCGGACGGAGATCCATCATCATTCTCTACTGAAGATTCATACCAGGTATACCGGTATGAAATGAGAAAATAAAACACTAATTATTAATGGGAAAGTTAAAACATTTTATTCAAAGTATTGGCCATTGTTTTCTATACACTTTGTCCACCTTTCTGGCAATTTGTGAATACTACACCAATAAAATTGTTCGTCCTTTAAAGCAAACCAATCAGACACCCAATTGCCCATCGATGAAAACAAATGGTAGTCGGAAGCAGCCAAGCCTGGTGAATACGGCGGGTGGGGTAGCTGCTCCCAGCCAAGTGTTTTGATTGTATCCTGAACCGGTTTTGCTTTGTGTGCAGGTGCATTGTCATGGAGCAATTGATCGTTTCTCGATCAATGCATGGTTCAAATTGATCATTTGTTGTCGGTAGCGATAAGTATTAACGGTTTCACCAGGTTTTAGGAGCTCGTGGTACACCACACCTTTCTGGTCCCACCAAACACACAGCATTGTCTTCTTGCCGAATCGATCTGGTTTTGCAGTCGATGATGATGGTTGTCCCGGATTAACCCACGATTTTTTCCGTTTATTATTCTTAAAATAAATCCATTTTTATCGCCAGTAACAATCCGATGCAAAACCGATTTTCTTACGTGTCTTTGAAGTAAAATTTCACAAGTGCTTTTTCGGTTTTCCATCTGTCTGTCATTCAATTCATGTGGCACCCATTTTCCACACTTTTGGATCTTTCCCATAGCTTTTAAACGGTCAGGAATTGTTTGTTGTGCAACATTTAACATTGCTGCCATTTGCTTTTGACTCAAGGTGTCATCCCCATCCAATATCGTTTGCAATTCGGCGTCTTCAAACTGTTTTGGTGGTCTTCCACGTTCTTCATTTCTCACATCAAAATCATTAATTCTGAACCGTTGAAACCATCTTTTGCATGTTGCTTCTGATAGAGCATGGTCACCATATGCCTCGACAAGCATTTGATGCGACTCTGCGGCACTTTTCTTCAAATGAAAATAAAAAATTAATGCTCTCCGCAAATCACTACTTTCTGGTACAAAATTCGACATTTTTAACACGATGAAAAACTATGATTTTGTCTGTTCAATGACTTCATGTATACTAAATATTTTTCTCAGATGTCATTGCAAACAAACAAAAGAAAATAAGGGCTCGTTCACAACAAATGTTCCCTATCGAGACATTTGTATCTTGACCCTCACTTCATACCGGTATACCTGGTATATTTTGAATGGCATCAACACCACAAGACTTTCTTTGCTTTAGTTCGCTGATCATGAATTTAATGTCTTTGTCAGTAATATAATCAGACGAGGATGGTTGACTGGAACTGTTATTAATCGAACGTTGGACAGAACTATTGACTAAGGTTCTCTTGTCTTCTAAATTGACAGAAATCGTGTGATTTTTTGCAAAATTAAAAGCGAGGGCATTTGCTTTGTCGACGTCCGTACAAAGGGTCTTGCTTGCATCTGTAAATAAGGGCAGATGTTTGTTTTTATTTCTTATCGTCTTTGCGATGTTCCAGAACGGTTTCGAGTTTTTATCCAGAGAACGTAGTTTCGTATTCCATCCAGAATTTCTCAGTTCAAATATCTTTTTCGAGATTAGCTTATTCAAGTAAGAGAGTTGATATTTGAAATAAGGTTGTGGATATCTTTCCCAATACCTTTGGAAAGCATTTCTGAGGCCAGTAGCTCCATTCTTTGAAGGCCGATCAAGTCATTATTTAGTAGGTTATTTTTTTGCCACGACACAAACGGTTCTTAAGTAATCATTGACTTCCATTTGTTCTAAGTAAATACCACGTCCGCAGTACCCAACATTCACAATAAGTGTCAGGCAGTTAGAGCGGCTTTCATCGTAGTCTTCCCGATAAATTCTACTTGTGACCCCACAAGGAGCGTGGAAAAGGTTTGTAAAAAATATCTCCACTGTTTGTTCAAGAACTTGTTTCTACAAATATTATTGCCTACAAGTGATGTCAGTTTTTTTTTTTTTTCCGCAAAGACAATGTCCTCTGCGAAAGGTGTCAAGATCAGAGAATTGTATTTGATTGCCAATCGACACTTGGCAGCTGAGACAACAGTTCCCTGACTGGGGTCTAATAATAAACCGGAACTCCGTTCGCTCACCTTACAGCAATTTGTGTGCCCGCAAACTGAACAAGCCCCGCAACCCATTTGAGTTTAGCAATCGCTTACCTGGCCTGGCAAAAAATGTATTTTTAAACTCACACTCTCTGCGTGTTGTCTCAGGTGACATCATTCCACGCAATTTCTGCATGTTTCTGTGTGGATAGGTTTTTCTTTTTGTTTTTCGGAAACAAATTAGACGCAAATAAGTTCGGCAAACATTGGCAGAAGTGCCAGAGGGAGAGCGGAAAAAACCTGGAGACTCCAGAATTAACATTCGATATTCAGGACCGACACGAACCACGAACAGGCCATCGGTCTGTCTGTTAACCCTGACTTCTAGTTCTTAATTACATGGAAGAGGCTGATTAAAGCAGACCCTCAACCGAGCTATGTACTTATGTATGATCTGCTGGTCCGCAAAGCCGGGCATACACCTCCTCCAGTGAGGCGTGGGTATACACAGCCTGTTCCGCTCGTTTAAATCTGACAGCTCGCCCCGCTGCTGCCTCACCTCGCGGGAGTTGAAGAAGAAACCAGATGCCTGAGCTCAACGCAGATTGCGCCCGTCATGCCATCGAGAATAATTGTTCTAAAAATATTTCAGTTCGGAACACCTACTTTCATAAATCATTCGGATGAGGGAATAGAATTTCACTACCATACCTAGATACATTCATACGTACGTGCTAGATGACGAGACGCGACGCGACGCGACACGACACACAATTTCCATCGGAGATTGATGGCACTCTCCAATGTGAACATGCACATCGTCTGTGCCGGCTGGAGCTTACAAAAATAGTCCACCAACAGCGTTCAATTCTCACGACAAAACGGAACTTAATTTCCTCGCAATCGTTTGGCAATGAGTTCCCCCTGCTCCCCCTCTCCCGGTGCCTGGTGCCCAACGACGGCTTCAATTGGATATGCGATAGCTGTACCGCATCGAGGTCGTGGTAAATGAATGTACGCCTAGATAATTCTACTTCCGGGCGACCATATTCTATATTATTTTCAGTGTGCGCGGTACCACACGGCGGGAGGGGGCTGTGGCGGCTACGGACTGCGGACAATAGGCGACCGTGCGGCCGTTGAACCTTCCACGGCGAAGCGAAGAGAACAAAACAAAAGTGTATCTCGAAACCAGCTGGAGACAGAAAAAAATATGACAAATTAATGCAGCCAAACGGATGATGGCTGGCGACGAGTAATGAGCGGTCACAACTGCGATATGAACGACGATCACGGTTCAATGGTTGGTGTTGGTGGTTCGCCGGCAATGGCGCGTCGCCGCGGACCAGACCGCGTTTGCTGATTGACAGCTGAAGATTAAATGGACTCCCACGAGACCCGGACGGGAAAGTACTGACGGTGGCGGTGGCGGCGATTGTGATGGCTGCGGTTTGGGTTTCGAAATCAGAAATCAAATTTGTCGACAAGATTAGGAGTTATTCTGAGGCTATGGCTGTCGTTTTCCCCCAACATGTTTTCGTAATGTGAATTACGTGAAACTCTATCTGGGATTGGGAAACACACCCTGTCACCGGGCGGGCCCACGTACTTGATGTGACATTAAGACAACATATGCGACACTGAGTAGTGTATTGTGACATTCTCGGGCACGACAGCCACTTATGCAGTCTTGAAATCTGAAATCGTTTGGTTGCGTCGTCGCCTGCATAACCGCTTATCCGTGATAAGCTACATCTAGCTATCACGGCTACATCTCAACGGTTTCAGATTGCAGGCGGATTCCACGGTGACTTAGGTACACTCACGTTTCATTGATGACGTTTAAAAATGTCTAGGGTCTAGGGTGATGTCTAACTTCGTAACTGCAAATTGTTCTGGCATCCACTGGGCAGAACATGCCTTTGCATAGAAGTTTCTTTCCGAGATCTTTGGGTCTTTTTGGACCTGTATTGCACAAGAATTACCTTTTGGAAGTAATCTGAAGAATATTTCATGCGGTAATATTTCAATAAAACACTCAAACGTTCGGTAAAACTCATAAAGAGGCTTAAGAAAGACTCAAGAGACTGTTACGAAGAGTCTGCTCGCTGACACGTAATGGTACACACGTTTTTCACTGAATTTTGCTGCGAGCCTAGGAGCATAAAATATGCTAATGGCGTCACATCGGAATAAGTGGTCAACAAAATATGTGACGTTCGAAGACTGCCTGGAAAAGGTTTGTGAGATATTAGGCATCTCGTAGCCATTGCAAATGACATGTTACATAATTACCGACCAGTCATGAAGGAGCAATCAAAACAGTGGACTTCTGCAAGCCAAAGTGCACCAAAAGGCAAAAGCGGTGTAGCATGTATATATGCCTATTTTATAGATCTTGACAAGCCATATTACTTGGAAAGATTAAAAACTATGGAATTACGCTTGGGAGTGTGTATCGAGCCGAGAAGTCAAAAATAAGTATTTCATCATCAACTGCTCAGGTATATGATTGAGAGATTACCTACGAAACAGTTCTTAATGTTAAAATGAGTTCGAATATTTGATTTTATTAATGCCCTAAGCAATAGTTTCTCAGCCTTTGTGCCGTGCTGACCCCAGCAAGAAATTTATCTCTTGACTGACCTTTCCCAACATACATCTTCAGTGGAAAAGTAATAAAGACGTATTTTTTGTTTTATGGAAAGGCCGCCGTGGACTTCAAAAGTGCTCCGCGGACACCCAGGGATCGACAACCCTGTCCTAAGCAATGAACTCACAAATTGTTAGTATTTCGTTTTCTTAAGACAGATTAAACACATATGGTTGTTTTATTTGACATTGACATTGACAGTATCAATGAGGAGTTTGCTGGTATTGAAGTGGAAGCGGATAAAATGGCTCTAGCGCTGCGAAACACGCAGATCGAAGACTAACGAAGGAGTGGGTGCGAGGGTCTACTCCCAAGATCTCAAGATTGCTATATCCTTAAAGCTCCCTGATCACTGTAGCATTTTTCAGGCAGAAACCATAGCGTATAAAGAGGCGTTGTCATGGCCAAAAAGCAGCGTGATATCAAAAAGGGATATCACCATCTGTTCGGACAGTCAGGCCGCTATAAAATCGATGGAGAATGTCATATTTAACTCAAAAACATCTGTTAATATCAGACTGTCTCTTAACGAGATGGATGAGCTTTTTAACATTCACCTCATGTGGGTGCCGCGACACTGTGACATACCAGGAAACTGTAAAGCCGATGAACTCGCCAGGTGTGATACAACATCATCCCTATCAATAGCAGGGGTGCTACCTTTCATGAAGATCACTACCTCCTACAATATTTTAAGGATTCACACAATTAAAACCACCAATGACAAACGGCTAGAAGGCACCACCTGCCCTAAAACAAAAGAAATCTGGCCACCACTTAACCTAATACGGTCACTCAGTCTACTTAGACTCAGCAAACACTCATTAGGGACTCACATAGGAGTCTGTGCAATTGGCACTCATGCTTGCAGGATGGGTGCCCCATATATTGATTTCTGCAGAAGCTGCATGGATGAAGAGGAGGTAGAAAACACTCATTACCTACTCTGCTCGTGCAGCGCTCTAGCTAGTCGTACTTTCCTACAACTAGGGGCCTACTACTTCAGCGGCCTCAATGAGCTAAACAGTATAAGCCAACTAAATCGCTTCACTACAAGCACCAACTGGTTCCGATGTTAGGAGAAGTCAATCCGCATGGTATCACAATGGCCATACTCTGGCCTAAGTGTGACTGCCCTCAGCAGTCAGCCACTGCAACCTAACCTAACATCCCACCAAATTGTTGTATGATCGTTTCAACCAATGAAAAAACTGGTTTTCTATGGAAAAAAGCCTTTAAGTGAACTAGCTTACTGAGCTATCAGATAACAGATTGCAGGGCTTTTATATGTCGGCCGCTGCAGTTGATATGTTGCTTACATCGAATGCTTGCTATGGAATTCCAGGCGGACCTATTAACTTAAACCAGAACTGACACAATTACACAACAAATTTTCAGCAATTTTGATCAAAAGACTAGAAGAAAATCGAAACGATCGATGCACTCGACAACTAGCTTCATAATCCTTGCACAAAGTACATGCAAATGACATAATCTTCTTGAATTTAATGCCCGGTCATATGGGAATCTTAGGGAATTAGTTATGGTGACGATTATTTTTAATGAATGAACGAAGATTCCGACGAAACTACTAAAAACCACGGCCGCAATATGGGTGCTTACCAACCAACTCTAATCTGAATTATTAAAAGTTACCGGCAAACGTAAGGAATTTTTGCTGTATAACAAGGATCTTCTAAGAATATAGCAGCCACAAAACAACATCTCTTTACCAAAATCACACTTCTAGCATTATTACGTAGTGTTGCCTCCAGTGTTGGGTCTTGGAACTTTCTAAACGCGGTAGATCTTAAAGAAAATTGTTGGCAGATTTGAAAAAGCTAGGTAGATAACCCGATCTCTTATCTCTTCAATTTCTAAGAAGTTTCCAATACTATGTTAACGCTGCTCACATAAACGAAATGAACAGCTTTTTACTCTCCCCGGTGTTCACATTTTTGTAACACAGTCCTCAGTTGTAATACTTCTTTGTAATTTTGTTTCCAAATTGGAAATTGAGCTGTTGTGCAAAAATCAACAACAAATGACATAAAGAGGAAGAACTACAATGTGTGATAGAGTTTGGTTTGCACTGAGGGTAGTTGATGTCGTAGATTTGAAAATTTCGCAAAAAAGAAAAAAAAAATTAGGAACTAGTAACCTCTGGATCATCCGCCTTGGTTTCGCGCGGCCTTGGTCTAATCGAGGTGATAACATCTGAGTGCCAATTCGCTTTGCATTAATAGTCGGGCTCAGACGAAGGGATGTCACTAAACGGTAGATGGCGGAGAGCCTAATGCACCATATCTATTGGATGGAGTTCATGATTTCATGTAGGGAATAGCATTTAATAAAGTGTGTGCCCAACATTTGCACGAAATGGGTGAGGAAAATAGTACACACCTGCCCCTCCAAAAATAGAAAACTTCCCTTTTGAACTTTTTGAGTTTCTGAATTCTCCTCTTCTCTTCCGGGGAAAAGCAAAATACAGTACCACATCTGTAATTCGAACTATTAAAGACCACCCAAATTCGAACTATGGACTTTTTCGAATTATGCACTGGATACTTTATTCGAAGAAAATATTTTTGATGAAAAATCATTTTTTTTTGCGTTACAACACATTCTAAGAATATCACAATTTTCAAAAACGTTGATTCCGACTCCTGCTACTACGAATTGAAAAAAAAATCAAAGAAGTAAGAGAACATTAAAAAAAATAGTTTTCAAGAAAGTTGTTGTTCTACGCACAAAAAAAAACTTCAACAAAATTTGGACCAACAACTTTTCCAGACAATTCTGAAAAAAGTAGCTAACCACATCAGTGCTCTATCTCTGCTCTACCATTTAAGAGTCTATGAAGGACAAACAAAGAAACATTGATTCTTACGTTTAATTATCGAAATTAGAAAGAAAGAAATAAATAACGAATTCTTCTCGACAAAAAAAAATGTGAAGTTGTTCAAATTGAGTAAATGCGACATTTTTCTGCATAGTTTCTTGGTTTAAAATATTAAGTTGGTTGATTTGAATTGTTGAAAATTCATGTTTCACGAGATAGTCCAGTAGTTGATTCACTTTGTGAAGAGTGTCGCCGCTGTTGACAGTTTTTTGGGGTTCAGGAATTTCTTTAATATCGCTATCACTTCATTTGCTGCATATTCGACTCCATATCTTCCTTACCAATAATTACAATTCCTGGCGTGATTTGGGCTAAGAGACGTGCCAATGCAAATTTGCCATCCTATTTTTGGTGAAACTGTTGAATAAGAATTGAAAGAGGAAACTGCACAAAAATCTTCAATATAATCGTCTCAAAAAAGGCACAACCTACTGAACTGAAAACTTCACGTCTTCATCGTAAAGATGTTTCCCATTAATATTTCTATGAATATACTTTTAAGTCTGTTATTGTTAAAGCACTCAGCAAGGAAGGAACCGAAGGACAAAAATATGGAATTCAAATGACAGAGTACACATTTCGGCAAGAGTTCGATTTACAAGATAGATTATGTGAAAAAATGTGTGTTTTAGTGGAGCGTTCGAATTAACGAGGTAGTACTGTAGTTCCATGAGAAGCACCCTCTTTTGTGAGATCCAGTCCAAGTGGCGCCATCTTATTTCCAATCGCATATGGAAACACTTACTTAAATATGAACGAAATGAAATCTTCTCCAGAACATCTTTGTGTATTTCACAGGATGATAGCTGATCTTGACATTTGCAAATTATTTCACTCGTATTATGTTGCTGCTTTCAGCCAGTTATTTTGTCCAACTCACAAAAATAAGTCTAGCTTCTTCAGCAACTGCTTGTATTGTGCGTGCTGCTTAGGAGTCGACGTACAAACTCACTATGTCATGCGAAGTTTTTTTTTACTTCAGCGCCACTACACCCTTTCTCCACTTTCCCTATTAAACTAGATAACGCTAGATAAACGAATTCATAGGATAGACAACTTGCCATCAAACTAACCGTACGACAAGACCTTTTTCTTGAGGCAAGAAGGCTGAAAATGTCACAAATTTGATTCCCCCATACCTTTTTTTTAGACTTAATTGGGTACAAGACTTCATAAAACAAGAAGTTGCATAGATTTTCAATTGCGCAGCAAAACCAGCAGACTCTCATTCTTCTTAGAACTACACTGCATGCAAATGAATCCATTGTTCAATGCATTCAATTCCGGACTCTTAGGATAGAGCCACCGGAACTAACGTGAGGTTACATCCATTGTTCTTGCAATGCTCGCGGTTGAAAGCCTATTTCACCACAAGAAATGATTGTGATGAATGTGTGATTCCACACGTTGTATGGATACCTTTGTATCTTGCGGGATGGGCAAATATGTAGTGCGTGTGCGTGTGAAATCGTACGTAGTTAGAGTAGAGATGCAGCCTAAAGAGCATCGGGGTTGTTCGAGCCATGAGCGAATTCGTAATTAAATACAATTACCGAAGGCGTCAGTCGGAAGCAAGCACTTTCGATTGTATAGATCCTGCTGTACAAAGCGAGTGAGAACGTAAATTCGAATCCCGACCAGCACTGTGTACTGACTCATTTTGGGAATGTTTTGGGAGCATGATTACCGATTAAAATATCACCGGCGGATATTATATGTAGTTTCGATTAAGCCAAAACACTGTAGCTCTCTCTACAAACTATCAACCAACTTCGTCCTACCTTTGTGTATTTACTCTCCCAGAAATCTCTGTATGGACTCTGAGGTTTGAAAATGTATGTACAATAAAGGAGTATTGTAAATACCGCATAACGATACGGACATCTTCCTACACAATTATGAAACGTGAAGGGTTTTGAGACGTATGAAAACTTTTTTTCAAATAAAACGTAAGTCAGTTGAGGCGCCCTGATTTTGTTTTTATTTAGTTGGAAGTATACAGCATAACACATTCCACCATGGAAAGTAAACCAAAAAAAAAAAAAAACAAGTAGAGCAACAGCCGGATAAGCGACTTTAAAAAAAAAAAAAACAAAAACACCTTTAAAATAGGAAACCCAAGAACACGGAGAATCCCAACGCACGTTCGAGTCCTAAGAGTACTTCCCCTGACTTTTGTCCATCAAGTTCATCGACGATCTCGTACAACCGGTGGTAAATTTCAGAAAAGATCTGCACTTCTGATCCTTTAAGTGTCTAATGGGTTCAAGCACAGCGTGGCTATCTCTACAGACTCCACTCGTGTTCTGAATAAGATGGTAGCCAAACTAATAATATCCGCTAAGTGCCAGTGTCCGTTTACGCAACTGAATTTGAATGTATTTTCAATGCTACCTAGATGGAAATAGAACTCATTAATTTTCTAAAGGTTTTCTATCTTAAACATTTTTTCGAAAGAAATAATTCTGAACGGAGGGTAATTCTGAATATTAAACAACCTTGCTTTATTTATGTATAATTCTGCTTCTTCTTTGATTGGCGCTACAGTGCGGGGTGGACCTGGGCCTCAACCAACACGCCTCTCCAGCCAGCCCGATCTTTCGGCAGCTGCCTCCAGTTGCGCACACCAAGTTGGTTGAGGTCCTTTTCCACTTGTGTGCGCCATCTAGTGCGAGGACGTCCTCTGTTGCGCTGTCAAAATGGCTTCGGTGTCGAAGACTCTTCGGGTCGGAGCTGTGGTGTCCATCCGCTCTACATGACTTAGCCATCTTAAGCGTTGGATCCGAAGACGCTTAACTAGGTGCATGCCTCTGTACAGCCCGTACAGTTCGTGGTTAAAGCTTCTCCTCCAAACGCCATCAACGCCAACAGGGCCAAAGATCGTACGCAGAACTTTTCTCTCAAAACAACCAAGAGCTTCTTCATCCGCTTTCAATAGCGTCCATGTCTCTGCGCCATAGAGCAAGACTGGGATGATTAGGGTTTATTATTATTATACAAGGTCAATTTGGTGTTTCGAGAGATGGCTCCAGACCCTAGGTAGACGAAGTCCTTGACTACCTCAAAGTTTCTGCTGCCCAATATGACGCTCTGTCCGAGACGTCGATATTGTGCGTCCTTCCGTGATGTACTTTGTTTTGCCCTGGTTTATCGCTAGACCCATTTTAGCCGCTTCCGCTTCAATGCCAGCAAACGCCTCATTGACGGATCGCGTTATCAGCATTATCCCGCTTATAAAACTAGAAAGGTCATGTCCAGAAGCGTTAATCTGAATTTCTGTTCGATCTTTAGACTATGACGACCACGTAAAATAATTTGTTAAAGCTTAGGAAAAATAGCTTAAATTTAACCGGCAAAGCTGAAGTGGGGCGCTAAGTGCAGGACTTGAACAGGGCGCTTATTTGACTTGGACCGGGCCTGCCTATCGTAGCGATTGTGATTGTTTGATTGAAATTGAGATTGTGGTTGTTTTTGTAACGTTCAACTTTTGGCTCCATATTGCATGGCTGGTGAAATAAGTGTATCTTTTTTATGGATGGGACAGATATCTCAGTCGTCATGTTTTCGTCTTTACACAGGACGACTGAGTTGCGCAAAATACTTAGCTAATAAACTTTCTTCTTTAAATTACGTTGATGTGGTCCTCAACCTGATGGAGCGACCTTGGACGAGGGGATCTCATTGGGGACGCGTAACAAACTCCCGTCGTTTTGAGAGCTTAAGGAATGAGTGAGTATCAGTGTGATATTTGTCATTTATGTTAACCCTAAACACACGATAAAATCTTTAGGGTGGGTAATGCTTTAGATGGCTGAATCTAGGTACTTAGAATTCTGTGGAAATTCAAATAATTTGAACACCATATCTCGGTTTCCATGAATTGATTAACGATCTCTTTTTTAATATGTTTTCTTTAACAATCCAGATGTGTGCAAATACGATCGCTCTATAATACACAACATGTGGGCAATGTTGTTATGTCAAAAAATGACATAAACAATGATCTGCTGGTCAGGGAATGATTAAGAATCAAAACTGACATTCTGCACACGAGAATCTTTCTTCTCCCTCAATAAATAAAAACTAAACAATAAAACAAATAAAACCACCAGTCTTCTTTGAAGAAACATGTTTTTCAGTCGATTTTTCTTGTCTTGTCGAATTCGTGTGCGAGAAACAACAGCGACGCTAAATGGAAACACACGCAATTCTCAATTATTTCATTCTGCGCAGTATGGTCGTGGTAGCATGAAACATGAAACATGTGGAATCGGAAAACTATGTTTTGTTTCTATTGGTGGCGACGAATTGTCGAATGCAGACGAAAAACGTTTTGCGTTATCCGGACCGATCCTCAGTAAGCTTCGGTGAACTGCAACATTGACATGTGCGACGCGGAGAGATTGTTGTTTTTAATCAAGAGCCGTCCGGCGATTTACAACTCAAAACTAAAAGCGCACAACGACAAACGGGTGCAAGAGAAACTTTGGTCCGAAATTGCTAAAGAAATGGACACTACTGGTAAGTTTGTTGTTTTAATATAATTCAAAACTCATGGCGGAGAACGCTGCAAGTGCGTGGCGGCAATTATGAGCTTGTGAGTGTGCACTGTGAAGTAAACAAGGAGTATGCACTCGTGTCTCGTGAGCACTTTTATTTTGACTCATTCTTATAATAACATATAATAATAATATAATATAATATGGGTGGCGCTACAGCCCGTAGGGGGCCAGGGCCTAGCTCCTCAGCAACCACTCGTGTTGTGGGTGCTATTGTTCTCCCACGAGTGGACTCACTCTTAACACTCATAATATGAGCATTGAAGACAAAATTCACTTGTGAGTGTGTTTCTTATCTGTTTTTTTTATCTTTGGCTTTTAAGCACCTTTTCCGGAATTCTCACCAGAATGCGGTAATGTTACACACGGTGTTTCGTGGGTTCGCTGTAAATTGCGCTGATTTTGTCCTGTAATGCCACTGAAAGGCATTTTTTTACACTAAAGTAAAAATTGTAAAACAATCTTGAAATTGATGACAAACTTTTAGGAGGTTCACGACTTCAGAATTGAGGTTGATATTATTTTGCTTGCCTCTGGTTGCCTGTGTCCTTGTGATTTTTTTTCAATTATTGTGTGTAATCCACAGATGAGAACACGCTCTCACGGCTATTGAATATAAGTATGCTATGAGTCCTCCATTGGGATTATTGCGGTGGAGGTGGTTGAGAACTATTCATCACTAAACATGTTTTTTTTTTGACCAATCAGTACTCAGTTCAGCAACAATTCTCAATAAAACGCTTTTTTGCTGAGTTACATTTTTTCCGAAAGTTGGTACATGTGCTCACGTCCATTGCATTAGATGTCAAGTCAAAAGTCAAAAATGAGTAAAATTCAATTCTCAAAAGTAAAGAAAATATGTTATAAAATAAATAATATGAATGATTTGATATGTTATACATTTGTACAAGTAACATCAACAAGTAACAAAAAACACTTACAAGTGTCAAATAATATACCAGATACCAACCTTTAGTAAGCAAATAGTTTCCCCTGGCGCCATCTAAGATTTCGATGTTTCACCGCGTTCTAGTCAGTGATGACAGTGAAATTATACTAAGGAGTTTTAACTCAGTGAGTTGTTTTGTTGTCGCTGAGTTGTAAGCTGAGTACTGACCAGTCAAAAAAACACGCCTACTATGAGAGAGGCCCTTCTCTAGCATCCGTTCAAGGCGAATAAAGCTTCTGGTTTCAACTTAATCACATGATAGATAATCGAAGATAAACACAGAGATGATCTCTGTAAATCTACTACATGAATGGGGCCCTAGACCTTTACAAGACGCACAGACTATATAAGTAAGAGGGGTTTAGAAGTTAGCACTCTACTATTGACCAATCATCAAGGGTGGATTCACCAACTGGGTTTACCAATATATATTTTGGGATAACTTTGCAGATAGTCTTATATCTAAACAAGAACTTGTCATTTTATACCCGTGTAACCTTGGCCGTGGCGTTGTGTGTATGTGCGTCGACCCCAACCTCGACGTCGTAGGTTCGATTACTGTTCTGTGCGACGAAAACAATGTTCACGACCCCACCTCTTTCGAGTTACTGAGAATGCTTAAAGAGTATTTCCTGTCTAGAGAAAGCTTCTCAAACAAAGCCGTTCGGATTCGGCATAAAACTGTAGGTCCCTTCCACTCGTGAGAGAACAATAGCACGCACAACACGAGTGGTTGCTGAGAAGCTAGGCTCTGGCCCCCTACGGACTGCAGCGCCACCCATATTATTAAACTTTACAACTCGGCCATCCTCCTATTGATATCGCCTTCGAGATCGGAACGCCCTCCCTCGTTGTTGTCTTTGTCGCTAGTCATTCGATAGAGAGCTCGCGGCATTATTTAATCCCGTCCGAGGCCATGATGATGTTGGGCCCCTATACCTCAGTCATAGCTTCCGCGTCTCGCTGGTGGCAGCTGGCTCGTTTTTGATCAGCACTAGGCCCGCTTGCTGATACCACGTTGGGCTCTGACTCTGGGCGTCGAATCTTACCTGAGCCCGTTTAGTGTTTCTTCATCTCGACATCGGCTCCCTTTAGTGATCTCCGCTCTATCTTGTGCTGGTACTTTCTCCTCTCGTTTCAGAGTGTTCTTGGCGAGGCTGTCCCGCACCGTATTGATGCGAGTCTCAAGTGTTTCCCTTTTTGCTTCTTCTTCTGGCACAACTTGTGCCCTAGGTATTTCAGCCCTGCAGTCGGTGATCGCCACGCATTTGTGCGTCCTCACCACTTTCACGTGTGGTTGGTCCAGTAAATTTCGACCAGCATCGAAAATGTTTGGCTTTCGCCCGGCACGATAAGAACCTCGCACCTCAACCTAAGTTGATCCAGACTTTCCTTAGCATTCACCGAATTCGCTCAGTCGTCTTTGGTCATCCTCGCAGCCATTCATAGTGGCGTTATTGACGTATTCGGACCTGCTCAGGTCCCTGAATACTTTGGCCTGGTGCCGATGCTGCGCCCTGTTTGGTACACCTGCTCTCGCTCACCAGTAGCTGCGAGTTCCTTCTCCCTTTTGTACGACACCTTTCTGTTGGCAGTCCCGTTTGTAATAACCGAGTTGATGGCACCCGAAGCATTCAATCGTGCTTTCTGTAAACACCCCACCTTCTGTCCGCTCAGATTTCCGCTGCTCCCACTCTCTGCGTTGTGTCATATTGTCCTGACGTCTAATAACGTCCGATCTTAGAGTATTGACCGTAAGCATTAGCGCCGCTACGAAGATCACGTAAACACTGAAGCTCTAAAGTATTGATTTATGTGGCTCTATGGTGATTGACAAATATCAAAAAATTTTCGAGGAAATCTTTAATTCCCTGGCAAATCAAGTCACAGTCTGCTAGCAAGCATCTTAAATAAAATATGATACTAAAACACTACTATTTTCAGCCAAAGCATGCAAATCAAAGTATACGTCCCTAAGAAGTGCATATTCAAGGTTCCTTAGAGAGCAACCAGCACCAGGTTCAGCACCAAAGAAGAAATCGTGGTACCTTGCAAATGCTATGTCATTTATGAGAACCCATATGACTGCTCGTACTCGAAATAGTCAAAAACATGAAACAGATGCAGAAGATGATGCCAAGATGTGCGATTGCGCCGAATCAAGAGATTACAGCCTGACCTCCACTGCTTGTACCAATAGGCCGAACGCAATGACTGAGACGACGACTGAACGCGACGCTAACGCGAAGACTCTCCGAAGTGAAAATGAAGAGGCAAATCACACATTTTTCAAGAGCATGTTGCCAGATATGCAAAAACTAACTGACAAAAATCAGCGCAAACTAAAGCAAGACTTTCTTCTAAATTTGAACAACCTACTGGAGCAACAAGAATTGGGCAATATGCCAATCAGAAAATTCAGTTTAAATTAAATTTGTTAAAATAAACTCTTTTGCGTTATAAATAAACAATAAAATACTTATTTTAATACACAGTTTTTGCATTTTGCATGTGTCATATTATAGAACTTAAATTCTAAGATCTGTATTGGTGTTTAGAATACTTACTTACTTATCAGGCAGACGAACCATGAAGGGTCTGAGCCTGAGCAATTGCTGCCTTCCATCGGTGACGGTCCTAGGCACGCTGCTTCCAGTCATCAAGGCCAAGCTGTCTTGCATCCGCGATGACTTGGGCTTTGTACCGGAGGTTCGGTCTTCCTTTCCTTCTCGAACCAGGAAGCTCGGATTCGAAGACCCTCTTTGCTGGAGCGTTGTTGTCCATTCGCTCGATGTGGCCGAGCCAGTGTAGTCGAGGGATTTTTGCCTTCCGGACTACATCCACATCCTTGTACAGCTCGTAGAGTTCGCGGTTGTGTCTTCTCCTCCATTCGCCTTCCTCGCAGACGGGACCATATATCCGACGTAGAATTTTTCTTTCGAAGCCACCAAGAATCAGCTCTGCAGCCTTACTTAATGTCCAGCTTTCGGCTCCATAAAGTAGGACTGGCAGGATAAGGGTTTTGTAGAGCATGACTTTGGTCCTTCGAGTCAGGAGTTTCGAGCCCAGTTGTTTTGACAGACCGAAGTAGCATCGGTTGCCAAGGGCGATTCTACGTCGGATTTCCACTACGATGTCATTCGTGGAGTTTACATTTGCCCCGAGGTAGACAAACTCCTTTACTACCACGAAATTGTAGCTGTCGACGGTGCGGCGGATCGTTGCTTGCTCGACAGCATATATTTTTTTTTGTCCTCGTTGACCTTAAGACCAGCTCGTTTCGCCTGTTCCTTAATTGCCGTGAAAGCTTCCACGATGGCACGTTGGGACCGCGCGACAATGTCGATGTCATCCGCGTATCCCAACAGCTGGACTGACTTGTAGAAGATAGTGCCTTCCGTGTTGACTTTTGCCCGCCGCACTATCTTCTCCAGTACCAGATTGAAGAAATCACACGACAGCGCATCTCCTTGCCGAAATCCGGTGCCGGTATTTAACGGTTCAGAGGTTTTTGAACCGAACTGCACGGTGCATCGCGTATGTGTTAGCGTGGTGCGACACAACCGGATCAGTTTTCCCGGGATCCCGAATTCGGCCATCGCTTCTTCAGCCTTTTAATGGCTGTACCGACTTCTTCAAAGCTAGGTGGGAGGACTTCTTCGTCGACTGGAGTTGGGATTTCCTGGTTCCCTATCACTCTCTCCAGGTCAGGCCCGCTAAGCAGCTGTTGGAAGTGCTGCTTAAACACATCCACTATTCCCTGTGGGTCCGTAACTAGGTTACCCTCGCAATTTCGAAGAGCCTGGGTGCCTTTTTTATAAAAGGTCCGTATTTTTTGCTTGTCCCTAGACTCTTCGATATCCTTGAGCTGGGAGGGTGCGAGAGACCTTTTCTTCAGGCGTAGATGCTTTTTCTCCTCCCGTCTTCTAGCCCGGTACTCCTCTTGCGCTGCTCTTGTTTTCCGTTGCAGCGCTTTTTGGTATGCCTCGTCGGTTCCACGTATTTTCTGCTCACACTCGTCATCATACCACGGGTTTCTTGTCGGGGGTGGTAGGTAGCCTAATGTAGTTTCCGCTACCTCTTCGATGGCCGAGCGGCAATGCAACCACATCTCGTTGGCACTTGACGTAGGCATACCGGAGAGTCTCTCACTTAGTTGCTCTTCGTAGGCTCTGGCAATCTCCGGTGTGCTTAGGCGTCCAATGTCAAAAGTTTTCTTTGTCGGCTGGTGCAGCTTTCTGACATTGGACAGTCGAGCTCTGAATCTTGCTGCAACAAGAAAGTGGTCAGAGTCGACGTTTGCCCCCCTGAATGTTCGCACATCCAGGATGTTTGACGCGTGTCTTCCGTCAATAAGCACATGGTCGATTTGGTTGGCGGTTCGACCATCCGGGGATCGCCAGGTTGCTGTGTGGATTGTTTTGCGAGGGAACCTTGTGCTACTTATGACCATATTACGTGCTGCCGCAAAGTCTGTGAGTCGGAAGCCGTTATCTGTTGTCGTGTCGTGGAGGCTGTGCTTTCCGATCACTCCGCCAAAAATGTTTTCCTTACCGATTTTAGCATTGAAGTCTCCGAGTACGATTTTGACATCGTACTCCGGACAGGCTCCGTACGCACCGTCCAAGAGGTCGTAATAATCCTCTTTGACAGAGTCTTCCGCTTCGTCGGTAGGGGCGTGTGCACATATGAGGCTGATGTTGTAGAATCTGCCTTGGATGCGGATCACAGCCAGGCGATCGCTTATCGGTTTGAAGTCGATGACCTTCGACCTTAGCCGCTTTCCCACGACGAATCCGCATCAAAATATGTGCAACCTTTTATGACAGCTGTAATATATGTCGCACTCTATCTTTTTCATAATCCCGTGTCCTATCCAGCGTATTTCCTGGAGCGCAGTAATATCCGCTTTATACTGCGTGAGGATATTTTCTAGTTTTTGTGCGGCCCCCGGAGTGTAGAGTGTTCTTACATTCCAGGAGCACACTCGCAAATCGTAGTCCTTTTTCGCGCCGTGTCGTCGTTGGGGTTCCGTCCGTTCTTTCGAGGCTGCTTGCTCTTCCGTAACAGTTATTTTTTTGTGTGTGGGTTGTTAGCTCTCCGCACAACCGCTGGGGAAACGCTGCATGCATTGGTTCACCTCACAACGGGTGTTGTGACAGCTATCCAGGGGGCGCCGCTTGGAGGCTGCATGTCAACTTGATCTATGCATCGACAAGGATCGTTGGTGGCATCCCGCCAAGTTGAGAGCGATCAACAACTTTGCCCTGTGAGCACAGACCCTCCCACCCCGGTGTTTAGGATACAGGGTATCCGAATTTAGAAAATGGTGAATTTCAAATAGGAATACAACACAGAAAATGATTGTGTAAGTAAAGCGTCGAATATTGCCTTCCAAGTATGTAAAGTTAGTAGGTAACCATGTCTCTGCCCTGTGAAAAAATAACTAACAGAGATTCTCCCGTACGAAACGTTGCATGTTGATTCGACAATTACTCCATCATGAGTGTATTCATTACGAATTACCAAACCAAAGTAACCTAAAACAAAAGAACACTGTCAACACCGTTGTAGCTGAAAACAATATAAGTATATTATTTTTGTACACGAAGATAAAAGAGCCAAAATGCCACTCACTTACAGTGCGTTCTGTGACTGTGTTTAATTTATTCGTCTCTTTGCTACTCAAAAAAAGTGATGTGCTCAAACTAATAACACAATTTTGCCATTTACTGTGATGTTCACAAGTTGTGAGGTTTTGCTCATAGTAAGAAAATTTTTTTTCATCACATTGTTCTTATGCCGCAGTTGTGACTTGTGACACATTACAGAGGTGTCCCGGAATAGTGCTGCAAATATCAGATGGAAAAATGCTAGTTTTATATTCAAGCCAATGCTTGCATTTTATATATTCCACGCAAAAGAGAATAGTCTTTCACTCTATCCGCTGAGCTCCGCCTAGATATCCTAGATTAAAAATATTGGCGTGCATAAATCGGCTGCCCTGAATGGTATTCCCCAATTCTTCTGAAGAGGTCCTTCTTCGCTGGCTAAACCACTGCATAAGCCTTTTCATCTACCATATTTGTCAGGTCCCTTTCCGAGTAGATGGAAAAGAGCATTTATCCAGGCCGTTCCTAAAAATGGCGAATCATCGTCATCCATCTCGTACCGATCCATTGCACTCACGTCCCTTCTTTCTAATTCTTTCATGGGAACGAAATCTTGATTCGCTAAGGTTTCTTAATAACCGACAGTACGGCTTCCGCATCAGGTCCACTGATGATTTGATAGCTTATCTCACCTAAAAGTGACACCAATATTTGCACAATACAGACGAAAGCAAGACAGATTGTGCTTGACATATCTAAATCATTTGACAGGGCTTGGGACCAAGGTCTTCTATCGAAAGTGTGTGTCTAAGGTGTTGATGAATCTCTTCTTCCATGGATGAGAAAATACCTTTTGAACCCTTCAATTTAACTTGTTTTGGATGGGTTCAAGTCTGATATCCACAAAATAAATGCTGGTGTCTCCCAAGGCTCTCTCTCCTACACTCTTTCTCGTTTTTATAAATGATCTCTTGCCTGCTACTTCTAATCCAATCCACTCCTTTGCTGATGACAGCATCCTCAACTTTTTATATTCGTTCCAAAACCCACGACTCTACCCTTCGGACGTAAGATAGGAACGGCAGCGTATGTCACTCACTGAATTCCGATCTTGACAGCGTAAGTAACTTGGGTAAGAGCAATAAAGTTGAATTCAATGCTTCCAAAAGTCTGTGTGCTGTCACTAAAGCGAACCCCTGATAATCAGCCTTTCTCCATGAACGGCGCTTGCATCGACGAAACCGAGAAACTTTCCCTACTTCACATGTGTCTCAACACAACACTAAGTTGGAACGATCACATATTCGAGCTGCCCATTATTTAGGTTTCCTTAATTGATGCAAGATATATATCACCCGTTCCGATTTTTCTTTAATCCACAAGGCGTTTACGCCATAAGCTTGAGTACAACGCTCATATTTGGTCTGGTGTCGCCAAGACTTTCTGCACCTACTAGATAGAAGCCAAAAGCGTACAAAAGGAATTGTACGTTCTTAATGTACAGAGACAAACCCAAAATCAATAAATAAATAAAAAATAAAAAAATAAAAAAAACGAGCGATAAAACTTGTAGGAGACAACAATATGGCGGGCTTATTAGACTCGCTCGAACATCGACGTATCGTGTCCGTGATTTATCGCTATTTGAACTTTTTTGTCCTACAGACCAGGGATCGACATACTCACCGACCCACAGATCACAAAAATAAATAATTTTTGAAAAATTTAGTGGGTTAGGTAAATTTCCATCGGTTTTCAAGGAGAAACTGAGAAACGTATGCCATTATCATAAACTCTACGGGAAGTATTTATGTCGATAGCGACAGCCAAGCTTTGCTTAAGGCAATGGTCATGCATTTATTGCTTCTGAAATAAGTCAGGAATCCTAGCCTTTCCTGAATTTCATCGGCAGTCGAAATTCCCTTAAACTTGGTACGTAAATAAGCAGAATTGTGGATTTCGGAGTGAATATCAACCAAAAGAATTGCAAGAGCTACCAATGTATGCAGAAAAAGTCACAGTTTGGTGTGGTTCATGGGCTGGTGGCATCATTGGACCGTACTTCTTCAAAGATGATGCGAATCGTAACGTAACTGTGAATGGTGAGGGCTACCGTGAGATCATATCCAACTTTTTGTATGCCCAAGATGCAAGAGCTTGACTTGCGTGACATGTGGTTTCAACAAGACGGTGCCACACGCCACACAGCACGCGCAACAATGGACTTATTCCGAGGTAAGTTCGGAGAACATTGCATTTCACTTTCGGGACCGGTCAATTGGCCGCCTAGTTCGTGCGATTTAACGCCTTTAGACTATTTTTTGCGGGGCTATGTGAAAGCTCATGTCTATACAGACAAGCCCGATTCAATTGACTCATTGGAAGACAACATGGAAGCATTTATTCGTGAGATACCGGCCGAAATGTTGGAAAGAGTATGCCAAAATCGGACTAAGCGCATGGACCATTTGAGGCGCAGTCCAGGTCATCATTTGCATGAAATAATCTTCAAACATCCTACTCTGGTCTAAGTGTGACTGCTCTGTAGCAGTTAGCCACTACTTCCTAACCTAACCTAACTTAATCTTCAAACATATGTAACAAATAAAAATTTCATGCATTTTTCTGAAATTTATGTTTTCTTTTTTGAAAAACTTTCCTATAGCATTTAAAAAAATCACCAGCACGCTCTTTAACGTTGGGGGTGAACCAATGTATGCAGCGGCCCCTTATCCAGGGACTTAATCTAGTATCCGGTCCACAAGGTTTGGGGGTTGCGCGTGGAGGTAACTTACTTACAGTGGAAAAACTATAACTACTAAGCAGCAATAAGCCTCGAATATGGATGATCTTACCGCTGACGACCCTAGCAGACGACATAAGGGCAACGATTTTCGAATTTGCACATGAAATGTCTCATGAAAAAACTCGCGGAGGAACTGGACGCTATAAAGCGATCATTAACGTAATGAAAGAAATGCGATAGGACAAGCCGGACAAAAAAAGATGAAGAACTGTCATATTTACAACGGTGTTGTTATTATAAGGAACGTGGTCAGATTTAGGCGAGAAGTCTTGAGCTTTAGGTGTATTAGTGAAAGCTGGGTGACGATCCGACTCAAGGCTAAGTTCACCAACACAAGCCTCATATGTGCGCACGACCCGGCGGGGTATTTTCGCACTTAAAAGGATACTGAGGAATGAAGCCATCTCTCGAAGAACCAAGATATCCATATATAAGACCTTGATAGTCCCAGTCCTGCTGTATGGCGCTGAAGCATGGACACTTACTACAGTGGACGGGGATAGTTTTGGTCGGTTCTAGAAAAAATGCCTTCGAATTATCTTCGGCCTCTTTGATGGTGTTTGGAAGAGGAGACTGAACTACGAACTGTACGGGGTGTATGTCTGGTCGAACGAGTGCGTGTCTCTCGTCTCAGATGGCTAGGTCACGTAGAGCGAAAGACACGCGAATGGCGCACGCAGCTAGAAGGGGACCTAAACAATAAGCTGAACGTGTGTGGCTGAAACTAGCCCAGAACCGAGCTAGATGGAGATGCATGTTGCCTGAGATCCAAGATCGCCTCGGACTGTAGCGTCAGCAAAAGAAAAGAAGAAGAAGCCGTGATAAAAAAGGAATACGAAGAGGTACGAGAAAAGTAATTACTTCTCGAATATATTATTTAGAATCTGGATGGCACTACAGCTCATAGAAGACCAGGGCTCAGCTTCTCAGCAACCATTGCTATGCTGTGCGTGCTATTGTTCTCTACTACTCCCATTTGGTTAATTAAACAATATCTGCCGTTACTGCTGCTTGCTGCACTAAACACCATGTATTTAAATTATAATGTTATTGCAAACCAAAGGTCCAAAAGCCAAGAACCTGCTGCATCAAAAAATTTTGACAAAAGCGTGGGTATGTGTCAGCAAGTACGTAGAGGCCATTGTAGGATTCAATAAAAAATAACAGTCTAAAGACTACATCTGTAGGACGTTGCACAGTGGGTATTCCCAACATGGGATTATTGGGCTGCATTACTAGATTTCAGTCTTTTCCGGAATAGATTAGGAGAGCTACACGACTCCGAGATGTTTCGAAACCTTTTAGACATCAAAACTCTTTAAGTCTTCCCAGAGACTCCAAACAAATCCAGACGTGGTAAAGAAGTTGGTGTGCCTGTCTTAAACTGTCAACAATATATCAAGTTGAAATTGCCATAGTGATAATGACTATTCCAATTTTTTCTCTGCATATCTCCCATCAATGCGGTCGTAAAATTGACAGTCTGCTACAGTGGGTAGAAATCCAAATCTAAAGCAACTAATTCTGGCGTCAGAAAGTTATCAATCATCGGCCTATATCATCCCCCAGTAACGCTTCGTTCCTGGAAAAAAGTAATTACCGGGCATTGCGCACAATGCTGTCACTTTGAATGGATACAAAGGTGTGTGATGAGTAAATTGAAAAAAAAAGAAATAAATAAAATAAACGACACAGAGATGACACATTGACATGAGGGATATTTCATGTAATTTGTTGGTAGTCGGTAATGACTGATTTTAATGAATACTTTATACGATTAAGGCACGTTGGACTTTGGATATTTTTTCGTATTTAATGGCTGCCATTGCGTTTATTATAGTTTGCGCGAATCACTGGCAATGCGAAAGAACGATAAGTAGAAAAGCAACTGATTTCACATCCCTACATTGCTTACCCAATTCACGAGTACATGCTACCTACCTCGATAAAAATGTAAGCAATTCCTCGTTGTAGACCGTGAGCCTAAGAATACAGTATATAATGGACTAGCAACTGAGTCAATTTACCAAGTCTGGAATTTTCTTTCCTGGCTCGATGGAGGTATCTCCGCCAGGGGTGAGAATGAAGCGCTCAGAAAATGAAGCAGATTTAAAAAAGTAAATAACAAACATAATGTTTCTTTAAAAACCTCCTCATCTGCCGCCATCCCTCACGTGACCGCCAAATGGTCAAAAATTCCTAGACTACTATTTACTACATGTGATTATTTGTATTAAGGAATCTGCCAGAATTTCTCCGAGGGAATGGACAAGAGCTGGTGGGGTGCATACTCCAACGCATCTGTAATATATGGTCGAAGAAAAGCATGCCCGACGAGTCGAATCTCAGAAGCGTTTGCCCGATTCACAAGAAAGAAGACTTCAACTGCGCCAACTATCGCCTATAAGATCTCCTTTGCTGTTTTGTGTGAGCGCCTGAAACCATTCGTCAACAACCTGATAGATCCTTATCAGTGTTGTTTCAGCCCTGGGAAGTCCACCATAGAACAAATCTTCACACTACGGCAGATCCTCGAAACACAAGAGATGCAGATCGACACCCAGCACCTATTTGTCGATTTCAAAGCCGCATATGAGAGACAAGTTATACAACGCCATGTCTAGTTTTGACATCCCTGCCAAGCTCGTCAGGTTGTGCAGGATCACGGTGGAGAGCTCTCGATAGGCTCTCGCTATTCCATCAAGGTCGAGAACGAACTTACCAAGGCTTTCAATGTCACAAATGGTTTTAGGCAAGGCGACGCACTGTCATGTGATTTTTTCAACATCGTGCTTGAGAAGGTCGTGCAATTATCACTCGGCAACACAAGACACACTATCCTCGAAAAATCAGTGCAATTGCTATCACATGCGACCAACACTGATGTGATTGGTCGAACACAGTCAGCGGTGAAGCGTTTGCTTGTATTGAAACGGAAGCGGCAAAAATGATTTTAGCAGTGAATGAGGGCAAAACAAAGTATATGCCGTCATCAAGAAAGGACACACAACATAGACGACTCGGTCAGAACGTCACCATAGTCAGCTAGAACTTTGAGGTGGTCATGAACTTCATCTACCTTGGCCTCCAAGTTAATAGTACGAATAACATCAGTACCGAGATTAAACGCGGAATAACGCTTGCCAACAGCTGTTTCTTTGGGCTTGAGAGGCAATTGAGTAGTAGAGTATTTCGCAAGACCAAGCTTACATTATATAACACCCTGATCATCCATGTCGGAAGAACACAAAGGGATGTCAGTGGATCGTTTGTGAGCATCGAGAAGAAAGCGACCAGGATGGGGCTTGCAGTTAAAGAGGGTAAGACGTAGTATATGATGTCGATGAAAAAGTTCCACTAACACCGACGTCTTGGACAAAACGTCACTATAAAGAGCTATAACTTAGTAGTAGTGAAGGACTTTATCTACCTATGCTTCGAAGTTAAGCAAGAAAGCAATGACACGATCACGGAGATGAAACAGAGGATTACGTTGGAAAATCGCCGCATTTTCGCACTTGGAAAGCCACTGAGGAACAAATCATCTCTCGAAGAACCCAGATATCCCTATTTAAGACCTTGGTAATCCCAGTCCTGCTGTATGGCGCAGAAGCATGTACACTAACTAAAGCGGACGAGGTTATTCTTGGTCGCTTCGAGAGAAAAGTCCTCCGAATTATCTTCGGGCCCGTTTGTACGGATAGTATTTGGAAGAGGAGACTGAACGACGAACCATACGGGCTGTACACCGACATCGATCTGGTCCAACGAGTTCGATTCTGTTGTCTCAGATGGCTAGGTCACTTAGATCGACACCAATGCTCCGGTCCGGAAAGTCTTCGACTCCAATCCCGAGGGACAATGCGGTAAAGGAAGAAGACCACGCCTCTGATGGAGCACGCAGCTAGAATGGAATCTCAACAATAAGATGAACGTTCGTGGCTGGAAGCAACCAGCACAAGACCGGGCTAGATGGAGAGTCATGTTGGCTGAGGCCCAGGTCCACTCCGGACTATAGAGCCAGCCATAGAAGACGAAGAAGATCATCCCTGTCCTGCTCTATGGCGCGGAAGCCTGGGTTATCTCAAGAGCGGGTGAAGAAGCCCTTGCTCTTGATGGTTTCTGCAGAAGAAGATTCAACCAGCGACATGAGTCTGGGCAGGCGTCTACGGAATCAACGCCCAAGATGGCTATGCCATGTGGAGCGCATGGACAACACTGAACAAGATCGAAGAGTCTTCGACTCTGAGGCAGTGGGACAACGCAATAGAGGACGACCACAAAGCCGATGACGCACGCAAGTGGAAAAGGACCTCTACCAACTTGGCGTGCGAAATTGGAGACAGCTGGCTAAGGATCGTGTCAGCTGGGGGTTCTTGTTGGCTGAGGCCCAGGTTGACTCCGAACTGTAGCGCTACAGTCCGGGGTGGACCTGGGCCTCAACCAACATGCTTCTCCAGCCAGCACGATCTTTCGCCAGCGGCCTCCAGCTGCCCACACCAAGTTGTTTGATATCCTTTTCCATTTGTGTGCGCCATCTCGTGCAAGGACGTCCTCTGTTGCGCACTCCCAATGACTCGGTATGACTCGGACTCTTCGGTCTGACTTAACCATTTTAAGTAGTGATGGGAACTATCGAATAAAAACTATCTGCAAACTATTCATTTATTCGATAGTCGAAAATCATTCATTCATCAAATGGAATGAAAAAAATATTCAATAGTTTTTACTTTTTTTTACTTTTACACACGCTAATTTTGACAGCAAGTTTCATCTTTCTGCCTAAAATATGGAAATGCTTGCTGTCAATTTTAGTTCGTGTAAAAGGGGTCTTCTATGGCTGGTTGGACTGAGTCAAATGGTTGGCGTGCAGATTCTCTGAGAGAGAATCTTGTGTATGCATACACACATTGCCAAAATATTTGCATGACAGATTGTTCTATGGTTTGGTTCGAGCCGATAGTTCGACTCAGTTAAGAGACGAGTTCGAATTCGTTCATTTGTATGATGGAAAAATGTTTGAATGGATTTAGTTGTATGAAGAAGAAATCGCCTGAAGGGAGAAAAATTGATCAAATAATCTCCTTCTGGCTTATAGACGATGGAAGAATAGCCAAACACCGGAATGAGGGATGTAATTAGTTAGTAAGTTAGTACTATGTAATGAGCTTCGTATATTATGAATGAAATGAATTAAGTACAAATGATGTATTTATGTATGCATTAAATAAAATAAGAATGGTATTTGATTTTGTAGTTCGTTGTGAGAGGCAAAGGGAACTCACATGAAAAAAGCACTCTTAGGGTAAGAGACGGGGAAGACGGTTTTGTGTTATTTTTTGTGATAATTATATATATCGAGGATTAGGCCTCCTAAGGAAACCTCAGAAAAAAAGCGGGAGCCCCCTCCCCCTCTTCAACACCGGCGTGTATTGTTTTAACAACCCAGTCGGTGAATGAATGAATGAATAAAATCATTCGATAGTTGAAATTATTCAGTTACTAACTATCGATAGTGCAATTCATTCGATAGTTCCCATCACTAATTTTAAGCGTTGTATCCGAAGACTCTTACCTAGGTACATGTCCGTACAGTTCTTACCCTCCAGACGCAATTAACGCAAACAGGAACAAAGATCACCCGCAGAACTTTACTCCATGCTATCGTCATCCTTCTCCTCCGTCGGGCGTGTGTGCAAATGAGGCTAATATTCCCGAATTTAGGCTAAATGCGGATTGTTATATGGCGCTTGCTGGTATACTTCAAGGCTAAGACTTTTTGTCTGGCTTGAGTAACAAATCCGCATCCTAATAAGCATTGCCTCTCCTCCTTGTAGTAATCACCGTAGTAGATGTCGCAGTTTCTCATCTTTCTTTTTCCTAACCCATCCCATCGCATCTCCTGGATGGCGGCAAGTTCATAGGCTGCACGTGGTCTGTTCAGGTAACTTACATTCCACGTGCAGGAGAGAAAATCATTGTCCTTTGATCTTTTGCTATGGTCGTAAACTGTGAATCCGTCCATATCCGAGGTATGTTGTCCGCTTGGAATCGTGATTTTTTCAACGTGATGAGGGACAGACAGAAATAAATGTTTCACCTGCCGTGAGGCTTATATCACAAAGATATTTAAATCTTAAGACCATTTTACGACGTTGGACCAGGCGCCTTCAGCAGGAATCTCAAGTTCCAAATTTAGAAATAAGCTTATGGACCTATTTCTCCACCTTGGTGGCGAGGCCCATCCAACACCTCCGCTACTCTTTGGGTCGTAGCACCCGGTTGTTATCTGCAACTCCACATAGACTTGAATCAATACCTTCCACGTCGGAGAGTCGCAAGTGCCCATACCCTCAATAGACAAGATTAACTCCCAGGCATGCAGGTATATGGCCACTTCTCCCCGCTACTTTGGGCTTTAAGCCGCAGCCATTAGGATGCTCCCACTTGGGGGCCAACCTCAAGCGATCAGGATGAGACTTATGCTATACCAGACTACAGCCTCTGGTCAAGCTACCAGTAGGATGCCATAACATCCCGGGAAACTGGCTGCCATTGTTATAAAGCCAAGACTTATTGTGCAGTATCTATAATAAGATAAGGCACTTACAGTTTATTGGGGTGGCCGGTGGCGTTGTGGGTATGTGCGTCAACCCCAACCTCGACGTCGTAGGTTCGATTCCAGCTCTGAGCGACAGAAATAATTTTCACGGCCCCACCTCTTTCGAGTCACTGACAATGCTCAAAGAGTATTTCCTTTCTAGAAAAAGCTTCTCAAACTTGGCCGTTCGGAGTCGGCATAAAACTGTAGGTCCCTTTCACTCGTGAGAGAACAATAGCACGCACAACACGAGTGGTTGCTGAGAAGCTAGGCCCTGGCCCTCTATGGGCTGTAGCGCCACCCATATTATTATTATATTACTTACCGTTTATTCCTTTGTTATTTCCTAAAGCATTAGCTTTTATTTCAGGATTTTGGTCGTCTTTTACGACAGGCATGTCTTACCTCGGGTATATTCTACGACCCCTACCCTGGCATCGTACCAGGGTAGGTACAGTCAGCACCTTTGCCTGTGTACATAAGTCCATGCCCCATCTTATGCATCTTATATGGAATTACTAAATGAAGAAGAAGAAATAAGTTGCTACGTAGCAAATGAATGGACATTAATTAGTGAATTTGATCTACTGCATATGAAGCAGTAATAATAAACAATAAAATCTAATCTCTGTTCTCAACTGTCACGCACAATGTAATGAGTCTTGAAGGAATGCAAAAACTGGACATAGCTATCGCTGTGTATCTCCATGTACGATGTTATCTCCCGTCATCTGTCGATCTGTGAATTTCCCCGGCCTGACATTGATAAGAACCAGACCACTGATAAGCTGGCACGGGATGTAGGATATGGCAACGAAACTTATCTCTGAAATTCAAAGCGAAAACGAATTGCATGCGGGTCCGGAGGTCTGTATCTATTGTGTCTACGCTCTCCTATCAGCGGGACTAGGACTCAACCGCTCCTTCGCTATCTTCCGTGAGAACAGATGGTGGCTCTGAGATAGGCTTGTTATCGACCACATCTCATGTGGTTTGGCTACTTGTCCGTATTTTTTTTTCTTACATTTGAAATATTTCTTAAATTGGGTGGTAATGCACTAAAGATTTTTGGTATACTGCGTTTTAACTGTCTCTTGCCATAGTTGTTGTAGAAACGCGGTTCATGGAGCATACCTTATGGCCGCCTTCTGGTATTAAGCCCATGTTGAATTTGTATCATTGAAGTACTCCAGAATTAAGGTCATCTCAAAGATGTTGTCTACACGAAGAATGTTACAGTTTGCTTGACCTGAAGCTCTGATTTGATGTTCTAGGCGTATCTTCTTCATTGCCGTATATTGAAGTCTTTTTTAGTTTCTTTATATGAGTAGGAGATGTATTGCCCCATGCAAGTATACCATACCTCAGTTTTAATTCCACCAAGGCATAGTAAACTTGTCTCAACACTGGCATTGTGACATGCAATTTTAAATGCGTAAGTGCGTACAAAGCTTTTTTAAGGCTTGCGCGCAACTTATCGACATTATCAAGTTGCTGTCAATTGTGATACCAAGATAATCTCGATCGGACGGTTAATTGTGTTACTACACTTGTTATTTCGATACAGTTGATGTTGAGTGGCCTTGAACTGCGGACTTCGTATGTGCATCGTCTTGGTTTTGGATGCGTTGATCACAAGTCCGTGATCGTGACACCACCACTCGTGACTGCACCGTCAAACTCCTCCTGCATTATTGTGGTTGCCGTGTGCAGAGACCTATGACGCACCACGATCGCCGCATCGTCTGCAAAAGCAAAAGGTATTGACTGCTTGAATACTCGCAAGAGCTCGTTGGTGTATAGAATAAAAAGGATTGGTCCCAATTTAGACTCCTGTGGAACTCCATGTTGCACAAGTTCCCGTTTACTATACGTTTTATTTATTTTTACACAAAATTGTCGATTGTGCTGATATTCTCTAAACCACTCTGCTAACAATCCTCCTATTTCAGCACGCTCTAGTGCTTCATTTAGCTTGTCATGGCTTAGGGTATCAAATGCCTTACTGAAGTCCACGAATAAGACTAAGACATGATAACTTTTGTTCAAGCTTTCATTGACATAGTTTGCAAATTCCCCTAATAACTTGTCAGTACTTCTAATTTTCTGGAACCCATTTTGACTTGGGTGTATAATTGCAATTACTGGCAATATATATCTTCTTCTTTGTGTAGCGCTACAGCCCGGGGTGGACCTGGGCCTCAGCCTACATGCCTCTCCAACTAGCGCGATCCCTGGCTAGCTGTCTCCAGTTTCGCACACCAAGTTGGTTGAGGTCCTTCTCCACTTGGGTGCGCCACCTTAAACGCATGCGTCCTCTGTTGCGTTGCCCGACAGGTTCGGATTCGAAGATTCTTCGGGCCGGAGCTGTGGTGTCCATACGCTCTACATGACCTAGACACCGTAGGCGTTGGATCCGTAGACGCCTAACTAGGCTCATGTCGCTGTACAGCCCGTCAACACAAACAGGACTAAAGATCGTGCGTAGAACTTTTTTTTCAAAGAGTCCAAGGACTTCTTCATCCGCTTTTGTCCATGCCTCTGAGCCGTATAGCAGGACTGGGATGATCAGAGTCTTATATAGAGTCAACTTGGTGCTTCGAGAGAGGGCTCTATTACTCAATTGCCTCTTGAGCCCGAAGAAACAGCGGTTGGCAAGAGTTATCCTACGCTTGATCTCGGTACTGATGTTATTTGTACAATTTACTCCGGAGCCTAGGTAAGTGAAGTCCTTGACTACCTCGAAGTTATAGCTGCCCATTGTGACGCTCTGTCCAAGACGTCGATGTTGTATGTCCTTTTTTGAGGACAGCATATACTTCGTTTTGCCCTCATTCACCGCCAGACCCATTTTAGCCGCTTCCGTCTCAATGTTAGCAAAAGCCTCACTGACGGCTCGCTGAGTTCTGCAAATCACGTCATTGTAATCTTCGTATGCTAACAATTGCACGGCCTTCTGGAAGATCGTGCCTCGGGCGTTGGCGTGTGAGTTTCGCACGATCTTCTCCAGGACGATGTTGAAGAAATCACACGACAGCGCGTCGCCTTGCCTAAAATCTTTTTTGACATTGAAGGTCTCGGTGAGTTCGTTACCAACCTTGATGGAGCAGCGAGACTTCTCCATCGTCATCCTGCACAATCTGACGAGTTTGGCAGGAATGTCGCAACTAGACATGGCGCTGTATAGCTCGTCTCTATGCACACTGTCATATGCGGCCTTAAAGTCGACAAATAGGTGGTGGGTTGTCGATCTGCATCTCTTGGGTTTTTTCGAAGATCTGCCGTAATGTGAAAATTTGATCGATAGTGGACTTCCCAGGCCTGAAACCGCACTGATAGGGACCTATCAGGTTGTTGACGAATGGTTTCAGGCGCTCACACAGAACGGCAGAGAAGATATTGTAGGCGATGTTAAGAAGACTGATCCCTCGATAGTTGGCGCAGTTGAAGGGGTCTCCTATCTTGTGAATCGGGCAAACGATACTGAGATTCCACTCGTCGGGCATGCTTTCCTCCGACCATATCTTGCAGAGTCTGGGAGACGGTATTCGCGTCTGTCATCGTCCAGATTGAGTGGAACATTCTGCCTGACAGCGGTATGTTGGTCCTCTTCGCCGTTTAACAGTCTGCAGACGTGATCCTTCCAGATTCTCAGTATCGACTGCGACTCTACTACCAGATGTCCATTTCCATCCCGACAGGCTTCTGTCCGAGTTTTATATCCATTGGAATATATATATTGGTCTATAATTGCTGACATCGCTCTTCAAACCTCCTTTATATGCAGGGCACTACAGTGGCCTTTAGTCCATCAGGAATTTTCGTTTCATTTATGCTCATGTTTACACAGAATGGGAGTAAATATGTTCACGTGCCGTTTTATATCGCCTGCTCTTATTCCATCGACGCCTGGTGACTTCATATCGTTCAACGACTGAATTATTCTTCGTATTTCAGAAAGGTTGGCTTCTTGTAGAAACATTGATCTGACTGAAGTTGAACTAATGTGTGTGGAAGTGACAACACCACATTGGTGGATGATGTCTCGTATCTGAGAGTGAACATTTTTTGCAAATTCACTGGCTAGGCTACCGAGACACATCTTGCCAGAGAAATTCTTTGAAATAATTTCATCAACTTTTGACAGGCTTTTGATATCGGTGTCGCTGAACTACTGTCTACTAGATTTTCTTGTGGAGTTGGGGGAATATTTTTAATCTCTATATTATTTCTGATTATTTGTTTCTCCAGTGTGTTAATTTGTGTTTGTAAATTTTCAATTAAGACGTCTTTTCTTCTGTTTTTCTCCTTCATGTCATTTAATTCTTGCATGATATTGTCCATTAGTTCATTGTTTTTCTTCATTCTTCTTTCAATTCCCCTCTCAACAGACGTACTTCTGCTATAACAGCTGACTTATTGTTTTCTATAATGGTGTTGGATGTGTTACCAGGACTGTTGATCTCTCTCTTCTTTTTGACGGTTGTGCTTCGGGGGTCATAGAGACGGAAGCTACCGTGCAGTTGGCTTGGGCTGTCGGTTGCACGGAGTTCCTGCAGATTTGACATTTCCTTTTCTTGCATGCCGCGCAGACAGGAAAGTCGTCTTCGACGGAAATATTTTCACCGCAATGTCCACACTCATACATGATTAATAGAGAAAATGCGGTAATAATAGGGAAATTGTGTAAGAAATGAAGAAAATGTTTGATGTTTTATAAAAACACTTGATTGAATAGAAGTCACTGTCTTAGGTCAAATTTGGTTATCAATTTGGGAGGATTAATGCCTGCAATTTGGGCAACTGTTTAGTAAATCACTGATCGATCAAAAAGCACGTCCACACTGACTAAGCTTACTCTCAAGAGTGAGTGATTGAGAACTCAGGTCTTTACACATTCTTCTAAGATTTGGTCAAGGCGTTTCAGTTGAGTCCACTGGCGTATGACCTTTTCCTCAAGGAAATCAAGGACGGCGTTTAAAGTCCAGCGAAGTTGCCAGTACCGCGTGAATCTGAATTCAAAGCCCGAGGATACGCGGCTGCCTCCCAGTTGGACATTGTCCGTGCGGCTAACTTGAAAAAAGACAATAATCAGCTACAGCTACAACACCTCGGAAACAGGTGAAACAAGTCACCAAACAATTGACACTCGTCTTTGGTCGTTGCAAGAAATCCTGTGCCCACACACGTTGGTGCAAAGAACGTCTAAGATCCTGTTTTAAGATAGAGCAGAAATACGACGTTTAACTTTATTCTTTACGGGACACTGTCGATTAAGAAACCGTGTCAAAGGGCTTAGTTTTACAGAAGAAGTCACTTGCGAGTAATGGGGTCCCAAACCATAAATAAGCCAATCCTAACTGTGATGGCTTTAAAAGATGTACCCCGCCTCACAAGCTCGACATAAAACTTAAGCTCTTCCAATCAAAATAGCTTCCTCTCCCTTAAAGGCAGCCACTTTGTTCATCTCGTCCCTTCTGTTTATCAATTCTCAGAGGACGCCAAGCCTGACCAACGAGGCCGACGACCCTGTAAGGCAAGTACGCATTCAAGCACTCAGAAACCTTTGTCATGCGGAGCAAGCGAAGATAAATATGTGCGCCATTCCATGAGTACGGCATGGGTGTAAAGAGATATGCATTTGTGAAGGCATATTTCATTTGGACATCTCCTATCTAAAGCAACAGCCCAAAGATACGGATATCGTTATAAATCTCTTCACAACTGAAGAGTTGGTTCGCAATTATTTGCGTGTGTACTTGTGCATGTTGAAGCGTCATCGCTTCGAGATAAATGTAAATTCTGCAATTTAATCAGTTTTTCCGTTTTTACTCTGATATGCGTACCGACATGCGCTGTTGCTAGCAGCATTCTCCTGGGGATTATAACGAACGACTGATAAATTTTAAGACAATATTGAATTTTACTAGAACGGTTGTATGCATTATTCCGTTGGAATTCTTATGAATGACTACTTGAATTGCTGCATTTCACACGTGGTGGCGCCGCAATAAATATTGAGAAACTCCAAAATGGGGTGAATTGGTAGACAAAAAAAAACTCAAACGAAGACTTCTTCTTCAGATGCTACTGTTGGCTCTAAGGTATTCCTGGAACGCAAAGAAAAAGCCTTCAGCTAACATTATCTTTAGTTAAGTGCCTCTTATTTCACACGCCAAGTATTCGAAGACTTTTGTTTATTTCTAGACAAAAATACTTAAAACTAGCTAATAATCCTTCTTGCATCTAACCTGTGTGATGTGCCTTTCGGCGTAGGTATTGTATTTTTTTGTCTAATGGACAATCTTATTTGGAAAACTAGGCTATGCACAGTGCAGTTCGGTTCAAAAACCTATGAACCTTTCGAAACCATCGAATTTCGGATTTGTGTGTTATCTTCTATAAATCAGTCAATCTGTTGGGATACGCTGATGACATCCACATTATCGCGCGGTCCAAACGCGCCGTAGTAGAAGCTTTCACTGCAATTGAGGAACAGGCGAAACGAGCTGGTCTATAGGTCAACGAGGACAAAACCAAATATATGCTGTCGAGCAAAAAATGATCGGCCGCACACCATCTAGGCCAAGACGTTACAATCGACAGCTACAATTTCGAAGAGGCAAAGGAGTTTGTTTATTTCGGGGCAAACGTAAACTCCCCGAATGACATCGTAAAGGAAATCCGACGTAGAATCGCCCTTGGCAACCGATGCTACTTCGGTTTTTCAACACAACTGGACCCGAAACTCCTGACTCGAAGGACCAAAGTCATGCTCTACAAAACCCTTATTCTGCCGGTCCTGCTTTATGGAGCCTAAATCTGGACACTAAGCAAGACTGCAGAGCTGATTCTTGGTGCCTTCGAAAGAAATGTTCTACGTCGGATACATGGTCCCGTCTGCGAGGTAAGCGAATGGAGGAGAAGACACAACCGCGAACTCTACGAGCTGTAGAAGGATGTGGAAGGATCCGGAAGGCAGAAATCCCTCTACTACACTGGCTCGGCCTCATCGAGAGGGTGGACAGCAACGCCCCAGCAAAGAGAGTCTTCGAATCCGAGCCTCCTGATTCGAGAAGGAGAGTAAGACCGAAACTGCAGTTTAGAGGCCAAGTCATCGCGGATGTGAGACAACTTGGCCCCGATGACTGGAAGCAGCGTGCCCTGGACCTTCACTGATGGAAGGCAGCAATTGCTCAGACTCAGACCCTTCATGGGTCTGACTGATAAGTAGTAAGAAAACGTTAATTATAAACTTTGCTTTATGAATCTATTTAGAATTACCTTAACCTTACATTAAAAACTTAAGGTACTATCATAACTATATTCGTGCTGTACGGACGCGTGCATGCCTAAGATGTATAATGTATGCGGCGTGATGCAAATTTTTTTGGGAATTTATTTTTGTTTTTGAAAATCCTGCGGCAGTGACTTATTTTGGTGTAACCCCCATTAAAATTGCCTTTCTTTGGCATCGCTCTACTGAACCGAAGAAGATCCTCGCGAGCGACATACCGTTCCTATAGAAGTCCTGCTCCGCTATACAGGACCTCGTTGGAATAGAATTTCTTGTTCTCAGGCTCGGGTGCACTATACAATCGGAGACAAGTTCGAAGACAGTCTCTCGAACAACCTCACGTTGAACCACGGAGGCCAATCGTATACCATAACTGGCCATATGAGGGCCATGTAGGAGATTACCTTCACCCTGGTATCAAGTTGGCTGCTGTAAAACAACTCCCTTGCCACAGCAAAAGCCTATTTAGCTTTTGTCAGAACAAGATCTATATGTTGTCAAAATACAGATATTGATCGAACCAAAATACACTTCTCACATCTTAATGGCGTCCCTGTGTGTCAACAACGCCGAACTTATATATATGCCGTGTACAACGGGGTCCTGAAAAAGATAGTTTCACACTTTCGCAAAATCGCTTAATTTGTTCGAAGTCACGTTGCAACAAAGTATTTATTACTTCGACCCCCGGACCTGATCTGCACGCCACTTAATCTTCGGCGTACGCAATTAAGTGCTTATACTTAAGCAATGATGTGCATTCAATTCACATGGTCAAGCCACATTAGGAGTTCGATCCGTAGATGCCTGAACAGGCTCTTATCCCTGTCTTCTCCAAGCGCCATAAACACAAACAGAGAAATACGAAGGGCTTCTCATCTGCTCTTGAGATTGTTCATGCTGCCGCGTCTTCCGCGCAATTAGGCAGTACATGGATAGAATGGACCGTCGTAGACTTACAAGCTTACAAGATTTATTACTTTGGAGGTGTACCTACGCATATGTGGAAGTTGTCTAAACGACTAGGGTCTGGCGACTATACGAGTCAAGTGATGGCGGATACAAGTCCGTAAAGGATGGAAAGCTGTATCAGCTAAGACCCGTCAGTATTATTCCTATATTTTAAGCATCTGTATCAGCTTCTTTCTTTTTTGGCTGGCGCTACAGTCCGGGGTGGACCTGGGCCTCACCTAACATGCCTCTCCATCTAGGCCGGTCGTGTGCTAGTAGCGTCTAGCTACTAGCACCTTCAACTTATTTGTTGAAGTCCCCTTCTAGAGCCATTAGAGGCGTGGTCCTTATTCACCGCGTTGTCCCTCGGGATTGGAGTTGACCACATTCCGGGCAGGAGTTTGGTGTCCATTCGATTTACGTGATCTAGCCATCTTAAACAATAGATTTGCACTCGTTTGAGCAGATCGATGTCGCTGTACAACCATCAGAACATACGGGACCGAAGATAATTCGAAGGACTTTCCTCTCGAAGCGACCCTGAATATCCTCGTCCACTTTAGTTAGTGTTTATGATTCTGCTCCATACATCAGGACTAGGACTATCAGTTTCTTATATAGGGATATTTTGGTTCTTCGACAGAGGACTTTATTTCTCATTTGTATCCTCGGTATTATCGGGTGGCAGGGTCTATGCTCACAGGGCAAAGTTGTTGATCGCTCTCAACTTGGCGGGATGCCAGTAACGATCCTTGTCGATGCATAGATCAAGTTGACATGCAGCCTCCAAGCGGCGCCCCCTGGATAGCTTTCACAACACCCGTTGTGAGGTGAACCAATGCATGCAGCGTTTCCCCAGCGGTTGTGCGGAGGGCTAACAACCCACCCACAAAAAAAAATAACTGTTACCGAAGAGCAAGCAGCCTCGGAAGAACGGACGGAACCCCAACGACGACACGGCGCGAAAAAGGACTACGATTTGCGAGTGTGCTCCTGGAATGTAAGAACAATCTACACTCCGGGGGCCGCACAAAAACTGGAAAATATCCTCACGCAGTATAAAACGGATATTACTGCGCTCCAGGAAATACGCCGAATAGGACACGGGATTATGAAAAAGAAAGAGTGCGACATATATTACAGCTGTCATAAAAGGTTGCACATATTTGGATGCGGATTCGTCGTGGGAAAGCGGCTAAGGTCGAAGGTCACCGACTTCAAACCGATAAGCGATCGCCTGGCTGTGATCCGCATCCAAGGCAGATTCTACAACATCAGCCTCATATGTGCACACGCCCCTACCGACGAAGCTGAAGACCTCTTGGACGGTGCCTACGGAGCCTGTCCGGAGTACGATGTCAAAATCGTACTCGGAGACTTCAATGCTAAAATCGGTGAGGAAAACATCTTTGGCGGAGTGATCGGAAAGCACAGCCTCCACGACACGACAAAAGACAACGGCTTCCGACTCACAGACTTTGCGACAGCACGTAATATGGTGATAAGTAGCACAAGGTTCCTGGATGTGCGAACATTCAGGGAGGCAAACGTCGACTCTGACCACTTTCTTGTTGCACCAAGATTCTGTCCAATGTCAGAAAGCTGCACCAGCCAACAAAGAAAACTTTTGACATTGGACGCCTAAGCATACCGGAGATTGCCGGAGCCTACGAAGAGCAATTAAGTGAGAGACTCTCCGGTATGCCTACGTCAAGTGCCAACGAAATGTGATTGCATTGCAGAGGTAGCGGAAACTACATTAGGCTACCTACCACCCCCGACAAGGAACCCGTGGTATGATGGCGAGCGTGAGCAGAAAAAACGTGCAACCGACGAGGCATACCAAAAAGCGCTGCAACGGAAAACAAGAGCAGAGCAAGACTAGTAACGGGCTAGAAGACGGGAGGAGAAAAAGCTTCTACGCCTGAAGAAAAGGTTTCTCGCAACCTCCCAGCTCAAGGATATCGAAGAGTCTAGGGACAAGCAAAAAATACGGGCCTTTTACAAAAAAGCCAAAAGCCTGGCCACAGGCTTTAGGAAAGGCACCCAGGCTCTTCGATATTGCGAGAGTAACCTAGTTACGGACCCACAGGGAATAGTGGATGTGTTTAAGCAGCACTTCCAACAGCTGCTTAGCAGGCTTGACCAGGAGAGAGTGATAGGGAACCAGGAAATCCCAACTCCAGTCGACGAAGAAGTCCTCCCACCTAGCTTTGAAGAAGTCGGTACAGCCATTAAAAGGCTGAAGAACAACAAATCCGCAGGCTCAGATGGCTTACCATCGGAACTTTTCAAAGCTGGGGGCAATGTAATGGTAGGGAGCATGCAGCATGGTCTTCGAATCCGAACCTCCTGGTTCGAGAAGGAGAGGAAGACCGAACCTCCGGTACAAAGACCAAGTCATCGCGGATGCAAGACAGCTTGGCCTTGATGACTGGAAGCGCGTGCCCAGGACCGTCACCGCTGGCAGGCAGTTATTGCTCAGGCTCAGACCCTTCATGGTTCGTCTGCCTGATAAGTAAGTAAGTAAGTATCCTCGGTATTATTATAATTGGAGTTTCGATTCAATCTAGCCGTGACTGGTGATACCAGCTGAAATCCTTAAAGCGTACAATTGTTGAAAAGTGGTGGCCCGTGGCGTTGCGGGTATGTGCGTCGACCCCAACCTCGACGTCGTAGGTTCGATTCCTGCTCTGTGCGACGAAAACAATTTTCACGACCCCACCTCTTTCTAGTCACTGACAATGCTCAAAGAGTATTTCCTGTCTAGAGAAAGCTTCTCACACTTGGACGTTCGGAGTCGGCATAAAACTGTAGGTCCCTTCCATTCGTGAGAAAACAATAGCACGCACAACACAAGTGGCTGCTGAGAAGCTAGGCCTGGCCCCCTACGGGCTGTAGCGCCACCCATATTATATTATTATTATTATATTGTTGTAAATGCTGATTCGCATAAATAGGTCCAACTAAAGAATGACATTAAACATTAATAGCTTTCCCTCTTCGACAGCTACAATTTCGAGGTAGTAAAGGAGTTTTTTTACCTCGGGGCGAACGTAAATTATACCAATGACCTCGTAGTGGAGACCCGACGAAGAATCTCCCAGCTGGCCGATAAGCAAGACTGCAGAGCTGATTCTTGGTGCCTTCGAAAGAACAATTCTACGTCGGATATATGGTCCCGTCTGCGAGGAAGACGTGTTGGAGAAGAAGGCACCAGCTCGCCAACATCGAGCGCATGGACAACAATGCTCCAGCAAACAGGGTCTTCGAATCCGAGCTTCCTTGAGAGGAACACCGACCCTCCGGTATAGAGTCCCAGTCATCGCAGTTGTGCTTGACAAACCGAAATAGCATCGGTTGCCAAGTGTTATTCTACGTCGGATGTCCACTACCATTTGTGGGGTTTACCTTTGCTCCGAGGTAGACAAACTCCTTTACTACCTCGAAGCCAGACTTGGATCTTACAAGAGATAAAATATAAACTGGTCAGGCGAAAGTAAGAAAGATTGCTATGAGCAATAGAGTCGTTGCGGTCTTTGCAAAAGTGTACCTCTTATCCTTCTGTGAAGGCAACCGCTGAACTTTCAACACCCCTTCAACAGTTAGACCACCTATGTAGGTACTTGTCAGCTCGAGTAGAAAATGATCGCCTGGGTTCTAATTTATCGAGGCAATGTGTTACAGCGAACGTGTTTGGCAGCAGAATTAACCTTTTTCTGAAACAAATGGTCTTGGGGTGGTAATCAGTTATCTGTCGTACATGCATACATGCACACCCAAGTGGGTGGGGGCCAGCATATGGAAATAAATAACAACCTCTCCACACCTGTAACTGCCTCATAAGTGATGTAATCTACTCTTTACATGTTGGTGGGTAGGTACTTTACTCCTGTCCCTCTCGGTGGCTGTACATACCGCCATGCGTACATAGTCCCCACCCCTACTGCCGGGGAATAGATATATACAGAGCTGCTCATTATTCATTTTCACATTCCCTGAGGTTTGCGTAACAGTGCCTCCATGCCCATCTTCATCCCTACGTACGAGGAAGTTATGTGTACACACAAGCCTCTCACACAGCAGCACATTCATACGGAATGAAGAGGAATATTTTGTATTTACTGAATTTTAACGTATCTGCAAAGCAAATCCCCTTTAACACGTCCCAAAGGACATTTAAGCCATTTTGTTAGTATCCATACACTCTCGGTGCCTTTGGATGCCTTCCTTTGAGAAATTCATTCGCATTTGTGTACCCCATCGTCGCGGCACGAGAAGCGATGTGCTCTGTATGACGAATCTATATCTTTAAATCTATCTAGTTGGTCGCTGCCCCAAAAGTCCCATTCATGGGTACACAAAAAATATTTTTTTTTCTTGCTGCCGCTGCTCCCCAACCTTAATCCCTCATTCCGTGACCCGAAATCATAACAACAACAAAACGAGAGAACACACTCACACCGACCCCAACAAGCGGATTAAATGTGTGCAGTGCACTATAAACCCCTTCTCCGGCGCTCGCTTGATGGGTTTTCTGTTTGTTTGCTTTCTCCGGGGGTGGACAAGGGACAAGGGATGGCAGGAGAAAAAAAAAAAGGTGAAAATAAAAGGGGTTCTCTTCATCAACCATCACTTGACTAACACCATCCCCGACCCCCGGTCACTGTTACTCACATTTTGGCCAAATCCCAGTCCCTTTCCAGAATCTCCACAATATTGATTTTTCTCCTCGACAAGCCACCCAACCCCCTGCTTGCCGATTCAGCGCGGAACACAAGAAGAAAAAGAAACGGAAATTATTTTTTTATTGTAGCAACTCCATCCCCGCCGGCCACCCCCCGCACCACATCCACTTCTGCAGGGACGAGCAAGTTAAATGACCAAAAGTTCACATAAACTTTCAAGGAATTTATTTTCTTCAGGATTTTGACCATCTTACGATGAATTCCCCTACCAACAGGACGAGCGATGCCAAGACCCTCTTCCTCCAACCCTCCCTCCCACCGCCAGCAGGAAGGCGAAAGAAAGCTTTCGAAAGTTTTCTTCTCTCCCAAGGGGACAGGATACCAACGCCCTGGGTTGGATTTGTTCACTCACACTCTCAGGACACCAATGGCCTCTTGCCAATGGTCACTGGCTTCGGCTTGGGCATCGCTCACCCTCGAGGTGTTGGCGGGATGGGGGCCATATTGCGATGATGCAATTAATTAGATTTAATTAAAATCGATCGGCAAAGTGGATAGTTATGCAATTTCATTCTGGCAAATTGCAATAAAAGCGGATGAGCGCGCAATTAATTGTCAATGTCACCCCCGGTCTGTCATCTGTAATTGCTTTCGGTCGCTTGTTCATGGAGGGGAACGCGGTGCTACGGTGCCCACTGCCCCAGCGTCAATCCAAAGGCGGGGCTTTCTGTGCAGCAACGCTTGCTGGCAGTGGGCGTTCCCTCGGTGGGTTTTCTTCTCCTCTATGGTTTCGTCTTTTCGTTTTGCTCGCCTGGCGCTGCACATCTCTCGCTCTTTCGTCGGACTTTCGTTTTCATTTTGTCAATAACAACAAATAACAAATCATTTTTTTCCTCCTTTGCTGTGTCTCTCCTTCTCTCTCGCTCCGCTTCTGACATTCGTTGACGGTGTTATCACTTAGCTTTCTCTTGCCTCGCATCACATTCTGAAGAATTCATTTCCCACGAGTGGTTCATTTGACAAATCGATGAATCCGAACGGACCGAAATGTGACAGCGAAGAGCATGCGAAGAGAAATGCCCGTGAGTGAGTGCGGATGTGTGTGTGTGGTTCTGTTTTGCGCGGTTTTTGTTTTGCTCTCAGCTCTGTCTCTCTTTCGCCGCTTATCGGCGGAGGAAGACCGAGCGAGAATGAACGTTTTATGAATTAAATTCTTATCAAGTCACCACTCAGCCAATGTGGTGTACTGCGGTGCTGTTGTGTGCGGCGTGCGAGCGTGTACCGTGTGAGAGAGTATTTCTTTTACTTGGTCAAGTTTGGGACTTGGGTGTTTTTTTTTTCTCTTCTCGTGCATTCTTCATTCTCCAGATGTTCGCATTTTGTGGTGGCTGCTATGCAAGAAGAAATTAACGAAAAAAACTAAACGAGCGAGGATACCGCGGAGATACGAGTGCCATTTGAAAGTTCGCGCGATGAAAGGAATTTGAAACGGTGGCGTTTTGGCATTTCTCTGGTGTTGCTGTGATGTTCTTTCACCGCTGGTACCAAATGTGGTACGTGTTCATGAATGATGCAGCGAGTGTGCGCTGCTTTTTGGAAAACTAGAGGATGTACCTTAAACAAACTATTTTCCAATCAAAATCAAAATTTTGTGTGTACAGAGTAGTTTTCAGAAATTAATTAACCAGCACCCGATGAAAAATCCTATCGTCATGAGTCCCTTGGTGGCATGTATTCTGTCTTTTCGATGAATTTAGCGAAGTCTTCCTGATCCATTTTCGCATTACAGCGCGATCGCAAGTTAGGCTTGTGTTACCAAATTTCCGTTGATTCGAATTCTTATGTAGCACTCGCATATGTATGTATTTGACGCCAAAGAAATACTTCCTACAGTCTGCAGTGGTCCTCAAAAATTCCCTAGAGGCAGCCCGATCATAAGCTAGTTCTCTTCAATTTGATTTACCCACATGCCACTGAATTCCAGAGAACAGCTATTGGCTCACTATAGTGAAAGGTTTCAGTCGCCAGGCTATGTTAGGTTAATGTCAATTGGTAGTCGTTGTGGGGTCATGTCTGACTTAGGTCCGGTTGGGCCCATTGTGATGGTCATGGAGGGATGATACGCCACCAGTGTTGCCTCTATAGAGTTAAAAGGACTCATTTTCCTTATCCTGACTCGGGGCTCATTATTTTTAGATTTGACTAATTTTTTTAAGAACAATTTACCCAAACACCTAACGTAATTTTCATTTCACATTCCCATTTGCTTTAAAACTTCCTGAATGCTTTCATTTAAAATGCCTAAGCACATACTAGTACTGCACCCAGAAATGGCTCTGGCCAGACTTCGGGTCAGGAAAGGAATGCAGTCGGAAAACCAGCTTCAAAACCAATGAAGGGTCCGGCGCTGGCGTTTTCGTGGAGGACTGTACACGTCATTAGGTAAATTTGCGTCGTTTTTGCAAGCGGAAATCTATCCGATCGTAATGGCAACGAACCATTTGTGACGAACAGGTGGATTGGTCGACGTATCTGTGTCTGTAGTGACAGTCAGGCTGTGCTTCAGGCATTGCATAATCCTTTAACCACTTCCAAGATAGTTTAGGAATGCAAGTCATCTCTGAATTTGATTGACAGTCAAAATTCATTGAAACTCATCCAGACAAGGAGCAGAGGAAACTTTCTCAGGACCTGATAGTGGGAGGTATCCTCTCATTCTTCTACGCCTCTAGAGCCTCTGCAGATGTAGTCATGGTTAAGGCTCATTTTATTTTCATGATACTCCCGCTAGTGCACTCCCTACTAGCAGCTGAGTAGCTTTTTTTCGCATTTCAGGAGTTCGTCGGACTTTGTAGTGCATCCGAGTAGTCTCACATGTGGTTAGATTTTTCCACTGCACATATGCTGTTCCTATAATCGTATCATGCACTTTTTTATTGACATCTGCCAATCCCTCGATTGCGGCCCCTTTCCTAGCAAGCTCATCTGCTGCATCATTGTCGGCTATGTCTCTATGACCTGAGTAATCGTGTGCTGCGTACTAAGAACGTTTAGTTTATCACGGCAGCCCGCGACCAGCTTGGACTTGATTTCTATGTTCACGTAACGCTCAGGCATGTTAATCGCTGTATTCTGGTTAGCAGATTAAGATTAATGGATTTCAGAGTGGAATGCCACCATACTTTACTGTTATATGTCAATATATGCCTACTGTATACATCCATAGGATTATCGTGGGGGATGGGCTCCGTCTTTTGGCAACCACAACCTCTTACTCAGGTGTAGGGCGCAGGTAGCCTTCTTGACTCTTTCTAAACAGTTTTCTTAGTTTGGTTGCCTGTCTAGGATGGCCAGGGTGATGCCCTCAATTGTTGGCAGTGTTAATCGCGGAATGACCCATTTATTGGCGAAGAGTACCAACTCAGTTTTTTGTGGGTTTATGCCTAGACCACATGATCGCGCCCATTCAAAGAGTCTTTAATGACATTTTCAACTATTTCACTGAGAGTCGCGAGGAATATCACCACATGACCCGTGGCGTGTTGAGTATGTGCGTCAACCCCAACTTCGACGTCGTATTTCCTGTCTAGAAAAGCTTCTACGCCTGAAGAAAAGGTCTTTCGCAACCTCCCCGCTCAGGAATATAGAAGAGTCTAGAAAGAAACAAAAAATACAGACCTTTTATAGAAAAGCAAAAAGTCTAGCCAGACCTTAGGAAAGGCACCCAGCCTCTTCGAAATTGCGTGGGTACTCTAGTTACAGACCCGCAGGGAATAGTCGATGTGTTAAAGCAGCACTGCCAGTAGCTGCTTAGCGGGCATGACCAGGAAAGAGTGATAGGGCATCAGGAAATCCCAAGTCCAGTAGATGAAATAGTCCTCCCACCTAGGTGTATCCCTACTCAACGTCGCCTACAAAATCCTATCCAGCGTACTGTGTGAACGTCTAAAGCCGTTCTGCACCGCACTAATCACGTACCACTTAGGCAAATCCTGGAGAAGACCAGCTAGTCGATGCTCACCAGCTTTCATCGGGTCTGGTGGTGGATCCATCGGGGAATTATTCGAAGCGATGGCTGAATCCGGAGAGAATCGATACGGTTGTGTCACACCACACTAACACATACGCGATGGACCGTGCAGTTCGGCTCGAGGACCTCTGAGCCTGTCGAGTAATTTCTTCAATTTGGTACCAGAGAGGATAGTGCAGCGGGCAAACGGAAGGCATATCTTCTATAAATCAGTCCAACTGTAAATATTAAGCAATCGCAAGCTTTCTTCTGATGTAGTGTCATTTTCCATTCTGCCTCCTGGCATTCTTCAAGTAATAAACCAATTAGCAGAAAAGAATGCGTAATCATCACTTCCTAACTCCTTCTTTGGGCCTGTCTATGCGTCGGTACGGCGTTTTTCGACCCGAAAAGTCCTTGAAGCAGTACGCCTTTCCTGAGAAGATCACCTGTTGTTTAGGCACTTCGCAGCATGCGACCGATCATCAAATCATCAAATGTTCATGCCAAGATCCATTGGCGAAATTCCCAAAATATGCTCTTGGGGATGCCTAGTTCACCTCATGGCATCGACTGCACAGCACTTCATCCAACAGTGACAATTTGACTCAAATTTGTTCACTAGACTATGAATTTGTTTATACTGGGAAGTGAGTTACGAACAATTGACTTTTGATGTTGGCGTTCCTAAGACTGTTGTCATCGACTCCAAATTTTGGTAAAAAAATGTAATTACTTGTAAGCGATCTTTATCTGCGCCACGATGAAAATGTTGTTTTCACTTATAGTTTTGGCATCGACCGCTCAAAGGTGTCAAGTCGCAGTTGGAAACGTTTGATATGCTTGTTGCCATCAATACTAAACAGATTCTCTTCAGTAATTACAAAATGAAGGAAAGCGAATGATTGAACATGACGACGTCCATGACGGTAATCCTTGATAGGTACACTCAAAGGATCAAGAGCTAAGCATGCTTTTCGCTGTTGCACCTCAATGTCTTACATGCGGAATGAGACTTGTAGGAGAGTCAGAACCCTACGTCCCAAGAAATAATCATAAGAATGTTCATAGACTTACGTAATCTATTGCTTGTCACCTCTGGCATACTTGCGATGACATGAACGGTGAGATCATTCGAATAGGGACATTATCCCACTTCCGACCTAATCTTCCATTTATTCGAAATTACTCACAAATGCGAATGCACGCTTTACACAATGTTGTCTATATCATCGTCGGCATCTCATATATTCTTGTTGTTTTGCAATTAAAAAGAACGAAATCCATTTATACAAAATGTATGGTTTCCTCCAGATGGTTTAATTACGTTCCACTCGCAGTGTTCAACCTTAGAATGAATGGCGGTGCAGTTACATGCACTAATCACGAAATAGAGAAACTTGTCATACCCCGCACCAGCTACATGGTTCATAGACTAATTTCACAATGTAACTTCATTAAACTGAGTCATCGGTGAGTCAATAAATTCGCGGCCACTAAGGCACGTATCCCCGATTCTGATGTGATCACACATCGCCCGAATTAATATCGTCCACAAATTCGTGGAATTAAGCAGTGATCTGATACTTGCAACGTTGCTCACCGCCCACTAGCAGACCTGCAAAATAACAAAAAAGTCATACTTAATCTGTATGCCATCAACGTGGGGATCATCACATCCGCCAGGGCATTTGAGTGAGTGTAATTAGGTGGCATTTTTCTTCGTGAAACTGTTTAATTTTTATTGGCTTTCAGATCCGTTCTCAAAATAAGTTCGAAGTGTTAGCATTCTTCAGCGAATTTGTTCATCCACGAGAGAAGAATAAGACCTTTGGAGTCATGTACAATAGATCATTGGCACTTCTTGCTAAAGTGGCTATCTGCACGTTTGTACGCAGTCTTCTTCTTCTTATGGCGCCACAGTCCGGGCCTCGGCCAACAAGCCTCTCCAGCTGGTACGATCCTTAGCCATAGAGAATATTGAAGGAGTGTCTGACGTGAATCGCAATGTGATCAATCTGTTTGACGGTTGATTGAACAGAGGACCGCCAGGTCCCTTTGTGAATGGTGTGGTGAGGGAACCGCGTACTGGCTACAGAAAGGTTTCGCCCCGTCATGAAGTCCAACAGCCTGAGTACATTGGCGGGCGTCTTGTCATGTAGACTGTGTTTTCCGACGACTCTAGCAAAGACGTTTTCCTTGTCCAGATTTGCATTAAAACTTCCAAGAACGATCTTGGTGTCGTAGCTGGAGCACTGATCGTATGTTCTGTCTGGGAGATGAAACGGCTGCACGTGGTCTATTAAGTGACCCAGAACCGGAAATGGTTGTTCTTGTCTCGTTTTAAATGGTCTCGTTAAAAAGGTTTCCTGGTCTGAATTATGTAGCAAATAGACCATCGCTTCTAAGTATCGCCGCAAAGATCTACGAAGACGCTCGTGACCTCGATAAATAAAACTAATCAAGCTTCTTGGGAAAAAATCGAAAGATCAAGAGGAGGGCGAAAGATTGAATCTGAAACCCTTCGGGATGACAACTAATAATAAAGCCTAAAGCCATACAGAGCACTGATTAGAACTGAAAGCGATGGCTTAGACATTTTTCAAAGCAGCACGGGCCGAACTGACTTACTAACCTTTACTGCGCAATATGTACAGGTAGAGGACCCATTAACATATACAGTCTATCATCGAGTCGCCTGGAGATCTCTAAAGCGATGACGCGACTCCTTCAGGGAATTATGATCACGCACGATCCAAAGCTCTCTTCTCGTTTTGTGAACAGCAGCTTTTCGGACAGACAGAAATAAGTGTTTTACGTGATCACCTGCCGTTAGGCTTATATCACGAATATATTTAAATCGCTGGACCAGACGCCTTCAGTAGGAATCTGAACGTCCAAATTTAGAAATAAGCTTATGGACCTATTTCTCCACCTTGGTAGGGTCGCGAGGCCCATCTAACACCTCTGCTACTCTTTGGGTCGTATAACCCGGTTGTTCTCTGCAACTCCGCATAGACTTGGATCAATACCTTTCACGTCGGAGAGTCGCAAGTGCCCATAGCCTTAATAAACAAGATTAACTCAGACATTAACCCAGACATGCAGGTATATCTCCACTTCCCCCCGCGACTTTGGGTTTTAAACCACAAGCAATCAGGATGAAACCTATGCGGATCTCACGGGCGGATGCCTGATCTCCCGTGGCACCCGACTATACCCTCTGGTCAAGCTACCAGTAGGATGCCATAACATCCCGGGACTGGGCGCCATTATTATAAAGCCAAGACTTATTGTGCAGTATTTATAATAAGATAAGGCACTTACAGTTTATTGTGGTGGCCCGTGGCGTTGTGGGTTCGTGCGTCGACCCCAACCTCGACGTCGTGGGTTCGATTCCAGCTCTGAGCGACAGAAATAATTTGCACAGCCCAACCTCTTTCGAGTCACTGACAATGCTCAAAAAGTATTTCCTGTCTAGAAAAAAGCTTCTCAAACTTGGCCGTTCGGATTCGGCGTAAAACTGTAGGTCCCTTCCACTCGTGAGAGAACAATAGCACGCACAACACGAGTGGTTGCTGAGAAGCTAGGCCCTGGCCCTCTATGGGCTGCACCACACATATTATTATTATATTACTTACTTACTTTGTTTGCGAGCTTGAAACCATCATTTTGACAAGCAACGGAGTGGGTTATTTCCTAAACCATTAGCGCTTAGCTCAGGATATTAGTCGCCTTTTACGACAGGCATGCCTTACCTACCTACGACCCCCACCCTTCCTCAACATAGGTTAAGGCAATACGCTCTTAGAGTAGTAACGTACGGAGCCCTAGTCTGGTGTACTGCAAGCAACACAAAAAGCCACATGAGCATGCTCAACAAGCTACAAAGATTAGCCGCATAGACTGAAATCGTTTAGGGATCCCTCATATCTGCAGAATTTTTCAAGCAGAGGTCCTGGCAGTAGAGAAAACATCCTTGTACGGGACATTCATCCTGCGAGGATATGTGCCATGATTTCATTGTTCCAAGACAATGTTAATTGTACCGGTATGAAGTACAAGCGTCAAGATACAAATGTCTCGATGGGGAACATTGTTTGCTATGACATCTGTGAAAAGTATTTAGTATACATCAAGTCATTGAACAGACAAAATCATATTTTTTCATCGTGTTATAAATAAAATGTCGAATTTTGTACCAGAAAGTGATGATTTGCGGAAAGCATTAATTTTTGTTTTCATTTCAAGAAGAGTGCTGCAGAGTCGCATCGAATGCTTGTCGTGGCATATGGTGATCATGCTCTATCAGAAGCAACATGCAAAAGATGGTTTCAACGGTTCAGAAATAATGATTTTGATGTGAGAAATGAAGAACGTGGAAGACCACCAAAAAAGTTAGAAGACGCCGAATTGCAAACGATATTGGATGGAGATGACACTTTGAGTCAAAAGCAAATGGCTGCAATGTTAAACGTTGCGTTGCACAACAAACAACAAACCTATGGGAAAGATCCAAAAGTGTGGAAAATGGGTGCCACATGAATTGAATGAAAGACAGATAGAAAACCGAAAAAACACTTGTGACATGTTGCTTCAAAGACACGTAAGAAGATTGGTTTTGCATCGGATTGTTACTGGCGATGAAAAATGGATTTATTTTAAGAATCCTAAACGGAAAAAATCATGGGTTAATCCGGGACAACCATCAACATCGACTGCAAAACCCGATCGATTCGGCCAGAAGACAATGCTGTGTGTTTGGTGGGACCAGAAAGGAGTGGTGTACCACGAGCTCCCAAAACCTGGTGAAACCGTTAATACTGATCGCTACCGACAACAAATGATCAATTTGAACCATGCATTGATCGAGAAACGATCAATTGCTCCATGACAATGCACCTGCACACAAAGCAGCACCGGATACATTCAAAACACTTGGCTGAGTGCAGCTACCCCACCCGCCGTATTTACCAGGCTTGGCTCCTTCCGACTACCATTTGTTTTCATCGACGGGACACGCATTGGCTGAGCAGCACTTCGATTCCTACGAAAAAGTCGAAAATTGGGAGGGATGAGGGATAAACCGTAATAAATGGTCAGTTTAACTTGCACATTTCCCGGTTAGGGATTCTATAAGTATGCTTGTGCAACTAAAGCGGATCTCTATTCGCTAAGCGTCGGCCAAAGAGCCTTGATGATGGTGTCTGCACAACCTTATCAGTAGAAACAGTCCGAAAGACGCAACCTTCATACTTGTGGAATGCAAAAACCAACCTTACATGGAATCCACGCATAAACTTAATAAGCGCATACACTGCTCTATATTTTAAAGGTTCTAGGCACCGAATTTGTTTAGTGGCGTCATCCCCCACCAGTGTGTAGTGAGAGCTTTAAGTAGTCTTCACAAAATAGCTGTCAATTTTTTTACTACATTGAGATGTAAGTTGTTGAAGAAAAACGACACTTCACTCTTCAGTAATGTTTCTTTTTTACTTACAAGACTTTGAGACTCACATGTTTTACTCGATGATTCAGACGTCTGACTTGGAATATGATGATGATTCGTCGTGTTCAAATTTCTCGGTGAATGTGCTACGTACTCGTATTGCACCTTTAACTTTGCTAAAGATGTCCATGCTACTGACGTTGACTATGCTGTTGTTGTTGCAAACCAAGGGTGTCTGATTGGTTTGCTTTAAAAGACGAACAATTTTATTGGCGTGGTATTCACAAATTGCCAGAAAGGTGGTCAAAGTGTGTAGAAAACAATGGCAAAGACTTTGAATAAAATGTTTTTACTTTCCCATTAATAATTAGTGTTTTATTTTCAAAAAAACGTCATTAATTTCTCATTTCATACCGGTATACCTGGTATGAATCTTCAGTAGAGAATGATGATGGATCTCCGTCCGGTGTGAGAGGAGGTTGTAGCGAAAGGGATATTTTTGAGTTGAAGTAACACTGTCCAGGGATTGCGGCTTGACTGGCCAAAAAGTCTATACAGTCATATCCCTCTGCATTGCTCTTAATCCACGACAGTGGTTCGTCTACCACAATGAATTCTGTATTTTAAACGCTACAGTGGCAGGGTAGTTGCAAGAAAATAGCAATTTATATGTCTTTCCTTTATTCGTCTTGGATCCGTCTCTGCTTTCCCTCATCGCCGAATAGATCGTTCGACTAATTAACTTATCAACTCTTGGCAGCTTTAAATTATTTATTTTCTTATGGGTGTACGAGAGTAAACAACACTCTATGTTCATATCAGAGCATCGAGGAAATTCCCACATTAGAGATAGGCTCCAGCTTCTATCTCCACTGTTTGCGTGTCATGGCATTTTTAAATCGATTTCTGTTCTTTCATGACAATTATTATATAGACAAGCGTGCAATATGAAAGTTTAATGTGGTGCTATGTAATGCACAAACTTTTCACACGATGATCGTAAAAAGGCGTACGGATACATCGGGCTCCTATCAAAGGCTTTCAGTTTTTTTTGAAAAGACAAGTGTCTTTCGTGAACGAAGACGTTTCCTTGAAAAGAGTTTGCTAATATTGTTGGCTGTTAATTGAGCACAGATTCCACTGCCTTAAATTCGATGAAGCCTGCAGACGCTTTAACTTACTGTTGAAATGCTGAAAACTTACCAGCTTGTAAATGAGCCCACACGAATACCTGACATTGCAGATCATTCCACCAACACACTGGACCTGTTTCTCACCTCTCATCCTGATAAATATTCTGTTGACTTATCGTCGCCTCTATCCTCGTCAGACCACTGTGTCGTATCAGCTAATTTCTCGTTTTCGCCACAAACAGTTAGAGAACAAATTCCGAAAAAGAACAGTATGGCTATACGAGAAAGCCAATTGGAGCGGGCTCAACAACTTCTTTAGGAATTTTAACTGGTCACTATGCTTCCTCGATAGTGACGTGGATGCCGCTGCTGATATGATCACAAACATTCTTCAGCTGGGCATGAGTTCCTTCATACCGCATAGAGTGAAGTGTATCAAACCCAGACCAAATGCGTGGTATGACTCGAGCTGCAGAGAGGCTATCAGAATAAGAGAGTTGAATTTCCGGTTATACAAAGCCAACCCTACTGAGGAAAACCGGAATAAGTTTAAACGGGCCAGAAATGGCTGCAATGCAATAATCCGACGTGTGAAATTCTCCCATGAACAAAAGTTGAGGCAAAAAGTGCTACAATGTCCCAAGGGTAGCAAAAACTTTTGGTCATTTGTGAAAAACATAAAGAATTCCGCCTCGTCCTCAATTCCCACGCTCATTTACAATGACATCCCAGCTGTCAGCTCTTTGGACAAAGCCAATCTGCTTGCGGCGCATTTTGCAGCCAGCTCAACACTGCCAGATTGTAACTTGTCCCCACCTGTACTCGAGAGCGTTGGTTTTACCATGGGACAAATTCACTTCCGCACTCGTACAGTTGCAAGAGTACTTAAAGATCTCGACGTGCACAAATCCGCTGGCCCGGATGGTATTCCCCCAATACTTCTGAAGAGGTGTGTACCACTGCGTAAGCTTTTTCATCTATCCTTCTCTTCAGGTCTCTTTCCGAGTAGATGGAAAACAGCATTTGTCCAGCCCGTCCCTAAAAAGGGCGAATCTTCGTCACCCACATCGTACCGACCCATAGCACTTACGGCCCTTCTTTCGAAGGTCATGGAAACGCTGATAAATCGTCAGCTTTTGAAATATCTTGAATCGCGGAAGCTTCTTAATGACCGACAGTATGGCTTCCGCAGCAACAGGTCCACTGGTGATTTGATAGCTTATCTCACCGAAAAGTGGAACCAATCTTTGCACAATGTAGGCGAAAGCAAGATAGTTGCGCTTGATATTTCTAAAGCATTTGACAGAGTTTGGCATCAAGCTCTTTTGTCGAAAATGCATGCTTATGGTGTTGATGAATCTCTGCTTCTATGGATTAGAAACTACCTTTCGAACCGTTTTGGATGGGCTCAAGTCTGATATCCACAAAATAAATGCTGGTGTCCCCCAAGGCTCTGTTCTGTCTCCGACACTCTTTCTCATTTTTATAAATGATCTCCTGTCTGCCACTTCTAATCCAATCCACTCCTTCGCTGATGACAGCACCCTCAGCTTTTCATATTCGTTCCAAAATTCACGACCATGCCCTTCGGACGTAATATTGGAACGGCAGCGTATGTCAAGCTCATTGAATTCTGATCTGCACAGCATAATTAACTGGGGTAAGAACAACAGAGTGGAATTCAATGCCTCCAAAACTCAATGCACTCAAACACTTAGTTGGAACGATCACATATTCGAGGTTTTAGGTTTCCTTAATCGATGCAAGAAATACTTCACCCCCTCTGATTTGGCTTTAATCTATCAGGCGTATATTCGCCCTAAGCTTGAGTATAACGCTCATATCTGGTCTGGTGCCCCCAAGACCACCCTGCACCTACTAGATAGAATCCAAAAGCGAGCGATAAAACTTATAGGAGACAACGATATCGCGGGTTCATTAGACTCGCTTGAACATCGACGTACCGTGTCTTCTTTGTCCGTGTTTTATCGTTATTTTAACAAACAATGCTCAAGTGAGCTAGCCAACTGCATTCCTCCTCTCCTTGAATTCACCCGCAATACACGTCTCGCCAGGAATGCACATCAGTTCACCCTTAAGCCTACTTTCGGACGGACAGTGAAATTTAGAGACTCGTTTTTTAGCCGCACCACACGAATATGGAATGCTCTTCCCAGCTCAATATTCCCCATAGATTACAACCCGCAGATGTTTAAGACCAATGTGCACAGGTACCTCCTCTCTCTCTCTCCCTCTATACCTTCGGCCCGTGCTGTGTCTTGACCCCGCACAATTAAGGGTATTCATAACCCCTTGAGCACGCGCAAATTATAAAAAAAAAAATGGAAAGTGCAATTCTTCGAAAACGTTTACTGGATGACGGTAATCGTCACACTCTCTTGCCATAATTTCTCACTTTTTGCATCTTGTTTATCGGCCAAGCAAATGCCATGAAGTCGTTTGTAAGCGAGTCGTTGACCGTCTAAATGCCGTGAATAGTCTATCCACATCCTATCCCCAACTGATTTTTTCCTAGAACGAATTGATTTAAAAGCTCTCGGAATGCAAAGCTGCTTGTTTTGCTCTGCAAATCTGTGAACTTGACATAATTCAATATTCATCCTTGAAGTCAAGAGGACTGCTGCTGTCGCTTCAGGGCAGTATTACCATAATACACTTTCAGGCAACACTGTCATAATTGTAAGAGGAAATCATCGATTATTTACTTCAAACTGGACAACTGAATGCGAAAAAGTGAAAGTGATTGTGGAACAACAATTTTGAGCACCGGAAGTGTCATTGACAGACCTACGGGCATGTGCCATTAATTTTTAACAGCATTCCTAACGAGCACGCTGCACCATTGATGTGAGTAAACATTTTTTTTTTGCAGAACGCATTCAAAAAAATCGTGTAGGCGAGAACAATATTCATTAGTGGCAGTGTTGTGTCATTAATTAACTGAAGCTTTGTTCAAACTGAATTCATAATGAGCCTGTCAGTTGTGCCTGATGAATGGGGGGAGAAAATATTTATATTACTCGTACCCATTACCTGTTCACACTAAGTGAATTGAAGAATACTAATTTATTCTTTTGAGAGATCCTGGCTGACTCAAAGCCACTGCTTGGACAGTGCTGGACGGCGTCGGTGCTCAATGAATCAAACAAAAGATGATGTGTGCACGAGGCTTCACTTGTTGATTGCTTCATAAAGATACGTTCGTACTTAGTCGTTTAGATGTGAAGTCGTATTCTTTTTTTAAAGCGCTGCCTTAGTCATGATCTCGTGACAGACTGCATGGGTTTGATGAGATTCAAAGAGTCCTGTGTCATTCTGGACTGTGGAGTGATGAGTTAACTAACCGGTCACGTCTGGAACGAGTTATTGAACGAGAAATGAGTTGAATATTTCCTGTGGCATGTACTTAGAATTGTAGGCAAATATGGAAAACAGGGTTATTTGTGATTTATTTTTTTAAGGGAAAATTATTGTAGGACGTTTCATGTTTTCGTTGACTGGAATAGATCAAAGACGAAGATGAGTCACAGTGGTAATTACTTACATATGTCTCCTAGTGGTAGAGAGCAAATGAAACTAATTGTCACAGACTCACCTTGGGGGCACTCCTGATCGTCATCTCGGTCGCAGTTCTGCAATACGTTTAAAGTCTATGCAACTCTTCTTCTTCTTTGATTGGCGCTACAGTCCGGGGTGGTCCTCGCCCTCAAGCAACATGCCTCTCCAGCCAGCACAATCTTTCGCCAGCTGCCTCCAGTTGCGCACACCAAGTTGGTTGAGGTCCTTTTCCACTTGTGTGCGCCGTCTTGTGCGAGGACGTCCTCTGTTGCGCTGTCAAAATGGCCCGGCGTCGAAGACTCTTCGGGCCGGAGCTGTGGTGTCCATCCGCTCTACATGACTATCTTAAGCATGCATGCCGCCCGTACAGTTCGTGGTTGAACCTTCTGCTCCAAACGCCATCAACGCCAACAGGACCAAAGATCGTACGCAGAACTTTTCTCTCAAAACAACCAAGCGCCATAGAGCAGGACTGGGATGATAAGGGTTTTATACAAGGTCAATTTGGTGTTTCGAGAGATGGCTCTGTTAATCAATTGACTCTTGAGCCCAAAGAGACAGCGATTGGCAAGAGTAATTCTGCGCTTGATCTCGGTGCTGGTGTTGTTGTCCATATTTGCTCTAGAGCCGAGGTAGACGAAGTCCTTGACTACCTCAAAGTTTCTGCTGCCCAATATGACGCTCTGTCCGAGACGTCGAACTTGTGCGTCCTTTCGTGATGACAGCATGTACTTTGTTTTGCCCTGATTTATCGCTAGACCCATTTTAGCTGCTTCCGCTTCAATGCCAGTAAACGCCTCATGAACGGCTCGCTGTGTTCGTCCAATCACGTCAATGTCGTCAAGATCGTGCCTCGGGTGTTTACGTTGAGTTTCGCACGATCTTCTCAAGTATTGTGTTGAGGAAGTCACATGACAGCATGAAGGTCTCATTGAGTTCGTTAGCGACCTTGATGGAGCAGCGAGAGTTCTCCATCGTCATCCTGCACAATCTGAAGAGTTTGGCAGGAATGTCAAAACTAGACATGGCATTGTATAGCTCGTCTCTATGCACGTTTTCATATGCGGCATTGAAATCGACGAACAGATGGTGGGTGTCGATCTGCTTTTCTTGAGTCTTTTCCAGGATCTGCGAAGTGTAAATATTTGGTCTATTGTGGACTTTCCTGGCCTGAAACCGCACTGATAAGCACCGATCAGGTCGTTGACAAAGGGTTTCAGGCGTTCACACAGAACGGCAGAGAGTATCTTGTACGCGATGTTAAGGAGGCTGATCCTTCGATCAGAAGGGGTATCCTTTTTTGTGAGTCTATGCAACTCATTCCGTAAAAACTCGAACTCGGATATAGAAATCAAGCCCAAGCTGGTCGCGGGCTGCCGTCAAGAACTAAAGGTTCTTAGTACGCAGCATACGATTAGTCAATTCAATTCAACTTAATTCAATGACTTACATACTAAAACCTGAACCTAGCTGACTATCGGTTGGCTCAACAATAGGGGTCCAATTATAATTTTTATTCTTTGAATAAATTTCATTCATTCCTTGAAAACACGAATCCGATGTTCTACCTGCCTGTTTAAAGATATTGAACTGTGTGGCGTTCTTCGCATTAAAATTTGCCTTTTCACAACAAGTCCACTTTCCAGGCACTACTCCATTAATGCCGATTCGAGTAGACAGATGGAGTAGACAGCAGCAAAGGTAGTTCATCATCAATCATGGAGTACCGGCTGTCAACTCCATGCTGGATCCGACCATATTTTAGCGACTGTGATCACTACGGGCACTTAGGGCCCCCGGCCAGAGAGCAATAAAATATACAATCATGGGCCACACATGATTCATTCCATCCATTTTTGACCTCAAGCTTCTGCTACAACTTACCATTGTTCCCATGTGAGCCTCAACTTATCAGCTTCATATGTAGCCTTTATAATAGCTTAACGTTTTCCCAGAATGCACCTAATGCGCAATGCCAACAATTCCATCTCCATTAAGACTATTATGCTTGATAAACAATAAACAACAGACGTCGGGGAGACCTGTACTCAACGCACTGCAACTATGATCCGTAAGGAGTTTGTATGATTGATGCAAGAGGATCCAGAGCCAAAACCTGTCTGTTTGTCCCCCGACGGTGGTTGAATTTAAATGCTTTTCGTCGTGGTGCAGCTACAGAATTAAATTAGACGATTACCTTCCAGCACGCATTCCATTAGGTAGCGTTTACGTCATGACCTTTAGACTTCTTATTTCGATTTCACTTGCTCCTCTCCCGAAGAGCTTAATTACATTCATTTCTTCACATCTCATTCCAAAAAAAATGGTTAATTATTTTTTTTTATTTATTTATTTATTTATTTCATCTACCGAGTTTAACTCTCTTACAGATTGCAGATATATAAGTATTATAGTATTTTAATAATAATAAGGGAATAATTTTATGTAATTATTTGAGTCAGTAATTAGCTAGTTATAACAAATACAATCAATAATAATATATAATAATAATAAAACTAACAGCAATGTGAAATTTACCATATTTAACTAAGACACGATATGAATTTAATTCAGAGATTTGGAATTGAATTTTTGAATTTAAGTCTATCATCACATAAATCTATTTGAATACAGGCAGAATTAAAATTGAGGATGCATTTTGTAAGCGGCTCATTAAAACCATAATTATATAAGTGGCTTGGTTGGTACAACAAGTTTCTTGATCGAAGATTTCTTTCTGGGGCGTACAGTTTAATACATTGAAGTATATCCGGACAGTTTATACGGTACGAGAACATATCATAAATAAACATAATAAATTGAATACTTCATCTTTTTTCTAGTGTATCTAGTCCTATTAAGGCACATCTTATTTTATAAGGAGGCATAGATTCAAGGTTCCAATTCATTCTTTTTATAACGAATTTCGTAAAGGACTTTTGAACCTTATTACGGAACAGTATTCCAGATAAGGGCGTACAAGAGACATGTAAAATGATTTTAGGACATACGGATTCGAAAATTCATAACAAGAACGTTTAAGGAACCCAAGCATTGAGTTTGCTTTAGCAATTACGTAGTCAATATGAAAAGTGAACTTCAATTTCGTATCAAAAATTATACCAAGGTCTTTAACTTCATTTTTTCTCGTTATAGTCTTGCCATATATAGTATATTCACAGAGAATTGGCAACAAAGTATGGAAAACAGAAAACGAATGACATTATTTACATTTAGCTCCAGATGGTTGATATCACATCATTTGACTAACGCGACTAAATCATTTTGAATTTTTGTACAGTCTTGGATGTTTGCAACACGCAGAAAATTTGTTAAATCGTCAGCATACATTATACAATTAACATATTTAAAAATAAAGACGGAATATCATTAACAAATAAAATAAATAGTAATGGCCCTAAATGACTGCCCTGAGGGACACCAGATAACACCTTAATAGTTCTAGGTTGACAAGTACCAATTTTCACAGTTTGAGTCCTATTTGATAGGTAACTCGAAATCCAGTTAAGGAATGTAGAATGAATACCAAAGGACTTTAATTTTTTTACCAAGACTGTATGACATACTGTGTCAAAAGCTTTTCTAAAATCTGTCAAAACCACATCAACTTGATGTCCAGACTCAACCGATTCAAAAAGATATTTCGTGAATAAAGTCAAGTTAGTTAAGGTGGATCTTCCAGACATAAACCCATGTTGTTGTAAACTTATTCTGTCTTTAGTAGTAAAGTAAAGTTTATTTGTAACAATTAACAACAGTATATGCTTCCCATCGTTGACAGTCTTGTGCATATAAAAATCGCTGCCTCCAAGCATCATCACTAAACTGTCTTACATCCGCGATAACTTGATAGATTCAGCATTGCTCTCCGGATTTGATGACCCTTTTAGGTGGAACATTGGTGTCCATGCGCTCATTGTGTCCGATTTTGTCCACGTGTCACATTTTCGAAAGCATATGAGATACGTATTATTTGACTTGATTCGCAGACGATATTGGTTTCTGTTTACTGCTGCTCGATTATTTTCATTGCCATATTCAAGAAATCACACAACATTGCCGAAACACGGTGCAGATTTCGAACTGCTCGAAAGTTGTTGAACCGAACAGCACGGTGCAAGGCGTATGTGCATGGTGCGACAAAACTGGATTATCTTTCACGAAATCCAGTATTCGGCTCGATAAGAGACCGATAGAGCATTGCTATTTATGTATAAGAAATCTTTTAAGCTGATCAATAGGCATATTGCACGGGCTATGACTTCTTCCAACAGTCTGATCTTTGGGACTTACTATCCCAACGTTATGTTGAGTTCGACTTAACGGCTCCCGAGCCGTTCCTCCATCTTGACACAATTGGCCTTATACAGGATCCACACGGATGTCCTTTAATCTTACATGTCGTACGCCGAATAGTGAAAAGGCGACTACAATACGCACGGGGTGTAGTTCGCATTCATGACGATCTCCTCCGGTTTATTAGAGATATCAAAACCAGTCATCGCTGCCGCTGGCTTTTCTAAATGACGCTATAGTTGACCATGGTAGCCAACTTACATAGGTACTTAATGTAGGTTTAAGGGAGAAAAAAAAATCATAAAACCATATTTTTATTAACAAAAATCTCCAAAAAAGGTGCACCAAGGCGTATGAATTATATATGTTAGACATATAGACAACATATCTGCCCTGGTGTACGTGTTCGTACTGATACGGACATAGTTAAGTTAGTTATTTAAGTTTTTTTTTCAATTTAGTGCTAAGGTAATAAACCATAATAGGTTGAGCAAAGTTTTTGGAGAAATTTCTTTACCAAACGAAATAAAAAACAAATAGTGTGTCATAACGACTTAAAAAAACAACGAAAACTTGCTTAAGCCGGAAGGCACATTTTATGAATATATTAGATTAGCTTGGAGTGCCCGCATTTGGTCAGCAGGTTAGAATTAAGAACAGATGTTAGATAATTAAGCTTGTCTTACGTTTTTTTTCTTAGTAAATAAGAGATTTAGCCTAAGGCTCCATCGATCTGGCTTAACAGCTAATTGTAATTTTAACAATTATATGTTAGCTTTTGAATAAATAAATGAATAAATAAATAAATAAGAGATTGAATTATAAATAAAAACAAAAATGCAAAAATAAGAAACCCTTTTTTAATGATTAGCTTTAGTCGATTAACCAGAATCTGGACTAATACGTTCCGACTATTGCTGTGCAAAACAACTTTAGACGGTAATACAAGACGCTAGACAGGATTTTAAGGGCGACTTTGAGCATGGATATGGAAGATATACCTCAATACCTCTATAGACCTCTGTTTGTGGGTGGGCATGAAATATATATAGTGAGGGTGTGAACATTCATCGGGAGAAATAGATTGTCTGACTCACTGTCTCTGTAGGTCGCCGCCCAATATTGATGATGCAATAAAGTCTTCTGTCTGTTCCATAGCTTGTTCGGTTATCCATTCGAATCGAAAGTTCATTGTTATTGGTACTGGTTTCGTTTTTAGCGCTTGAAGTCGCTCTCGTCGTTGGTCATCGAAAACAATTTTCTCATACCGTCAGTAACATATACATATATATACGGTATTGGCATCAAACTACAGGTCAATCAAGAACGTGTGACAATGTTCTGGTATCAAGATGTTATCGATCATGTCCCGAAAATGTAAGAAATTGCAACGATCTTATTATCTCAAGCCGAAAAATACTGGTAACGAACAAGCTTTCGAAATATACAGCCGAATCTTCTTTATCGTGTACAGCGGTCAGCGTCAGGTCAAGTCTGACAGCAGTTTTGGACCTCATCTTAGGCGATACTCGACTTCCAGAATTCACCATGTGTAGGTGAAACAGGATTTCGAAGACTCACTGATGCAGCTGATGTGATGCTGTAGAAATACCATTTGTACGTGTGGTCTTCATAAAAAATATCGATGGATCCTATCACCCAATGCAGTTCCACAGCTCTCGATGAGTTGAGTTCATGTTTGTTTCGAATCGGAGCCTAGCAAGACTAATTTGCTTCCTTTTTGATTAATCATGTCAAGCATGGCAGAGTAGTCAATTGAAACAAAAACCGAGTTATTTAGGAAATCAATGCATAGTGGGTTAAGTTGCTTGAATTAACCCTGAAAGGCCAGCATAAAGCAAATTAAACCCGTTTACGGATCACGCTTTATACCTTCAAAGTGAGTCAGACTTTACTGAGTTGCATTCAATTCAGGGAATCGTATTTAATGTAACAGCAGCTCATTACATCATCGCTGAAAAGGTCATGCCAATGACAACACGATCTATAAAAGTTCGTAGAATAATTATTACATGTGTACAGGTGTTGGGCGCGATGAAGTAATTGCGTTAATACAGAAAATTTTCAATAGCCCGTTTACAGACATGAACATGCAATAAGAACTGCTGAAATGGGTTCGCCATTGGCAAATAAGGGCAAAAACCAAATGTTTACGCATGTTGTTGGTGACATGATCGCCTTGACAGGTATAGCTTCAAATCAACACAAATTTTCCATCGCGTGGACCAATCACTCTAGGGTTAAGTCCTCTCAATGATTAGCTGAGAACGATGACCCATTAGAGGTGATCAATGGTAAGTGCGCCCTACAGACCGGGCGGACTCGACGACTCTACCCGGCTACTCAACCTGGCTCATCAGCTAGCTGCTTCTAATTCCGCATAGTAAGTTGGTTGAGCTTCTCTGCATTGTCCCAAATAATCGGAATCAGAGACTCTTCGGGGCGAAAATTCCATATCCATGCGTCTGGTCAGTAGATAGAGGAGAATTGGAAATTGTAGATAGTATCGAAATTAATAATTCTTGCAATGAGGCTCAATGAGACTACACCAGTCGACTAGACTGCACTCAACTACATACTTGTATTTCAATTGCTTTTTACGTGGTCTTAGCCTAAGCCGTTTTAGGAGAAAAGTCATTGCAGATGAAACTTTAAACACACAGCAAACACAAAGAAAACGTACTACAAATTGGTATAAATTGAAGTAACCAACTCGCTATACATATGTATATTGTATGGACATTTGAGCGGCTGCACGAAGGATTTTCGATCTGTGTTTGATTTTCCCCGATACCTCTATACTTACTTATTTACTTGTCACGCCGACGACCCATGAAGGGTCCGAGCCTGAGCAATTGCTGCCTTCCATTGCTGACTGCCCTGTCACCAAGACCAAGCTGTCTGGCATCCGCGATGACTTGATCTCTATACAGGAGGTTCGGTCTTCTTCTCCTTTTATTTCTCTCCCTCCAGGAGGTTCGGGTTCGAAGACTCTCTTTGCTGGGGTGTTGTTGTCCAAGCGCTCGAGTGGTCGAGCCAGTGTGGTCGACGGATTATTGCCTTCCAAATTCCATTCACATCCTGGTACAGCTGGTAGAGTTCGCTGTTGCCTCTTCTTCTCCATTCGCCTTCCTCGCAGACGGGAAAAAATATTCGACGCAGAATTCTTATTTCGAAGGCACCAACAATCAGCTCTGCAACTTTCGGCTCCATAAAGCAGGACTGCATGATAAAAGTTTTGTAGACTGATGATTTTGGTACTTCGAGTCAGGAGTTTCGAGCCTAGTTGTTTTGACAAAACGAAGTAGTATCGCTTGCCAAGGGTGGTCCTAAGTTGGATCTCTACTGTGATCTTGTTTGTGATGTTACCGTTTGCTCTTAGTTAAATAAGCTCCTTCACCACCTCAAAATTTTAACTTTCGATTGAGATATTTTGTCCTAGATGGTGTGTGACGGAACGTTTCCTTGTCGACAGCATATCTTTTGTTTTGTCCTCATTGACCTTAAGACCACCTCGTAAATGCTTCCAACACTGGACGTTGAAAACGCGCGGCAAAGTCGATGTCGTCTGCATATCCCAACAGTTGGACTGATTTATATTTTATTTACTTTCTAAATTGTAGAAATTACAGGACAGCACGCTTCCTTGCCGAAATCCGGTGCAAAAGGGACCGGCATTATTATACCGATAACAATAGACGAAGTTAGTGAAGTTTGGAATACTCTTGTTCTAAAACGTCGAAAAATAACATATTTAAAAATTTCCTCGTGCAGATAAACTGTTGCGCGATCAAATAAATTGCTGCTGGGTGTGCGTAAGATGTTTTTTTACCAATCAGTTTAATCGCTTCCGGCAATGATGGAAAAGTTATTCCGAATTTTGTTTTGATTTGCAATTGGAAATACCAAGGAACTAATGTGTTTAGCCTCCTGGTTCGAGAGGAGAGGAAGACCGAACCTCCGGTGCAAAGACCAAGTCATCACGGATGTAAGACAGCTTGGCCTCGATGACTGGAAGCGCGTGCCCAGGACCGTCACCGATGGAAGGCAGCAATTGCTCAGGCTCAGACCCTTCAAGGTTCGTCTGCCTGATAAGTAAGTAAGTAAGGAACTAATGTCACGTCTTGTAAGTTCTCACATACGGAATTCCATTTATATATGTTTCACTCTAGATGTTTCACAGGATTCGTGTAATACGGGATTCAAGCCAACTTTATTGGGAAATATCCTCGAAAGACTTCTTGCTTCGAGCGTGAACATTGAGGAGCTGTGTATGGACATTGTGTATGAAAATAAGGTTTTATTATCTACAATTTTGTTTGTCTTCATATTCTTTGGACGCCAGTAATATGACATTTCCTCATTTCTTGCAGCACATATAGCCTTCTTCATTGCTTCCAGGTTAAATTTGTTTACTTTTGGGAATTTTAATAATAAATCTGTGGCAAAAAGGCAGCAGCTAGTTTTACCAACATAAATATATGACAGAAGAGTCATTGGCCGAAACAGCATGGTTTCACAAGAAAATAAAGAAAATAAAATTTTAATATGCACCTTCAATCAAACTTACGATTACTCCACGTATGTATATTCAGCATCGGACAAAAATAAAGCACCCCCATAATGAAAAAAGTGGATATTCCTATAGCATTTGATAGAGATATGTGACCATATAAGATTATTTAGTCTTTATTAAACAAAACACATAACAAACATAATACAGTTTGTTACAAAAAAAATACTACAAAAATTCAGAAAGCAAAAAACGATTATGCAGTACAAGAAATTGAACCCTTACTAGGTCCTTTACAACAAGGCAGACTTAAACAGGATAGATTTGATTGCTACGCAGAAGTAATACTGCACGAGCTATGTCTTCTTCGAGCAGACTGATGTTTGGGGCTAACTACCCTAATACCATGTACAGCAAGAGAGTGCGCCTCAACGGCTTCATTCCTCCTGATGTATTCCTCTATCTCAATACCATTTCCTCGATACAGAATGAGGAAGGATGTTCATTATCTACCGTGTTGTACGGCAAACAGTGAAAAGACGTCTCCGATGAACGGCATGTCGCTCACAGCCACGAGGATCTCCTCCGATTAAGTAGATCGATCTCTGCTCGCGATAGGAAAGAGAGTGCTAAAGAGCGGCACTTTTCCTACTGGTTGCACCAGAACAGATCTTGGCCTCCGTTGTGCAACCGAAACGAGACAGTTGACCAGGTGGCCAACTTGGATACATTTTTTCAAGTTAAAATCTTAAGATAAAATCAAAAAAAAATTCCAAAAAAAAAGCATCACGGCGTATAGATGATATATGCCATGTACGCCCTGGTGCACGCGTCTGTCTCAGCGGACGCAGTCAACTTATTTTTAAGGTTTATATAAGGTGAAGTTAGTTACAAGGCCTATAGTAGATTAATTTAGTTCAGAACTAGGTTAAGCTAAGTTTTTGCAAGTTTTCTTGGTTATTCAAAATTTTATAATCGATGCCGAAACGCACAAATAGCGACATAGATTAGGTAAGAGTAATAGAAGCGGGTAGGATTAATATCAATAAGTTATTGAAAAGTTAATTAAGCTAGTCTTAACTATTTTAGTGTAGCCAGTAAGTTATCATCTAAGCAAAAACAAAATTCGTCGCCTCTAGGCTCGTCAGACCACTGTGTCGTATCAGCTAATTTCTCGTTTTCGCCACAAACAGTTAGAGAACAAATTCCGAAAAGAACAGTATGGCTATACGAGAAAGCCAATTGGAGCGGGCTCAACAACTTCTTTAGGAATTTTACCTGGTCACTATGCTTCCTCGATAGTGACGTGGATGCCGCTGCTGATATGATCACAAACATTCTTCAGCTGGGTATGAGATCCTTCATTCCGCATAGAGTGAAGTGTATCAAACCCAGACCAAATGCGTGGTATGACTCGAGCTGCAGAGAGGCTATCAGAATAAGAGAGTTGAATTTCCGGTTATACAAAGCCAACCCTACTGAGGAAAACCGGAATAAGTTTAAACGGGCCAGAAATGACTGCAATGCAATAATCCGACGTGTGAAATTCTCCCATGAACAAAAGTTGAGGCAAAAAGTGCTACAATGTCCCAAGGGTAGCAAAAACTTTTGGTCATTTGTGAAAAACATAAAGAATTCCGCCTCGTCCTCAATTCCCACGCTCATTTACAATGACATCCCAGCTGTCAGCTCTTTGGAAAAAGCCAATCTGCTTGCGGCCCATTTTGCAGCCAGCTCAACACTGCCAGATTGTAACTTGTCCCCACCTGTACTCGAGAGCGTTGGTTTTACCATGGGACAAATTCACTTCCGCACTCGTACAGTTGCAAGAGTACTTAAAGATCTCGACGTGCACAAATCCGCTGGCCCGGATGGTATTCCCCCAATACTTCTGAAGAGGTGTTCTTCTTCGCTGGCAAAACCACTGCGTAAGTTTTTTCATCTATCCTACTCTTCAGGTCTCTTTCCGAGTAGATGGAAAACAGCATTTGTCCAGCCCGTCCCTAAAAAGGGCGAATCTTCGTCACCCACCTCGTACCGACCCATAGCACTTACGTCCCTTCTTTCTAAGGTCATGGAAACGCTGATAAATCGTCAGCTTTTGAAATATCTTGAATCGCGGAAGCTTCTTAATGACAGACAGTATGGCTTCCGCAGCAACAGGTCCACTGATTTGATAGCTTATCTCACCGAAAAGTGGAACCAATCTTTGCACAATGCAGGCGAAAGCAAGATAGTTGCGCTAGATATTTCTAAAGCATTTGACAGAGCTTGGCATCAAGCTCTTTTGTCGAAAATGCGTGCTTATGGTGTTGATGAATCTCTGCTTCTATGGATTAGAAACTACCTTTCGAACCGTTCAATCCAAGTTGTTTTGGATGGGTTCAAGTCCGATATCCACAAAATAAATGCTGGTGTCCCCCAAGGCTCTGTTCTGTCTCCGACACTCTTTCTCATTTTTATAAATGATCTCCTGTCTGCCACTTCTAATCCAATCCACTCCTTCGTTGATGACAGCACCCTCAGTTTTTCATATTCGTTCCAAAATTCACGACCCTGCCCTTCGGACGTAATATTGGAACGGCAGCGTATGTCAAGCACATTGAATTCCGATCTGGACAGCATAATTAACTGGGGTAAGAAAAACAGAGTGGAATTCAATGCTTCCAAAACTCAATGCTGTCTGCTGTCTCTAAAGCGAACCCCTGATAATCGGCCAATATCCATGAATGGCGCTTGTATCGACGAAACCGGAAAACTTTCCATCCTCGGTATGTTCATCAACACAACACTTAGTTGGAACGATCACATATTCGAGGTCGCCAAAAATGCTGCGAAATGTTTAGGTTTGCTTAATCGATGCAAGAAATACTTCACCCCCTCTGATTTGGCTTTAATCTATAAGGCGTATATTCGCCCTAAGCTTGAGAATAACGCTCATATCTGGTCTGGTGCCCCCAAGACCACCCTGCACCTACTAGATAGAATCCAAAAGCGAGCGATAAAACTTATAGGAGACAATGATATCGCGGGTTCATTAGACTCGCTTGAACATCGACGAACCGTGTCTTCTTTGTCCGTGTTTTATCGTTACTTTAACAAACGATGCTCAAGTGAGCTAGCCAACTGCATTCCTCCACTCCTTGAATTCACCCGCAATACACGTCTCGCCAGGAATGCACATCAGTTTACCCTTAAGCCTGCTTTCGGACGCACAGTGAAATTTAGAGACTCGTTTTTTAGCCGCACTACACGAATATGGAATGCTCTTCCCAGCTCAATATTCCCCATAGATTACAACCCGCAGATGTTTAAGACCAATGTGCACAGGTACCTCCTCTCTCTCTCTCCCTATATACCTTCGGCCCGTGCTGTGTCTTGACCCCGGACAATTAAGGGTATTAATAACCCCTTGAGCACGCGCAAATTATAAAAAAAAAAAAATTACTAGAAAAAATAAATAAAATAAGTAAGTCAAAAAATAATGTTTGGATGTTAAAGCACTCTTAATTCTCCTTTCTTCCATAGCTTGACCTGTTGATTTAAAAAATAATGTGAAACCACTCTTACTCTATTGTAGTATATACGTAATTATGTAATATTTATATATTATGTTCGAAACAAATTATCTAGAAAGCAAGCGAGGACTCAAAAATCCGTCCATTGGTTTTTATTTCATTTGCAACTGCCTGACTCTCCAAGTGCGAAACTCTGCACTTACCATACCCAAATAAGAAACATTCCATACCATCGCGGTGCACGGCAACACCATAAAACATAATCACAAAAAGCATATCAAACACCCCACTGTGCGGCATCTAAGCGAGCAACAACAACCACACGGCATACTTCCACTTACCTTCGCCGACTGTCATCCCCATCGCCTAACAGTGGCAAAATGTCATTCTCCGAAAAAACCGGATACCGGAATATCTACCAAACCTGACGTCATAACTACCCACAGCCACTGTCCTATTGTCAAAGTGCACCCGTGATTCATTCTGTGATAACAAAAATTCATCCGGGGGCCAATGTTCCATTTATTTTCTCTCAAACAAAAAAAAGCAGAAAAAAAACATCATACCACTACAAGCGATCTGTTGTGTGTGTCACACACACACGCACACACCAATCCAGTGCCGTAAAGAGTCACTGCGCCAACCAAATTATTTCGCTCGCCATTTAACTAGTGTTCGACGGACAGCGAAACGATGATGAACTTCCAAAATGTACAGTGGAATGTGACGGTGGTTCCGCGCGCGTTCACTACTGCAGCAGCTCTTTAAGAAAAAGTTGCGAAGCTAGTGTAAAACAAACAAAGAAGGAACAGAGCAAAGCGAAAACGCAAAAAAAATCGTGTGTATACTCTCGTGCTTGTACACAAAGTGAAGAACGAAGAGAGCGTCATAGCGACAGAGCTACCGCGAAAGAGAGACGGAGCGAGCGAGAAAGATAGGCGAAGGCGAACAAGTGAATACGCGACGGTATACAGTGCTGCTTCACACAATCGGAATAATCAATTACAAGTGTCAAACGCGAACGTACGGCCCGTCGTCGTCGTGTGTACAGGGAGGGAGTGCGAAAAAAAAGTAGAAATAAAATAGATTTTTCCTTCTTCGCGAGGAAAATCAACACTGAAGAAAAAAAAAAAAATAAATACACAAAAATAAAAAAAAAACGCAAGGAAACGAGAAAAGTTTTCCAAACAGGAAACACCTTCCTTGACGAGGATTGATTTATCCTTCGGAACTCGAATTTTTTGACACGAAATTCGGTTCTACAATTAGATGTAGAGAAATTTATTAGAAAAGAAAAGCAAAGTATGATAAGTGTGTGTTTTGTGCAGTGTTCCCCCATCCCGTTCCCGTGATCTAGTTAAGTTCTGTGACAAGTGCAATCGTGTAAAGCAATAAATGAAATTTCCTTCATTATCCCTCGTGGCAAAAGTGTGAAAAAAAAAGTCGATCCCTGAAGAAAATTCACGAAAAAAATTCTGAAAACCCAAGGAAAATATAGTAAATAAATAAAAATTTCTCTATTCGCAGTGCGAGAGCGAGAAAACCGATGAAAAGTGTGCAAGGTGTCAGTGTGACGCATGCTAGTTCGGCCCCTCTAACCAGTGTCGGGGTGAATGCTCGTTGTCCCCTTCTAAAAATCTATTTACCATCGAAGAAAATAAAACCATCATAAAACAGCTGAGCGCAGAAGAAAAAAAGAGAGCGCGTCTCGTGTTTGATTTCGTGTGCGTGAGTGTGTGCGTTTGCGATCCAGTGCCACCCTCTCTCTTACCCCAATTGGATTAGCGGAAGAGAGAGTGACAAGTGTCGAAATAATGCATTTTGTTCAATGAAATCGACAAATTCGTCGAAGAATGATAGAAAATAACACAAAGTGTGTTTAATTTTGTTACAACCTGCGTCGCGGTTGAAAAGCGGACGACGAGAAAATTCGTGTGTCAAAACAGCAAGTGTCAAATCAAACGTCAAACGTGTCGCGAGAGAGCCGAGCTTCTCCATTTTCCAATCAGAAGAGATCAAAAGCGAAACGAAGAGAGAATCTGTGTACCGCTGCGAGTGCGCGTGCGAGTGTGTGCGTGTGTTCGGTTTAAGGAAAATCCATTCTCTTCGCGCGAGTTATCCCCCTCGGCAGAGTGTGCCGCTGCCTTGTTGTTTTGTGGAATTTTTAGAAAGTTTTCTGTCTCTCCCTTTTCAGTTTTGTTGTTCTTTTTCTTTCGCTTGTCAAACCAACTAGAATCGACGAGGAATGCAATGCGAATTGCATGTTTAACGTGGGAACTGTCAAAAATCTGAATTCAAAAGGAAGTATGAGCATTGAGGTTGTTGGTGTGAACCAATCATGGACACAGCCATCAACATTGCTCCCCACATCGTCAGCATCACCAGCAACATCATCAACACCACCAACATTAGCAACATCATCACCCTCAGCATCGCCGGCATCGTTACGAGCAATAAACACCGCGGACACAGACGACAGTGGTTCCCCACCCTCCCAGTCGTCGTGCAACACTGCGACAACGATTGTGTCAGCGAGTTCGGAACGTCCTAGCGATCCGCCATCGCTTGAATTGTCAGACAGTTCAACAAAAGCCACAACACCACTAGCAACAGCTGATCGGGATCCAGCAAATGCCGAAAGCTGTCACGTGCAACCGTCGGAAGAGTCAGAACTGTCACCCGACAGTGATGTAGCTCAGCAGCTGTCAGTGACGCTGCCACCATTGCCGGATCTGATACCGATTCGTAAGGCGCAACATCAGCTGCAAGGCCCCGAGGGCGCCAACACGGCCAGCAGCAGCAGCAATCAACAATCACCACAAGCAACATCATCATCTAGTCAAATATTATCACTTAGTAGTAAAGATCCCGTGGGGGAGCGGGAGGAGGACGGCGAAAGCGGCGTTGTCTGCAACAACGATCAGGACGACGACGACGACGACGACGAGGCAGACGAAGAGGACAGAGACGACGAAGACGCCAGCGATCTTCAACATTCCACATTCGAAGAAGCCACATCCACAAGCATAGCCACATCCGCAGGTCTAGACAATCAAACAATCATGTATCACGATGGCAACAGCATGTCACAGCAACATTCGATTGCCTTGCAAGATCAACTGCTGACGCCGGTGGCGGACGCCACCGCGACTGCTGCCTCCAAGAAGCGCGGTAAAAAAATTAAGACTGAGATTGAAGATCCCGAGCTGTGTCCGATTCCACACCGCAAGTCCGATCGGCGGAGAGTGGCTCGCGACATATTCTTAGTCTTCGAGGAGCATCCGGCGAACCGTCGCCGCACAAAGGGTGGCAAATCCAAGCAACAAAAGAATCGGCCCAAATCAAAATTCGCTCACCTCATGACCGAGACGAAGAAGCAGAAAAAGGCTGGGGGCGGCTCAGTGCCACCGGTTCGGATAAAATCTGAGCCGAAAACACCAACCACCCCATCAGCGCGCAAGCCCACACCAGGCGCGTCGGCTGCCCAACCGGCCGCATCATCAGTCCCGCGCGTGAACCCGATCTTTTTGTGGGTCAAGCAGGACGACACTCGAATCGTTGAGGTGCGCTGCGAGGACTACGACAAACGGAATCGTATACGATTGACAAAGACCGCGAACGGTTGGAGGGCGATACCGCGAACAGACCCCACGTCGTCCCGTGTCGCTAAACTCCTACCCAACCCCGTTGTCAAGATCAAGCAGGAGCACATTGATGGAGCGACCCGAAACTCGGAGGCTGCATCTCTGGCTTCCCCACTACCCTCTCCGCCTACCACACCTCGCTCATCGCCCGAACATGGCCTAGGGGAAGCGGAAGTGGCCGTACCGGTTGAACCTCTCAAGCCACTGAAAATTCTGCAGGCCGCCGAGGCACTTCAGAGTGACATGGAGAGCGTGAACTCACACGCAGCAAAGAAGAAAAAGAAAAAGAAGAAGAAGAAGAAACGCAAGCACTGCGAAGCAGCGGAACAAGAAGAGGCCAAGAAGCACACAGAGGAGGAGGCCTATCCTCCAGCGATCATTGAGAATCCAATCATATCAACAGAACCAAATCATTTAGTATACGAAAGCACAAATCACGAACGAGAAGATCCGCCGGAGGATGAGGAAGAGGAGGACGACGAAGACGACGAGGAAGAGGCTGTTGCCGTTGTCGTGCCCGCAGCCCCGGCCGAGGCCGTGACGGAGGAGTCGGCGGCAGTAGCCCCCGAAGAAGTCCCTCACATCATGTGCGAAGTTAAGCAACAGGTAGATGATGACGACGTCGCCAACGAAGAGAACCCCGGTGATCTTGTGCAACACATGGAACCAAATAACAATGAGCCAACCGAGGAACTGTCAAAGAATCTCACTCAAATCTCTGACGACCTTGAGCTGGAGCATATTCCTCAGTTCATGCAGGACGTGAATCCCAGTGCAATGCAACTGTGCCCGGAAACTGGGCTTTTCATTCAGAAGACGCCCCAAGTGGAGGTGGACGAAGAACCGGTGCCGGACCACGAGCCCCATCCGGAGCCCATGCAACACGAAGAACACGTGAACCACCCGGTGATACTCTCGGACAGCTTTGATGGGTCCGATGTTGACACCAAGAACCTCAAGGACCTCCTGGACGATGCCGACCTCCTGCAGCACTGTAGCGACAACGCGATGAGCGGCGCCGAACTCATAGACTCACTGGTGAAGCAGGGCTGCGAAGATAACCACATATCAGGCGACGAGCCATCGATCAAAAACACCATATGCCTGGATGACTTCGAGAACGAGGAAGACGACGTCCTGATGCAACCCGAGCCAGTGGCGGACATCATTTCCCGGTTGGGAGGATCACTGACTGCGTCGCCGAAGTGCTTGTCGTTCAACGAGGCCGGCGAGATCGAAGGCCTGCACGGCGAACTGTTTCAGCCCACAACCCAGCACGACCCCTTCAACCGGCACACCCTTGAGGAGCTGTCGATCACCATCAAGGACCTGGAGAAGTCGGCCGAAGAGAGCTACAGATCGCCCGTGAAGCCGAAACCCGCCGAGACGGTGACCATCGTCTCCCCAGACTCGTGTGTCGATGAAATGCCAAAGGACCTGACGTGCAAGAAATCTATCGTCGAAAAGGAGAAGCTCCAGCCCACGCCCCTCGAGCGACCAAACTCGAGGAGCTCGGACGCCATTCAGTCGCCACAGCCGAGCGGCCTCCCGGCAGTGCCGCCCTCGCCAGATTTAGTCCATTCCAAGTCGAAGAACGTCTTCCTCGAACAACTGCTGAACTCGAGCAACTCAATCAGCCCGAAGATCTGCTCCTCGGTGACGGTGACGCCCATCAAAATCCCCAACGCCCCCGCAAAACTGCAAAAGGAACCCCTCGACCTGGGCAAGCACAGGAAGTCGGCCAGTCCCACAGTCAGTTGCTCCGAAGAGGCGAAGCGAGGCCAGGCCGTCACCATCAACGACGACTCGCCGGACGAACCACTGCACAAGCGCATCAAGCGCGAGGAGAGCGAGGACGACACCTCGGAAAAAACACACACTGAGAACCTCATAGAGATGCTATCGTCTGGCAAGGATCCAGACCCTCTCACCCAGCTACGCTTGCTTATACGGAACCCCGAGTGGAAAGTACCTGATCCTATTCTTGTGCCAAAGGATCGACTGAGTGCAGTTCTAGCATCGCCAGCGCGTGAAATTCCACTCCTCCTCACGACCAGACCTGAGCTGCGCCTGCCAGAAGCGTTCGCATATCCAGCCATCCTGCAGGACCCCGACATCCTAGTGATATCCATGGCTCAGCTGGAGACCATCCTCCAGAAGCAGGTCGAAATTACGAGACCAAAGGCGAAAACACCTCCAATTCCTCAGGTGACGATCGAGGCGATTCCGAACCCCGCCAAGACGCGACTCCCCGAAAAGACTGTGTGCTCCCCGTCGCCAGACATCACTGTGTCGAGCAAGAAACTGGCGCCAACGTCAACGTTGCAGCCACAGCCGCAGGCGCAGCAGAACAAGAACTTCATGAGTCCACTCATGGGCGACATCGACGCAGCAACTCTGGCGGCCTTCAATCAGATGCTGTGGCTTCCATATCTCGGCCAAATGGCCCCCGAATTCATCAAAGCCATGGCGGGCCTTCAAAACGTTAACAGCCTGGCTGACCTACTACCTCTGTTGCAGCAGCAGCAGGCCGCCATGCAGCAGCAACACACCACCCAGCAGCAGCAAAATCAAAAAACCGCCTTCCCCTCACCACAGTTCAACCCGATGGCAGCGGCGGCAGCTGCTGCAGCCGGCCTCACAAACCCCATGGCTGCTGCGGCGGCCTTCCAAAACCCTCTCGAGCTGGCCATGTGGCAGGAGGCACTCACCCAAGCTCAAATGCAGCGCATGTTGAAGATGAACGCCGCTGCAGCCTTAGCTGCCCAACAGCAGCAGCGCGAATCGGCCAAAAAATCAATCACTCCCGAGTCCAAGGCGAATGCCTCTCGCAACCACTACAACATGGCCAATTCGTCCGCGAAACCAACCCCCTCAAATCCACCTCCTCCCTATCACCACCCGCAGTCGTCCCAGTCCGCCCAGCGCCACCTGTCCGCACTGGAAAAGACCAACTCAACCTCGGCGCGATCTGTTCCCAATCCCTTCTACCGACCACCTGCTGCCGGCAGCACAGAGTCGCAGTCCGCACATCGCGCCAAGCAGAAAACGCAACATCAACAGCCGCTACAGCAGCACCATCAGGATCAGAAGCCGCGCGTCACCTGCAAATCGCTATCGAATCTCCTGCAACCGGAACGCCTGTCCGACGCGAAAATGTCAAACCTCATGGCAATGCCGGGCTTCGACTTCGGGTTCAATGGGGGTGCGAGCGCAACGCCTACCGCCGCCGGTTCAAATCCATTCCAATTCGCCTCGGCCGCTGCTGCAGCGGCGGCAGCAGCATCAGCTGGCAGGTCCAGTGGTGTTGGGCAATTTGGTGGTGTTGGTGGTGGCAGTGGGAACCACGCAGCAGCCTTACATCGTAACAATCACACAGCTTCCAATATGCACAGCAATATGACAGCCAGTCAGCAACAGCAGCAACTTCAGCAGCATCTGCAGCAGCAACAGCAGCAGCATCAGCTGCAGCAGCATCAGCAACAGCAGCTGCAGCAACAACAGCAGCAGCAACAGCAGCAGCAGCAGGCTAAGCTGAAAGTGAAGCCGGGCTCTCACCTTATCGATCCCGCTGCACTTCAGCGACGCCTGCTCAATTGTGAGGATATGTCTGAGGTTGGCAGTACGACCAATGGCCTAGAAGAAATGATGGCGGACCCAAACGCCGCCCTCTGGCATCCGTTATTTGGAAAGTAAGTACTAGACTCTAAGCGGACTCCCAACTAGGGCTAGCACTAGATCTTAGGCCAACTGTACATATACGTAAGCTTGAAGGATTCACCTCAAACGGCATGATACGTCAGGGCGCGAGATTAACTTAAGCATGAGCTTTCAGGGAACACAGCCAACCGAAGACTGGCCTAGTTTCCCTTGGACTTAAGTGCGTGCATAGTCGTATCAGTTGGAAAGTAAATGTTGTTACACATTCGACACAACAACACTCATTTTTGATTTTATTTTTGCTTTTTGTTCCGACCTGCGACTGAAATGACCATTTTTTTGGTTCACCTTTGGGCGCCAATACCTTAGATACCGCGATGGTTCTCTTCTGGAGGGAGTTTCCTTAATTTTTTCTTAGAAAATTTGCTCAAGCTTGTGGAATAGGAAAGACGATTTATATTCTTGACCTGACAGATGGTACAGGGTGGTTCGTAGAAATGGTCTTCAGTTCGCGCCAACAGTGCCTTCTTCCTCATATTTGTTGGCTATCTTTGTGCGGATACATTATTCCGTGACAAAGTTGGCAAACGTCGGCAGCTATTTAAATACCACGCATGTGCTTACTTGACGTACAGTCCTGTTCATATAAGCGGCGTACAGCGAACGGAAACAACACTTTGCTATCTTCCCTGAAATGTCAAATTTTTTCATGAATCTCAATAAAAATTAGTTTAATTATCCTAATAAATGAATTAAAAGTTTTTCTCTGCGAATCAATGGTTTTCTTTGCGAACTATCAAGCTGTGTTCGCAATACACAAACTGGCAAAAATGCACAGTCACCACGACCAATAAGTTTGCAGTGTTCTCTTCGTATCGGAAAACTGCATATGAATGAGTTTTCAGAGTTTGAGAAGTTCGCAGTTCGTGGGGACCTCTCATGAATGGGCCTTAAGTGATACAGCGCATTTGTACATACAGGGTGGTCCAAATACTAGTTTCTTAAAATTAACAAAATTAAATTGCTTCCACAAACATTCCCATTATTTATGGAATACATAGTCGTTCAAATAGCTGCCTCGGCTGGCTTCGCAGTTGGACATTCTGTCACTCTAATTTTATAAGAGTATGGGCTTTAATAATATCGGTCCTTCACAGCCCGTAGAGGGCCAGGGCCTTGCTTCTCAGCAACCACTCGTGTTATGCATGCTTTTGTTCTCCCCCGAGTGGAAGGGATCTAGTCTAATGCCGATTCCGAACGGCCAAGTTTGAGAAGCTTTTTCTAAACAGAAGTACTCTTTGATAATTGTCAGTGACTCCAAGAGGTGGGACCGTGAACATTATTCTTTTTCTATCATGTCAGGGCAGTGATCGTACGTTATCAAGGTTCAAGTGCATTGGGGTCAACGCACTCACCCACAACGCCACGGACCACCACGGTTCCCCACATAAAAAAGTTTGCAGAAAATAGCCGCTCGAATTCGACGAATTTTATTTATTTTTTAATCCATTATTCGTCGTCCTTGTAGCATGGGGATTGCAATTGGCATCTCCATTTCCCTCCGGTAGTTGCAGTTTTCTTTACACTATTCCATGTGAGGTTGCACTTTCCTAGTTCCAGTCTTATCGATCGTCTCCAGTTGTTCTTGGGACGTACTCTGGCTCTTTTGTCTTGAGGGTGTCCCTGGGTGCCTATCGGCTTTTGTCCTGATGGTACGTCCGATCCATTTGCGGCTCTTGATCTGTATCACAATGCTTTCCATTCTTGTGAGTTCAGATCCACGCTCCTGGTGAAAGAATATTTGACATATCGAACGTAGACGTTTGTTAATGAATACCTATAATTTCTGTGTGATGTTCGAAATCAATCAGATTACGTTACCGAATATCAGCTTCATGTTTCTGGAAATCTTGGAACTCCTCCATATGAGTCGTAGTCCGGATGCTGCTCTTGCTTTTCAAAAATTTTCATCAACATCTGCTTGTTCACCATCGAAGCTATCTACATATCCGACGTGGTCATGAGTCCTCTGTTGATTCTAAAGGGGTTGGTCTTCTGGATCCGAATCTGTGGGGCAACACAACAGAGGATGCCCACCCAATTGGGGAAGCAGGAGTCATAGCCACGGTTGCCACATTGGTCATTTGTGACCAAATTTGGTCATTAGTTTTTCTTTTAGTCACATTGTCATTCCTTCCATTTGGTCATTTAACACAATGCTAGTATTTATGCGAACTAGAGCGCTTTTCTTTCGATGTAAATAGTTCATTAATATGTTTTATTGAACCTATTTTACCACAACACTGAACGGATTGATTTGATTCCTATAACAATTTATTAGCAGAGCTCAATCTCATTATTGCTAGCCGCAATTTGTCCATTTAAGAAGCTAGTGTCCTTATAATGGGACAAAAAAACAGGTACAACTCCACTTACATAAATACATTCAAGCACTCCTACAATCGAAAAACAAAATTGTGTGCTTAAATAAATCGCTAACGCACATTTCGCGCTACTATTGTTCTTGGTAAAAGCAGTAGCATCTCCTCAGGGTGAAAAAGGTGTACACAAAAACCCACTCCAGCGTTCGATGTCGAAAGAACAACATTGCGAATCCAAGACATGTCTTAAATGCGACTCCATCAGGATTGTAGGACCCAGGACGAGGTGGTTGGAAGTCAAAAAACTTGGCGGGTGGGTATTAATCCCGAGGAGTTAAAGCCGATGGCGAAGGATCGAGTGGACTGGAGATTTCTAGTGCGTTCTGCCCTCAACCTGTTTAGTGGATCATGCCTGTCGGAAGATGATCGAGAATTGAATTTCTATTCGATCACCAGATCGATGTTGTTACAAAAATAGAACGGCTTTTAAAACTCCCTGATCAGAAACCATAGCCATTAAAGAGGTGTTGTCGTGGCTCATAAAGAACGTGAAATCAAAAAGGGATATCTTCATCTATTCGGACACAGGCCGCTATAAAATCTCTGAACAATGTCATGTTTTACTCAAAAACATCCCATTGCATTGCAGGCTGTCTCTTAAAGAGATGGCTGAGCATTTTTTTTGAACATTGACCTCATGTGGGTGCCAGGACGCTGTGACATACCAGGAAACTGCAAAGCCGATGAGCTCGCCAGGTGTGGTACAACCTCATTTCTATCAAAAGCAGGAATACCACCTTCCATGCCGACCGCTATAGCCTACCATCTTCTAAAAATTCACACAATTAAAACCTCCAACAACAAATGACTTAAAACAAAAGAAATTTGGCCATCGCTTAACCTAAAACGGTCACTCAGTCTACTTGGACTTAGCAAACACTTATTAGGGACTATCGTACGAGTCATAGGATAATGGGGAGGATGGGTGCATCATATAATGATTTCTGCAGAAGCTAGCTCTGGCTAGTCGTGGGTTCCTACACCTAAGCGCCTACTATTTTAATAACCTCAACGAACTAACAGCGCCAGCATACAAGCACCAACTGGTTCCGATGTTAGGAGAAGTCAATCCGCGTGGTATCACAATGGGCCTACTCTGGCCTAAGTGTGACTGCCCTCAGGCACCACAACCTAACCTAACCTAATTGGAGAAGGACTTCAACCAAATTGGTGTGCGAAATTGGAAACAGCTAGCCAGAGATGGAGCGAGTTCAAAATTGCTGTTGGTTGACACCCACGTCCACTACAGACTGTGGCGCCATTCAAGAAAGAAGTAGTCTTCTGGATATAAAAGGTGATTTTTAAACAATTATCTTTTTGGCATTACTGGTTTAAACAGCTGACTCATGTTTCGTGCTTTGTTTCACTATCAAACATCTTCAGTTTGGTCTATCATTTAACCATGATTCGTCTTAAAAACGAACAACGCTTGCAAATTATTGAATTTTATTATCAAAATACTGTTAAGAAAGTTCATGGCGCGCTTCTTCCGTTTTATGGTCAGATTAATCGACCCACTGAAGCGGCTCAATGGGTACGTAAATAAGCAGAATTGTCAATTTTGGAGTAAATATGGGCCAGAAGCATTGCAGGAGCTACCAATGTATCCAGAAAAAGTCACAGTTTGGTGAGGTTTATGGGCTGGTGGCATCATTGGACCGTACTTCTTCAAAGATGATGCGAATCGTAAAGCAACTGTAAATGGTGAGCGGTACCGTGAGATGATATCCAACTTTCTTTTGACCAAAATGAAAGAGCTTGACTTGCATGACATGTAGTTTCAATAAGACGGTGCCACATGCCACACATCACGCGCAACAATGGACTTATTGAGAGGCGAGTTCGGTGAACATTTTATTTCACGTTCGAGACCGGTCAATTGGCCGCCTAGATCGTGCGATTTAACGCCTTTAGACTATTTTTTGTGGGGCTGTGTTAAAGCTCATTTCTATACAGACAAGCCCGCTTCAATTGACGCATTGGAAGATAACATTGAAGCATTTATTCGTGAGATACCGGCCGAAATGTTGGAAAGTGTATGCCAAAATTGGACTGAGCGGATGGACCATTTGAGGCGCAGTCAAGGTCAACATTTGCATGAAATAATCTTCAAACATTAAATTATATGGACCGTACTATCGATTCAAATAAAGATTTAATGCATTTTTCTGAATTTTATGTGTTTTTTTTTTAAAGCTTTCCCTTAGTTTTTAAATAGTCACTGCTAATCTTGTGAGGTGTTCTAATTTAGCTTGGATGTCACTGAGCTTGTGTGAGAATAGACAAATATCGTCCGTTGTCGCATTAGACTTCTCATAGTTTTGTCCAGGAACTGTTGAGGTGATAGTGGCCATCCTTGGCCTTGCTTTAATTCTATATTTGTACTGGAAGAGTCACTTATGTTTGTCTAATGCAGTACTGCGGGATTCGAATCTTTGTAGGTACATTGCTCGAATGATGAAATTTCTTTTCTGGGGAACTCTTTTCTTACTTAATGCTGTTCATGTTGCAAATGGTGCAAGGTGATGGTGTCAAACGCCTTCTGAAAACCGACGAACAACAGGGACATCAGGGACATCGACGTGTACAGGACATCGCCAAACATCTCGGCCAAAAAACGCACTGTTTGGGCACCAACTTTGGACATAAGTTTTCAGTACTTCCCAATGCTCTCAAATGTAAAGGGACTCACTTCGTTCCGCGGAGGTATGATACTGACTTTCTTCTTGCCTCTCTTTCCAAGGTTTTTAGTGGGAAACATCAGAAAGTGTCAAAACGACATATGATCTCAAAATAAAAGAAACACTAGATGGACCACCCTGTGTATACGGAACTGACGTCTTATCAAACAATTCATAACACAGCTTGTTGTTGACCATAAAAATAACAATGGTGTTTGAAATTGTGTGCAATTCGACGTGTCTTATCGAAAAACAGACCAGGCAAAGGTCGGTTGCGTAATTCAATTTGCCAGTGAATCAGGTACCGGTTTTGTGAATCGAACTTTGTACACAGTGCTAATGCAATCGCCAAGAGATAAGAAACACATTTCCAATCAATATGACTAATTACCTTGCGAAAATCCAACTGATTTAACTTTTGCACATGTTAGTCAAGTCCTTGATGCGATGTGTTGGATATGACTAAGCGAGGTGGCAACGATCATGCGGCAGACTATATTTCAGTTGTGTGTGCCATAAAATCGCCTGTGGACCCACTTAAAAATCGATTTCAACCATTCACTCTCGACACAGACGGCAAAGTGATGACCGACACTAAGACTTACTCAGAAATTTGTCCCGCTGATCGTTTTATGTTACTTCTGTGAAATGGCGTTTCACATTCGACACACCATCGGTGTGGTTTAAAAATAAACGACAACCCATTTGTGAAATAAGCAAAAGAGGAGATCTCTCACGCCTCATGCGATTGCTTAAAATGAGAGTGATATTCCTCATAAGGGCGCATTTTTTGTAACACCAACTGAAAGAGGTTTTTGGAATTTGAAATAAATTCTAAATCACAACCTCTTGTCGTTCAGGGCAACACATGGCGTGTGAACACTTCAATTTCCAACCCCTTTCGCTTTTCGTTCAACACACCCAAGTCACAGTCTTGAGTCTCCCCCGAAAGACAATCTAATGAAGCATGAAAATACTCTTTCCACCGACCACCGACCATCACCACTTAGTCAGCATCAATTACTGTCCATTAGCGATGCACTTTTCTGTATTCGAATGCACTTTGTGGTTTCACATCCCTGAAGTGTTGTCAATAATACCCTCAAAGAAGGCCAACAGAGTGCATTGGTGGTGCCATGCGAACTGCTTCCTTCTCCGCGTCCCCCGTATCGCATTTCACAGTTCACAGTTGTGTGAGATACGTATTAGTCCCGCATTCATAAGAACTAGCATGTTGATTTATCCGCACCAACTGTCGCCTAAAGAGCGATCATAAATTCGTAACAAAAAAGAAACAATATGAAATAGGTATATTTTTAGTCCAAAAGAATCATCCCCTTCTGTATATGCGGATGAGTGTGCCATGCCGGTCTGTGTGCACTCGTAAATAGTGATTAAGTGAGTTCAATTGAGATCATAACTCATGCGGTATTATTCATACTGAACGGCTTAGAGGTGAGCTGCTTTCGCAATGAGAACGGTGCCAGTCGGGAGGATGTGATGAGCAATCGGCAAACGATTATTATGCGTTCTTCGTGCAATGAGCTGAGTTATTACGATACATGTCATTCCATTTTGTGAGTATAATGCGCAGTATAGTGCACGCCATTTCAGTGCTGTTCGGCCTTAAAATAGATCTTTTGAGTCACTTCCACTCTCGGCTTGGAGGGAAACAAATTCTGTTCTATTTTCCGATTGATTTATGTTCGATTTGAAGGTTAGACGGCATGCGGTGCATCAATTAAACCGGTTATGGTATAAATAAATAAAATGCAGCTTTTTCATTTCGATTGAATTTAAACTTTTGTGAAATGGGAAACTGATTTGTTGCAGCTCGCTAAGTGTTAAATTATTTATGAGTCCCAGAAGATCTTGAAACGAGTAATTTAGAAAATAAATGAGTCCCAACAAAGGTTTTTTATAGCACAACGCGTCCTTTTGTGAAAAAACGAAACCAGTATATTTTTTTGTTGCTGGAGGTTTTAATACGACACTGGATCAGTCAGACTCAAGACTGGTCCATTGTTCTACCAGGCAGCAACCTACAATTCCGACGGAGACCAGTAAGGGCTTCTCTGATGAAGGGCCTACAGAATCAGCTGTCACCACATCAGCGCTGAAGACCTGCCCCCTGATCTAAGCAAAAGCGGGACAATGACAGAGGAAGTGCTCTGCCCTGTTGTTGTCCTCTGCACAGGCGTCTCAGAGGGTGTCTTGGCTTAAACCAAGCACATTTCAATGTTTGGCAAAGGTGTTGTGGTGTGTGGCTCCTTATTACGCCGGTAAGTCGTCTACAGTCTTTTCTGTCAAGGCACAACAAGAATGACGCGGATTTCTTACACACGTTTGGGAGCAAACGCTTGGTCTGTCTACATCCTTGAGAGTCAATCCATCAACGATTGTGCTCTCGAGAGATCCAACCATCAATGGAAGCACTAACCACAGCTGCACGGAGTGCGAGAGCAGGTTCATGTCCTGAGAAAGTTTCCTCTGATCATCGGTCATCTCAGTTCCAGCGATTCCTTGGTGTCCTGAGACCCAGATGAGTTTCAGTGAATATTGTCTGTTCATCAAATTCGGAGAGGATTCGTATTCCTGAACTATCGTGGAAGTGGTTAAAGGGTTGAGTAAGACCTTAAGCACAGTCTGGTTGTCACTACAGACATAGATGCGTCCACCCGTCCACTTCTTGGACAACACTTGTGTACGCACTTTCAATGAAAAAAAAAACGAATATGTTCTACGCGCACTCATATTATATCTTGACACCCTGTGTGGTCTTCCAGACATTCATTCCTGTGTTTGTGCGTCATTTTAAATGTATTAAACACTGGTCATCCGGTTGTTCCGCTGACCTAGGTCTAATTAAGCCAGTGCGAAATAGATTACGGGAAAGAAATAAAGAGTGTATAATCTCCGCAAAACCTCCAACACTTGGAAAACCGCTTGAAAAACGGACGCAATTTTACCTAAAGAGGTGTACAATATAATGTTGTCGCCCTCCACGAAAGCACCAGAGCAGGAGCCGTCATTGGTTTTGGAGTCATCCACGAAAATACGACCACAATCCTTTCCTAGAAGCCTGGCCAGAGCCATTCCTCGGTACCGTACTAGTATGTGCTCAGGCATTTAAATGAAAGCGTTGAGGAAACAAGAACGCGTAGCTCACACCTTAAGCAGCCCATACACGATTCAATTCGATTGTAAACTGAGTCGTCAACAAAATTGATACTTGACCACACACTACATCAACTGAATTGAAAGACTGCTTCTACTGTCAAAAATATTATCATTATTTTTTTTGCGGTGGTACGATACGGTGTGCAATTTTAAACGATTTCACAAAGAATTTACACTTCAAATTCACAGCTTTTCAATTGATCAAGTTGAAAGACTTGCTAGTCAGCTTCACAAGATCAAAATCGTTTGATTTTTCATCAACCAAACCGTCAAATCGATCAAATGAGGCCGCAAGGTCACACACTGAAGGGTGATTTTTTAGCTATTATCTTTTTGGCAACACTGGTTTAAACAGCTGACTCACATTTCGTGTTTTGTTTCACCGTCAAACATCTTCAGTTTGATCTATAATTTAACCATGTTCGTCTTACAAACGAACATCGTTTGCAAATTATTGAATTGTATTATAAAAATGCGAGCTCTGTTAAGAAAGTTCATGGCGCGCTTCTTCCGAAAAATTGTGTTCAGCAACGAAGCTCATTTTTGGCTCAATGGGTACGTAAATAAGCAGAATTGTCGATTTTGGAGTGAATATCAGCCAGTAGCATTGCAAGAGCTACCAATGTGTCCAGAAAAAGTCACAGTTTGGTGCGGTTTTTGAGCTGGTGGCATCATTGGACCGTACTTCTTCGAAGATGATGCGAATCGTAACGTAACTGTGATGGGAAGCGCTACCGTGATATGATATCCAACATTTGTTTGCCCAAAATGCAAGAGCTTGACTTGCATGACATGTGGCTTCAACTGGACGGTGCTACATGGCACACAGCACGCACAACAATGGACTTATTGAGAGGTAAATCCGGTGAACATTTTATTTCATGTTCAGGAGCGGTCAATTGGCCGCCTAGATCGTGCGATTTAACGCCTTTAGACTATTTTTGTGGGGCTGTGTTAAAGCTCATTTCTATACAGACAAGCCCGCTTCAATTGACGCATTGGAAGACAACATTTAAGCATTTATTCGTGAGATACCGGCCGAAATGTTGGAAAGAGATCTCTTCGAGTCAGACTAAAGAAAATGAGTCCTTTTGACTTTACAGGGTCCCTTTGGTAACACTCTCTCTGGACATTGTTTGAGTTAACAACAATTGCGCACATTCTCAAAGCAGAAACCTTGGCTTTGAGGACTCTGCACTCGATGAGGCCATGGTACGGATCAAAGAATTGACGGTTTTTAGATTCATTCACCATCTTCGCAGACGGGACAATATAGGCGTGGGAGAATTGTTTGCTTGGTGACCAGTTTTCGGCTCCATGTAGCCGTTGCAGCTTGTAGAGCGAGGCTTTGTCTTTCCAATCAGAAGACTCTAAGGCAGCACTGGTTGCTAAGGCCGATTCTGCATCGAATCTCCGCTAGGATATGGTGTTTGCAGTTCACTCTTGCACTGACATACACTTAAACTCCTTAGCTATTACACTCCACGCTTATGAATCAATGTTGCAGCGATCACAACATTTAATGATTGAAACCACTTTACATCGAAATACACCATTAAGAAATATACATCAATTTTTTCCACAAAATAACGCACAGATAATCTATCCTCACCGCAATCATGTAACAAAAGCGACTGATGAAATGTGCAAAAACAATGAATTCCAATTACCCTCCATTTGCAGCAAACAACTCAATTAACAATAATTTTACCAAACACCACAGCCGATCCGCAGTGCAACAAAAGTCAATTTCGCTTATTGCCTTCGCATTCATGCAATCAAAAATGTGACGGTATCAATCAAGCACTTATCTTAAATAACAACCGCAACAAAAACCCCCACTGGTCTCCGCAACCACATTACGTAAGTCATTAAAACAGTCCGGGGCGGGGAATAAATACTCAGTAAATTATGAAGGTAATTAAAAAAAAAAATAGTTGCGTATCGGGAATATCTGAGTATTCCCAGAACTGTTTTCATGCATGGTGTTTAATGCTGCCGGGGGTTTCATGCGGTTGTTCCATTTGATGCGTTTAAAACGGTGTGCAAATACCCGGTGTAATTATGAAAGACTAAGTAGACGCGAATGCCGTCAGAGGCCAGAATGTTGCTAAACGACTGACGTGCCATGCGTCAGGTATAACAAAAAAAGGGTTCATAATGGATACTTAATCCTTCGTGCGCAGTCATGTGATTTTAAGTCTGGTGATGTTTTTATTTGTGACATGGTGAGGTTTTTGTTGTAGTTGCGGACAGAGAGCCAAACATTTCTGAATCGTTTAACTTTAGAAACTCTGAGCTTAAGCCAAAGCGTAATGGAAGAGAATTGGGGCAATGTTCAGAACGGAGAACAGATTCTCATCGTTTTCAAAAAACTATGTTGTTTTTAAGTATTACAAATTGAAGTGCTGTTATGGTAGCCGGTCGTCGCAGGTTCGATTCCTGGTTTGGCCGACAGAAAAAATCATTTTTGCGACCCCACCTCATTAACAATGCTCAATTTTTTTTTGTTAAGAAAAAGCTTCTCAAACTTGGCTTTTCGGAGTCGGCAGAAAACTGTAGCTCTCTTTTACTCTTGAGAGAACAATAAATAGCACTTACAACACGAATGGTTGCTGAGAAGCTAGGTCCTGGTTTCTGGTCTTAATTAACGTCGGAAATGCTGGAATGTATTGCCATATAAGGTTCTTGCGATAGGAATGAGTATTATTGTCTCGGCATTACTTTGTACAGCCATCATCATCTGTGTTGCCTACAGAACTACGAATCATTCAAAGGAACTGAAACAGCTCTGATGCCTCATCTTTGAACACCACACACCGATTTGACAGCATTCACCTGGTTGTTTCTACCAACGGAAGCAGCATCTTCTGGAAGTTTATACTTTATTCTACCAGTCGTTTCTGGAGCTTCTGTGTACCCCAAAGTAGATGAACATCCTCGTTAGATGAACTAGTTGATATGTGAGAAACGAAACACCTTAACTGATTCAATTAACAATCCTAGTCAAAATTTGGAGCGCTACCATTTCAGCAAGCAAAACTGAACTTGACTTTCCTTTCCTTTTGCTACCGCCACAGTCCGAGGTGGACCTGGGACTCAGCCCACATGCCTCTCCATCTAGCCCGGTCTTGTGCTAGTTGCCTCCAGCCACGCACGTTCAACTTATTGTTGAAGGCCCCTTCTGCATGCGCCACAGGAGGCGTAGTTTTCCTTTACCGCGTTGTCTCTCGGGGTTGGAGTCAAAGATTTTCCGAGCCGGATCATTGGTGTCCATTCGCTCGACGTGACCTAGTCATCTGAAACGGGAGATTCGAACTTGTTTGACCAGGTCGATGTCGCGGTACAGCCCTTACAGCTCGTCGTTTAGTCTCCTCCTTCAAAAACCATCCGTACATACCAGAGTGGAGATAATTCGAAGGACTCTTCTCGATCATAGGGATATGTTGGTTCTTCGAGAGATGGCTTATTCCACACTGGTCTTCTGAGTGCAGCGTTTGGCAAGAGTGATCCTCCGTTTTATCTCCTAGGTTTTAGCCTAGCTAGACAAAGTCTTTCACTATTTCGAAGTTATAGCTGTCTACAGGGACGTTTTGTCCAAGGCGTCGGTGTTGGTGGACCTTTTTCGTAGACAGCATATACTTTGTCTTACCCGCATGCTCCATCTCGGCCACTTCCTTCTCGGTGCTTACAAACGTCCCACTGACAGTCCGTTCTTCCGATGATGTCCATGTCATCGGCATATGCGAGCATTTGCACAGATTTGTGGAAGATCGTGCCTCTGGTGTTGACATTTCAGTTCTGCCCGATCTTCGCAAGAATTTTGTTAAGAAAGTCGCTTGACAGGGGGTGAGGATCGGGCGTTCTTCATCGTTATTCTGCAAAGACGAACGAGTTGTGTAGGGACGCCAAAACTAGAAAAGGCGCTGTATAACTCGTCTCTAAATACTGTCATACGCGGCCTTAAAGTCGATAAATCGGTGGTGGGTATCAGCTTGAAACTCCTGGGTCTTTTCCGTGTCTAATGTGAATATTTGGTCAATAGTGGATTTCACTGGCCTGAACGCGCACTGATATTTACCAATCAGGCTGTTAACGTAGCGTTTCAGGCCTTTACACAGAACGACAGATAAGATCTTATGCGATATATTTAGGAGACGTATGTCCCTGTAATTGACACAGTTTAGGAGGTCTCCTTTCTTTATGGTCGGCCTAACGATGCTGAGATTTCATCCAGATTTTACAAATGAGTTGATACATGCACCTTACCAAATCACCACCAGCTGCTTTGAAGATCTCGGCAGAGAGTCCATCGGCATCAGCAGCCTTATTGGACTTCGGTTTGGCGATTGCCGCCGTCGCTTCACTCAGGTCGGGAGGGCGGAATTCTTATCCATCATCGCCTATATTGTACGGGCTATTTTGCCTTACAGCGGTAATTTGGTCGTCCTCGCCGTTATACAGTCTGGAGGAGTAGTATTTGTAATATCACAGCACCGACTGTAATTCTAGTACTAGGTTCCCATCCTTGTCCTTGCAGGCTTCCGTTCTAAACGAGGCTTATCTAATCAAATTTTCAAAGTATTCGCTCTTATTATAGCTGGGCCGCATGGCATTATCCTCAAATCTGAGCTTTCTTGTTCGAGAATGAGAGGAAGGCAAATTCACCAGATAATCGCCAACGTAAGACAATTTGGTCGAGATAGCCGAAAGCATTGAAAGCCAATATTACCTCATGATTCGACCGTCCATGGGTCATCGGCCTAAGAAGTAATTTGTCAGCGTTGAATATTCAACTACGTGTACACAAAGAGATTCAAGAGTAGTCAAACCACAAGATTTTGGTTTTTTGTCATTTTACGACCAATTATGTGCTCATCATTTCTTCCCTTCAATTAGTTTATTGTTTCGTCTGCTTATGGCACGTAATATCATCCTCCTGGAGCCGTATTCATGCGGTTCAGTCGGGAAATGAAGCCATTATTCTTGGCTCCAGAGCGAATATTATTCTCATGACCCCACCACCTCACAGACCACAATATCGCTTCGATATTGATGACGATGTGAATCATATTCGATTCAATTTTGTTTATATAAGTATGCTCAGAAAATGGTGTGAGTATGGGCGCCAGTGACAATTATGGGGCATCTTTCACATGTATTGCCTGACTAGTCGGTTAGGTTAGGTCATCGGGCTGCCAGCGAAATTGCTAGCCCACTTAGACCATTGTTGGTCCATTGTGACACCCAGCGCAGTTAATTTGATCCCAGCTACAGGACCAGACTCGAAAACCAGATAAAAGCGTGTAATTATTTTTAGATGTTCTAACTTCCTTTATGATTCAATAAAATACATTAGTACTGTATGACAATTGTTAGCTTTATTTTTAAGGTTTTTATTGGGTCTTGGGTTGAGTTGTTTATTCCGATAGTGTGTGCGCGATGTTTCCGCCACTCTGGTTGTCACAAGAGGGTTAGTGCGCCAACCAAGACTTGGGAATAACAAGCCAGACGCCGAAGTTTACTACACGCGTCACAAAATAAGTGGACAGGCCCTGGTACAATTCTCCAGCCTCGCCTTGCAGCTTTTACGCGATCACTCCCTCAGCGCGGCTGCCACGTTAAACAGCCGATTAACGATTTGAACAGAGTCGCTTGGAGTGCTCGTGCGGTTTTAGCACTGCGTAGTTGCTAAGTGGAAAATCTCCTACAGCGACTGTGACTCTCGTTTCTTATTCACAGAGAGAGAGACTATTGGGAATTTTCTTCTTTAGTCCTTGTTTGAACAAGATCGTCTGTGGTGAAAAACACTGCTCTGTCGATCTTAATGGAGGGTTCAAATTGTTATTTCGCAATATTAACTTTTGCTTTCACTGGGATTCGAACCTGGAACCTCTAAAACGTGGGATGTTACTTTAAATCCTCAACAGGAAGTTAGTCGGGTAGGATTTCTGATGGATTTCATGGCTCATCTTCCAATGGCCGCAGCGGCCGTATTAGGGCTACCAACGACTTGCGCCCACCTTTTTGCATGTTATCGTGTGTGTATTAATTGATCCTGAGAGTTTTGAGTGCATCCGGCAACATTGAGATTTCGACAGAAGAATCTTAGCAGCCTTTTCAGTGGACCATGTGCCGTTCAAATACTGCTCTGTTTATGAGTTGTTAGTTGGAAACACATATCTCAAAGTTAAACCTGGGTCATTTAAGAAAGGCATTGGTTCCTTAATATCCCAAGTGTATTCCTGGCCTAAGTGTGACTGCTCTTTAGCAGTCAGCCACTATAACCTAATCTCCCAAGCAGAATTGTCATCGAGTGAGTTAAAGATGGTCCAAGCTCTCTCTGGAGGAACCGGGCAGGTACCAATGGAATGTGCAAACTTCTCTCTCAGCTGTGGTGTTGCAAATGTGATAATGGGTGTTGTGTGGTATACCTTGAGGGCAAGATCTCCTATCGCTCATATACTATCTGACGATATCATGAAATCATGACGAGGTCGTCGAAGGATATCCGTGTGTACTCAGGCCATATTCTTCTTGGTGGTGCGCAGCTTGTCAGTCTGGTCCATTTGAGGCTTTTGAAAGGCAATGCGTTGCGATAGTAGATTTTATTGCTTGCGCATCCCATTGCGCTCATTCTCTTCAATCGAGCCCTGAAGGACAGGGAATCAGTCAATTCGATGAAGTTTCTTTTCCATTGGATGTTGCTGATGCAACCTTAGAATGTCGCTAGCTCATCTCTACATTCCTGCCTTGGAAGACATTGTTACGTTCTTTGCGATTGTAGTCTGTTGACTACGACGCACAAAATCAAAACATAAGTTTGAACGTAAGCAGCATTTAATAGAGGAGCTGCTTCTTCTTCTTCTTCTTCTTGTGGCGCTACAGTCCGTGGTGAACCTGGCCTCGGTCAACAATCCTCTCCAGCTGGCACGTTCTTTAGCCAGCTGCCTCCAATTTCGCACTCCAAGTTGGTTGAGGTCCTTCTCCACTTGAGTGCGCCATCGGGTTCGTGGTCGTCCTCTATTGCGTTGTCCCACTGGCTCGGAGTCGAAGAGGAGCTGCTACAAATGATATTATTCCTCAACTCTTCCTGTTTGAATTAATTTATGTTCAACTACGGTGCAACTACGGCTTCGTTACCAAAAACAGATTTCGCCTTAGAGCTCTGCACTGTTTAAATGTAAATCTGTTCTTCAATATTGTCTCAAATCGGTCGACCCCTGAGTTATGGGAAAACACAGTCAAGCACAGAGAAGTTGTAATTGCTTTACTGTCGCAATTATCCATACCAGCAGAGGCGTCTTCAGAACATCGAAACAACATGCAGTGGACAATGGAACAACGTGTAGTTGTATCAAATTATTCCTCCCGTCAATGTGAATTGAAAACTCATTTCAAGTCCCTCTCAACCCTTAAAAGGAAGCTAAATGATTTGACATCAATTCCGACAATTATCAACCATATTAGGTTAGCAATTAAACATCGCGTTTAAAGTGAGCGGTGAGCGATGTCAGCCAAATATGATAGCATACACAAGTTCAGGGCCTTGCTTCGGTCGTCATATTGTTGGGAACAGTATTAGGTTCTCTATTTAGAGATGTTTCATTGGTAGGACAGTAATTTCGATTTATGTAATTGTTTCCACTTTTAAAGGATGGCGTTCGTCAACACAAGCTTTGTCTATTTTCTTTCATTGTACACATACACATTTATTCAGATGCCTGGGAAGTATGCCATTTGATTTACTGTCATTTCTTACAAAGAAACGCGCTGTTTACCTTATCTGTCCACACAACGAGTCACGCAAAAAATACTCTCCTCCCATCCTTGTTGATCTCAATTCGATAATGTCGCCCCGATCATGAGATCATTTCGAATGTAAACAGACAACAATTATAAATGAAAATAAAAATAAAACCTAAATTCCCCATTCGATGCCTAGCAACACAGAAACTGGGTGTATTTATAGACGCATGTGCTCGAATGTCTGCGTAAATTCGTGCTCTTTTTGCACATGATGTCTCCGTTGATCTTGTGATATACCTCTGATCGGCTCAGGTCTTAGATCAAATGGATGGCACCCTGAAACCCCAAGAGCTATATCATCCATTTCAAATGCAAATGCAAGCCTCACCGGCCCACAGAACAAAGAAATTCCTTAGGAATTTCCATAAATTCGAAATAATCGCCGAGAAGAACTCAACTTGATTGGTCATAAATGTTATTTTGCATTCATTTCGTTTTGTTTTTTTGTTTTTTTGTAACAAATTTTATTTCCATCTCATTTATTCACCGAATTTTATGTGTCGACCCCTTTATTTTATTTCAACAAAAAACAAATCACCCCTCCAGAAATTACAATAAATTATACTTGTTCCCCAATTATACTAAATCCCCACGAACAATAAATCACACAAAATACTTTTATTATCCTCCCCGAATCCAAATTCAAGAGAGAAAAAAGAAAGAAAGAAGCAAAGCAGTGAATTGGTCTTGTATAAATGCACGTCAACACCCCCATATATACTCTCACCCTGTATATCTTTAAATTAACACATGAACAAAATAAGTACAAGAATTTCCATTTTTTTTATTTTTAGCTTATATTCTGTTTGGCAGCACTAATTTCGAAAGCCAAATTCAATTGTCATTGTAAGTAAATTTAGAACGTAGCAATCACATTAGACCGTAAAAAACCAAAAACTAATTAGTTTTTTTTGCACCAAATTGGAACTAGTCAAACAAACAAAACAAATTCGTGTTGCCAAATGAAAAAAAAGAATGTTTACTTTCTTCTTCCTTTCGAATGCGACCCTGCCAGGAGTCGAACCTGGAATCTTCTGATCCGTAGTCAGACGCGTTATCCATTGCGCCACAGGGCCAGTTGGGTGCCAGCTTGCCTGCTTGTGCCTAGCTGCCTAGTGGCGAGATGGGAGTTCAATTTGTATCCATGCAAGTACAAATATCTGTTTAAAGTTTGTTTCCAGCAATCGATCGATGCGTGTGACAGCCATTGAGATGCAGAAGTGCCCAAAGTTGACCTATTTCGCTCGACACAATCGATGCGATGAACCGGTCGCCCGCGCCGACGGAACATCGCAAATATGAACGCTGTGCACATGGAGCAAATATTGATTTTGTTGTCGTGTTGACGCTTTATTCAGTTTCGTTTGTTTTCTGTTGCTGATTTTTTGTTGTTTTTTGCGCTTCATGCCAAGGTTAAATTTTACACCAGGGTACGCCGTAGGGTCGCGGTAACCTGTGTGGGTGGCCTTCGGTGAGGAGTGTGAATAATTACTGCCACTGCCTGAACTGTTCGTACAATTCTCGCGTATGATTGATGTGTATTGAGCAGCAAAGACGACTGTTTGAAGGTCGCTAACCTTGTCACATTTCAGTCGGCCCATATATCAAGCTGTCTGACGACGTTTCGGGGTATGTTCGGCTTGGTGGACATCTCGCTGGCTGGTGACAGTCGATCTGTCAAATTTTAAGTGGGCCGCATGACATTTGTGAATGTTACTGAAGTGGAAACGCATAAACATCGTTTTTATCTTAGTCTCACCCACCATCAGGCGGGGAATGTGTGCCGAAGATGCCCAAATGAATACATATCGGTCATGTGAAGCACGTAGAACTATTTGAACTAAATGTTCTACATCGTTCGTTTTTCATGTTCTCTGGCTGGTAGGTACCGATCCGACGAACGTGCTTTCAATAGTCAAGCTGATGTGTGTTGGACATTTGCAATCTAATCAGGTTCACGGGTTTCAGCAATTGCCTGAATTGCGGATGCCCCCGATCTCACGGGAATCATTTTAATTGCTCAGCACCGGAAATGACTGATAGCAACGTGCTGGGATGGGCACGTTTGCTCGGTATGTTTGACTTTTATTAAGTGGATGCCCTGTGTGCGGACTAGTCTTTGTGAATGGAATTTTCTTAAGATTTATCAGCGTTTTCTAAGCACTCGCAAACTCATCGCCAAAAAAAAAAACTCGTGGGTGACCTTGACCTTAAGTAGATAGACATGTGTTAATATTTGGTGATCCCGAGTTCGTACAGACTACTGATCCGACTTTGTCTGCATTGTTGCTGATTTTCGCATCAAATCTTTAGTATTGTCTAGCATCTCCTCATTTTTTTCTGCTAAGTGATTGTCAAGGTCAAACGCAGACAGCCAAGAAAGTGACAGAGTGTGAGAGAAACTGGCTTGATGTTGAAGTTAGTTCCATGGTACATGGGTACAGAGCGTAGGAGTTTGAACTTCCCTCTATTGGCTTGTGTACAATTTTTGTTGTGAAGCTGATTTTCCGTAAATTGTTCTAAAGAGGAATTGTCAAGCTGTAAGATCTCAAGGGAAAGATGTTAAAAGGCGCTGCTTTTGTTTATAGCATGACTTTATGTTCGATTCCGGGTGATCTGCTCTAGCGACGGTCCTAGTTGCTAATTGTCACCAGTTGAGCCCACAAAATTGATTAAATTTTGTTTCAAAATACTGTGGACTCTCCCCAAGTCGAATTGTCACGGGTTTGTCAAATTGGTGTGAGTTAGAGAGAAATTCAACTTAGGAAGAGTCCCCTGTATTTGCTTTATGTCCTCCGTCTCAACAAGATTGGTATTGAGGGTACTCACTGGTTCAACTCATGATCATCGCTTCAAACTGTTGTAATCTGAAAATTCCTTTACCAAGAATTACAATCTTTCAGAGGTATACATGTACATATGCCCAACATAACCCTAATAAAGTAAATAGGGACAACAACACCAGTACCGAGATCAAGTGCAGAATTACTCTTGCCAATCGCTGCTTCTTTGGGCTCAAGAGGCAATTGAGTAACCAAGTCATCTCTCGAAACACCAAGTCGACTTTGTATAAAACTCTGATCAACCCAGTCCTGCTCTATGGCGCAGAGACATGCACGCTATTGAAAGCAGATGAAGAAGCTCTTGGTTGTTTTGAGAGAAAAGTTCTGCGTTCGATCTTTGGTCCTGTTGCGTTGATAGCGTTTGGAGGAGAAGGTTCAACCACGAACTGTATGGGCTGTACAGCGGCATGCACCTAGTTAAGCGTCTTCGGATCCAACGCTTAAGATGGCTAGGTCATGTAGAGCTGATGGACACCACAGCTCCGGCCCGAAGAGTCTTCGATACCGTGCCATTGGGACAACGCAACAGAGGACGTCCTCACACTAGACGGCGCACACAAGTGGAAAAGGACCTCAACCAACTTGGTGTGCGCAACTGGAGGCAGCTGGCGAAAGATCGTGCTGGCTGGAGAGGCATGTTGGTTGAGGCACGGGACCCCGGATTGTAGCGCCAATCAAAGAAGAAGAAGAAGAAGAACATACCCCTAATAAATTTGAAATCATTTTAACGAAATTTCGAGGAAATCGGTTAATAACTTGCCTTTATTAAAAAAAAGGATTCGCGATGAGATGGAAGTTATATCTAAAAGCACTTACATGCGGATGGTAGTATTATGCAACGAAATTCTTGTTTCTCTCCAATATTAAATTCCACTACCCTTCTCCATATCTTCTCTTGCTGAAAATACAGAAGCCATTTTCTCCTAAAAATCCATTTGTCTGCTAAAAATTCATCAAATACCCTTTTGATTGGGGAAATTCAGAGGGATGTTCACAAGAAAGGGATAACTTATGAAACTCTTGTCCCTTCCTTTCAGTACCATTTTTAATGACTTTAACTGAAGCCTGGGCGTGGTTCTAAATTAAAATTGGTCTACCAACGCCAAGTGGAAAAGGGTCAAGGAATGCAAGGATAAGAATTTCCTTTTATATTTATAAGTTTTATTTGGTTTTTTAAAGACATAAAATTCAATTTCGGTTACTGAGTGTTATATTTTTCAACACATTCTCCTTTTAGTTGGATACACTGCTTTCTTCTGTACTCGAATTTATTGAAAACAAGAATTTACTTTCGTACGTCACTGTTTTTAAAGTACGCACTTACAGTGTTACCACACGTTAAGCTATTAAAGAGTCTCAGAAGCTAAAAAAAAGAGTCCATTTGAAAATAAACGAGTCCCAAGAAAGGTTGTTGACAACACAACGAAAAAAAGAAACTAGTTTGTGCTCAGGCGTTTTAAATGAAAACTAGCTCACACTTTGCAAAATTATGTAAAAGGGGAAATAACATAATTTATTTTATTTGCTTACGTATTTCTGTTCTTTGGAAAATGAGTCAAATCTAAAAATGATGAGTCAAGCTAAAAAAATTAGTCCTTTTGAATCTATAGAGTCTCTGAGGTAACACTGGTACTTACACGTATTAGCATTCAGCAAAAGAGTCGGTTCATGTGATCGAATAATCCATTCGAAAAGTCTCCACTTATGCACATAAGCAACAGAGCACAGCACCAATACATAGCTCCTAAGTTACAGAGTAACAGACCAAAAGAAGACTTTATAACTAGTCTACGCGCGAATTTTATTTAGTGAATGGAGAAATCCTCGATTCTACCCCTACACTTCAAATATTGTTGTCTTCATCGGAGACGATCACACAGAGATGATCACAATGTAAATGATAGAACTCCTATCGAGGACATCTACGTAAACTACATTGTAACACGCTCCTACAACGACTTCTATTGACGGTGCAGAGACGAGCGGATGGAAACACGCTTGAGTCAGATGATTAAGTCCCTAGATTCCGGTGCGCGCACTGCAGTTAAAATCCACAAGGATTGCAAGGATGTGCCCAATGAGATACGTGCGTAGCGTCCGAAGTATATATCTATACTTACAATTCCACACGACACATAAGAGTAAAATGATGCACATGGTTATAAAAGAATGTACACATATTATAATGTGTTCGCTAATTCCATCTATTCTGATGAACTCCACAGTAGAAATGGAAACTATCGAATAAGTTGCAAGTTGCAAATGCTATTCATTTATTCGATTGTCGAAAATCGTTCATTCATTGAATAAAAAAAAAAACGACTGTTCTTACTTGTATGGGTGATTGGACTGAGTCAAATGGTTTTTGTAGCTTCCCTGAGCGATTGATTGCATTAAGCTCCGAGAGAAAATTTTGTGTATGCATGCACTCATTACTAAAATATAAGCGTGACAGAGTGGGTTCGAGTTGATAGTTCGACTCAGTTGGGAACAAAAAGTTCGAATGGTTTTTTCACCAAATGAATGATTCGTTAATTTGTAAGACGGACAAATATTCGAATGTTTTTAGTTGAATCAATGGTTTCTTCATTCGTTCGGACTTTGGACTATCGAGTCCCATGAAAGATTCGTTTACTTGTGTGATTTAAAAAGGTTTTTAGGTTTGCGTGATTTTTTATTTGTGATATTTATGTACGAAGGATTAAACCTCCTGGGGAAACCTAAAAAAAACGCTCTGTACCTCCTACCTCAAAAAACAAAAATGGTTAAGTGGAAACGGAGAAGCACTTCCTCCCCCAAATCCCTAGTCATATATTTTTAACGAACCTGCATGTGAATGAATGAAGGCTATTCGATAGTTGAAGTCACTCAGTTACTAACTATCGATAGTGCAATTCATTCAATAGTTCCTATCACTACTCCACATATAGCCAACACCTGTTGTCTCACCCTTTCTTATTAGGTCTTATGAGTTGTAAATTTTTCAACAAGACGCAACGCACGCATCCAATTTGGTGTGCGAAACTGGAAACAGCTAGCCAGAGATCGTGCTAGTTGAAGAGGTCTGTTGGATGACGCTCATTCCCAACCCGCACTGTAGCGCCACACAGAGAAGAATAAGAAGAATGTTCTTGGGCCTTTACCTCTTCAATAACCTGGTCGATCTCAGCAGCTTTAGTGTTTGTGTTTTGAGTGGGAAAACCAGAAAGAAAGACGGACTATGAAAGTGAATGCGAAAAAATCAAAAAAGCCATGACAAACTGCACGTAAGCTTATTAGTGTGTGTCGTTCTTTCGAAAGTAGCACTTTTAGCAATTAAGTAACGTATTTACTCAACTTATGGTAACTACTCAACTTATGATTGAAAGCATGGATCTTGGAGTACGACCATCTCATCTCATTTTCTCCATTTGATATTTTGGCCTAATGCGCAAATAATCCACCAATTGCCTTCTCCATTCTTGAGTCGTATTCTTTCACTTCTTCTTTTTTTCCCAGAATATCCCCCTCGACCTGTTAGTGTTCATCTCCCCTTGACTGAAGTACCATTAACCTAATCCAAGGGATTTAATTACCATTACAATGAAAATTCAAAACAAAGTCTTGGAATCCTTAGAATTTCTCTTAATTCGATATAATTTTGATTTCCCGTGAAAAAAAACCCCATTTCGGGTTTCCTAGCTCAATTGTAACCTTGTGTATGTACAGAAACACAAAAGGTTACAAAGCCCCCCCTAGACATGGGCGATAATCTTGTGGTTTGATCTGAGAGGGTCTTTGAACACATCACCAAAGCCCTATAAAAATTTGTTGGACCTTGGTAAGCTCTTAGTCAAGTCTTGCGTACATTCCCAAGTTATGACTAACAAACTGTGATCAATCATGGAAGGGTCTCTATTCGATTAATCCTCGTCATTCATTCTCGAGGTCGATGTCGCCGACGACTACCGTGGTAGATAAACATTAGGCGAATGTTCATGGTAATGTACCCGTGTTGCCACCATGTGCGTCGAATACTTCGGTTGTCTACGTTGCGATACGATCACGTCTGAAGCCTATCAGAGCGCGAAACTATGCCGTGGCTTAATGCCGTCCTATCTATGCATATCGGGTAAATCAAATGTAGGATTCAGTGTGGCAGGGTGTTCAAGTGAGTGTTGGTGTTCTTGTGTTTATGGTAATCGAAAGTGGGAACAAAATTCCAGAAAAATAAGACGGGTCTACTTGATTATTGGACTGAATGAGACTAAATAACATAATCCGTCGTGTCCATAAAATGCAACATGCATCAGTTAGCTAAAAAGTTACGAACTGCTCTCCAATTTGAAGCCAGATTAACATCATTAATTGTAGTTTTTTTTTAGCTCATGACCCTCACTTGATTCATAGTTCACCTCCATTATCAGGCTCTCTTTGCGTTACACATCCTCTTGCTCAAGTCGGCGATTTATTTCCTTCTTATCTTGACTTATGATTTATGCATTTCTCCACACTGATACATATCTTACAGTTCTTCTACTTGGCCACAGCTGTGAGCATGTCCGAAACCCAGAATAGTGCCTGCCCCTTGAACTTAACTTGGCGGATTGCGCTTTGTCTCTTCTCCCGAAATGGTTTCGACGTTGTGGGAAACATCTAACCACTCACCGCCATAATGATCGCTGAAGATACTTGTGTGTACATTTTGCTATGTGCCAGCGACCCTTTCATCCGAGTTAATGTTTCCGGGTGTATCTGATGGAGTCAGCGGGGTTAGGGTCTTAACACATTTGTATGGATCTCTATGCCATTCACGGTCGTTGAGGCTCTCGTCTAGGGTGTTCTCTGTTCGTGTGCTCGGTGTAACTGAGAATAGGTAAAAACTACCTTTTCTTTGTTTTGTAAATTGTACATCCTCATCATGTTTGAGTCAATAAAAGTAGAAAGAATCATCCACATTTAAGTAACGTGAAAAGTAAACGAAAAGAGAGTAGCCATTGTGGTTCGGCGTTAGAAGGTGTTGTCCTGGTCGTCCACAGAGGGGTTATTTATTTACACGGTTATTAAATAATGTATTCGCTTGAGGCGTGCAACGTCTGTAAGGAGACCCGTCTGATGATATTGATATCGTCTACGTTCTGCAGTTGACTTTGAGATTCGGTTGAGAGGACGAAAGTTGCCTTCCTCTCCCTGCCCTGATGTATATTTGCATATTTATGTACTTCATGACTTCCTTTGACCGAACATTAAAAAAATTAAGTGGCTTGTGTGAGAGCCAAGTGGCCGGTGGCAAAATAACTTTGTAATGAACTCGGGCGAGTAGTAGACAGCGTATAAAATATAAAGCAATAAATCATGGCACCCCTGTCAGCTACGGGTTCTCTCTGTCCCTTTGATTTAATTGTTCATTGCCTTTCTGAAAATAATCTACGATTAATTATAAATAATGACTAAAGGATTAATTGTAGGGGTCAAGCCGACAGTGGGAAGTCAGTGAGTGGATAAATGAGAAACAGAAAATCTTTTAAAAGATTAGGGATGTCATGGTTTCCGTTTCTCGTTTTATGACGGTAAGTTCAGTCCTTCTTCTAGAAGCAAAGTAATAAATTCCTTTAGTCCCCAAATTCCGGCTTAGTGTTTCATTGCGGGTCCTAAAAATAGATTTTGGCTCTATCTAATATTTTTTTATTCTTACACAGAAGTTTCAGTGTGTAGTGTGCAATCATGATTGATTACTTAATTTTCAATTCTTTAATCACTTATTTTTTTCAATTTAGGGTGGCTTTAGGTTTCAACACTGCACACACCATGTTGTTTCTTCTGACTTCGTCCGCGTGTCGGTATCGATTGTCGTCCCTCGAAGGTGGCTGTTACGGCCAAACCCATAGAATAGGGTGCGTGCGTTGCATTTAGAATCCCCAAATTCCTCGTGATACATTCCACTTGTGGGCAGCACGTGTTTTCTCTCTCGTAAGGTCTTAAAGCCCATTCATATGAGGTCGCTACGAACTGCGAACTGCGCAAACTCTGACAACTCATTCATTGGAGTTTTGTCATTCCCGGGGAACTATGAGTGCAAACTGACACTTCACTGCGAATTTCTTGGTCGTGGTGGTTGTGGATTGCGTGTGCCTGTTTGTGTATTGCGATTTGAGCTTAACTCAGATGATTGATTCGCAGAGAAAAACTCTTAAGTCGTTAATTAGAATACTTAAACTGACTTTTGTGGATAAAACAACTCGATAATTCAGTTCCAACATTTTTGCATAGGAAGATATGTAACTTATTGCTCATATTTGCTGGAAAGGGGTTGTTTCTTAAAGTTCGCGTTCACAATTCGCCGCTCATTTGAACGGGCCGTAAGGAGCTGTCAATTTTTGTACATTATTGGGCGGTTAATCTTTGCTGATTGAAATCTGTTTTTTACAAGAAGAGTGAAATTGTATTTCGTTTTGCTCGTGATTTCCTCTTCAAGCTCTCTAAAAAAGTGCAAGAAGTTATTGTGGATACTTACCAACCATCGATGGTATAACCCCCACTCTAAATGTACACCCCAAGTACCTTGGGCTAATTCTAGAGAAGAAACTGAGCTGGAAACTAAACATTGACAAATGAAGCAAGATGACTACGGTTTTTCAAGGAAGGCTTCAGGTGGCCAAAGAGGCCAAGAGGTTGGATATACCACTGGCTGATATTACCATTCTAATTCTAATATTAGCATTTCGATTTTGGCTACAGATATCAAGTCCGAATAGTCGCAAGCTGCCACGAAGACCAGCTTCTTAGTTTGCAGCATTCGATCAATCTATGCTGGGTCCCGGGTCATAAGGGTATAACTGGCGATGAGGTAGCAGATGAACTTGCTAGAAACGGGGCCAAATCGGACGCATGTTTCCATCCACCCCTTGCTGATGTTAAGAGTGGACAAAGGTGGACAAAAGAATAATCGAACTAGCCACTACTTTATCTAGACCACTCGGATATTATGGCCTGGATTTTGTTATGCCAAAACAGACACACTTCTCCAATGCAACAAAAACGCTGCTGCGGATGGTACTCGGGGCGCTAATTGACCATAATCATGGAAGAAAAGATCAACAACTCTCTACATTTGTTACTGGCCTTGTCTCTGCATACTGAGACAGAGAATACTGGGACATTCCTTTTTCCAGAATCTCGAAGACATCCATCCCTCTAAACTCTATTTGCATGTTTTTCAAGACCACCGGATGGCTGTAAAGGACAGGGCAGGAGGCTCCCAAAACGAATAGGACCACAGAAGGTTACATCATCATGGGCAGCACAATGGGTTCAATACGACCTAAGTGAGACGTGGCCCTACCGCGTCGACCCACAAACCTCACCTAACCTTTCTCGGACACCTCATTTGTGTCTTGAACTTCGAAAAAGCATAGAGCTGCAATCATGTTGTAACTCCAAACTAGATACCTCAATTGACCAGAAATTAGTCCATTTCATGGTGATAATATTGCTTCTACTTACTCTATAGTTGATGCCACAACAGTATAAGGACTACTGCAGGAAGGACAGCTTGTTCAGTGCATTAGATCTGCTGCTTGGTTAAATAACAAATGCATCATGGTTCAAAGAGACTTCTTGCTGACTAAATTTTCTATATTTCCACATTACGGGTACTCCGCCCATTCAACGATTCCACATACTTTTGTAGACGACACTCTGCCCTTCAATTACTTTATCATTGTTGACACAATCTATACAAATGCGTAGATTGAACGTTTTGACGCAAAGCAACTCATGACTCGCTGTTGTTCTGTGTACTAAATGGAGAATGGAGAATCACTGAAGTGTGGCTCGACTCGCAGCCTGTTGGCACCAGAAGACTGAAACGAGGACCGCTCACACAGATCTAAACAGAATTTATTGCAGTTTATTCGTTGGATCTTGAGGCTTGTTTGTTTGAGTAAGTCACTCTATGAGCCATATAGAAACAGAATATAGGACAACTCCCATTGTATTTAATATGTAGTCGATCCTATCCGAAGGATATCCATTTTCAGAAGGACCTTTATTAGATTAATAATAATTACATGGGTGGCTCTACAGCCTGTTGAGGGCCAGGGCCTAGCTTCTCACCAACCACTAGTGTTGTACGTGCTATTGTTTGTTCGTGAGTGGAATAGACCTACAGTTGTATGCTCACTTCGAACGGCCAATTTGAGAAGCTTTTTCTAGACGAAAGTACTCTTTGAGCATTGACTCGAAAGAGTTGAAGCTGTAAAAATTAATTTTGTCGCACATGCCAGGGGTCGAACCTACGACGTCGAGGTTCAAGTGCATTGGCGTCGACGCACATACAAAGCCAGACCAGCACCTTTAATAGATTAGCAAAGCCCGGCTTCAGATGTGTACCTTTCATAGAGGGCATTGCCAAGTATTTCTAGAAGCGTGTTGGTTGTTCGTTTTGTGCTACATTTAGATCCAAATTCCAAATGGCAGCAAACATCTGATTAATACATTGTGACGGACAAACAACAGCCCAAAAAGGGTGCAATTTTGAGAAGGATTTCATTTCGGTATAAAATCCCAAGATTATCGGGAACGTGGACAGTTTTTATAACTTACCAACTTGTGTTTAAGTTGATAATAACTGTCAGCTTACCGCCGCCATCGCCATACAACCTGAGTTCATAACCCACGAGACGGCTGTCATCAATCAAAGAAGGTTTCAACGAGACAGTCAGGCGATCGTCGTAAAAAAAGGATCAACATCGTTTCTTATTCTCTTATTATACTTGTCTAAGTTTTTGCTTATTAAATAAACTTAATCAAATATTGAGTGTTATTTGTTTTCTTTAAAACGTTTGCCAACTCCACCATGTGAACCTAGCCATAAACAAGTTTTGTGTACAAATAAAGAATTCTTTCTCAAGAAACAAAAGAAAAAGGCTGTCCTCCTGATTGAATCATTTTTGCGCTCGTCACTGTACATAGGTTTACTAAAGAAAAATTCCAAAGAGCTAAGATCGAACAACGTTTCGGTTGTTTCAATCGATGCCGTTGGGTCGTTCTCTCTCTGTCTGCTTTTCAGTCGATATAATTTGCTATGGTCGTCAGAATACCGTCATCGTCAGCGGTTATCGGTCATTGATCATCGATCATCTGTCACGGGTCATTGATCGCCGATCGTCGGTCGTGCCCCATCGGAATGTACTTTGTGTTTCACTGTGTGGATGTGTATATTTTTATTTATGTTCAATATGCTTACATACGTGCAGAGAGAAATTGGATTTTACTTACTTCGTGCTCAGTGGACATGTACCATAAGAAGAATTCTTAAAAGAACGTCATTCATTGTTGGATTAATTCTAGCCTGAGGTAGGACTTCCTCTGGGAATCGACTAATCTGATGATGATCTCTATGATTTATCAAGTTAAATCGATGCCTAGTCGACTGGGTTATCTGAGAACTTGATCTGCATTTAATTCCCGTGCCAAGTTCCTGCGAATCTGACACATTGTTAGATCGTTGCTGCTGATGTGCTCCATGATGTTATGTTCCTCCTACACACTGTACATTGGTTTTATTTATCTTTCCGTTTCTTCGCACACTCTGCCGCAGGCTTCGGCAGACACTTGCCGTAGAGTTTCAAAGGAGAATCAGTTTCTAAGACATCCAGAAGCAGTTCGAAGTCTATAAAAGAAGACAAGTTAATGCCATTGATCTCACCCTGAATCCCGTTTTTCCTTTATTCTGATGCGAGATTACTTTCTGATGGTCTCGTGGAAACTGGATTCCGAAAGCAGTGTAAAGTCACGTATTCAGTTCTGCATTGACTACAATCCCTGTGCTATGGAGGGGACTATGGAGGGGCCCCATCTCATCGCGTGATGATACAAAGTAGAAATTTACGGCCAAGCTTACACATATTTCCACTTCGTGTGAGGACCTGTAAGCTAAGTCCATAAGTAGCTCGGTATACAAACCACCGCATCCGGAAACGATCGTCGAGATGCATTTGAAAGCCCAAATTATGGTCGTCATAAAGTTTGACTGAACAGTCTGCCCTAATAAATGTCCACAGATACGTGAAAAATGACCGAGAAAGGCAGCAAAGTGCTTTGAAGTGTGATCTCTTGAGAAAACGACCTCATAAAAATCAGCTCATTTCATGCACAAGCACCATCTCCCACAAAGTGTGTCTGCAACGAATCCAGAGAATTCAATTGAATTCTTGAAATTCTGATTTGCCACATTGTTTTGCAGACGTTCGATAACTTATTCATGAGTGCCCCCTAACAGGCAGTGCCACAGAGAAGTCCTTCTGCCGCACATCCTGTCGTTAGGTTCCCCTGGAACACTGTTTCGGTTTTGAGAACGGACAGCAGAACCACACCTAAGGGCACAATAACAATCATCGGCTCTTTACATTTTGCCATCATTTCCTTCTCGTTAAATACACACCATCAACGAGGGAGCATGCACGGGGGGATATAACGAGGTTTAGGTGTACGTACTTCCAAGAAAAAAACTTTTCCAGTAAACTATCCACAAAAATACTCCTCTTCGCCGTCCAGTCAGACGAAAAGCGCATTTATTTCTCAATTTAATTACATATAAAGTGATTAACTTCAATTGCAGCACACCACCAGAAGCAGCAGCGGTAGGATGGAGGAAGCGCCCGGGTGAACGTGCGCACCCCACCGACGAGCTCACTCACTGGGAACTTGAAATTTATAGTTCGTTTTTTTGTTCAGTCTCTCTCTCTTTTATTATCTGGCTTCCAAACAAAAGATACTCTCGGATACATAGTCCAAAGCGAAGTACATGGCAAGTGAACGAGCACGGCGGACGGAGGCAAGAACGACTAAAAAGCGCGCCAAACCATCAACCTCTTCTCATTGTGTACGACCAAGACGCGCCACGCCGCACTGCTCTCCTTGCTGAACATTGAACTCTGGACTCGGTGTTCGACTCTCGGTGTCCGTGTGCTGCTGCTGTTGTTCTTCTGTGGGAATTAAATTATGAATTTCACTAGAATAGAATGTTATTTCCCTCCTCCCAAACGAGAAATAAGAAATCTGGTCGCTGGATTGGTACAGTATCTGCCAGCAATGTGCTGACGTTGCGAACACTGCAACTATCCATTCGTGTGTGCTTCCCTGGATCATGTTGACAGTGCAGGCGGGGACCAGCAGTGAACATGCGATATGCGAACGCAGCTCTTCGAATGCGCTTTGCACGTCACTGGATTTGAGTGATCCGCGCCTTCTTTGTCATTAGTCGTGGGGAACTCTGGAAAAGTAATGAAATTTCAATTTTTATCCGTCTCCTCCACCCCGTCGGCTGGGAATTGTGGGAATTCGTGTGTCGCTTGAGACAATTTTATTCTCTTCGTCATGATTTTATTATCTCGCACTCGGTGGCTGGATTCGGCATGAGATTCCTTCGCCTTCGGTCTTGTTGTTCGGCCGGCTGACTGAGATTATGAGAACGTGTTTGGTTGGAACAGACACACTCGTGAATGGAAACGCCACTTTTTAATGGCATCAAAGTCGTCGTATACACTTAAGTACGAGTGTATCTGCATTATGTCGTCTGTCTGATGTTCCTGCATGCATTATACTCGCACGGAGGAGCTCCTTGTGGGAAAAAAGATTCCGCATTGCAATGAGATGATCTTTGATTTTCTCTGGGTAGGGTCGGAGTGAAAGACAATAAGAAACTTACACTTCGAATGGGAACAGTCTGTTGACATCTGAGATTTCAGATGAATGCCTGGCGATGCAAATGAACTTAGGGTCGTCTGTATGGACATTCACAAAGGCAAGAGGCATGCATCGTCCTTGTGGAAGGTGAACTTAACACGTCTAAACTCGTTTTGGTAAAAGTGGATTCTACAACGTGTCCGAATCCACAAGCTAATCGTATCTCTTACAACAACGATCATGGTCCAGATGTGCAGATGTGTGTTCCTTCTATTTGGCGCCTTTAAGTCACTTCCACGGTCTACTGTGCCTAAAATCAATTTCCACCGTTTCCTGGGAACATATTGGGTTATGGCCGGAGTATGGACATTAACACATGTCGAACAAGGGCGATGCCTAAGTTTAACGTGGATGGCTGCCACCAGGCAGCAGCAACACTAAGACCAGCGTAGCCCTATTGTGTTACCACGCAGTTCATACTCCGCAAGTCAGTCAACAAAGCGATAAAGATCCTACGGAACGAGGAGACGGTGCTGTTAGTACAGAGGATATGCGCAATGGTTTCCCCGACCTATGCAAAGCGCATAGATGACACGAATCTGTCTGCTCCTTCTGATGAGGCAGTGTGGTCGGCTCGAATTGAGTGTAGGTCATAATTGGGGGACCAGGCGCATTGCATTAATGATTTGTATGATCGTTTCAAGAGTTGTGTTTCAATAGCCAGAGATGGTAAATCTCCAACCGGAAGCACTGAACACATTTCTGGAAAGACACTATGTCCCAGCATGCATTTAAATGCTCGTCCATTTCGTTGAGAGAAAGGCGAGAGTTTAGAGAAGTCTACGAGTTAAAAGTGACTGCTGCGGATATTCCACTGCTGCCTGCATTTATTTTTGTCGGAAAGAAGTTACAATTTGCTTGGCAATTGATATTATGGTTGCATGTTCAGATGCTTGGAGTAGACGTCCGCAATCATGTCTTCGGCCATCCAGGAAAAGCCTATCCAGCGCCAGGAAGTCAGAATTCCAGCAGGATCTGTGGTAGTTGAGAGGTTCTTCTCGAAGAGAAGCTTTGGTAGCAGGAGGCTGTATTGACGATTGAGTATTAAGTTCACCGCTCCCCTCGGAGCAAGTGCAGATAAAACACCTTTATGTGGCGACTTTTCATTGGTGCAGGATAACGACCGCTAGCATTCAGTATAGTAAAGGAATGGCAGCTCTATAATGTAGAATCAGTGTTACCCCATCCACCGCATCTACTATCCCCAGACCTAAGTCCCATCGATCATCTCTTGGATATTTTTGAGAAGAAGCTTCGAAAACATCAGAAGCTTCATCTATAAAAGAACTCCTTTTGGAGAATTCGGTTAAGACATCCCCCGAAATCACCAGAAAGATTATGTCTTCGCTGAAAACTCGGCTAAGAGATCTTATCGTAAAAACCCACAACAATATTTGTCAGTTACAGTACAAACCATGCCTTGTATGTGCAACTTTTTTGGTGTGAATGGGGATAGAATAAATTCAAATTCAAAAATATTTATTCTGTGTAGAAGTGTTGTGGCTTGTTTTATATCTTCTTGATGATAGTAACAATAAGAAAAAAATATCCAAAAAAACGGCCAATACCGATTTGATCTAGGATATAAAATCAATTTTACTCAATTTTATGGAGTGTATGCGCAATTTTTTGATGTAGTGTATATTACTGCAGTATACTGTATTCATGGTAGTCGTGTGGGTAAGAATACCGGGTGGGGCTACAGTCCTTAAAGGGTCAGGGCCTAGCTTCTCAGCAACCATTGTTCCCTCGCAAGTGGAAGTGACCTACTGTTTTATGCCGACTCCGAACCGCCTAGTATGATAAACTCTTTCTAGACAGAAGAACTCTTTGAGGATTGTTAGTGACTCAAAAGAGGTGGAGCCGTTAAATGGTTTGTGTTGCACAGAGCAGGAATCGAACCTACGACGTCGAGGTTGGGGTCGACGCACATATCCACAAGGCCACGGGCCAGCACAAATAGAAGATATTGCACTAAATACTTTTATGTCATATGCAAACATTATGCAATCAGAACCTTTTATGATGTCAGGCATATCATTCACGAATAAATTGAAAAAAAAGTGCTGCCACACAACTACTAACTCGGGAACGGCCGAACTCTTAATTGATGAAGGAAGAATGAATCCCACCAACTTGCTTCCGGGTTGACAAATAAAACCTTAGCCATTTCAAAAAGCGTTAATTTAGTCCCAGCTTTCGAAATTTTTATATTGACAATCCATGGTTAATTCTGTTTAAGCCTAGCAAATCTTAACAAAATCTGCTTACAACACATCAATTTGTTTTCTATTTTCTATCGAATTTAAGCAATGGCATGAGAAAAGACTTTAATTAGTTGCACTTGAGCAGCCACTTTCAAACCAATGTTGCTTTGATGAAATTGATATTCTTTCACAGAGAAGGATAACATCTTTGTAACAAGTTGTAAATGGGCCTGTAATTTTTTATACGGTGTTTAAGACCACTAGTCATCGATAAATGTTCACTCTTAACGGATTCATTAAAAATGATCTCTAATGCATTACAGATTGATAAGGCACATTTGGATAGTAAAAGTGGTGAAATTGAAACCACTCCCGATTTTTTGGTTGCGTTGAGTTCGGCTATTGTACTAGGAATTTCTGCATGAGAGAAACAGTTTAACTTAACTAAGTAGTATGGTGTTATGTTAAGCTTGTGTTATGTGAGAATACATACAATTCGTTAAGAAATCGTATCAGTATTGCAGTTCAATTGAACAGGTTTGAGAATAGATTGCAAGTAGATTGCGTATTACTCGCTTTTTCACTATCTAGTTTCACTGCTGTTGGAAGAAAGGAGCTTTTTCGTTTAGAATTTGAAAATATCCAGAGAATTTACTGTTTTTCTTGATGTTTCTTTCAGCTCAACTAAGTACAAGCCAATGTTAGTTTGTTTGTTTGTCCTTTATAGACTCTTAAATGTTTAGAGATAGAGCACTGATGTCCTTTGCAACTTTGTTCAGAAGTGTCTGGAAAAAGTTTTGCCATCGAACATTTTTTTTAAATTCAAAACAAACGTTTTTTGATTTTTTGAAATCCATAGCAATCGGAACATTTTTGAGAGTTTCTTTTCCGTGTTTTTTGAAATACCATGCTACGCTTGCCGTTTGCAGCTATTTTAAAAAAAATGTATTCATTGAATTCTATTCATACGCAGTACACAATGTAGAAGAGTACATATATGCTTGACTACTGATGCTTAGAGGTTGTACACACCAATTGTATTCTATTGTCTTGGTGCAGCAATCTAAAGGACTTAGTCGTGCTCCCTTGGTTTCCAGCAAACGACAGGACCCATCTCATGCTCAACTTTAGTGCATGAAGTGAGGGTCTAAGGCAGCAAATCGTTCACTTTCCTACTGAAGTGTACTCGATATATTTTGTGCGGGCTTACACGTTACACCATTTCTCTAGTTTAGAGAGTGCCGATATTATTTATCGTTCCATCAAGGATAAAAGCAGTCGGCTATGAATTTCCTAAAGGGCGCATTAGCATAAGATGCCTTCTCATCAGACTGCAGTGGCATAGACTGTACGGACACAGAACCATATCGTGAAATAGAGTGGAGTGAAATGCAACTTGTCAACTTGTCAAACATCACCATTTGCTAACGTCCGTATCAATGAAAATGATTATATTTTCTGTCCTACGATAGGGGGAAGATCTTCTTCTGAAATTTGGACACAAGGTTATGGTCTTCAGTTAATAACAGAGTTTGCTTTACTCGCCCTAGGTATAGTCTGCCCCGAATTTTGTAAAAAAAGGCGATCCATTAACATTTAGCTACGCAGTCTTGGTCTTACCATAACCGGGTTAATTATATGGGGTCTCTTTAAAATATTATGTGCACAAGATGTTGTGGTAAATCTTACGCTTTACTAAACATTACAAATACGGTTGACTCTCCCTAAATCGAATTATCACTCGATATCAAAATGAACTCGAGTTAGAGACAGTTCGACTTTTTTATGGAAAATTGAGGAGACCAGCTTTTTTTTAAAAGAGTTAAATTTCCAATGAGTCATCCAATGATACTTAAAAAAGACCATGTGTATCATCGCGTGAGTTCCACTCATTAAAGTTTCGTGGGCAGTTGCAATTATTTTGTCACAACTACACCCACTGTTCGGAAATTTGCCTAAATTCGATAAGCTTAATACCGCAAGACGATGACTATGTTTAAGCACGGTTGATGGGCATGATGGAAGAAATCGTGTGGGACTACTTTCGGCCAGCACTTATTTCTCTTCTCACGCAAGCTGTTCCGTTGGGGACTTGTTATATTTTTAAGAAAAAGGCATTCGGTGAATTAGATGTTCGCCTGACAAGCGACAAGATATATGTCTGTGTACACATTTCAAGTACTTTCGAAATACTCCTTACTAACCACATCCCACGCGGTTACGTCCCGAGTTGTTTCAGTTGAATTGGCTCAACTGACTCGAGGGTGGATTACGATTGTTTCTGGTTTGTTTAAAAATAGTCATGACTCAGGTGTGTTGGAGAAGTCTGATATACATGTGCTAACTGGTCTGATGGGCGAATTTTTGTAATCCATTCGTGCATTATTTTACCTTTCGCTAACTGGGGAAAAATTCTAGGAATGGCATCATTCTGAACCACTGAGTCTAGCCATTCACATTGACTGAGGTTTTAGGAGCAACAAATTCGCAAGCAACAAATTGGAGCTCTTTCCGCGCTTGCGGAACCAGAATGACCCGACACGATGGCACGATGGAAGTAGACAACTTTTACACAGGCCATCAGAGAGTGAAGTGAGGCATGTGTGAATTGAAATTCTTAGGTCCTGGCACATGTTTGCTAGTTTCACCATCATCGAATGGTTCACTTTTCGGTCATTTTAATCTAATTTTTATTTAATTTTAACAAACCGATCCTGTAGGAGATGTGAAAACACCAGTGCATGTTCGTACAGCTAGTACTGCAGAAAATATTGCTGCTGTTCGCGATAGTGCGGCTGAAGAGCCGTCCACCCCAACTCGTCGTGGTGCCCAACAATTGCACCTCTCACGCTTGCCTTTGATGAACCGAGCCAATAGCTCGGTATCGAAGACTCTTCGGGCCGGAGCTGTGGTCCATCCGCTCTACATGCCCTAGCCATCTTATGGATCCGAAGACGCTTAACTGTGTGCAAGTCCGTACAGTCCGTGGTTGAATCTTCTCCTTCAGACGCAAGGGACGTCAAAATTAGATATAGTTCGTCTCTATGCACACTGTCATATGCGGCATTGAAATCGACAAATACATAGGTGGTGGGTGTCGATCTGCATCTCTTGAGTTTTTTCCAGAATCTGCCAAAGTGTGAATATATGGTCGGTGGGAGACTTTCCAGACCTGAAACCGCACTGATAAGTTGACGAATGGTTTCAGGCGTTCACACACAACGGTGGAGAGTATCTTGTACACAATGTTAAGGAGACAGATCCCTCGATAGTTGGCGCAGTCAAAGGGGTCTCCTTTCTTGTGAACCGGACAAACGACGCTGACCGACCGACCATATCTTACAGACGAGCTGGTGCATGCGCCCAATCAGGTTATCTTCAGCTGCTTCAAACAGTTCCGCGGACAGTCCGTCCGCTCCAGCAGCTTTGTTCGTCTTCAGTCTAAATATCGCTATCTTGACTTCGTCTAAGTCGGGGCGACGGAATTTGTGTAGTCATCGCCGTTTAACTGTCTACGGAAGTGACTTTTCCAAATTCTCAGCATCGACTTCGATTCCACTACTAACTACAACTACCATTTCCCACAGACTGCAATCCGCCAATATTCAAGACCAATTTGCACAGGTACCTAATCTCCCTCTATAACATCGACCGTTTTGTGTGTTGACCCCGGACAATTAAGGGTATTCATGAGCACGCGCTAAGGTTTAGCTCTCTTCAGCGCTTTCACTAACGCCAGAATGATTTTGCGTAGAGCGCGTCTTTCGTTAATAGATAGGCCAGGAGGTGGAAAACAGTGCCAGTGTCGACCATGATGCGGCCGAAACCAAGGATGTCTGGATCGGGACTCAGAATTGAGTTCTGTTTGCTCATGCATCCTCTGATGGAGTAGCTCTGCCAAATTTCATTCTAAAATGTTCATTAAAACCATACTAATGGTGCACCTTCAATGAGGTAAGCAATCAAAGCGCTCTGTTTGCCAACAACCTCTGAATGACAAAGGTTATACCACACTCGTTAACATTTCACCAAACCGTGTCCCAATAAAATTTCCACGCTCCTCTGGGCGTTTGCCTACGTCAAACACGAACTTGTGCAATTTACAGCTGCATGTCGATATTTACAAAGGGCTCACCCTTACAAATGCCATCAAAGCAACCGACGGAAAGACTTTGTAGCAAGCAAACTTGCACGGTCTATCGGCTTAACATTGTACCGTCGAATTGAAAGCCTCCCATCGGCTCGAACTACAATTTCACGATACATGGCATGCAAAAAGTCGATTAACAATCTTTATTAGTCACGCTTACCAGATAATAGCTCCGAATGAACCCATTCATGCTCCAAATAAAAACGAAAACTCGAAAGCAACACCAGCAGCGGCACCCGGGCAGGTAATGCGGACTGTGGACGTCGCGACGTCGAAAATCGTTTCGGTATTCCTGACCTACAAAGTAATTAGTTTCGTTGTTTCATTGTCGCCCTAATTTTTGCCCGTCGCAGCGAGTCCAATAAAACTCGGATGACTGCCCTTGGGTAGAGTAACAGTGTATCGAGTTTCCCTCTGAGGTGTCCAAGCAGGCGGGCGGTTCAGTGCGTGACAGCGCCCATGCCATCTTCAGCAGACTTGAACAGCGAGCGGCACTCGCAACCACTCCTCGGGTTGGGTTTCATGGTCTAAAAGTTACAATAGGCCACTAAATTAAGGCCCAGACAGATGGGGCAGAGGATTCGAGAGAACATTCGAGAAAATTGTGAATTAATGCCGCGGAGTAACAAGAAATCGGAGGCATGGCCACGATAAGTAGAATTCAGTGAAAAGCAATTCACGCTTTGGCACGTCTACGTGTTGCGCACCGATGAGTCTCAAAGGATCAATTGCACTGAGTGCGGAGGTGGCTCGAGATGCACATTTGTGCGGACCCCAAAACGTACTTTGAGCAATCATTGAAATGCTTGGAAGACTGATGGAAATTCACTCCGAACCCCTTAGGACGGTGAAGAGTTCGTCGATGTTTCGGGGAAATTTTCTAATTGAAACGATTCGGCTCCACGGAGCACGGAAGTGCTGAGATGCATGCGCATTCGAAATTGCTTTCAGTGCAAACCCATCTTACCCTTATGTGTTCGGTTTAAGGGAATTAAGCGAATGACAGGGAATCCGTTGAGAGGTGGTGGAAGGTATTCCCAGTGTTGGTCCTAAATCATCATCAGCAACAGCTGCGGGCGGTGTCAAACATTTCGAGCGGGAGACACAAGGTTGGATGGTAATTAAAAATGCCTGTATTTCAAAAGTGTCTTGTGAGGGGATTTACATCTGCGTTGTATCTGCTCAGCCACTGAGGACTTCCCACACGGCATTGTACGTACTGTGAGGCTAATGAGTGATGTTATGCGGGTTGAAGTGAGCGCTTGAAAGATTTACTTTACCGCCGATATTCGCTTTCTACGATTTTATTTAATTATGCCGGGATTAGTTGAAATTAAATAGAATGGGATCCTAGGTGGCCTGGCACAAATAAGGCGCGTACAGTACTTCTTTATTTGTCTACCACTGCTGGTTATTAATTGAGTCTCGCTGGGGAAGGTTCCTTGTGAAAGGAAAATCTGCTGGAAAAATGTAGCAGGATACTTTAAGCAGCTCTTATTTTCATTTTTTTTCATTTCATTTGTTGATTTTAGATTTATCTCTGTACACGACTTAAGGTATAACATTGTATAAGACTTACAGTGAAGTGACATAATACATTTTCATATTTTAAGATTAAAATTAAGTAATTCAAGATTAATTTATTCAAGCTAAGTATATTAGAATTTACTTTAATTGCGACCAAATTAGTTAAAAATTTCATTTTGGAGATTATTTCAGTTCATATTTGAGAGGTGAGAAAAACAAGCTGAGCTAAATTGTCTGTATTCGGTCTGAGACCGTACCTGTGGGGGTAGATGATTTCACAGATGTACAGCATGAATGAAGAAATGTCTACGGGATGTTAAACATGTATGCACAGAAGGTTTCAACGTAATATTACGACTCGATCGACAGAAGGCTAGTTTCTCATAAAGGTAGTCAGGCTGTTTCCAATGAATTATTTTAAAGAGTTGTATGCATGATCTGTATTTTAAAAATGCGTCTAATTCACATCTTAGGAGAACGCGACGTTGTGCCGAGACATGATCAAATCTTTGAAGGTTAAAAACATACCGTGCAGTCGCGTTGATTGCTTTTACCAATTTTTGCATTGAGCAGTTATCACAGTCGGCGAACAACTCACACCCATACATTAATAAAGGCACTATGAGTGCTTTGGCAAGTTTTAGTGTGACACTGATAGGTAGTATAAATTTGCTAATTGACAAACCTCTAAGGGACGCATACACCTTCGACACTGTACTGTCTATATGGTCAGTCCAAGTTAGTTCACTATTACACATTATACCAATGTTTTTAACACAGGTTACATATTCGACGATATACGAGTTTAATTCAATGGGGGGGGGGGGGGGGGGGGGGGGGGGGGGGGGGGGGAAAGTTTGAAGGAGGGGGATGATGTTTTGAGAATGGTATGACTTTGGTTTTGTAAGGATTGAGCTTGAGAGCATTTTCTTCAGCCCACCTCGTAATCGAGCACATATCCTCGTTTAATTTAACAATTGAATCTTCAATCATACCAAGAGGAAAACTATGGTAGATTTGAACATCATCTGCATATAAATGAAATTTGCAATAAGACAACACGCTAGGAAGGTCATTAATGAACATTGAGAATAATAACGGGCCGACAATAGAACCTTGGGGTACTCCATTGGAGATGCCACATAAGGACGACAGTTGTGAGTTATATAAAACAGCTTGAGTACGGTTAGTTAGGTACGAGAATATTAATTTATTAGTAGGACCACATATGTTGAAGTGGGTGGACAGTTTGTGACATAATATGGACGGGCTTACACTGTCGAATGCTTTCGAAAAGTCAAGTAAGGCTAATAAGGTTGTTTGATCTTGGTCAATGGCTTTTCGTATGTCATCGGTTACATTTAGCAAGGCTGTAACACAGCTATGTCCTTTACGGAATCCTGATTGCATAGGACTTAAAAGATTGTGCTCCTCAATGTGATCTTTAATGCCTCTACTCAAGATACGTTCGAACACTTTTGACAAAAATGGAAGGATAGCTATTGGACGATATTCAGGTGGATTTGTTTTTTTTTTTTTGGAACCAGGATAATCTTTGCTTCTTTCCATAGAGTTGGATAAGTCGACGTCATGATTACTGTATTGAAAATATGCGTGATATATGACAGTATCATCGGAGTCAAGATTTTGATAAAGTCGGGAAGAATATTATCCATTCCGACAGACTTTGTCTTTATGGATAATATTGCACCACCGACTAAGTACTTATCCACTCTTCCTACTTCATACCCAGTTCTTATTCAGCTCTTACACCACCGCGCACGAAAACATATGATGTGCATTGCTACATGGAGTAGAACATTGCAAAAGAGCCAATTCCAAGCTTTGACTCTGATCAGAGCAGCAGAACTACATGAAGTGTATTTTTTGGTTGACACTGCCTACCATCACATAATGTTGCAGATTATTGATTCATAAAGTATTCGGGGCTATTTACACAAAACAACATATAGGGTAATCGCCGCACATGGCCAATTGGCTCGTACGTGCTCATTTGTCTTTTTTGGTGATCGGTGTGAATAAGTGCGAATGAATTTCGCTTGCTCAGCGCTGAATTTGCTACTTCAAGCCGTGGGTGGTCGTGGGCTTGTCGGCGCAACTCATCGTATGCCGAAGCGAAATAAATTGCACGGTTGGCAAATTCCTGCCCACCAGTGCGGAATATTAATAGAAAATAGAAAAAGAGAAAAAAGTATTGATTAATTTATTTCTTGGATTGAGGGGCATATGTTGTAGAAAAGGCAAGACTATTCTTCAAGCACACATAATTTGATTAGTAAACCGGACTCCAATAACTAACATTGCGTGGCCAGTGGCATTGTGATAGGAGACTGGGCAAAATCAGAGATGGATGCTAGTAGAAAATAAATAGTACTGGGAAGGGTACTAGTTCTAAGAAAACCAGTTCGATTTTGGAACACTTATAATTGCGCCAAAGGAAGGTGCTTCATTAGGAGGATGGTTCTTCGCTACCCCTTAATCCCTTATCGGATACGTGTATAAGCATGACGATGTAGACCCCAGGGAAGGATTCCGCACTCCTTGACAGCGGAGTTAAGACGTTCCACGGACAGGTCCAGGATGAATTAAATCTGAATCTGAATCAGTTTGTGGTTGCTTGGCTATTGCTGTCTCTAAATGCTGGCAAGGGAAGTGTATCTCCAGTCCTCCACTCCAATTCCAACTTGTCGTTGTCCGCACCATTGTTCCGCATGCGAAATAATTGTGAATCCGTGCTTTGCCTGTCAGTCCCTATTGAAAAGAATGGTTCTCAGTTGAAAAGTTTACTCTCTCAATTTATGCCTGAACCTAATTCTGTCGTAAATTCCCTAAGTAGCAAAATAATTGCACAGAGAAAGTAAATGCACAGAATATGTAACAAAGAAAGCAAAAGGCAAAAAATGTCATAAATTCAATGGAGTGCATCGATTTATTATTTGAGTAAATTGGAGTTGCTATATCTTACATCATAATGACGTGCCTAAATCGGTAATTTTTCGTTAATAAACTACACGAGACATGTACTGTTCGTGCACGTAATTCAATGATACAAAAACGCTAAGCTGTTCTTGTCTCGAAATCTTTATTTTTTGCTGAACTTGTGCATGTTTACGGATAAGTTAGAATATAAAAAGAAGAAAATCAAGATCCTTTGGAAGGTATACATATGTATGCCCCGGTGCCTTTCCATCTAGATCTCTGTTGGACCCAAACTCGCTCAGACATGTACCAAATATTTCGAAACGTCTGCCCTGATATTTGTTCTGTGTTATCAGAGTCACCTCTCAATTTTCTAAATAACTTGAGAATAAAATTAAAAAAAACATTTCAAAAAGAAAATAAGATTCAACCGCATTAAGAGATTAAATTGGATCAAATTAGTAGGAAGAAGACCTCCTTTGCGACGGCCCATCCAGGAAAAAAACGCGGAAAAAGAAGCCTCACTCCGACAGCTGTCACAGTCATCAGTACTGGTTTTAGTACTCATTAATAGCGCATAATGTGTCAAAAGCGTTTGAATGTTGAAATTAGACGGAAACACTTACATAGCGTACAACGTGGCCACAGCTGAAGTATCTGGCAGACGAGAACGCATTGAAGTCCCCCTGTATTAAGAGTGCGCCTACATATATGCATGAAGGCTTGACGTTAATGTCAATATTTTTGAAACTGATTTGAGAGAGCTGGGTCACACTACATGAAAATCACAGGCAATAAAGCCGAATAAATAAGAATTACAAGATAAATGACAGAAATCGAAATTGCTACGGGCAGCTTATGCTAGAGTGCCCTCAAAGTTTACATTTTATTGGGCTGCCAACGAAATTGTCTCTCAGTGCTCGTTTAATCTCGACTTTTACAATAGATCCCGTCTTTGAAATCATTTGCAAAGGATTCCTTCATCGCAGCTTTTCCTTTCCTTATTTGAAAAAAAAGCTAACAAAATTTAAAGGGAATGCACCAAATTCACAAAGCCCAACTAATGAATCGGCAACTTGTACACTCTTGAGCCGATTAGCCAAGGACAGAATGCAAAATTCTGCCAGATTTTTGTCGAAGTTCAACTGAAATGAACTTCTGATTTGATTGTAAAATCGGACGAGTTCAGTAAAAAAATTTAACTGTTCAAAATTCAGCTGAAAGTAAGTTAAAACCTTCAATGTGGAACTGGGCATTAGACCATTGTTGGTTTTTGGTGATACCCACTGCTGTTAATTTGATCCCAACGACAAATGGTGATTGGACCAGATTTGAAAACCACATAAAGCCACACTAACTTTGCTTTCACTTTGATTCGAATCGGAACCCCATAACCAAAGGCAGGCACTCAACCTACTGCGCCGTATATATATGTATGTGGGGTGGCTAGATAGTAGCGGTGGTACACATGATAACCTAATTAGCACTGAGTGCTGTTTTAATACCACCGCTCTATACAGTTGAGGTCTTCCTAAAACCATTCTGATGATTTTAAAAAGGATATTGGTTCGCTAATATTTTTCGTTGAAATCTCATCCAGTGAGTTGAAGAGGGATCTACCAAGCGGTCTGGCTCTAGCGAGTGCCCCACATTTACAAAGAAAATGCAGTAGGGTGAGAAGGATCTCATCAGTGTTATTGCAGCTGCGACAGTGTGAGTTATGTCGGATACTTAGTTTTTCGGCATTAATTCCTATGGGCCGGTGTCCTGTACAGATCGCCACCAATTTTGCCCGATTAATGTACTTTCGACAGTACACGATTTACACCATAAAGCGTGTAACAAATGGGCGAATGACGTATTAAAAAAAATAAGCAGCCAACAAATAAACCGGTTCCACAGAGATTGCCAAATGTAAGAAAAGCTTATCATCGCAGCAGGCGCAAACGCTGAAAGAGCTGGCAAAGTATAGCTCTATATTTGCGTCAAATTCGGGAAATGAGGGCAGAATAACCATCGAATCATCGTCTTGTCGGTAAAGCATCAGTGGTGAAGTCTGTAGATGCACTATAGTTGCTTGCACCACGTTTGGGAAAGTGAGGATGGCAAAGGAACACGAAACTTGATTGTGGTTTTCATCAGAAAAACACACGTGTTTGAGTCGTTCGCAATTTCCTATGATTGTGTCAATCGAATTGAACTTTACTTGACGGTTGTTGTCATCACTGCCAAATGATTTCTACCCAAGAATCTTGAGTCTTGACAATCTAGAGGTTAAACAAATTTGCCTGGATTGACGCAAAATGTTACCTTTACACGATCAACGAATGCGTTGATGTTGATGTTGATGTTGATGTTGAATTGCCAAACCCTTTGATAATAGTATTTGTACATATAATCAAACCGGAATGATGCATTTCTGTTTTGACAGAAAGGTGTAAGAGGATTTTGCATTGCTTGTAGTAGATTGTGCAGAGGCCGTAATCTCGTAAGATCGATGCAGATCTTTTCTCTGCTAACATTGATTTCTGTGTCAATGCTTGATGTTTAATCAATCAATGGTTAATCATCACCATCACGGGAGCAAGATCTTGATTTATTTCGATTTGACAAAACTGACTGGCGGCGAGAAACTCTATTACTATGAGCTCATTTCTCGCCGCCACGTCGATTGTATTTGGCAGCTTGACGTTTTTTTTTGACAATCAATGAGAGTATTCGATAACTTCTACATTCTGGTGGAGTAGCTATAAGGTGTTCCATTCGAATTAGCGACTACTCTTTGAGAATGCTATAGCCTATGATGTAAGACTTACCGATGGCTGTAATCACGACATATCACTCTACATGTAACATCTGCCGCTATGTATGTAATTTTGTCATACGTACACCGAGTGTGAATGAAGACGAAAGAGTGTGTCGTATCTAGTATACAATATTTCGTTATTTTCGTAGTCTTTTGTGAATTTAATATAACCTTCTAAAACTTGACTGGAACTGAACAAAGACTTACTCAAACCTCCTAATTTTTGGTAAAAACAAAACTGTGGCACAGCTCGGTTTCTTGTTACTTTATTTACTTACAACTTCTTTTACTTACTTACTTATTTACTTGTTGGGCGGGCGACGCATAAAGAGTCCGATCCTAAGTAATTGCTGCTTTCCATCGCTGACTGTCCTGGGCACGCTACTTCCAGTCATCAAGACCAAGCTGTCTTACATCTGCGATCTCTTTACCGGAGGTTCGGTCTTCTCCTTCTCGAACCAGGAGGCTCGGATTCGAAAACCGTCTTAGCTGGATGTTTGGTGTCCATGTACTCAACGTAACCGAGACAGTGTGGTCGACGGACTTTTGACTTTCGGACTGCTTTCACCTGGTACAGCTCTTAGAGCTCACGGTTGTGCCTTCTCCTCCATTCACCTTCCTCGCAGACGGGAATCTATATTCTCCTATATTCTGCCAAATATTGTGACATATTGTCGAAGCCGACCGGCTCCATTTGAAAATAACAGAGGCAAAAGGATCGTGACAACAAATCAATCACGTTCTGAAGGCCTTCACATTATAATCCAATTTGTTCCAAAAAGGCAAGATAGTCTGCGCAATTAACAAAAAGTATGATTAACGGATCTACACAAGGATTGCTGGATTATGTCAAAAACCAATTCGATGTCAATGGAATCCGAACTTCATTCTTAGATATTTCAAAAATAGAGCCAGGAACATTAAAAGACATCAATTTGATCCCCCTTCTCATGCTCTTTTAAAGTGAAAATCAATCAAACGTCACCTCTCACGCAACCAGGCTAACCCAATTCAGGCGTTCCTATTCAAAGGCAATCGGCTTTGCATTCACACTGAACAATCCCATGCAGAACAAAAACAAAAAATTCAATCGCAATGCGCATAAGAGACGCCATAATCCGATTTGAAGGTATTTATTAATTTTCCTTTTCAAAATACCTTTCAATTCGAATTGAAAGCCCCTAGACTGCATTTCGTCGAGCTGCCCGTCGCAGGGGAGGCGTACCAAATCCTGTGTTTCAATAAATTATTTTAACTCAAAATTCAATACGCCTCCGTGCATCTCCCACATGAATGCATGTGTGTACTCATTCTGATGCAGATGCAGCCCGCGCTCGAGTACGCTCACGTACGGACGTATTGAAGACGCGTTCACGTGGTGCAAGGCACTTTGCGTCCTCTTGTTGGCTGTGCCTGAACTCAGACACTCTGTCGAATAGAACACATTCCCCATTAGTTTGTGCAAATTGCATTTACATATGCAAACGAGAAAGATATCGCGCAGTTGACGTATTTTATTTCTGTGCACATCTTCTTAACGCAATCTGCGACGCTGAAAAAGCGACTAACAACTTGTGCGCGACCAAATAAACCGAAGGCTGTGTTGGGCGAACCTATACACCAGAACGGGCTCACCTTCACAGCGATGGGAAATAATAACAAAATGTATTACAAAAGGCGCGCTTCTTCGTTCGATTCTGAATGACAGACAGTCCGACGGACAGACACACACAGCGTGCCGCTCAAATGGCTTCACATACTGCGCAGAGAGACGAAGACAACATGGACCGCAACGAAGACGACGACGACGACGACGACTGACTGCTCCCTTCGATCGGTGCGACCGATTTATTTGTTCAATGAAATTTTTCAGGGTCTTCTTCTGTAGGTGCGGTGAAATGTGGCAAGATGCGGCAATCGCTGCTCTTCATGCTACTGAATGAAGATCGCACACACCACGATCGCGCCGCGATGAGAGTACGAGTAGCAGCCGAGCGGAGCACGGCGAACGAAGTAAAGCAGACGAGTGATATGAATGATGACCGATCGAGGGAAACGAGTTTCTTATGACAGAGCGAACATAATGAACTCATAATTGTGTTTGTTGTTGTTGGCGCTGTTGTTGCCGGTTAATAATTTCAAAGATCACCATGACGGCGTTATGCATGAGCATACGTGGATCCAACACACACCCAGCGGGGGGTGTACACTGTACAGGTCGCGAGGCGAGTGAGAAGTGAGAAGAAGCGCTTGTTGCCGCGTTGGTGATCACACAGAAAAAAAAAAATGTTGCCCCTGACGACGGCAGCAATCGATGTCGATTTGTTGTCTGTGCGGCCAAGTGGGGAGCATTTTCGGGCGTGGGCCCTGTGGCGCAATGGATAACGCGTCTGACTACGGATCAGAAGATTCCAGGTTCGACTCCTGGCAGGGTCGATGCTTTTTTTTCTGTTTTTGTTTTGTTTCTACATATATTGATTGAGTTAATTGCGTTTTTTCACTCCCTGTCAATTGTGGTAATTCATTGCGACCAGGCCGAGAATTCAGTGGATATTTATGCAAATTTGAACTGGATTCGTGTACATGGGCGGCTGTAATTAAAGCTTGCCTTGCTATGGCTTCCACGAAAGTCGCGCCGACCTTGTGGATTCAATTAGAACAGAATTGGATACACAGGCATACACGCGGTTGGACGGTTGGTGTCGGCCATGAGGCAATGCCCAATTTAATGGAGCGGGGCGAATGTTTTCGTATTAAGCCCTTAATCTAGGCTTTTCACACTTGCGACAGTTTTACGATGTACTCGTAATAATCGAGGTTGTTATTTATTGGTGAGCGGTTTTAATGTATTTGTCGTGATAAGGGTTCGTAGAGTACGTTGTGATGAAATCAATCAAGATATCAATTACGCAAAGTGTGGACAAAAGGCGGGGCCATAAAAAAACGGGTGAATATTGCAAATGTGGTGCAATTTGTTGAGTGGGTCCACAGATATTTCAGGTCAAGAAAGGTGATGGATAATGATAGGGATTGCAATGCAACTGACTGATAGTTTGGTTAACGCTGATTGAAATTTCGAGGCCCAATGTGAACAAATGAAAACGATCCATAGAGCTATTTGTCGGATTGGTACAGCAGCGTATGCTGATGATCATGTCATTTGAACTTCAAGAAGTGAAAACCTCTTTCCCACGTTCACATGCACACTTAAGGCAAGTATTCAAATTGGTTGTGCAATTGTGAAGGCATGATGGTGGAGAACTCTCACTGCTCAGTGGATAATGCAGAGCAATGGAACCTCTTTGCCAAATTTTGGTGCAAAAAAGCACATGTATGTATATCAAGAGGTCATGTTGTCACGGGACCATGCAAGAGAAATTTGGAGCAGTTACCAAAGAACCCTCAACGATACTTTCTCGGCTATATCGTGAACATGGACTCCAATGCTTCGGCTAAGGGAGTCTCGAAATTCTAGTTTAGGAACCAAGAGAACCATGCGGATCTCCTTTATAAAGTGGTACTCATTACGGCCACAAACTAACTTACTTTTTATGGAGAACCCTAAGCCACCAAGCATGAATGATAGCTACATGAAACTTAAGCTCTTTATGAGCAGCTGGCCCGAGAAGAAATTAAGTGAGATGAAAACAAGGAACCCAAACGAAGGCGTATATACTAATTTATACTATAACGAACTATCTGTATATATATCGAGATCGTGCTGACTGGAGAGGCATGTTGGTTGAGGCCCAGGTCCACCCCGGACTGTAGCGCCAATCAAAGACGAACAACTTAATGTATAGATGGTTCTAGTTGGATACAGCCTAAAATCCTGGCAACAAGTTGTATCGTTGTTTTATAACTCATCGCGAGAGCTCAGACCAAACCATAAGCCAAGACATCATGTGAGGTGAGTGGCAAAAATTGAAAATAAAGGCGAATCGCAATATAGCGGCAGGTCGGAGATCTACCAGTTATGTAAATATACTTATGTATACTAACAGAAAATGTGTATTGAAACTAGTATATATGAGCTGTTTATTTTGAAAGTGGCATAAGTCACTTTTTTTTAAGTCGAGATATTTAAGGGTTTGCGTTTTAACACGTTTAAAAATATGTGACTTATGCCACTTTCAAAATAAACGGCTCGTATATAGTATAGTAAAACTACTTACAGTAACAAGATTGATGACATCTTTTCGGAAAAATGTTAGATGGACTTTTATTTGAAATTACACTACCGGTTAAAATGACTGGTCTGGTAAATCTAATGGTATTGGGCATTCGCGTTTTATCGAGCTTACGAGAATGTAAAGAGTGATTTTTTAGCTATTACCTTTTTGGCAACACTGGTTAAAGCAGCTGAGTCACGTTTCCTGTTTTGTTTCACTGTCAAACATCTTCAGTTTGGTCGATAATTTAACCATGAATCGTCTTACAACGAACAACGCTTTCAAATTATTGAATTTTATTATCAAAATGCGTGCTCTGTTAAGAAGTTCATCGCGCGCTTCTTCCATTTTATGGTCAGTTTAATCGACCCACTGAAGCGGCTCATTTTTGGCTCAATGGGTACGTAAATAAGCAGAACTGTCGTTTTAGAGTGAATATCAGCCAGAAGCATTGCAAGGGTTACCAATGCATTCAGAAAAAGTCACAGTTTGGTGCGGTTTATGCGCCGGAGGCATCATTGGACCGTACTTTTTCAAAGATGATGCGAATCGTAACGTAACTGGGAATGGTGAGCGCTACCGTGAACTTTTTTTTGCCCAAAATGCAAGAGCTTGACTTGCATGACACGTGGTTTCAACAAGACGGTGCCACATGCCACACAGCACGCGGGACCGGTCAATTGGCCGCCTCGATCGTGCGATTTAACGCCTTTAGACTATTTTTTGTGGCTCATGTCTATAGAGACAAGCCCGCTTCAATTGACGCATTCGAAGACAACATTATTCGTGAGATACCGGCCGAAATGTTGGAAAGAGTATGGCAAAATTGGAAAGCGGCAACTGGCATTAGCTAGATTACCACTTCCATCAAATCAGATGACAAAAAATCCATAGTCAAAGTTAATCAATTTAATGTTACTTCCAAACGACATTAAAGAGATTAACTATCTGTAGATGGACGAAGCTGGATAACTGCACGATGCACGTCAAAAAACAAATAAACTGCACTTAATCAGAAAGTAACCAAATCACTAGTAGTGCCTCGTGGGCTAACAACCAAAAAGGATGGGAGCCGTCAGCAACAGCCTTTGCAAGAGTAGAGTACATGTACAAGCGGGCCCAAACATTGTAACAATGTGCCTGAAAATAAAGTAGGATGCGTGGTTCAGGTCCTTATCGCTGACTAAGAAGACGAAGGGTACTTAAAATCGATCATTCTTCACATCGAACTTAAAAGAGTATCTTATTAGTTGATCACACAGAGATACAATATCGTCACCGAAGAGGCAACGAACTGTACCACATTGGCCCGAAAATGACGGGGCCTTTTTCGTATATGTACTGTTGATAATATTGACGCATCGACTTAACAACTTTCCTAATTTAAGCATAAATTGCAGTGATCATTGAACTGATCGTGATCACGAAATGAAACAATCTAATGTTTGAATAATTCTAAACAAATTGGAAACAGGCGATGGATGAAGATTGCATGTGTTTGCATTGATGCGATTAGTGAGATGGTCGATTGCGCAGGTAACAATATTGACCATGCATTACAGTAAAGTAACGCGATCATTCAACGCCTCTGTATTTCCTTTCATGTTTACACTGTAACCCAGGGATATAGGCCTTGTCAGACCATAGATCTTTGTTGCCTTGAGTCTTCTTTCTGCTATGTTTATGACTTACACATTCATCTAATCAAATGCACATGCCAAATCAACCAGCTGTCCCGTCAACCGAAGACAACGCGCAACTAATCGGTGATAGATGCCAGCGGAAGTTGTACATTTTTCGCACGCGAATTAAAACCCATGTTTCCGTCACTGGCAGGAGAAATGAGAAACTTCTTGCTCCTCCTCTTTGGAAAGTCGGTCATCGAATGCCTCCAGGTAGAAAGGCAACATCACGGACATCTCGATCGTCGATCCAAGCTCGTTTCAGCGTGTTGTCGGAGATGATTCAAATATCGAAATCTCTCTTGTGCATTAAGTCAACTGCTTATGGTATATGCGATGAAGGGGACATGTCTCGCTATTCGCCGATGTGAAAGTAGTGCAGAAGCAAGTGAGGTTCCATGTTTTTGCATCACCTTAGTCGGATAGGGCGCGTTCTGCTTCCAAAACATGACACTGGCTGTCACTTAGAGCGTCTAATTGGCTGACACGAGCGCACATGATGTGTTCAGCCAAACCCCTCATTTTAGTAGAATTTGGGACACGAACGACGTGCACACAGCTCATCAAAGCTTAATTGAACTTATAATTGGCGGTTGGTCGCATGCCACCTTATTGCTTATTAATCTGCGCCTAGTTTAGGCGAAGTGGGCAGGGCCGCGTGGGCGCTTCGAGCTTAGGGGGAGACGCACTTTGGCTTTGACGCAAACGATGCGTGCCAACCTCCCAATGGCTTTGTTACAAAACACCCACACTCGCCCCCAATTCCTGTGGGTGTCACTTGTGTTTTCACACGCAACATTCGGAGTGTGTTTCGTAAAAAAAAAAAACGAAAATTTTCCAATAAGCCTAAGCCGGCTTCCGCTTTCGGAATGGGAATGTACAAATATTTGACGAAACATCTCCTGAGTGTGTTCACAAGTGCACACGTGAAGGGAAAAAGGGCGGAGTACAGCGTTCGTAACATATGTACAAGTGTTGGCATATCGTACGCGCTCGTTCGGCATTATCTGTGATATTTATTTTGCCCATATGCGAGTGCAGATACAGACGTAGCCACACGTTTATGGAATAACGTACTGTTTGCAGTTGGACTGTGTGATGCGCTGTATTGAAGTTTGAAATGGAAAACTGAACAGAAGAAACGCGAAGAAGTCCGCCACGCCGTCGAGTGAAATTACTGCCGGAGATGCATATTTTATGCGACGGGATAATGGCTTTGTGCTGTAGCCGTGTTCCGTGCGGTGGTTACCGCTGTATGTGTGGCATGGCCCACTTGAAGGATGCGCAGCAGCAGCGCCCCGGGCCGAAGAACCACCACCACAGTGGCCTTATTTGGATTCAAGTTTATCGCTCTCCACCTCGGGGGTAATAAATAAAGATTATTGAAGTAAATAATTTATGGGCACTATTAAAGATCGAAGTCGAGCTCGTTATTACTCCTTTTCTTGTTTTCATTTTGGCGTCAGTCCATTGTGGACTGTTTGCTCTTGGTGTCAGGCGGTGAATCAATGGCGACGTCCACGTCGATATTAATGAATATTTTAATTAATATCGATTTTAGTTCGAGGTTAGAGTGTTATATTTCACGATAATCGCCTTATGGCGTGATTGCGTGTGGGATGGATATGTTTGACGTAATGCTGCGGAGCATACGGAGTTGGAATCGATATGTTATTGATTCGTCGACTGGCATTTAAGGCAAGTAGTCCAAATGTGTGTACTTTCATGCTGGCTTTGATAATGACTGACCTAAGGAACTGGGTCAGTCGCGCTTGATAATAGATAATCGAAAATCAATGCTGACGGCTCGTGGAGTAGACAAGTGCTGCGCCCAAATAGAACCACACACGTTTCGCTTGTTATCTCGCATCAGTCGTTTGGCGTGCAGAGATAAACGTGTTCAGGTATTTCTGGCAGTATGCTAATTTGGGGCAGACCATGATTCAGAGTTGCTATCGATAAGCAATTAAGTAACACAAGGTTGGTTGTTCTTTAGTACATAAAATCGCATGGTTCCCACCGTCAACCTTGTCAACCTGTTGTGTTGAATTTTAGTCCGCTTGGGGCGCACATAGTCTTCCGATCTCAGGAAGTCTAATATAGGTCGGGGTTCATCACAAGAGAGGATCAATAAGCGCTCGTTTTTGAAAGAAGTGAGGCTATTTAGGCTACTTGGCAAGCTAAACATCACTAAACTTTTCGTTAAATTGGTCCTTTGGTTGCACTTTTGAGTAAGTGTGATTCATGTCCAAATATTCATATAACGTGTCACCTCACGCACTTAAATTTTCCGACCGTCCAGTATAATTTCAGGGATTTGATCGAAGACTTTTGGCATGACGACCTCTATGGGCTACCTGAACGTTCGACGTCACTTGACTTATTAGACCAGAACGGAAACAGTAGACATTGGCGTTGGTGGCGCAAGTCGCCGTAATGCATCCCAAGCATTCTCTTCGTTCTGGTGATTCTATTTTCACGCAAAAAATGCTTCATCATGACTCGGATTTTTTTTGCTCGTGAACATTTTCTAAGTTTTCTGCATTCAAATTAAGCAACTTACTCAAAACCTGTCACTAGTCATTAATAAATGGCAATTGACTGTGAAAGTTTGTCCGACCAACAAGAAACGAGACCACTCAACTGTGTCAACTATCGAAGGACAGGTCTCCTAACATCGCCTATAAGATCTTTTCTGCCGTTTTGTCTGAGCGCCTGAAACCTTGCGTCAATAACCCGATAGGTCCTTCCGCATTATTGCGGTTTCAACCGATGCTGTTACACGCATAATAATATAATATGGGTGGCGCTAAAGCCCGCAACTACTCGTGTTGTGCGTGCTTGTGTTCTCTCACAAGTGGAAGATACCTACTGTTTTATGCCGACTCCGAACGGTCAACTTTGGAGCAGATCATGATTTTCCAGTTTGGGAAGTCCGCTATCGATCAAGTCTTCACATTACAGCAGATCCTCGAAAAAACCCAAGAGAAGCATATTGACATACACCACCTATTCGTAGACTTCAAGACTGCTTTTGTCAGCGTGTACAAAGACGAGCTATACACCACTCTGTCTAGTTTTGACATTCCTGCCAAGCTCGTCAGGTTGTGCAGGATGACGATGGAGATCTCTTGCTGCTCGATCAAGTTCAGTAAGGAACTCACCAAGGTCTTTTATGTTAAAAAGGTTTTAAGCAAGGTAACGCATTCTCAAGTGATTTTTTGAACATCGTACTTGAGAAGGTCAGTTACGGCTTTTCTGATGGCATCTTGACAGTATTGCCATTGTTCTTTTACACTTGATGTTGGCGGGATAGGACTTTCGGAGAGATAAAGGGAGACACGATCTGAAAATGCCCTGATGATCTCCTGCGATTGAAGATGTGCGTCATGGTGCTAGGTTTCACCTCGTCGTACACAACACACTCACCAACACAAGATCATGATCTTCCAAAAGTCTGTACAACTGCTTGCATACGTGGAAACAATTGACGAGATTGGTCGGTTTGGTCGAACACATCGAGCCGTCAATGAAGCATTGGTTGGTATTCAAATGGAGGCTGCAAAAATGGGGCTAGCGGTGAATGAGGGTAAAACGAAGTATATGCTGTCACCGTAAAAGAACACACAACATCGGCAATTCAGTCAGAACGTCACCATAAGCTGCTAGAGCTTTGAATTGCTTAAAGTTTTCATCTGCTTAACTCGGCTCCCAAGTTAATAGTAACAACATCAGTACCGAGATTAAATGCAGAATAACTCTTGCCAACCGCTGTTTCTTTGGGGTCAAGAGGAGGTAGTGAGTAGTAGAGCCCTCTCTCGAAGGACCAAGCTAACATTATATAAGACCTTGATCATTTCTGTCTTGTTCCATGGTTCCTGGAATATCTCAAGAGCGGATGAAGAAGCCCTTGGTCTTATCAAGAGAAATCTTTGGCCCTGTTTACGTGAGTGACTTCGGGAGAAGAAGATTCAACCAGGAATTTTTGAGGCTGTGCAGCGACATGCGTCCAGGCGTCTATGGATTCAACGCCTAAAATGGGTAGACCTCGTAGAGCGCGTGGGCAATATATACCCCGAACAGGTGGGAGAACGCAATAGAGGACGACCACGAGGCTGATGGCGCAAAGAAGTGGAAAAATACCTCAACCAACTTGGCGTGCGAAATTAGAGCCAGCTGGCCAAGGATCGTGTCTGGAGCTGAAGAGGCTGGTTGTTGGTTGAGGCTCAGTTTCACCACGGACTGTAGCGCTTTAAGAAAAAAAAGAAGTTGACTGAAAGAGTGTTGCATTTATAGTTAAAGCCTGCGAAAGTCTTAACGTCACTGAACAATCAAACAACCGTCGTAACAAGGCATCTGTTTAGCTATAGTTTTTTATCACCTTACTACTGGTGGAGGGATAGCAATAGAACAAAGTAAACAGAAATAAAACAATGTGATACGCTTGTGAGCTCCTAATTCGCACTCCTCATATTTATAATGTATTGTCTCCGTCCTTTATACAAATTATTCCGCAACTAATTGCTGACAGCGCCTGATGGTCATTGACTGGCGTGGAGTCGAATTGCAACTAAACAAAATCAATTGACGCGACAGCGAGAAATTGCAGAGTAGATAAAAAACGGAAATATGTACAATTCGTACAGCATCTCATCAGCGTTCATCCTCTTCCGCGTGTTCTTTGAATGACACCATCTTTACATGATGATCGTCTTTCTTATCCAAATTCACCACCTCTTGACTTTTCGCAATTATTTGTGATTGTGAATCAACCCTTATTGAATTTGCGTAAGTTTATACCCGCTTCAGTGCAGAGTCTGCTCAGTCTTCCAGCGGGTGTGTTGCGTCATAAGTTTCTCCTCTTCATGGAATTGCCCTTCAATCAGTTTAAAATTAACTTTTGAAATGCGATCAAGGGTCATGAGCAGTCATACATTTTTTCTCATTTTCCAATTCATACAAAGAACCCAACCCCATTGCTTCCGAGGGCATGGGTACATGGAAAGGAGGAGATAACAAATGTACGCCTTGACTTCAGTGCGAGATTGTCAATTATGATTAGTAAATACATTAAGGCAGAGATCTAAACCTAGAGGTTATTTTTTTGGAACGTTCGTGGGGGGATTTGGTATCTGGTGTCCATACCACAGTGCCAATGGGTTAAGATAGAGAAACGAACACTCTGAGATAGGGAAGTCGAAAAGGGATCATTAAATCTATTTTTGGATCCATGGAATTGAATTTCAAACGACGGAAATGAACTTCCTCCCCGTTTGACGTCAACGTTCGTAAAGGAATCATTTTTTTGGTGATTTGTTGAAGGTCATCTCTTCTCAATTTCGGTGGTTCAAGTACATGTGAGGGAGTTTCATCATGTTGAAGGCAGCCGAGTCTCAAATTTAATAAAAAGTAGCTGGATGAAGTACATGTATAGAGCACAAATAAAGTAAGAAGCACTTGCGTGGTTTTTTCAGACGCTAACATCCTATATGGTCCCTTTACATTGCCCTTTTGCAACTTTATGACATCTCTGATGAAATTGCTGTATGGAGAGTTTTGATTGCGACTGTTGATAGTTTTGAAGAATGAGAATGAATATTTGGGCTATATGAATAGAGTGGTGGCCCGTGGCGTTGTGAGTACGTGCGTCGACCCCAATGCACTTGCACACTCATCTTCGTCATCATTTTCTGACCCGTATGGTCCACTCAAGGTATCGCCGGGTAAGGCACGAGATCTCCAGGTCACTCGATCATTCGTCGATCGGCCATCGAAGCCTGACTTATGGCCAGGCGCAATCAAGCATTTTTGTTTTACTTGTTCCACCCACCTAGTCCTAGGTCTGACAACCGGACGGCGTCCCCGTCCTGATAAATTCGCATTTAAATCACGCCACGCCCCCATGATGATGGGGGACATTCGTGCTACGTGTCCAAATTGTCGAAGCAAATCTCTTTCCGTTGGGGGAAGTCGCTGCTCGACATTGAGTTTCCCGCGTACTGCTGTGTTTTTCACCGTATTCCGGCGAGTAACTCCCACAACAGCACGAAGACTTCATCTCAGCAGCTTGTATTTGCGATCTTATTCTCATGACTCATGTGAGTGTTGTAACAAGTGCTGAGTTGAAAACCGCCAACTTGACACTTGACGCTATCGTTTGCAGCACACAAACTGTTTACGCAATAGTATCCTAATTCCCCTCAAAATGAAAATGTTTTTAGGATGAATTCGAGTATCATTTCGTGCGAAACCATTTTGAAAATAATAATAATTCGGTGAAAATTGAATTCGATATGAATCCAAAAAAAGTTTATAATAATAACTATGTATGCTAATTCTATAAATAATGCCTTTGTGTATATCGACATCGTGGCCCGTGGCGTTGTGGGTATGTGCGTCGACCCCAACCTCGATGTCGTAGGTTCGATTCCAGCTCAGAGCGAAAAAAATAATTTTCACGACCCCACCTCTTTCGAGTCACTGACAATGCTCAAAGAGTATTTCCTGTCTAGAAAAAGCTTCTCAAACAAAGCCGTTCGGATCCGGCATAAAACTGTAAATCCATTCCACTCGTGTGAGAACAAAAGCACGCACAACACGAGTGGTTGCTGAGAAGCTAGGCCCTGGCCCTCTACGGGCTGTAGCGCTGTTATTATATACATATAATTATTATTATTATTATATCGACTTCGGGAATAAAGTTTCCCCGGTTCTATCGAATGACGATTCTAGTTGCTTGGAAGAGAAGTGCTCATAAAGATAAATGTTCATAAAGAACATGCGTTAATTGAGTCAATTATGTGCTATTCTCCATTCGTAAGCGTAGATTTCAATTTTATGTTCTGCGAGAAAACTTAATTAAGTACAGGGTGCTATCATTTAATTAAAATGCTATAGAGTTATGTTTCGTAAGATTTATTTGAATTGATGTCATATGCTAATCATGTCTTTTATTTTCTTCTTCTCTTTTCAGGTAAGTTGATTTATTTCGATTACCATCTCTACGGCAAGTAAATATATTTAATGAAGCTATCGATTCGAATATTGACCAAATAAGAAATTGTGATACAGCCTGAATAGCTCAGGCTTGATGTAGGAAAACAAGGTGTACTGTGCAGACTGTAAGATATTTTTATTTAACAGTTTGTTTTTTACTGACAGCATGACGAACAGTCTAAACTCAAGTCAATGACTACGAAAGCTAGCATTTCTTTGGAAATCGAATATATATTCCAAAGAAAATAAGGATTAACTACTTTCTTCAGGAGGGTTGGGTACTACTTGCCATATGAGATATACAGAACTGATGGAATAATTAGCATTAGCAAAGTTAATTCGCGATGAAAATTTTTTTTCGCATTAGCAGTATGAAAATTAGTTGTGAAACGCTAAGGTAGTTTTCCGCAATACGCAGTAACACACAACGAAAGAGGCGACCGAGAACTCAACTATGTATAGAGTCAAACAGAGCTATGATTTTTGTGTTCCGAAAATCGAATGTTGCGTAAATCTAGTTTGGACTGTGAGTACACAGCATTGGTGTGTAGCTGGAATATTTTATTATAAGAAGGAGAAACGCACCCCTAATTTGGAGAGAATACATACCTTCTCAAAACTGCAACCCTTCAAGCTCTGCTTTTTAGACCATTGTACCGGGTGCCAAGTGCTATCAAGGGAAGTATTTAACATGCACTTCTGCATAGATTCTCCCAAATTTCGTTCTGTATGCCAGCGAGTGCAGGCTTGTAGGAAAGTGTACGTCATTGGGAAGTTGTTGAGCTAAGAAGATTTTTGGAATCCAGCTACCCAACAAGTGTGTAAGTTCCACTGTTTTGGCTTTATGGAATGATCAGAAGCACAGTGTAGAACTTCCCAATACTGCCTAGATAGGTAGCGTCTTCATCGTCTGCTGGCGCTGGGTTTGAACAACAAGCCTCTCCAGCTAGCCAAGTTGCTGGGATAGAAGATAGAAATCTTCTTTTTCTTTAGCTGCTCATTCGATTGTCCACGTTTCCGCAGAATAGAAGATAATAAGCATGATTAAACTCTGTAATCAACCTTGTTCTTGAAGACTGTCTATAATAGCGTGGTGGTCAAATGGTTTAGATCTAAAAAGAAGCATCCTGCATGAAGTAAAACGACTCAAAAGAAACAACGTGGGTGAAAAGTGGTCTGTTTTCGAGACATTAGCAATTTTTCGAAATAAAACGGATCATGTCACCTACAATTTGTCCCTCTTGTATGATTTCATACCTATTTATTTGCAAACCCCTGTAATGCAAGACAGCTTCAATACCTTCCTGCTTGGTATGTTAAACTGTCACCTTAGCACTCTATGCAGACGAATATTCACGTAATTAGCACGAAACTGAAAAATCTGTTGACATGGTTGGTGTAATTTGTCTGAGTGAAGAATTTTATGATTGATGACGGTCATTTCTTCGTTGTCATTAAGCCCGTCCTTCATCCGTCGTCCATTTAGAGAACATGCAACGTCATTTTTAATGGACTCAATTTGGCACGTGTGCAATAGTCCGGCGCGTTCATATCTGCCTGCCGTTTGATCTATTTGCATTAAATACGGTATCATTCGCGAAAATTGTTTTCATAATATTTTTGAAATAATCGGACTGATAATTGACTTCTTGCGTGTCCCTCGACCTTATTTGCACTCGCTAATGTAATTTCGCAATATTATGAAAGATAATTGTTAAATTTGAAATCACAACACTGTTCTGCCACAATCGCTGATTCAGTAGCTTGGGAGTATTTTTTTGGATCATATTTTTGTACATGGTCATCGATTAGTCATTCAAATCACGATATGGAGGTATTACGAATGTACAGCTCGTTATTGGTAATCATTTGAATTGATAATTGCACATAGGATCAACAGTTTACCGGTGAAATGGTTGAGTGGTTCTGTTGAGTTCTGTAGTTGCATGGGTAGGGCAAGTAACGAGCTAATGTAGTAAAGGGTGATATAGCTATATCTTTTTGGCAACACTGGTTTAAACAGCTGACTCACGTTTCGTGTTTTGTTTCACTGTCAAACATCTTCAGTTTGGTCTTATTATCAAAATGCGTGCTCTGTTAAGAAAGTTCATGGCGCGCTTTTTCCATGCAGTTCCAGTTCAATGACGAAGCTCATTTTTGGCTCAATGGGTACGTAAATAAGCAGAATTGTCGATTTTGGAGTGAATATCAGCCAGAAGCATTGCAAGAGCTACCAATGAATCCAGAAAAAGTCACAGTTTGGTGCGGTTTATGGGCTGGTGGCATCATTGGACCGTGCTTCTTCAAAGGTGATGCGAATAGTAACGTAACTGTGAATGGTGAGCACTACCGTGAGATGATATCCAACTTTTTTTTGCCCAAAATGAATGAGCTTGACTTGCATGACATGTGGTTTCAACAAGACGGTGCCACACGCCGAACAGCACGCGCAACAATGGACCTATTGAGAGGCGAGTTTGGTGAAAATTTTATTTCACGATCGAGACTGGTCAATTGGCCGCCTAGATCATGCGATTTGACGCCTTTAGACTATTTTTTTTGGGGCTATGTTAAAGCTCATGTCTGTACAGATAAGCCCGCTTTAATTGACGTATTGGAAGACAACATTAAAGCATTTATTCGCGAGATACCGGCCGAAATGTTGCAAAGAGTTTGCCAAAATTGGACTAAGCGGATGGACCATTTGAGGCGCAGTCAAGGTCAACATTTGCATGAAATAATCTTCAGACATTAAATTATATGGACTGTGTTTATATGGATTGTATGTGTTTTGAAAGAACGTTCCTATAGCTTTTAAAAAATCACTCTTTACTATTTCATTCTCCGTCTCATAAGTAGAGTGCTCCCATTCCTCCATTTCGCTTTTTGCCTACTTTACACTTGTCGCTGCAGCATGATGCCTGTATGCCTTTCAAATCAACTAAATCAAGCGAACATTAATTATCCACGGGGACAACATCCAGCAATAGCAAAATGCAGATGAAACGGGATCTCTACACTCCGCCTCTCGTTGTTTGACTTGTAAAGCCGTCCATGACACTAAGAATGTTGGTTCGACAATCAAAAGGGGTTAGCTGACGAATTTCATCAAGTGTCAATCGGTATACGAATTCGAACTCCGCTTTCGTCTCTCACTATTGAAATACTTTCTCGCAAGTCAATACAAAATGCAAACACAATTTACGAACCTCAAAGCCGTATAGTCAGTGTCCACATGAAACCGTATAGATTTACAATAATTGAAATCAATTAGTTCCTTGTTAATGGACTTCATGGACACACGACTGTCTGAAGTGGACGACTTCACTTCTCATGACAAACATTGTATCATAAGTTTATGTAAGGCGCAGCACACACGTACATATGGGCATTGCATGAACTCTCCTCTCTGTCTGTGAGGGCACTCGACCATCCCGGCTAGTTACCGACGCGCAGAAGCTTATGTACCATGGAGCACATATTCGTACATATGTACTTCGTATCAGAGTTTGCGTTGTTCTTTCGGTTGGAATATATGTGTTTCTTTTTGTGTTCATTTAGTATCTGCGCCCCTTTGCAGTCTAATGAGAAACGTTCCGAAACACTAATGAGGCCAATTAGAAGATGATATACAATTACACACAGCCGAGGCTAAAATATATCTCATCCACATGTATTTGCATGCACACATCCATGCATTAAGTGAGCACATCTAGAGATATGTAGGTACGTAGAAATCGCTGTTGAATCAGCGCCGAGATTCATGTATCTTACAGAAGACACAAAGGCTCCCCATTGAAGTTAATTAGCAGCAACAAACGAAATTAAACGCACACACGCGAGACCAGGCGCGAATAGATTCTGTGCGTACGAACCTTCGCCTCTGTGCTTGTGATCTGAACTCAAATTGGATCGCCTTTCCCCGTATTGCTCCTTTAATCCGCTTTACCATTTCATCATCATATCCCCGCCACAAAGCAAAAACAAAAAAACTGCATACAGTCAACATTTCAAATTCGCATGCGAAATTTTAATGAAGCGTTTTAGGTTCGTTAGCATATCTAGCATACTCTCGATGCATAATGAATCGATGGGGAGCAGACCCCCGCATTATGCATGCAGATTTGATTGTTTTCCATTTAGTTGAGGGGACGTTTCTGCAGCCAGTTGGGAGTTTTTTTTGCATTGAAATTGTCACGTCTGTCGATTGTAGTTCACATACAGCGCTTTGGGGACTGCATGCTGCATCCACTTGTGTGCAGTCGTGCGTGTGACAAAGGACTGATAGCCCATACAGTCTCTTGTGACTTTGTTGTTCTGATGGAGATATTTCAGAAGCATTTTTGCGAATAAACGAAAACAATGCAAATACATTGTTCGAGTAGGTACTAATTCATCAAGCAGTTTTTTTTCTGCTCTGCTGACACAAAGGTTGTAAACATTGTTGCTCCCCAAAAATGGAAGGAGGACCGTGAACCATTGTGATGATGTCATTGTGAAGAGTATTCCATGGATCTCTGCTAATGACGATTTGTTTTATACATTCGACTTTTTATTCAGCTATTCATTGCAAAGGCATCCCTTGAAAGTAGATTTATTGAAGCTGCAACGTTACCAAAGCTATTTTCGACATCAATTGAATGGACAAGAATAGTGTGACTGCAGAAGACAGTAACACTTAGACCAAAGGAGGGCCACGCGGATTGACTTCTCATCTCCACTAGACCTAGTATCAGCTTGCAATTAAGCGATTGAGCCGACTGATATTATTTAACTCGATGAGAGTATTAAAATAGTAGGCGCCTAGGTGAAAGTGGTGGCCCGTGGCGTTGTGGGTACGTGCGTCGACCCCAAACTCGACGTCTTAGGTTCGATTCCAGCTCTGAGCGACAGAAATAATTTTCACGGCCCCACCTCTTTCGAGTCACTGACAATGCTCAAAGAGTATTTCCTGTCTAGAAGCGGCTTCTCAAACTTGGCCGTTCGGATTCGTGGTAAAACTGTAGGTCCCTTCCACTCGTGAGAGAACAATAGCACGCACAACACGAGTGGTTGCTGAGAAGCTAGGCCCTGGCCCTCTAAGAGTCTAAGAAGATTGAGTGAACGCTTTTGATTGTGAAGTGATGACCATGTGTCCTTTGTTTTAAGGTATGTGGTGCCCTCTAGCACCTTGTGGTTGAGAATGTGTGAATCTTTAGTAGCGATGGTCATGGAATGAGCCACTCCTCCAGTTGTGCTAACGAGTTCGTCGGCTTTGCAATGTTTCGGCACCCTGCCTGCAATTAAGAGACATTTTTGAATTGAACATGACATTTACCAGGGATTTGATTGCGGTCGCACTGTTCGAAAAAAAACGTGATATCTCTTTTAGATGTTACAGTGTTCCAGTCCGGGGTGGACCTGGGCCTCAACCAACAAGCGTCTCCAGCCAGCTCGATCTTTAGCTAGCTGTCTCCAACTTCGCATGCATAGTTGGTTGAGGTCCCTTTCCACTTGCGTGCGCCACCTGAGCAAAACTGGACATTGGTCTGTATAGCTCGTCTCTATAGATACGCGGCCTTAAAATCGATGAAAAGGTGGTGGGTATCGATTTGTTGCTCCTGGGTTGGCTCCAAAATCTGCCGTAGGATGAATATTTGTTCGATGGTGGATTTTCCTGGCCTAAAGCCACACTGGTATGGATCGACCAAGTTGTTGACGAACGGCTTTAGGCGTTCACACAGTACTGCAGATAAGATCTTATAGGCGATGTTAAGGAGACTTATCCCCCGATAGTTGGCGCAGTCAAAGGGGTCTCCTTTCTTGTGGATCGGGCAAACAATGCTGAGGTTCTATTCATCAGGCATGTTTTCCTCAGACCATATTTTGCAGATGAGTTGGTGCATGCTCCTTACCAAATCAGCGCCTGCGGCTTTAAAAAGCTCGGCGGGTAGGCCGTCAGCTCCAGCAGCCTTGTTGGATTTCAGTTTAGATATGGCAATCCTCACTTTATCCGGGTCGGGTGGACGGCTTTGTTGATCTTCATCGTTCCTTTTATTGTAGTTGAATGGTTCGTTCTGCCTGACAGCGGAATTTGGTTCTTCGTCGTTACACAGTCTGCAGAAATGTCCTCAGCATCGACTGTGACTCTTCTACGATGTTCACTTGATCATCCTTACAGGCTTCGATTCGGACTTTATTACCATTACCCTTTGGTAAAACTTCCTTACCTCATTCCTGCAGTAATATCCCTCTATTCTGCCGATCGCCCGCTTCTCATGCTCCTTCTTTTTTCTCCTGAGAAGCCGGTATCCGTCTTTCCTCTTCTGCTAGTAGAGCGCCCGGGCAGCTCTTGTCCTTCTTTGCAGTTCCGCTTTGTATGCTTCTTGCATGGCTGCATTTGCCTGCCGACACTCGTTGTCAAACGAGGGATTTCGTTGTGGTGGCGGATTGAAGCCCAGCACATCAGACGCGGTATCTCTGACGGCTTTTTGGCAATGCTGCCACTGGCCAACTTGATGGTGGCGGCTTAGGATTTCTTAAGAGGTTAAGGGAGACACGATCGGAGAAGGTGTTCCAGGACATCGCCTCTTTTATTGCAATGATTTCTGCCTGAAAGACTCTACAGTTATTAAGGAGACAACAATATTGGGGTCTTTAGAGTAAACATCTACACCCACCCCTTCGTTCGTTGTCTGTGAAGACACGCTGGGGATCAGTCAGTGTCTGGTTGTCAGGCATTCAATCCGGTCTGGAAAAAATGCGGGTGGAGGAGTCAGTGTCGTACGGCAGCTGGTTATATTCGTTAAAAATGGTTGAGTGGCTGATCATGAGTTCCGACCACAGTGGAAGTGTTTTCAGTCTCAAGGTTTATAGGTACTGTCTGCTAAATGTGTACGAAATGTGTCTCAGGGAGCACTTCTCAGAGCTCCGCTGATGCACGTACACCAGTCTCTGCACCGGATTGAGTGCCTTGCAGTTGATATCTTTGCTTAGTGCTATCTACCAAACTGAGACGCGGTGCAGAATTGTTGGTCTGAACATCGAGGTGTAGGTCCGATGCGGGGTTGTAGTTCTCATCTCATCCGTTGGCTTTTTTACAGCCAAATAGGGCATAGGAAGCCTTCCTGACTCTATTCTGGATGTTTGGTTTCTAGGTTACACTTCCAATGTTCGCTGTACACAAATTTATTTCCAAGTATTTGTTACTGCCAAAAATTCACTACACGTTTTCTTTATTACTGTCCCTTCTTCTTCTTTTTTTGGCGCGACAGTCTGGGGTGGACCTCGGCCTCAACCAACATGCCTCTCCATCTAGCACGATCTTTCGCCAGCTGTCTCCATCTGCGCAAACCAAGTTGGTTGAGGTCCTTTTCCGCTTGTGTGCGCCATCTAGTGCAATGACGTCCTCTGTTGCGCTGTCTCAATGGCTCGGTGTCGAAGACTGTCCCAACAACTTTATTAGCAAAACACACTGTTGACTTTAAGGTGACGCTCTTAACGAACTGTCTGAATGCTTTTCTGAATTGCATCTGCTTCGGATTTCATGGTATACTCAAAGGTAGATGAAAATGGTTGCCAGAACCATCATTCTGGCTTTCTCTTATTATTTAAAGAAATTCCTGTCATTTAGAAATACATACCTTCCTTCTTTTTTTATTATTTTCAAAAGTCGTTTATTAGTTGCTGCGTATTCTACATTTTTGAATCATTGTGCATTGTACCGCCGACTTATGTTGCATTTATAAATACTTAATTGGCGACGCTGACCTGCTGCAAGCTTTCGGTAGTATTTGTGTGCAAGGAGAAAATATTTTGAACAGCGCAGAGGCAAAATGGTTGCATTTATGAACTTAATCACTACATGTCTTTGAAGTGACGACTTCCGCTTACTTCCACAGTACATTTATGCTGATTGGTTTTCATTAAAAGATCGATTGGATGGATTGTGGAATATTCTAACAATTTTTTTTCCCGAAATCCGGCTTATTGGCATAGACCTCTGACTTAAAAAAACGGCCGCAATCGACTGCATACTATTAAACATGAGATAACTATTCATGAGTCTTGTCCCGTAGGGCAATGCTCTTCGAACAACATATCGCTCCTCTCAATGTTATCGCATAAAGCGAATGCTAAAGGACATATTTTTTGATCTACTCGTAGTTGGTGGTCACGGCAATAACATCATCATGCTTGTTGAAACTTCTGACATGGCATACAACGGTCGGCAACGGCCACACCAAACAGTGACAGAAGCACTGTGACTTGGTGGACTTAGTGGACCTGAAACACAACCCTGCGATAGTCCATTTTATTTATGTACAATTATAACTTAGTAACAATCCCTTCCTCGCCCATTATCACCAAGAATCTCCAACTTATTACTAACGTCAATTGAATTAAAATAAGCTGAATACTAATCACATCCACTGTATATGCTCAATACTAAGATATGCAAACTGCTGGTCACTGAGTAGGGATCGTTTCAGTCAATAAACCAACTCATTAAAGCTCATAATGTGCCGTGTTTTAATGACAGCTGCGCCGAGAGTCGTTTTGCAGTTATTTTAATTTGCGATTTGTATTAATTTTAGAGGGACACAGCTGGAAAAACTCGTTATCTATTTCTGGTTTCACATTTCTGCACGGCGTTTAATTATTTAATTGATCCGCTTATGACTTCTCTCTGCTGTCTGATTGGACGAATGTCCAGTTTGTTAGGCTGGCGCAAACGTGACATATTTTCAGGGATTTAAAGAGTTGGACAAATTTCTTGTGGCTATGTGGCTATGCTCCTTTTTAATCGTTAAGAAATACACATTATGTGTCTGTTTAGTGTTTTGTTGTTAGATTTTATTTCATTCCTGGAATATTAAAGCTTAACAGTGAATAAATGTTTCCTTAAAACGTTGCATGTGTTTTAAAATGCTTCACCTTGAAAATTAATTGGCTGTGCAAACTTTTAGCCGCCACTGTTCACATGCATTTCGTGACACTAATATTTAATCATCTTACATTCTCCAATCAGCTCAATCGGGTGAGAGTGTAATTCTAAGAACAGCTATTAACTTGTTAGACTTGTTGTCAATTTCGTAATTACTGCGTATGCTTAAAAGCAGTCAATCTACTTATCCGTTAATGATATTGATTAAGATTGAGCTTAGGATATTCACTGAGTTCGAAGATCATCTACCAATCGAAGCACTTTGTGGGCAATGACACTAGTTGCGTATTTCTAGGTGCGCTCATTCTATTTACGCCACAGGCACTATTTGTAAATATTGCTCTTTCTTGAGATGTTTTCGTTTTAAAAGCTGTACACTTCGCTGCAATACTGTAAAATGCACTTCTACACATCATTGCAGTGGATTCTAAGGGAATGACTGGATGCCTTGACGTGCGAAAGGGTTCTAAGGTCAACCAACGCCAGTCATTGGCACTGCTGTAAAAGAGCACACTCGTCCAGGAAAAAGATTCTCAATCTTCGCCGTTCGGAGCAAGCATTAAACTGTCGGCTCCCTGTACTCGAGGGAGAAGAATAGCAGTGCTGTGCTTAAACTTACAGTGTGAAGGACAGAATAACGTATGATTGTTTCTCGTATGAGAGTTGTGTATGTTTCATGTGTGAATTGCTCATTGTCAGTGATACCACATTCTTTACGCAAATTCTTAGTGAAAAGTACATTTCGGTCACATGCAAGGCTATACTAAGTTATTTGTTGGTTGAGCGCGTGCCCTTGGCTATGGGGGTTTCAGGTTCGAATCCTAGGGAAAGCACAGGTTAATATGCTCCTATCTAGTTTTTAAATTTGGTGCATGGCGTTGGGGTCAAATTTACAGCACCGGGTATCACAAGGGACCAACAACATATTCCGTACATTGACAACTAAACGCGATTAACGTTCAACAACAGCATGTCCAAGTCAAAATCTGTGGCTGAGTTGGTTCATACGGATGTATGTGGTCCCATGCAGAACATTTCAACAGGTGGCTCAAAATACTTCGTTCTAAGTGTGCTTGCAATTTTCGTTGGCAGCCCAATAACAAGTAATCTTTGCATAGTTTCATGTTATTTATTACAAATTCGAAACAATTGAACTTATAATTTAAGTAACAAGGCTTAGGAATCGATTTTGAGAAAATAGCATAATTTGCACTTAGAATGGTTTTGCATGCAGGTATGTGCTTATAGTTTTTCAACAAGGACTTGACACCATTTTTTTTTAAGCGTACGTCGGTTCATATAGTCCATCGTTTCAATTCCTGAGTCAGCTTGATCGTGTAAACGAAGATCCTTACTCAAAATACATCATAAAGTGGTTTGAGTGATGCCCAATTCTTTAAAAAGCAGTCGGATTGACTAATTTGGATCGTTTGATACCGCCGCCGGAACTACACTTCGAACAACTCTTAAAGCTCGGTTACCGACTCCGATTTGCGGTAGAAAATTTGCAGACGTTCTTCAAATGGATAAAAACTGTACTTCAAATGGATAAAAATGTTGTGTGTACTGAAGAAATTTACAGTGATGATTAATGAAAGAGTGCGTTAAATTCATAATTGTCAAGTACCTATTTGTCTATAATCCAGGCTACCCTCTAAGCCCTTTAAAAATTAAAAATAATTAGGGTCCTACCAATTTCGCCCGTTTGTGGTGGCCCGTGGCGTTAGGGGTATGTGCGTCAACCCCAACTCGTCGTAGGTTCGATTCCAGCTCTATGCGACGAAAACAATTTCCACGACCCCAACTCCTTCGAGTCACTGACAATGCTCAAAGAGTATTTTCTGTCTAGAGAAAGCTTCTAAAACTTGGCCGTTCGGATCCGGCATAAGACTGTAGGTCCCTTCCACTCGTGTGAGAACAATAGCACGCACAACACGAGTGGGTTGCTGAGAAGCTAGGCCCTGGCCCCTTACGGGTTGTAGCGCCCGTTTGGTTAGGATGACGATGAATAATGCGCGAGTTACGTTCCGCAACATTGGCAACATTGTTGCTTAGTAAATCTTGTCATTCTGTTTAATCCCCCATTTCTTTACGTTATTCTGATAGCGTCCTTTCCTATTTATAATCTTAATAACTGTATAGTTGTTGTAAGTGAAGTTGATGAGTTAGTTTATTGGAGATAACCAATGAAGGCGGTTTATTTTAATTACTAACAAAAAGTATATTTCAGTTAATTTGTTTCTTTAATTCATTGTTGTGTTTCGTCCCCAGAGCAAATAACTCGCGCTTCTCCACCAACGTCGGTGGGTCGAATAATTATTACATATCGACACGCGCTGGGCGCTATGAAGTAAATGCATTAATGTACATAATTTTCAATAACCCGTTTACAGACATGAACATGAAATAAGAACTGCTAAAATGGGTGCGCTTGTGGCAAAAAAGGGCAAGAACCAAATGCTTACGTTTGATGTTACTAACATGATTGCACTGACAGAGATACTTCAAATGAACACAATTGAGTAATGCAACCAATTCTCAATCGCATGCCACCTCTATGGGACAAAGGCATGAACTCCCTCATTCTAGGGCCAAGTCCTCTCAATGAGCAACGATTAGCTGAGAACGATGACCCATGAGAGTTGATCTATGTTGGTAAGTATGCCCTACAGATCGTGCGAAGTTGCTACTCAACCAACCAGGCTCATCAGCTAGCTGCTTCTAATTCCGCATAGTGAGTTGGTTGAGGTTCTCTGCATTGTCCCAAATAATCGGAATCAAAGACTCTTCGGGGCGAAAATTCCATATCCATGCATCTGGTCAGTAGATAGAGCAGAATTGGAAATTGTAGATAGTATCGAAATTAAAAGACCACCAGTCGACTAGACTGTATTGAACTACATACTTGTACTTCAATTGCTTATTACGTGGTCTTAGCCTAAGCCGTTTTAGGAGAAAAGTCATTGCAGATGAAACTTTAAACACAAAGCAAGCACAAAGAAAACGTACTACAAATTGGTATAAATTGAAGTAACCAACTCGCTATACACATGCATATTGTATGGACATTTGAGCGGCTGCACGAAGGATTTTCGATCTGTATTAGATTTTCCCCGATACAGCAGAATTGGAAATTGTATTATCGAAACTAACAATTCTTCCAATGACGCTCAATAAAAGACAACCAGTCGCCTAGACGGTACTCACCTACATACTTGTATTTGAATTGCTTTTACTTGGTCTTAGCCTAAGTCATTTTGGGAGTAAAGTTTACGTTTAGTCATTGGAGATGAAACATTAAACACAAAGCAAACGTAGTTCAAGCTGGTATACATAAACTAAGCAACTCGCTACACATACGTATGTATTCTATGGACATTTGAGCTTCTGTACGAAGGTATTTCAAACTGTGCTGCATTTTCCTCGATACCTCGATACTTACTTACTTACTTGTCAGGCCAACGACCCATGAAGAATCCGAGTCTTAGCAATTGCTGCCTTACAGCGCTAGCTGTCCTGGGCACGCTGCTTCCAGCCATCAGGACAAAGCTTTCGTTCTTCTCGAACCAGGAGGAGAATCGGATTCGAACAATCTCTTTCCAGGGCGTCCGTGTCCATGCGCTCCATATGACCGAGCCGGTTAGTCGACGGACTTTTGCCTTCCGGACTACATCCACATCGTTGACTGCTCGTAGAGTTCGCGGTTGTGTCTTCTCTCCCATTTGCCTTCCTTGCAGACAGGACCATATATCTGACACAGCATTTTATTCACCAGTTCAGAGATTTTTGAACCGAACTACACGGTGCATCGAGTATGTGTTAGCGTGGTGCGACTCAAGCGGATCAATTTTCCGGGATCCCGAATTGGGCCATGGCTTCCAATAACTCCTTGCTATAAATGCTATCGTATGCAGCTTTAAAGTCGATAAAAAGATGGTGAGTATCGATTTGAAACTCGCTGGTCTTCTCCATGATTTGTCTTAATGTGAAGATTTGGTCTGTAGTCGATTTGCCGGACCGGAAGCCGCACTAGTACGTGCCGATTAGTGCGGTAAAATAAGTGGCGTTCACACAGTACTTTGGAGGGGATCTTGTAGGCGACGTTAAACAGTTTTTACATTAGGTAATTTTCCTTTCTGCAAAACAGATTCTTTTCCCTTATCACCCAAAATTTTGTTTTTATGAATTTATCTCGCAGAAGCATTAAAAAGGTTTAGAACAAACAGCGGCATGCATGAGAAAAATTCGTTGGCTGACGGTACGGAAAATTCCCTTATTTGAAGCAGCTGCTCGCAATTTTACGCAGCCTTCTCCAAGCCATCAATTCAGTTCAGATAAAATTGTTACAACATTTTTGTGATCGAATTCAATGGAGATCCGATTAACAACCGCACCATAAAACGAAAGTTCAAGACTAACTTTAAACAAAACGATGCATAGTCCATCACCGAAGAATTAATTCTCCGAATCAGTCGAGTTGTTTGCTTGTAGAAATTTCATTTACACAACGCCCGAGTGTGAAGTGAAACCTTCTGTGAGTGCTCATTAAACCGCAGCCGCGGCACTAATTTCTTGATTAAAAGATATACCCATTCCGAAATCATAGCCAGAGGTCAGTGTTGAAACTCGTTTGGCATAAATTAAGCGCAAATTTCCGCCGAGCTCACGTTCCGACCGCAAAGGTGCTGCTAATTGCCAGTATTGTTGGTGACAGCATCAGATTGATGGCATTCGCAGTGTAATTCTGTAATTGATCGATGTAATGGCAGTTGTAAAGCTGACGAATATTCACCGTCGGCAGCTTCGCATTAATTTCCCCCAACATCTCGTCTGATTCGGCAAACAAATGCGTCTGCCTTCTTATTTTTAAATTCCCATAAACAATGTTGAGTTAATCAGAAATACCGATCCCACACAAAACTCTTCCCATCGATCTCCTCCCCCGCTGCAAGATTTCATCATTTTAATAATAAAATCAAAAATTCAATAACTCACCACCAACTCACACCCGCGGCCACCCCGACGACAGGCAGCGAGCAGCTTCACGTCTTTGCGGCACGTCTCGTTGTGTCGCCACATCGCTTTTATTAGCAAACTTTTTCGGTTCAGCCACTTGCATGGCGGTGCTGCTGCTGCTGCTGTTGCCGCTGTTCGCCAATCAATACGACAACAATGGCAATTATTCGAACATAAATAAAGGTATAGTGAAAGAAATTGCAAATTCCACGCCATTGTTCGTCGTGAATGCACGAAAAATACTTCGCCGTGGACCAGGGAGCGTTCTTTCTTTTACTTACTCCTTCGATGGTTTCCTTTGGCTGGCATTTATGCTGACTGCCTCAGCTGTAGAGGTTGCAGTGCCCTGCCGAACTGAACTCCTCCAGGGGGTGGCTGCCGATGAACTCGTCCTCCCATTTCAAATAAACGCCGGGAGTCGAAGAGACAGCGTTACGAAAAGTGCTGCATCGTACTTGGAGTGGTTGCATTCCAACGTCAGATACAAAGTGCAAAAAAGTGAAATTGGACTCACCCTCTCCGGAGTCCTTCAACTCCCCTCCCATTCAACAGAATTGGACGAACCGCGAAGGGAGAGCCACCCACTCCACCAGATTTCATGCAAATTCACCCTCGGTCGCGTCAGTTTCACCCCGTCGCCGGTGGTAGACATCAGCCAGGGCGGCCGACGCGCATCAAGTACAAAGTGCGAGCGGTTTCATTGTTGTAAAGTGATGCCAAACGTTTTAAATTTTCTTCAACGGGCACGAGTTGCCGCAAAGCGCAAAAAATGATTGCTCGGCTGCCGTGGCATGGGGCGCAGGGAATACGAAATTTGTTTCACGCACACGCTCGTTCCCCGAGCCGCTGCATTAAAAGGGTGTTAGGTTACCGCAACCCCTTCGGTTCGGATCCACGTGCCATATCACCTGTACGATTCGCTGCGTCAACCCTTCCATAGTGAAACCCTATCCTGGCATCCTGGCGCTCGTCAGCTCGTCCCAGCGACGTACGGGAGGTGTCGTGTTGAAAAAATTAAATTTTCATTTAAAATTCTTTATTACACGGGCACGATGCGTTATGTGAACGTGATCAGGGTGTGGCAGGAAGAGGATGTGTGCAAGGGTTCACTGGTCTGGTGGCAGGGAGAGGCGTTTAATTGAACGGATGAACGGATGGTCATTTCCATGATTTTTTGGGCAGGTGGAGGCGGTGTCGGGCAAATGGTATTTTTTTAATTGAAGACCTGTGTCTGTCGGTTGCGAAGGGATCAAATTCATGTTTTTCTGTGGAATCTTGGGGGTGACGCGGTGTTTAAATGAGTCAGAAAATAAGCAGCGGGAAGCTACTCGGACATTCTGGCCATGCAAATGAATGAAAATGCTTTAAGCCGATTGCCATTGACATTTTAATGAAATTTCTGCATTATTTTGCATACAGTGTTCTGGGAAGTTTAGGGTAATCCAAGCATAGAGTGGGTTCCAAATTCCATGTATGATTGGAACTATACAGTTTTTTTTTTGCAAATTCTTGCCAACGAAAGGATGAGAAACGGACATTTTAAAGATATTCCGATGATGTGCTGAACACTGCGGTTATTTTCTCAAATTTGCTAATCTTGCTAAATCGCCAATTCATCTGTAAAATCTGGTCGGATGAAAGGATGCCCGGCGGATGGAATCTCAGCATCGTTTGCCGATCCAAAAGAAAGGAGACCCTCTAAAATGTGCTGATTAAGGAGGTAAATCTTCTGAAGGTAGCTTATACGATCTTTTCTGCAGTTCTGTGGTAACGACTGAAACCCTACGTTAACAGCCTGGTTGGTCAATATCAGTGCGCGTTCAGGCCAGCGAAATCCACTTTTGACCAAATAGATCTTGGCAAAGACCCAGGAGTTTCAAGTTGATACCCACCACCTATTCATCGACTTTAAGGCCGCGTATGACAGTAATTATAGAGACAAGTTATACAGCGCCTTGTCTAGTTTTGGCAACCGTGCAAAGCTCGTCCGTCTTTGAATGACGATGGAGAACGCCCGATGCTCCGTCAAGGTCGGTAATGATTGTACCGAGCCAAGGTCACACTGTCATGCGACCGTTTTGACATCATTATCGGGACGATCGTGTGGAACACAAATGCTAACACCAGAGGCACGATCTTAAACAAATCTGTGCAACTGCTCGCATATGCCGATGACATGGCCATCATCGGAAGAACACAACCGGCTGTCAGAGGGGCTTTTGTGAGCATCGAGAAGGAAGCGGCCAAAATGGGGCTTGCGGTTAATGAGGGTAAGACGAAGTATATGCTGTCTTCAAAAAAGTCCACCAACACCGACGTCTTGGACAAAGCGTCACTATAGACAGCTATTACCTTGAAGTAGTGAAGGACTTAGTCAACCTACACTTAGAAGTTAATACAAACAACGACACAATTGCGGAGATGAAACGGAGGAGCACGTTGGCCAACCGCTGCATTTTCGCACTCAGAAGTCCACTGAGGAATAAAGCCATCACCCGAAAAACCAAGATATTTCTATATAAGACCTTGACAGTGTCCCAGTCCTGCTGTATTGCGCAGAAGCATGGACACTAACTAAAGCGGACGAGAATATTCATGGTCGCTTCGAGAGAAAAGTCCTTCCAATTATCTTCGGTCCCGCATGTACGGATGGTGTTTGGAGGAGGAGACTGAACGACGAGCTGTACGGGCTGTACAGCGACATCGACCTGGTCAAACGAGTTCAAATCTCTCGTCTCAGATGGCTAGGTCACGTCGAGCGAATGGACACGAATGATCCGGCCCGGAAAGTCTTCGACTCCAACCCCGAGGGACAACGCGGTAAATGAAGACCACGCCTACAGTGGCGCACCTGCATAAGTTGAACCCGCGTGGCTGGAAGCAACTAGCACAAGACCGGGCTAGATGGAGAGGCATATTGGCAGAGGCCCAGGTCCACCCCGGACTGTAGCGCCAGCCAAAGAAAAATAATCATATCGCACCCACGATTTCGAGTTAAAGTCTTGTCTTTAACACTGGCCAGTCAAATAAGTTTAATTTGTCAACAACAATGCAAACTCGCTAAAATGATGCCATGTAGAGTGTCTTTTTTTCTCTGCATCTCCTGTGGATGAGGGTCCTCTCTCGTTTTATATACCGTCACACTCCTGTCTTCTCTCGCGTCGATCACTGCACTTTCGGGCGTCTCTCAGTTGCAACCTGTTGCTTTGTTCATCGAATTCCTGGGCGACGATTTTGCGGATCAGATCAAAAATGCCCATGCGCTCTATGTGCTCGTATCATCAGGCGCCAGCCGCATTATATATCAGAATAAGGACTATTATAGTCCTGAGCAAAGTTAAAGGTTGGTGCTTCAAAAGGGTGCTCTGTTACTGAATTTACATCTGGGGTCAAAGAAATAGGCATTGTGATGAGTTACTCTGCGTTTGTTCCCTCAATGGTGTAGTTTAGACTGTTTTTCATGTCGCCGAGGTGGAAGAAGTGCTTGACGACTTTGATGAAATTGCCGGTCATAGAGGCCTTCTTACCAAAACGTCGATGTTATATGTCGTTCTTCGAAGACATCGTATGCTTCATTTTGCCTTCGGTTGTCGCCGACTGGTTACTTGCACCTCTTAATAATTGCACCTCTTATTGCCGGCAAAAAAGATAGATCGATATGTGTTGTCCTTAGCATTTATTTGTCACCGTGCAAATTTTGATAGTTAATGTGGCCTGTGTTTCTTCATCTTCGTATGGCGCAACTTGGTGGAGCTGGGCCTCAAGCAACTAGTGCGATCTCTGGCTAGCTGTCCCCATTTTCGTAAGCCAAGTTGGTTGACACAAGAGGGCCTACTCTATTGGAGTGCGCCATCTAAGACGTGGGCGTCCTTTGTTTCGTTGCTGCACAGATTCGGTTCGAAGACTTTCGGGGCTGAGTTGTCCATACCTAGCCACCTTTGGTGTGGGAACTGTAGACGCCTCACTGGCCTCATGTCGCTTTATAGCCCGAACAGTTAAATCTTCTCTTCCAGATCGCGTCAACGCCAGTAGGAGCAAAGATCGCACGCAGGACTATTTTCTCGAGGAGACCAGGTGCTTCATCAGCTTTTGAGTTTGCTCATGTCTCCCCGCCGTACAGTAAGACTGGGGTGATCAATGTATTGTATCAACTTGTCAACCTGAGCCTTTGACAGAAGACTTTATTTCTCAATCACCTCTTCAGCCCATAGAAACAGCTGTTTGCAAGAGTTAATCCACGTTTGATTTGGGTACTGATGTCATTCGTACTATTTGCTCACGAGATAGACGAAGTCATAAGCTACCTCGATGGTTTCCCACCATTTATCGCAGTCTCTGTGGAACTGCCAGCTCTGTACGTTTCTTGATAGGAGTGCAGAAGAGAAACTTCCTATCTTATGGAGTTTTCTACAACTATATCCATCATTTTCAACAGAAATTATGCGACTGCGAAGCTTCAGACTTCATTGACCTGTTACAAATCTCGGGCTGAATTTATTTAAATCCAAGTTAATATTCACTAAATAACGAATATTGACTTTTCAATCCACCGTGATGCTCTGTCCATGGCATCGATGTTGTATGGCCTTTCTTGAGGACTGTATCATTGACGGTTCGTTGAATTCTGTCAATCACGTCAATGCCATCGGACTTCTGATTCTCACAAATCAAGAATCAAAAAGCTGAAACTAGTGCCAAAGCTGACGTCTTGACGTCTTCTGGCAACTTGATATCTTGTCTGATATCTTCCCTGCCTACGCCTTAATGAGAACCCGGCTTCAAATAGTTGCTCAACACTAGGCACGTTGCTGTGGTGACGTGACGTTATCATGGGTGATTTTATCAGGACAATCCATTTGTCTTGTGTCGATCTTGACAAGGAGCTCAGTACGGAAATGTAGTTCTTTAAATGGTGAATTAAATATGGTCTGGCTCCTCAGATGTAGGCGTGTTGCTACGTCTTTTTTTTTTCACTTCCTTCGCTGTTCTGGAATATGCCCAATAGTTCGTTAATTGGAGTCGATAAGCAGAAGCTTTGGTTCGACCCTTCGCTTGCGAGAGCCGATTAAGAGCCGTAGACAATGTTAAGATTACAAATTGCTGACTAATCCTTGTAAATGAGCACTCTATCAAAACCGATCAACAAGCTTATTAGGCCGACAAGCCCGCAAATCGGATAAATGCCGACCATCCAGTCCGAAAAAACCAGCAATAAATTGTTTCCAATGAAATGACTTCATACTTCTCAAACAGACTGACGCCAATTCTTGTCGCAATGCGAAAACGAATAATCCGCAGAGTAAAACAGTCTCGAACTGAAAAAAAAAATCAATACCCACTACTCACCCGACCACCGATTCGGATAAATATCAGCTCGCATTGTACGAGGCGATGAATGCACACCAGAGCGCAGAGGATGTCCACGTTTTCGCGAGATCACGATGTCCACATAACTCGTTGGCATGTTTAAAGCATCACATCCTCATAAAAATCCAATTAAATCCGAAAACCAAGATTTATTGCCAAGCGAGCGTGTGTAGTGAAAAAATAAATAAAAAATCATTCTGAAGCACGCATCTGCATTTTTCTTCACGCCCCAATTACCAGAGCAGAGCAAAAACAGAAAATCTAAACCCGACCCCTCCCAGCAGCGTAATTAAAAATGCCAAATGTATGAGTATCTAAATTGCTGTCCCCTGTCCCGGTGCCCGTGTCCACGAGTGTATTTGCACGCCAATCCCAGACAAAGAGAAAAAATGCTGGCACACTCCAAACCGACCAGCAGCCGAAAGATGAGAAAACAACTAAAAATGTCAATCAAGCGCCTCTCTGTCGAAAAGAAGAAAAGAAAACGACGGAATGCTGCTTCTGCCTCTCGGTTCCCAAAACTATTTTCATTAGAAACGACAGATGGTTTCTGTTAGAGGACGGCCACATGCCAAACAAGACGGAGTGCGAACAAACAGAACGTGCAGGCGAAGAATCAAACACAGCGCAGCAACTCCGAAAGGATACCCCGTGCCGCAAGGCGATGGGGGAAACTCCGGCGAAGGAAAAAAAACAGCAAATATCTCGTCCCATGATTGGAATGAATTTCAAGGAATAACAACGTTTGACAGACAGCACGGGCTACACCACCACCAGCACGCTTGTGTGGGATAATTTTACACAAGTGTTCTCCGGGGGATATCTGTGCGTGACATGCATCGCTTATTAGTCCGTTCCGACGACTTAAGTGCACAATTGGATGCGTTTCCCATCAAACCACCCACGAAAGTAGGGCTTTTTGGCGCAGGGAGGCTCTCTGCAATTGAGTGGAAAGGGGTGTTGCTGTGGCAGAATGATATTTCAAGTGCGCGTCAGTGTGTCCTTTGTGTGGATGCTGCCAAAAAAATGGGAGAGAGTCGTGTATTGGACAGCAAAGTATAGAGTTGGTTTCAGTTCAAGAGATTCTGTTCTATGTGCTATCATTATCATCGATCTGGGGCACGTTTGTGCCACGTTGTGGCATCAGATTCCATGTCTATTTGATCTGCTCCTTGTGTGCAATCAGCGGTGGCAGTTGCTTGCTTCTTGATTGTGGCAATCGATTGCATTTCTCAACCAGGCATTTACTGAGTAGTTTAGTTCGTTTAGATTTTAGTTGGCTTGTGAACGTGCCTGTGTCTTAGTTGAGAGTACCATCTCTCAATTGCTGGAAATGCTTTGAATTTGTTTTAAGAAATCGTTTCTTCACAATATTTTGCCTTGACTACTTGGCCGTATATGCGACATCAAGAAATGAGCAACCAACTGTGCAATATACTGCCAGGCAGCTATTAAATCCCTAGCATTGCTCTTTACAAATCACACATCTCTTGACGAGATATCATAATAGTGCAGTACAGACCATTTCGGGCAAGCTATACTGAGGTTCCACTCGTCGGGCATGCTTTCCTCAGAACACATCTTACAGATGAGCTATCAGATCATCTCCAGTTGCCTTAAATATTTCAGCGGGCAGACCGTCCTTGGCCAAAGTACACCAAGCTCACCTCTTACCTTGGCTTCACCACGCACTGTAGTGTTTGAAAGTATTCATCGGCATCTTTGCGCAAGAGAGCTCTTCCTTGTGTGGCAATTACGAACATCGAATTGGTTAAGGCGTTCCGCCACGTTGATCCATTGCCTAAACATGGTCGTCTTCTGTTGCGTTGTTCCAGTGACTTGGACATTCACCAACTTTATCCGGATTCATGTTGTCCGTGGCGCTTTAGGCATTGAAACCGTTGACTCCTGGTAAGTCCAAAAGACAGCTACTGCGAAGAGAAGGTACGTGGAAATTTCAACAACATATTTTTTTATGAACGCACCAATCGTCTCGAGCACGTGCCCGACATCATATTCAAACATGGATGCCATAAATATTAAAAGCATTTTTCTGCGTTTCATTTAAAATAAAATTCCCCGCCTCTAAAAAACACTTTTTATATGTTTTTAGAATCAAATGGCTTCGGAATTCACTTAAATTCGTCGCATTTATTGCCGCATGAGTTCTATGCATTAAGTGCCCACTCTATAGATTATCCCCAAATGTTCACAGATTCCGTCCACTGTACGGCACCGTTTCGAATCAATCTTTTCCGAGAATCCCAAATTGGAGTCCAACTGCTGATGCATTCTATCGAGTTACCTCAAATGCTCTGTGATTCGGCTACACTTCGATTGAAAACATTAATTAATCCCAATCAATTGATCCCTATTATAGGACAGCGTGTGCAACATTCATTAAAACTTTCGCGTCGGATAACTTTGAGCACCTGAGCGTATGCGTTGATTCGGCTTTTTTTGAGTTTGGGGCCTTCTATCAATCGATTGTAGGTTGAGGTGCGGTTAAATTGGATTTCACTTTGCTAAAATGTTGTTCGTCGAGACACATGTCCACACCTGATTGTAACAGTGCCACCTTAAAAATGAAGAAGAGGATCGCTCAGAAATTGGCGGCCAATTTTCAACTAGTAGTTCTGTGTGCTTTATTTTGTCCTGAAATGAATTCAATATGTGAGTCTTATCCCGAAGGACAGCCCTGGTTTCAAGGACTGCGATAGTTTCTTATTTGTAAGTATTTTGCCAAATCATGGCCCGAAGATCTGACTCCGAGCCTGCGGCTTGATTTTTTTTATTTTTATTTATCTACAATATACTTACGTACTGACAAGCTGACAAACTCGAACAAATCGCCACCACACTGCCGGAACAAAAGGTACTCCCTCAGCTTCCTTTAAGTTACAACTCACTAATCAAAGTAAAGGAAAAGCCAATGCCAGATGGAACACAGGCAATACTTGCCAAATTACCCAGCAAACTTGGCCAGATTCGACCTAAAAAGATCAGAACTCCCTAAAGCTCTGCTGTGGGCTTAATCAACGGAAACTCCCTATGCTAAGTCTACACGTGAAAGGCTATTTTCTAGAGATTTCGGCCGAAGCTGTCGAGAAGAAGGGAGAGGGCAAAGTGTGCAACACATTCTCAGGAGCTGTCCTGCACTTGACATTGCTAGGAAAGCCACTCTAGGCTAATATTTAATTGATAACCTAATCTGAGAGAAACACCAATCAAATCGCTACTGCCAGTCGTTGAAATCACCCCGTTCCTTTGTGTCCATTTACGTGCACAACAGATCTTCTTTCTTCTTTTTTGTGTGCCGCTATAGTGCGGGGTGGATCTGGGCCTCAACTAACAAGCCTCTTCAACTAGCGTGATCTCTGGCTAGCTGTCTCCAGTTTCGTACACCAAGTTGGTTGAGTTCTTTTTCCACTTGGGTGCCTCACCTAAGACGCGGGCGTCCGCTGTTATGTTGCCCCACAGGTTCGAAGATTCTTCGCGCCGCAGCAGCCACCGTAGGCATTGGATCCGTAAACGCCTGCTCATGTCGCTGTACAGCCCATACTTCTCCTCCAGAACCCGTCAACACAAACAGGACCAAAGATCGCACGCAGAACTTTTCTTTCAAAAAAACCAAGGACTTCTTCATCCGCTTTCGAGTTCGTCCATGCCTCCGCGCCGTATAGCAGGACTTAGATGATAAGTCTTTTAAATAGACTCAACTTTGTCCTTCGAGAGAGGGCTCTATTACTCAATTGCCTCCTGAGCCCAAAGAAACAGCCGCTGGCAAGAGTTATCCTACGCTTGATCTCGGTACTGATGTTATTAGTACAATACACTCCGGAGCTGGAGTGGAATTGGTCTAACCATGGATGCGTGCAGGGATAATAGGGCGAATGGATCAATGAATTCTTTGGTATTACGTTTGATGAAACCGATTGCTGAGTTTCCTTTAGATAATATATAATTTATATGTGGCTGTGACGAAAATGATTCAAAAATGATTTCAAATTCTTTACCACAATTCGCTTCGGAAAGATTAGCCGAACCAATGGAGTAGTCATTTTTTGGACAGGCTGATTTAGTGAGCGTTATTGGTTGAAATTTATGAAAATTGAGAGTTAGAATGTTGTTTTTGCACCATTTGCAGATGTTATCAATATTAGATTGACGAAATATACAGTCATTAATATTTTGTATGCCCTTATAAATTTCCATATCATCAGCGAATAGTAAGCAGTTGCTGTGAATTATTGAGCAAGTTATGTCATTAATGAAAATTATAAGAAGTAAAGGGCCTAAATGACTTCCCTGTGGGACGCCTGAGAAATAATTAATTGCTTTGGATAGCGAATTTCCAATTTTAACTCTCAGTATGCGACTTATAAGAAAAGCTGTAACACATCGAAAGGATACAGAGTGAAATCCAAAGTATTCAAGCTTTTTAATTAACAATTAATTGTTAACTGAGTCAAATACTTTACTAAAGTCTGTATGTATTGCATCGACTTGCTTGTTATTTTCCATCTCATTTACTACGAAGGATGAGTAGATTGACAGGTTAGTAGATGTTGAGCGCCCCAAATATTAAGCCATTTTCAGTGCACCACAACCTAAAGATCCGCAATCAATAGCAACAATCAGTATATCACTCTGGTTTGCCTGTGGCCTATGCCTGTCCCTGGCGGTAGCACCACAATATCTGGCAATAGCACAGCTTCACACCATTAATTGTTCTCCTAAATTATTGCATTTCTGTCTATAATAGTGCGTGTTAAATTTGTCTTCATTTTGCACATTTTCAAGGTGTCTCCATGTTAGTCACGAATTTTTCCAGTCTCTTCTCATAGAACACAGTTCAAGCGTCGAGTGTAAAGTCCCCGGGCTACGTTCACGCATTACGGGCATGCCGTATTTTTTACTTCATTACTCTGCGCACAATCTTCAGCGCAGGTGTTAGAAATCATTGCAGCTAAATCGAAAAAGCCTTCACTAATTCAAGCGTAGTAAGATAAATCTTTCTTAAAAGTTGTCATAATATTTGCACATAGATCGCGATACGTGCTGGTTAACACGAACCGTTGCGGATACACAGCATAGATAAGTGGAAGTGGCTTGCAGGTGCACACTCGCAGATGAACACACTCATGGACAGATAGATATGCGTTGCGTTTCATATGCTCTCACATTTGAAATGCAAATTATTTGAGTGAATGTTGGCGTTTTGCTAAAATAGTTTCCAATTGAGAATGCTGCACAAGCCAGTCGAATAGATTAAGAATATATGTACGAGTATGATCTGGGCTAATGAATATTGCGGCAGTTATTCTTATTAATCACGAAGTGGCTTAATCCTTAGTGATGGTCACGAAGTGAAATTGCTGCGCTAGATGCTTTACGTGCCAAAGGTGTGCGATTCTATTCGAGACATACTACTGAACGTCTGTCTTGTGGATATGTCAGGGCAATGCATTTAGGCATACTGGTTGTAGTGACAAAGAGAGGTTCATTTGCAGCTCTAATAACGAGGAGATCTTAGCCGTTGCAGCAAATATTTCTTTGATGCGCTGAAAGAATATGAAAAGGTTGGGGTTGATAAGGATGTGCGATGTCCCTATATCATTCTCCTCTAATTACTTAAAGGCTGGAGTGACCAAGTGGTGCTGCAGTTAAATTGGAAAAAATCCACATCAACGTCTGACGTTTGGTAACTTGAAGCTCTATGCGGCTAGGAATATCTTGGAATCAGAACATTTTCATACGAGGTAGAGAATTAAAACCAAACCATCATTAAGCAGGAGGCTTTTAAGACACGTCGGGGTAAATGTAGAAACTGAGCTTGAGGTTAGACATTGTGTAGGTAGGTTAGGGTAGCTTCTAGTAACAAATTATTTTGCTATCAATCGACAATGCTATCGATTGGTGAGGGACCTACAGTTTTGTGCCGACTCCGAACGGCCGAGCTTGAGAAGCTTTTTCTAGACAGAAAGGGGTTGTACAAATTATTTCGACCAGACCAATCGAACCTACGACGTTGAAGTTCAATTGCGTTGGGATCGACGTGGCATACCCACAACGCCGCACCACTAGAAGTATACATTTCTCATTCATTTTGAAAATTGGTGTTTTGTTCATTTCTGAAGATTCGCTTCGCAGGTCGTCTTCTAGGAGCAAAACGAGAGTTTTTCTTGTCTGTTTACAAAATTCAGAGCCCACTCTTGAAGCGGGGCGAAAACCAGTTCTATTGTAGTTCCAGAGATAAGGAGCCCCACAATGAGGGCGTAGTGAATATTCTCTCGTTACACATCGAACAGAGCAATCGTTGACGTTATCTGCGTGAGCATGCGACCATGTATTTGTCCACCGAAGCAAATGCATGAAACACTTTACACGACAGCGGCATATGGGTACAACACTTGCATTTTTCAACGCAACTTAATTTTCTTGGCCATTCCACAATCGATTGGATATGGATGTAGAAATATGTTATCTACAAAACGAGCGTGTCCATATCAAATTAAATTTACCTTACTTTTGGACTAGAACAAATTGTTGGTTAAAATGAAGAAGATAAAGGATAGAGATAGTTGCATTTCAGAATACACAAATCATGGGTAAGACCTAGGGCCTATTCGGAAGCGCAAACTTTGCGAGAGCAACAAAGAAGTTCGAACGTCAAAAGCATACATTTGCAAAGCTTACTTTCAACGATTACCCACAGATTATTTGCTTTTTTTTCTCTGAAAAATAACAATGAACATTTGGAATATAACTCTTAATACATTATTGGTTGGTTGCAATAATAATCTTAAGAAAAAGTAAAAAATGGGTTTCAAGAAAATTATGTCTTGTTTATATAAATAAAATTATATACACTTTTCCGGATGACGTATTTTATAGACATCTCAAAATGAAAAGAACACGTCGTGTAGGTAGGGATAACTTATAGATCCTTGGTATTCTTACATTTAAATTTACCCGTAATCTTTTTCTATGAACTTGGGTTAAAGAAAAACACCGTCCTCGTAAAGTCAGCATACGAAAAAAGCAGCACGATTTTGAAGTTTGCTTAGTTTTGCATAGATTTCCCCTTGTTTCGGATGAATAAAGAAACAAATTCCACTCGTAACATGCAATTAATGGTCGCTTGCGTTACTGTCGACGTTTTCTACGTTTTTCTCCTCTTATTAAATATATTAAAGTGTTGCGAAGCCAATGTTGGCAACATTGGTACCAATGCCCTGAAAAATGTGGTGGCTCGTGGTGTTGTGGGAGTGGGCGTCGAACCCAAATTCGACGTAGATTCGTAGGTTCGATCCCTGGTCTGTACGACAAAGAGAAGTCACTGGCAGTCTTCAAAGAGTAGTTCTGTCTAGAAAAAGCTTGTCAAACTTGGCTGTTCGGAGTCGGCAAAAAACTGTAGGTCCCTTCCACTAGTGAGAGAACAATAGCACGCATAACACGAGTGGTTGCTGAAAATCTAGGTCCTTGCCCTATACGAGCTGTAGCGCCACCGATATTGTTATAATTATATGTATTAACCTAAAAATCAAATAGAATATCGGTCCTTACTTAACTTGAACTTAACTTATGATCTTATGCCTGATAAAAATTAAGGAGCTGCTTTAATAATTATATCAGGCATCCACTTTTAATATTTAAATCTTCAACCTCGTTTGTCGGACTGGGCGTTCTTGAAATAGCTCTGAAGGTGATCCACCAGCCAGGCGGTCCTTCAAGCAAAGTAATTTACGTTGCGATGAACAGCTGCATGATTTTCAATTAATCAGAATCGCATTACGAATGAAAGAAATTTAGAGTGTCAGCAAGGGACAACATTCTTTTGTTGCATTTTATTTCTAATTTTAATGTAATGGTAAAATGTTACCGATAGAATCGATGTATTCGAACAATGGCCACATCAAAAATACCAATTATGAAAGTTCCCACCTGCATTTGCTTTGTATATCAAATACCCAGCGATTATACAAATAGGTTAACAACAAAATTACGGCTGAACAACCCGCATTGCAATGTTTAAAATTTAAAAGTATCCATTATTAAGCCTGGGATTTTTCACAGGAATTAACTAGTACTCAACTAAAGCTTCTGATCGTTAAAAAATGTGTGCATGAATGCTAAAAGCTACATTATTTCATGGGTGTTTAACTTCAGCTATGGAAAAGAGTATAGCTTTTGAAAATATGATTTTTAAGCGCTTGTAAACCGGAAGACAACTGAACTAGTTGCGTGTTAGTTAATTTAGCAGTCGTGCCACTTTCCTGGCAGTTGACTCCTACATCATCAAATCAAAGCCTGTTTGGGAATGTCTACAGAAGCGTAAGAAGCCGGGCAGGAGTAATAGGGTTAAACTTTGCTGGATACCTAGCCACACAGGGACAGATATGAAGGGGGATCGCTACCTTTTATGGACCCCTTCTGGGTTGTAGGAGATAGGATCCTCAGGGAAGAGTTGAGCGTACTAGAAAGAAGGAATCGGCCAAATTAGGATGCCAAGAATTTCTTGGGGCAACACAACCGAAAGAGGTATACCGCAATACAACTGTGTATATAGCAGTGGTGGGTGCTGTGGGGGTGCTCTTAAGATAGCAAATCTACGAATGGGGGCACAATAGATCTTAAGGTCGCAGTGCAATACACTCTAAACAATAATAGTAATTAACTTAGGGCTGAAAATGTTGAAGAGTCTACACAATTGTTAAGTTTGAAAACATTCGCGTCGCATGACAAATTTTTACGTAGTCGACTCGTACAAACTTTACGCTTGATGGCTGCGCGTAGAGGAGGAAACAGCTAGAATGATATACTCACTCCTCATCCACCATGTAACCATTCACATATTGGCTGCTAATGACAACAAATTGTCTGCAGACTGACTGGGGCGACAGCTCACTGAACTGAACTCTTTAAAGCACCCGATTTGTGCTTCGCATGACATTACGTACTTCACTTACGAATGAGCCATTCACTCATGAAGAACTCGATTCATGGTAACGGCGTACTGTGATATAGACAGCCAAGGAGTGTGCTTCGACTTGAATGACGAATGCTGGTAAGCTAATAAGCTGAACATCACAGAAGCGCCTGCTTGTTTAGGAGCAAAAATTGGTTGCAGCCTGGCACTACAATGAACAAGTTTTTGAGTCTGGGTGCTCCAGTGTAGTGTTTAAATGCATCTGACAACAAAAACAACCTAATAATTGGCTGCCAATATTTATTCCATCTTAAATAGGTCAAAACAAACTCGGAAGACTAATGCAGGGCATAATTTCACTTCAATTATGATTCAATACATATGATTTATCTACCATTGGAAGACTGTTCTGCACTGCAACGGACTTAGGGTGTTCACAGTACACTCATTTAAGAAGTTCTCAATAACTTGTTTGACGCCAATAACCACTTTTGGTCACGCCGAGCCGGTGTCGAAACTGGTATTTACGTAAGTAGTTCTTACTGCTTAAGACAGTTATCTCAGTTTGCAGAAATATTCGCCTTCGTAATAATTACATTAACAAATTATTGACTTTAATTCTGTCTTAGCAACGTGTTTCTGCAGAGTCATTCGATGAATTAAAATCAATTTATTGAAAGTGTTAATTCAACAGTGAGCATTTGTGATTAACAGGCTACACTTTTGAAGTTTGCGGATAAATTATTACATGTTATACATGTGTACCGCTGTGAGGCGACGACCTGATAAAAGCGAAGTGTGTCACAAATTCTGTTGTTTATTTCCGAGCTCTGGATAGAGTGGTATTTCTAGTAGGACTTGGTTGAATTCGGGAGAGCAAAATGTTGTTGGACTAATTATCTTCTTTAACTTAACAGTTGGTTAAGAAGATCTTCGTAGATTGGCACACATAAAGGAGAAATGTTATCAGAACAAAAAAAATGTATGGTTCAAGCTGTCACCCAGAAATTGGTACCATAGAGTGCTTTTCAAAGGTGTAGACATTAATCACGGGTAGCAGCCGCAATTAGAAGCAACTTTATTCTGATAACCCGCACACAAGATCTTGGATTTCTAAACTCTGATGTACTGACCTGTTTGCCTATTGTTATCCTTTAGCCCGCCTTCACAGTGCCACCTTATTTGCTGGCTCGAACTTAAATTTCGCATATGAAGATTTCGCTTTCACAGTATATATTTAAGGGTGGTTTAGGTAAGTCATGGATTGAGTGTGCTCTCAGAAGCACTGTCAGCCGAAATATTTGGCTCTTTGTGCGAGTTTTAATTCGTCCGTAACAGATATTTTTTTTCTGTGGGTGGGTTGTTAGCCCTCCGCACAACCGCTGGGGAAACGTTGCATGCATTGGTTCACCTCACAACGGGTGTTGTGAGAGCTATCCAGGAGCGCCGCTTGGACTTTGCCAGTCAACTTGATCTATGCATCGACAAGAATCGTTGCTGGCATCCCGCCAAGTTGAGAGCGATCAGCGACTTTGCCTTGTGAGCATAGACCCTGTCCCCCTGGGATATGCTGATGACATCGACATTATTGGGCGGTCCCAACGCGTCTTAGTGGAAGCTTTCACGGCAATTGAGGAACATGCGAAACGAACTAATCTAAGGGTCAACGAGATTTTACAATCGACAACTACAATTTCCAGGTAGTAATACATCTACGAGCTGTACAAGGATGTGGATGTAGTCCGGAATTCAAAAATCCGTCTACTACACTGGCTCAGCCACATCGAACGAATGGACAACAGCGCTCCAATTTGCAGTCTTCGAGGCATGCTTTCTACTAATCTTATAACATAATCTTGAGGCAAAGATCTCCATAATACTCGTATTTTGATAATTGCTTGACCATCGAGATCTTCATTCCTTCAAGCTTTAGCTTCATGCATGTCCAACATTTTCAATGGGATTTGAATTTGGCGACTGTGATGCCCAATCTAAAATATCGACGTAATTTTCTGTTCCCACGAACTGCACAAACGACTGCGATGTTCCATTAATTTATTGGATTGTGTACACCAGGTATGAGGGAGAGAGACCATGCCCAAAAAGAAGCTTCATCCGCAAAAATAACGTTGTTCCAATCTCTGTCCGAATTCTCCGTGGCCCAACTGAGTGGGCTGAGTGGGTTAGTCCCTGACGAAAATTTGAACACTCTTTAAATTTGTATAGTCAAAGCATCTTAGCAGAAGTATTTTTTATCTGCTACTGCTAATGCCTCTTCCAAACCGGTTTTCATAAGCGAGTTTTGCCGTATACGATATTATCAAATGGACTGTATTCGAAAACGAAATGTCTATAGCATCGTATCGGCACTTAGCTCGCACTGTGAAATCAGGCATATAGGTTTCCACCACATCCTGCCACAGATATTTTCATAAGGGACTATGGCTCTCCCGATTCAGAAACAAACTTGTCCTGAGTGTTTCTATGCGTTGAAACGATGTACACTCAAGATTGTTGAACTAAGTGCATCCCATGAGTTGATCGGCTGCGAAAAAGGTTGACAAGTCACTGTCAACCGATTGGAACAAGTTTGGAATGGTGGAGCATATCGTTGGGAGATAAAAATATTCGAGAGCTTATGTGGAACTCTGTGCTTCTGGGCATTTGATAAAAAGTGTCCCATTTACAGACGTATCGTGTACATAAACTGTCAGTAGAAATACTTTACTTGCCTTGAGATAAAAGGTCGCAATTTCGTCACCACCACGGTTATAGATACAAATCTGAAGCATGGGATATTTTATTGATTTTGTACATATCTAATTTGAAAAGTCTTCTGTGTCGACCTGGGTTACTTTAAATAAGTGTCTATCAAAGAAAATATTGCATTCTACTTGTTCTATTTATGAACATATACTTGCTTGTTGGAGTGGCTTGTTTCATGTGCCTGCATATGAAAGCAATGTAGAATTAGAATTGTAATTGGAAAACCCAGTTTCTGTTGTCAGTGCAAACCGCAGACCGCAACTAAGATAAGGTTAAACACAGATGACTCATTGTACAGATGAACGTAGTAACTAGTACGTACAACATGTACACTTATGGCCAAAAGAATAAATACACTTTACTTTAAGACATAAACATGCTGGTTTATATTTTCGTATTTTCCATTAAATTTTTGCACAGACAATTCTTGTGGTACCCAAACATCGAGCTTCTATTTGTAGCTAGCCTTTTTTAAATAGTTCAAAACCGTTTGATAATGAATATATAGTTCCTTGGCGATGTCATGGCTGCTTATGTGACGGTCCTGGTCAATCTTTTCCATAATTTCATCGACTCTTTCAAAGAAATGTCGACCAGAGCGAGGTGCTTTTTCACATCGAAATTTCCAGAAAAGAATCTAGCGAACCATTGTTGTGCTTCACGAATAATACAGCTGATACAGCATCGTCTCCGTAAAGTTCACTAATTTCATTGGTGGCTTGCGTGGCATTCTTCCCTTTTTTTATACAAAAATTTCAAAATATAGCGAATTTCTTCATTATTTTCACTGATTTTTGAACAGCTGCAACTTTTCAATTTCAACTGAATTTTCAACTTCTCCGAATTCAATTTTTTTTTGGTTAAATGAAGCTTAAAATGTCACCATTCCAACATTTTTCATTTCATTTATTTATTGATTTTATATCGCTTGACCTTAAGAATATTACATATATTCTTTTAATAGTACTGGAATAATTAAACTAAGCATAAGGTTTTAAATGACATGTTTTAAATTCTATACAATTATTATTATTAATAGGTTGGAAAAGTGTAAGCTTGCAATTTTTTTTTGTTAAATGACTGCGCAAATGCTTTCAAAAAAGAGCAAAAACAGAAATTTTGGAGAAATATTTCAGTTCGGACGAGAGAAATGGGAAAAACAAGCGTTACAAAATTGTCTGTACTCGGTCTTTGACCGTACCTGTGAAGGTAGGTGATTCCAGACATGGCCAGGGTGAATGAAGAAGTTCCTGCGTGACATTAAACAAGTATGAATGGAGGGCCTTGAGGTAATGTTACGACTCGATCGACAGAAAGTGAAGTTTTCAAAAAGATAGTTTGGCTGTTTCTTGTGAATAATTTTGAAGACTAATATGCACGATCTGTAGCTTAATAATGCTTCTAATTTGCATCCTAGGAGAATACGACGTTTTTCCGAGAAATGATCATACCTGAGTAGGTTAAAAACATGCCGTGTAGTGGCATTGATTGCTCTTGTCAACTTTTGGGAAGAAGAGTAATCACAGTCAGCGAACAATTCGGATCCATATGTAAATATAGGCACTATGAGTGCTCTGACAAGTGGAAGTTTCACATTGAGGGGGAGAATATATTTGCTGATTGACAGGCCTCTTAGGGCTAACATCGATAACTAAGCTATCGAGTTGGTCAGTCCATGTCAATTCACTATGACACAATCTGATTGCACAGGAGAGAGTCGACTCCAACGACATTTATTGACAAAATACGAAAAGACTCTTCCGACTACCCGACATCATTTGTTATCAGAACTTGTACGATAATAAGCCTTTGACATGTGTCAAAATATTGATTTTCAAGTCGTATGCACATCCAAAGGTTGGGTTAAGTTATTGGGCTGTCAGCGCAAAATTTCCAGCACACTTAGTCCATTGTGATACCCAGTGACGTTAATTTGATCTCAACGACAAATGGTGACCGCACCAGATTTTGAAAAACTAGATAAAAGCATATGAAATTTGCTTCCTTTCACTAGGATGCGAACCTGTGATCCCTAAAATCGTGGGCAGGCCAACTAACTGCGCCATTCACCTAACTTCGCAATCCAGCTAACTGCGCCATCCAGCACATCCATACAAAAGCAGTTCTATAGTTTTTGCTGCATAGTCCCAATAGCATCTTTGATTTTAACCAAAAATAAAAGGTTTGGTCTCTTATTTCTTATCTTAACGGACAGCTCCGGTGAATAATGCCCATACAATAGTTAAACAATTTTAGCAACAGATCATTCCTTGTGTGATCAGTCCTGGACTAACTTGAAGTGACATATCTACAGTGTGTCTGTCATATTTCCAAATATAAGGTGTATGGAAGCAACTGCACACCAAGCTAAGCTTCATCTTACAGCCGACATGCTTAGCAGAATCCTCTTCAAGTACTAAGTCTTCATTTCTGTGTTGTTTGGCCTTCGCACCTGGCTTGCTGTCTGAGCAAAACAGTGTTAATTCACCTTTATCGGTCAGAAGGACATTTAGTTACTTTCCAATGCTCTTTTTACTGGACCCAGTTCTTTTCAAGTTAAACACTTGGTCACTGTGCACTTGTCCCATTCTCAGTATTTTTCCTGCTGATTAGTGGAACTTTCCTGCTAAGCACAAATCCTATACGCTAATCAATCGCGTTTTGCTTCAAATGGAATTAAATTATCACGTTTGTAGTTTGTTATTCCTTCCGTTCTCTGTATTTTTTCAGAAAAATTAATTCTTCAAACAATCAAATCAGTAATGTTAACATTTCCTATTATCTACTTACAACTTTTATACTTTGTACTATTTTTTTCGAATACATCCCGGTGCAAGTTTCTATGCCTCTTTGCCACTTTTTTCAGAAATGCACTTCAATTTAAAAGATGAAGCCGTCTCAATTATTTTGTCCACCACTGTATGCGCGTATCTTTTGATCAATTGTAACCCATCACAGCAGTGCACCAAGTCATTAGCTTCAAGTGATTAAGGCAAACACAAGCGCAAGCGTACAAGCACTGACTCACTCCCATCGCCAGTCAAATCACTTCACCGTCTTCCCGTTCAATTGTTTGCTAGTTTTCTGTTTTCTCTTTGTCCTGTTTTCCAATTTCACTTGTCATCTCATTCCGTTTTCAGTTTTTCTTATTTTTTTTTTTTGCGCACTCAAGAAACAGTCGAGTGCAATAGCATCCACAGCCAGCGCACTCTGTTGGACAAACAATTAGAGTTAATGTTGTGTTTGCCTTTAATTTCGTGTCAATATTCGAAGAGAGGGGGGCATTGGGTATCTGTTGTATTTGTTACCGATGGACGGGAGAAACTTCCATTAATCCTTGTATTTCCACTTGATTCCCCAGGAGATTGGTCGTCGTGGCAGGACGGGGGTCCCACTTTAATTTTCAAAACGATGTTTGAGTGGTGACGAAGCCTGACGGTGCATCAATCTCTTAGTTTGTCTAGTTTTTGCGAGTCATTCTGTAAATAGAATTGTCGGAGGAGGATACCTGCATGCGCAAATTAAAGGCTTACAGTTCGATGACACTTATCACTGGCAGCAATGATGGTGGTAAATATTGGAACTACTTTGAATTAGACGAATCCCTCTGTGTACCGGCTATTGATTGGATGACATTTGATGGCAGTGCACAAATATTGCCAGCAGATATATTTGATAAGGATGAGTGGGAAGAGAAATTGAAGGCACGGCTGAGGAGTAAGTGACAAAGTGGTTAGTTGCAAATGAATAGAAGCGCCTGGACGAACGATGATAGCTGCCCAGCTGCATGGTGGCCCGGGCGCTGTGAGGATGGGCGTCGACCTCGACGTTGTAGGTTCGACTTCTGCTCTGTAGGAACAGTAATAAGTGTTTTATGTGACCACCTGCCGTTAGGCTTATATCACGAAGACATTTAATCTTTATATTCCATGTCCTGACAGCTGTTTCAAAATACAAAAAAATATATCAATTGCTTTAAATGGCGATCATTTCGTGGTACTCAGTTGAATCCTACGATCACACCAACCACATTGTCTGATACATGTTCTTCGATTTACTCTTAATTGAAAAAGAAAAAGAAGGATTTTCCTTAATGTATTCAAGACGTGGTCGCATTGTAACTTTAAAAGTTCTCCTTCTCCTCACTCGAGCGTAATAACCTGCCACTGGATGTGCTGCATAAATAATCTTGTCATTCAACTTTTAACTTACCTCACGTCAGTTTGCTTCTGTTCCTCATACTTAAACTTAACGTGGTCCCCTTGAACTACCCTCGACTACTAATTTCGTAGCTAAGGGACTCCTTAAATCCTTACGAAGCTTTTTTGATTAGTTTTGGTTTTTAGGGGAAATAAATCATCGAAAGTGGCTTATTGAATATGTTTGAAATAATATTAGGCTGTGATCGCCGCGGAAGGAGTGGTGATGACATGGCCTGATACTCATTCCAATAAGTCAGCTATATTAGTCAAAAACGCGACGAAAGTTGTTTTCCAAATCTAAGTATTGCACAAAAAATGGTAGTAACAACTCGCTGTTTTTCGACACCGAGCCATTGGGACAGCGCAACAGAGGACATCCTCGCACTAGATGGCGCACACAAGTGGAAAAGGACCTCAACCAACTTGGTGTGCGCAACTGGAGGCAGCTGGCGAAAGATCGGGCTGGCTGGAGAGGCATGTTGGTTGAGGCCCAGGTCCACCCCGGACTGTAGCGCCAATCAAATAAGAAGAAGAACAACTTGCTATTGACTGTAACGCTTTTGCCATCACGCCCATGACGCACATTTATTTTCCTTCATCTTTGTGTGCCGCTACAGTCCGGGGTAGACCTGGGCCTCAACCAACAAGTCCCTCCAACTAGCGCAATCTCTGGCTAGCTGTCTCTGTCAGTATCAGAGGCATTGGGTTTCTCTGAACAGTTGGTTTTTTACGTGGTGAGAGCAATAACCTCACACACAGGGCCAGGCCCATTTTTTTACCCTTGGGCAAAGGGTCCGGATGACTCCGGTATCGGTAACCTCGCTGGGGTTGTGAGCGCCGCCGTTGAGTCTATCTGATAGGGTTCCTTCGCCGTCCGACATGACATTGGAGGCAACCTTTTAGATCGGCACTACGAATATGTCAGAGTAGCTCTAAAATGGGTTGTATCATATAGCTCTGGATGTCGCCGTTGGCTAATCTGATGATAAGTTCCCCCGCCGCCATCCGTAAAGAGAGATGAGTCCTTGTACAGACTTACCCACTCTCCACCTCTCTCGTTAGCATTAATATCATTTAATCCACCTGAGAGCAGATACCTAATCAAGCGATTTGCATGAGATGCACTTGACGGACTTTTTTCTGCTATCTCAATGCTCAAATTGCTGGACAACCTCAGGACTGCTGAAGTAGGCAGAAATTAGTCGCTAGACATTTAGTTGAGGGTGATAGGATTGTAGCAGGATCTGAGGGGCTTCGCGGAAGGTAAGTGCGTGTTCTTGGTCTACTGGGTATCTGGTCCCTCGTTACCATCTCGAACCGCGCACCATTCAACACCTCTCCCAGTCTGCTTATGGCTTGTTTTAAAAGATCAGCCGATCTCTGGCACGTGAAAGACCCTATTGCCATCCTCCGTCACGCCATTCAGGTGCAAAGCCTACATTTTCCAGAATCAGGCTCAGATAGATGTCCTTTATCCCCGAGTCCACCTTCTTCCAATTCAAAGGAGAGATAGCGCATCATCTCCTCTATCTAATACGGCGTAAGTGATGTCGCCTTTCAGCACTTCACTATACGTTGTTCAGCCTGCTGGCAATATTGGGTATTTCACCAGTCGGTTTCAGCCTTTTTGGCTCGGTGGGTGACGCCTCCAGTGACCTGGCGCGTTTGGACGTAGTGCCCTTAGTAGTGTGCGCCTGTGATTTGGCTTCTCAGATGAATGCCTTTAAGGCGCTCCAAAATCCGGGCAGCACAGCACCTCTCCTTATACCTTTTATAGGAAGGTCCTGGGACCTTTAACGAGGATACAGCTCCGCGGGCAGAGGTTGCGTGTTCCGTGCAGGAACTCTCAGTGGGAGTTACCGTGCAGGTTTTTGGTTTTTGAGGCTCCACGCGGCCTTTGACAGTCTTTAAGGCGGTTTGAACCGCCTTATCCGTTAGCACTTCAGGAGCCGTGGTTAATCTGGAAGAAGTTCCAGCCGGTGAGAGAGCACCTGTTTTTTTTCCTAACCTTACTAAGGGAAGACGATATTTAAAAAAACGGTGGATGTGAGAGATTGTCATAGCCTGTAGTATTGTGTGGTTAAGAGAGAACAACTGTAACTGCCAATAGCAAAGCTAGATCCGGTTGCAGGTGATGTTTACATGCATCAACTTATCGTCTTCAACATGCAAATATGATATACTTACACATTCAACAGTTTCTAATTGGAGAGCCTGAGGTCTGTTATGCAGATACTAGCACTGCGACAATAAAGATCCATTGTGCCCCTTCATTTGCTCTAGGATTTAAGTGCTGCCTTTAGGAATTTGATGCCTTTCCGAGATTGTTTTTTGAAAGTCTCTCCATGTTACGAGGGTTCCAATTATTATTTTGGATCCTTCTTGCGCTAGGCTTGGGCAGCCTATAGGTGCTAACAGGTGTTCAATGGTTACCTTCATCTGTGCCCAGCGTCTGTTCTGGTAAGACCCATTTGATGGTGGTGATTTTTACAGGCTTAGTGACGTTTTAGTGATCCACATGGCAACCCTACGTTAGCTTTGTTGAGTTCTAGAGCTTCTTTGGTTTCTGACGATTGTAGTTTTGTTCTATGAACTTTCGAGAGTGCTTAGTACCCTTTTCGCAGTTTCAAAACGTGATCCATTTGTGTAGTTGGAGACTTGTGTCAGTCTTGTTGAATCAAATGACGGAACAATGTGGCATTAATCGATGGCTCATTGACCATGCGGCTAATGTGATCCACTGTGCCACAATATAAGCGCACTTGTTTCAAATTGAAACGCGCCACCCTGTGAAACATAAATCCTCAGAAAACAGACACACAAATCACCTTCATGTTTCACCCCATCCGCTTTAAATCAAACAGCCAGCTGATTTCCTTAATTTATCTATTTAGAGCACCCAATTACCATATCCGTCAAAATATGTCAAATTAATTCTCGCATGCATGTAAAACCCGCGCACACTTACAGTCTGCCCGTCTGTGTAAGCCGCGCCGCGCCGAGCATGTTATCGCTGCCTTTATACAGACCGCATCCGAACATCAAATTAGATTACCCAATCGAATGCATAACTCAAAAGTGCTCAGAAGTCACCCCTCGGCTGTCAGTGCGAACTGAGTAATTAAAAAAATGCTAAGCTACCTCACGACAAATGTCACATGTTGTAACGCAAGTACGACTAGGTGTTGCGAAACTTCTGGTTTTTTTTGTTTCGCTTGTTGTTGTTTCCTCATCGCATTGAAAATGAGAAGAAAATAAAATTTCAAATTTCATTGCGTAATTGTTTCGGACGTACAAGCTAACCTTCCTCTTGCTGCTGTCGTCATTTTATTGTGTTTGTTTGCTTGTTTCCTTGCAATGCAAATCAGGGTCAAGTTGTTTTGTTTCCTCAGAGCGCAGAAAACCTTTGTACAGGCGTGTGTTGGCTGTGCTCTTGTTTGTCTTCCCATTTTAGAACAGGGCGTTTATGGAAATGGGTCAAGGAAGTGCGACATTATACGAGTAACACACAAGAGGCATTCTTGATTCAGTCCACTGGCTGGAAGGTCATTTAAATCAGTGAGCGGCTAGATACCATCACACTGCGGGTGGGTTATGAAACAATGATCGCTGTGGAATTTGATTTGGTTCGGAGAAGGAGGGGGCCGAGTCGTTATCTAAGCGATAGGCAGCGTAAGTCCCGTGTAGGACTTACGCTGCAATCATGCTGGCACACCATTTCCGATTGTTTCGATCTGGTTAGCTAAGCATAATTGGTGGCCACAGGGTGTGGTGGAATTATGTTGCAGGTCGGCTTTGTTTTATTTTACTGACTTTTGAATGAAATACATGTTTGTTCACAGTTTGTGGGGGTCTCTTTTGTGGATCTGAAAGTGAATTTGAAAAAAAAAATACTCGTTCGTTTTAGATTTAGGTCAATACATGAAATCTTGAATCTTGAAACTTGTCAATATGTAAACCATGGAAGTTACTGCAGCAGTCGGTACTATCAAGGTCTGTTTCAAAGACTTCTCGAAACCTCTCAGGCAAATACTCGTTTCTAGCTTGACGTTCATGCAAAAACACAGGACACACACATTGTTCTTGCAATGGGGGCAATGCGAGGTGTGGCATGGTCTTGCTGAATATGTTGCCACTCACATCCATATCTCGGATTTGATCAGTGACTCGAGTACTCGAGCTCGTATCCGGCTCGACACGTATCCCCATTAGACTCCAGATTAATACAATTTAGTGAATTTTTGTGGTTGCAATAATATTCCATGTGCGAAAGTTGTATTTGTTGATGTGTCCACCGAGAGAAAAATTAGCCTTACCGCGAATTTATTATTAGGTGCTGATATTGAAGACTACAGTCGACGTATTATCGACATATTCCATTGTCCATTGGCCTCAATTCTTGAGTAAAGTTAGGATTTTGGGGGGTGTATGTAAATTCACATGCAGATTACGTAATGTGTCGTAAAACAAGCAGAAAAGATGGTTTTCTTCAACATTTTCACTAATGGAATCCATACTTCCTCTAAAGCATGCATCTTTTTTGAAACTAGGCCTTAAGGCATGCGCAAGAGAGCCATTCGTTGGTATAATCTCAGGCTAAACATATACAGTCTCGTTTTGACGTATGGGGTCGCAAAATGCATGTAAAATCCAGAGTGGGTGCGATGGTGTAATATCCCGCCTTAACCGCCTAATCGGAGCTGTCAGTTGGGGCGTTTGTGAGCATCGAGTAACGGAAGCGGCCAAGATGGCGCTTGCGTTTGATGAGGGTAACACGAAGTACATGCTTTATTCAAAAAAGGTCCACCAACACCGACGTCTTGGGCAAAACGTAACTATAGACAGCTATAACTTCGAGGTTGTGAAAGACTTTGTCTACCTAGGCTCACCGCGGAGATGAAACGGAGGATCCCATTGGCCAACCGCTGCATTTTCGCACTCAGAAGGCCACTGAGGAATAAAGCCATCTCTCGAAGTACCAAGATATAAGACCTTGACAGTGTCCCAGTCCTGCTGTATGGCGCAGAATATGGACACTAACTAAAGCGGATGAGTATATTCCTGGTCGCTTCGAGCGAAAAGTCCTTCAAATTATCTACTGTCCCGTATGTACAGACGGTGTTTGGAGGGGGAGACTGAACGACGAATTGTGCAGGGTGTATAGCGTCATCGACCTGATCAAACGAGTTCGAATCTCTCGTCTCCGACGTCGAGCTAATGGATACCAATGCTCCGGATCGGAGAGCCTTCGACTGAAACCCCGACGGAGAACGCGGTAAAGGACTAGCACAAGACCGGGCTAGATGGGGAGTCACTTTGGCTGAGGCCCAGATCCACCTCGGATAATCATCGTAAGCGACAAAATGAACATTTTATAGGCAAGGCTTGGTTGCATACTAATGCTAACTTTTGCAATAATAATAATAAGCATGCCGATTGTGGAATCCGGTGGATGGACTACGGTTGGAGCAAGTCGCATACGCAAAAGAAGTTTCATTTGTTTTTGTTCAAAGATTTACTTTCTGTTGTAACCGCTCATCCTTTCCTCCATGTCCGCAACTCATTTGATTCAAATTGTAAACGTCACACTTTGTATGATATGCGAATGGGCTGTGTTTTCTATGATAGAATTTTTTACACTCCTTCACCTACATCCGCTAACTTTCTGGATTGCCTTTTCTATAATAGGAAAACAAGCGGATGTACAACATTGAACATTTTTCCTCCTCAGTTAAATCGCCGGGTTCCACAATCGGCATGAATAATAGTAATATATGCGGCATTACTGCCCGTAGCCTTTAAGCGGAGCCCAAAGTCTCGCCAGCATGACAAGTGCTCTTGACTAGTTTAATGTAGCCTGTCTAACCGATTGTGAATCCACACATCTAATCTCACGCACAGCACAAGTAGAGGTTGCAATGTGTTGTCTCGTCCTTCTCTATCATCCATGCGGCTCATCTACATATCATGGCATGGGACAGTCATCCAGCGGGCTTGATGTATCAATCGCGGGCTTTCGGCGCACCACCAGAGGCTATTTTGCTTGGTAACAGATTCCGTATTAATTTTCTCCCCACATTCACAATTAAATAACCATTTAAACAACATTTTGAATAATTTTAACGCTGTTGCGACGTTAGCCACCCCATAATAAATTGTCATCGACAACTCTCACCGATTGTCAAATGCCATCAAAACCGAAACGGCGACCAAATAAAGTCGACGTGTTGCATAAATGGCGCATAGGAACACCGACTTTGATTGCTCATACTTTGACTGACTCGACTCGAGGCATAAACAGCATACTGTATTGCCTTTAATTTAGCCTCTTGTCACTGCTAACTTTGCATCTCAAGTGTTGATCAGATCGTGAGAATTTTCTCCGACCCCATCAGTCAGCTTAAGACTTTATTCAATTTTAGGATCAACATTTCATGACTCAATAGATGAAGCAAATGCCAGAATAAACTGAGTTCATGAATTCATAACCACAAGTATGGTATGCGGTATGACGCAATGCATGCGTTTTTAAATTGATTACGTTCACAGATGCGTTGTTTATAGGTTGAAATGATAATTTAATTATGCAATTAAGAGTTGATTAAATGCGAAATATGAGAACCCGATGATGGCATTAACATTTGTACAACTTCCGTATTTAAAAAAACACGTAATTGATACCGATTGGCATAATAACTAAGTTAAAAGGGGTGAATTGGCGTCGCATAATGAGACCACGTTGCTTTGATCAGATGATGGGAAATATAAACGATGCTTGAATTCACTGATTGATCTGGGAACTGAATGAGCAGTGAAGACTTCGATGGCGAGCTGCAAAATTAGCAAGCGAACTTTCGCTTTAGGAAACTCGGAATGTAGGTCATCTGTAAATACTGTGGGTGTTAAGCCAATTCGAGCGACAATGTTTTTTTTCGGCATTTTGGGGTCTAATTTTTTTGGTAATCTACAATAAAATGGTAGTCGTGGTTTGGTAGAAGACTCCGTCTACTTCTGTGCTCTCAAATTAGACTTAGCTACCGGAATGTTCCCGAGTTATCCAACCAAGGACTTAAATATTTCACGGCATTTGCACTCTAGAGTGACTGACAATGATCAGATTGAATTTTCTGGTGTCAGCATCTATCTGTAGATCCGCACCACTCGTAGACCAAGTAACTGATGTAGAAGCTTGAAATTTGTCTGAATTTTTCACCAACCTCTAGAAAATACTTTTGCGAGTTTGTTCATAAAATCACCTCAGACATCCAATGTCAGATATTTCAACTATCAGCTTCTCCCTCTGTATCTTCTTCTGTGGCGCTACAATCCGGAGTGGACTTGGGCAAACATGCCTCTCCAACAAGCGCGATCTCTGGCTAGCTGTCTCCAGTTTCGCACACCAAGTTGATTGAGGTCCTTCGGATTCGAAGATTCTTCTCCCTCTTTATCCAGTCATTGAATAAAGTACGAAATTCTGTCTCTGGGGAAGCTAGTGATATCTGGTACATAACTAAAGCTCTTACTCACACGTTTGCCGACTTTCAATTTGCATAAAATATTCAAATATTTGAAATCAACTTTCTACTTATGAATTATGTGCATTTTAGGTTAAAAAGTCTTTTGTGCTGCTACACGATCTTAGTTTTTCGCTTGGCATCACAGCTCAGAGTGGACTTTTTTTTTAAATTCGCTAACAGCTAAATATCTGGCATTAAGACACGGGCCGGGCCGAAGGTTTAGGCGGAGAGAGAAAGAGGAGGCACAAGTGCACATTGGTCTTATATATCTGCGGATTGTAGTCTGTGGGAAATATTAGGCTGTGAAGACCACACGCTGGAAAATTGCGGCTGAAAAATAGTCTCTAATTGTGCATCCGAAGTTAGGTTTAAGGATAAACTGATGGACATTCCTGGCAAGACGGAGTGGATTCATGCAGTTGGCTAGCACACTCGGGCCTCGATTTTTGTTAAAATAGCGATATAAAGCGACATGTGAATTCATGGAGAGGAGGAATGCAGTCGACTAGCGCACTCGAGCATTGTTTGTTAAAAGAGCGATAAAACACGGACAATGAAGACAAAGTAAATCAATGTTGAAGCGAGTCTAGTGAACCAGAAATTCTTGATTAAATCGCTTGCTTTTGGATTCTATAGTTGATGCAGCGTGGTCTTGGGTGCACCGCTCCAGATTTGTGCCTCGTACTTAAGCTAAGTTGCAGCCAAGTCAGAGAGGGGGGAATTATTTCTTGCATCGATTTAGGAAACCTAGACAATTCATGGATAGCCATTCTTGGATAATGGCTGATTATCAGGGGTTCTCTGTAGAGACAGCAGACAGCATTGAGTTTTGAAAGCATTGAATTGCACTCAATTGTTCTAAATCAAGTTAATTATGCTGTCCAGATCGGAATTCAATGTGCTTAACATAGCTGCCGTTCCAATTCTACGACCGAAGTGCAGGGTCGCGAATCGTAGAATGACTATGAGCAGCTGGGTGCTGTCATCAGCGAAGGAGTGGGTTGGGTTGTAAGTAGCAGACAAGAGATCATTTCTAACAATCAGAAAGCATCAGAATCGGAAACAGAACACAGCCTTTGGGGACCCCACCATTCATATTATTGGATATTAGACTTGAATCCATCCATTACTACCAGAATTGAACGGTGCGAACGATGGTTCCTAACCCATAGAAGAAGAGATTGGTCGATGTCAGACGCACGCATTTTCAACAAATGTGATTGATACCAAAAACTTGCCTTAGAAATATCAAGCCCAACTATCTTGATTTCGCCTCTTGTGTAAAGATTTGTTTTACTTTTCGGTGAGACAAGCTATCTAATCATCAATAGACTTGTTGCGACGGAAACCGTTCTGCCGGGCCATTAAGAAACCTTCGCGATTCCAGATATTTCATAAGCTGACGATTAAGCAGCATTTCCTTGACCTTAGAAAGAAGGGACGTAAGGGGTATGGTTCGATTCGAGTTGGGTGACGAAGATTGGCCCTTTTTAGGGACGGGCTGGATAAATTCTGTTTTCTATGTACTCGACATGAAGAGTGGAACATATGAATAAACTTACGCAGTTGTTATGCCAGCGAAGAAGCTCTTCATTAGAATGGATGGAATATCCGGGCCAGCTTCGAAATATTTAGTCTTAATCCACAGTTACCATGAGCTCTAGCCAGTCAAACACACCCTTGGATGTGCGCCGCTTTAATTGTCAAGTGAGAGCAAAGTTGCAACTCTTGAGGCTTGAAACAATTGACTACACCAAAGTTAGACTGTCCGATGGCACAGCATGCCACATTATAAAGCATTTATGGGCTATTCTCAGTTCGAGGAGATCAGACAGCTCGATTAGGCTAAGTAGCTCTACTATCAGGGGTCTTATTGGCGTTATCACTGTCCAGTGCACCAGGCCACTCACGTTTGTGTACATTCATTGGACTTGAAGTGTCTTCACGCATCGAAAGAAAATCCAATTAGGCGTTAATGTGTCATCTTCTTCGATTGGTGACTCAGTCCGGGGTGGACCTGTCAACCAACTTGCCTCTCCAACCAGCACGATTTTTCTACAGCTACAACCAGCTGCACACACCAAGTTGGTTGATGTCCTTTTCCACTTGTGTGCGCCATATCGTTCGAGTACGTCCTCTGTTGCGCTGTCCCGAAGACTCTTCGCGCCGAGCTGTGGTGTTCATCCGCTCTACATGACCTAGCATTGGATCCGAAGCTTAACTAGGTGCTTGCCGCTTTCTACACTCCACACAGTTCGTGGTTGAATCTTCTCCCCCAGACGACATCAACGCAAAAAAAGACCAAAGATCACATATCTCTCAAAACGACCAAGAGCTGTCGCTTTTAATAGCTTCCATGGCTCTGCGCCATAGAGCAGGACAGGGATGATCAGGGTGTTATATAAAATCAGCTCGGTCTTTCGAGTGTTGGCTATATTACTCTATTCCTCTTGAGACCAAAGAAGCAGCGACTGGCAAGAGTAATTCTGCGCTTGATCTCGGTACTGATGTTGTTGTCCTCGTTTACTCCAGAGCCAATGTAGACGAAGTCCTTGACTCCCTTAAAGTTGCTGCTGTACATTTCGACGCTCTGTCCGAGACGTTGATGCTGTGCCTGTTTCTGCGATGACAACGTGTACTTTGCTGTGGGTCATCTTCACCACTTCGTTAAAAGCCTAACTGGTTTGCTGAGCAGAATCGACTAGACTAGACTAGCCCGCAGTAATGCAACTGCCAATAGCTGGCCTAAGTGTGACTGGTAACCTAGGTTATATCATCTGCCTCAAGCAAACACACTTAATAGTACTAGAAACCATTTCTACGCTCCCATTATTGCGTAGCCGCTGTTTCAACATTAATTACCTTTGCATTGCGTATGCTCCTAAAAACCCGACAAGGCCACTTGTCAAACAAGAAAAAAGGGACGCCTCATCGCTCTTCTGTTTAAGCAAACTGTTGCCAACTGTGCTCGAAAACTGGAGTTCGGCAGATTAAAACAAACGCCCTTGGGCATGATTGCTCAAACACTCAAAATTGACTGCAACCCCGATCAGCGCGAATCATGTAAGTTCAATGCCAACTTTAAACGAGATAAAAAATATGACAGATATACCGGCTTCTAATTGCATTTAAATTGCACGCGCATGGGATACTGTCAAAACGCTCTAATGTAACTGACATTTGAGTTTCACAACATCAAGCAACAACACGCCACGTTGGTGTCACCCTCTGCGCCTTCACTTAGCGGTTATAAAATTAATGACTTGAGACAGCCCAACTTAATGCGTCAATCAGCTTTTAATTTCGCTCTGTTTTTTTGGGTCTTCGAGCTTTACGATCCAGCGTGACGGATGATTAATAACCGTTCCTGTCGATATCTCGTAATTAAACCAGTAAGTCGCGCAGAACTATGCTTATCTGGGCTGCGGGATGCCGTTTGTTGTGCAAATTACTCGTATTGACATTTTCAATTTGAATTCGTTCCATCGCCACATGCTCGTCGGAATTGACATGAACATGGCAAATGCTCACTAATTAAAGCTTTCGAATGTATTTGGGCCGCGCGGCGAATGCGCAGGTTTTAGGCACCATTTACCCAACTCGGTCCGGGGTATTTTTAGACGGAATTTCGATTATAACTAGAGCGGGTATATTAGTTTATTTTAATTTTCATTTTTCTTTGCTTGCTTCTCAACTCCATGGTCATGTCACTTGCGAGGGGGTGATATCACGCTCTTTTTTTCAAACAGCCTTACGCGCTGTCTCGCAGTGCGAGTAAGTGAACCTCATGCGGTATTTATGTGCGACTGTATACGTATAGCTTACGATTTAATTTGAAAAAGCACGCAATCGGCCTTGGGTCTCAGTCATCGCGCTATCCTACGGCTGACTTGTGCGATGAACGCATTTTAAAGATTTATTTCGGCTTTAATTAAAATTATTTTTTGCGCCACATGATTGATCGCACATTTCAGCTGGTGCCGCTGTGAGTTATGTTGCGGCGAGTGACACGTTCTCGAAAGACCCACTTGAGTTTGTCAGTTTGATCGAGTACGCCGCTCCAAGGGGAAATGTGCATTCAATTGAATAGCTGAACTTTTGATGAATTGAAGAAGAAACACTTGAGAAATCCGCCAGACTGAGGAAACTCGGTGCGGTACACCATTGAAGGGTGTTTTCGCTGCTTTCAGTATTTTCACAATAATTATTCAAGTGCCTTCGAGGTTTCCCTTACTTTGTAAGGAGTGGCGGAGAAGGAAAAACCCCAGCAAACCAATGTCTTCGAGTCCAAAGAAAACTGTCACACTGGCGTGGCATTATACAAGACCTTAACAAGATCCAGTCTTGTTTTAGGGCACAGAAGTAAGAGGCTCAAAGGAAGGTTCTGCATTCGGTTTTTAACCCTGACTGCCTTTGCGGGGATTAGAGAAGACAATTCAAACGCAAACTGTGCTCCAGAACGAGGTTGGTCGGACGTTGGAACAACTTATTGTCGGCTCAAGTAGTGTCCGAATAAATTGAATCACACAGATATGTGAGCGTGTCGTTTGTCTAGAAACAATCTGCCAAAAGTAAGTTTTTGCCTATCGTGCGACCCGTGGACCATGACAACGAGCATCAAGCAGTAGCATGGAACGAAGAAGTGCCATTTCTTGGTCGTTGACCTCAAAAGAACAAGAACCATCGTTCAATGGCGAGACTTCCTCCTTGAGACTCAAAGAAACGACTACAAAAAAAAAATGAGTTTCCGGGATTAAGTCATCGACCTGCAGATGGTCGACCAGACGGTCACGTAAAATATGTCTGCAAAGGACTACACCCACCAATGCGCCCCTACATCTATAGGAACAAGTCTATTCTCGTCTGCAATGACCGTAATTCATTCGTACTTCATTTAATTAATTTTAAATCACCGGACCGTTCGCCTAGTCGGCTGAGGTCACTTGCCTCTTGTGTGCACCAAGAGTTGAATGGTGGGACTGCATTACGATAGAATGTAGCCGATGGGTAAGGAATTATTTATTATGCGCTTCGGCATTTACCATTGTACGACTCGTAGTCGTTATTCAAAAAAAGCGAGAACCAGGTCGAACATAAAGTGAACGAAAATATAAACCATGTAACAGTGGTTGGTCTGTTACCCTTTAGAATGATAATTGATTAATTTAATCTACCTCAGTGAGGCAAGCATTTGAGTGTGTCATGCCCAAGGCAGCGTACGAAAGAAGGTGCAACTGAAAAATGTATGAAAGATCGCCTTAATTTCATTTGATTGCGTTGAATGACGGGGGGAATGGAATTGGAAGTTGCACTGATGATTGGGTAATTTGAGGTTACTTAGTTGATGGAATGTGGTCCGTGGCGTTGTGAGTATGTGTACCTCGACGTTCGATCCGTGATGTGAACGATAGTAAAAACAAGGTTCACGGCCCCACCTCCATCGATTTATGACAATAGTCAAAGAGCACTTCTGCCTAGAAAAAGCTTCTCAAACTTGGCCGTTCGGAGTCGGCATTAAACTGTAGATCCCTTCCACTTGGTGGTTGCTGAGACCACCATTATTATTATTATTATTATTATATATTAGTTGATAGAATTTTGGTTAGTTATTGAAAAAGCATGGAGTGTGTTCGAAGACGCCAGACTTACGACAGTCTGTGGTATCTGTGTTTCTTTCGCAGACCTACCGTCTTTTTCTTGGAATGTTGAGCTTCTTCTTCTGCTTCTTCTTGTAGCGCTACAGTCCGGGATGAATCTGGGCCTCGGTTAACAATCCTCTCCAGTTGGCACGATCCTTAGCCAGCTGCCTCCAATTTCGCACTGCTTAAGGTCCTTCTCCACTTGAGTGCGCCATCGGGTTCGTGGTCGTCCTCTATTGCGTTGTCCCACTGGTTTGGAGTCGAAGACTCTTCAGGCTGGAGCAGTGTTGTTCATGCGCTCAACATGGCCTAGCCATCTTAGGCGTTGAATCCGTAGACAATTGACTAGACTCATGTCGCTGTACAGCCCGTACAGTTCGTGGTTGAATCTCCTTCTCCAAGAACCTTCAACGCAAACAGGACAAAAGATTAAACGCAGAACTTTTCCCTCGAAGAGACCAAGTGCCGGTTCATCCGCTCTTGAGATAGTCCAGGCCTCCGCGCCATACAGCAGGACAGGGGTGATCAAGGTCTTATATAATGTGAGCTTTGCCTTTCGAGAGAGAGCTCTACTCTGCCTCTTGAGCCCAAAGAAACAGCGGTTGGCAAGAGTTATTTTGCGTTTAATCTCGGTACTGATGTTGTTCGCACTATTAATTTGGGAGCCAAGGTAGATGAAGTCCTTTACTATTTCGAAGTTGTAGCTGCCTATGGTGACGTTCTGACCGAGTCGTCGATGTTGTGTGTCCTTTCTTGATAACAGCATATACTTTGTTGTGCCCTCATTCACCGCTAAACCCATTTTTGCCGCCTCCGTTTCAATACAAGCAAACGCTTCATTGACGGCTCGCTGGGTTCGGCCAATCACGTCAATGTCGTACGCGTATGCTAGCAGTTGAACGGACTTTTGGAAGATCGTGCCCCTAGTATTGGCGTGTGAGTTTTGCACGACCTTCTCAAGTACAATGTTGAAAAAGTCACATGACATCGCGTCGCCTTGCCTAAAACCTTTTTTGACATTGAAGGTCTCGGTGAGTTCGTTACCGACCTTGATGGGCAGCGAGAGTTCTCCATCATCATCCGGCACAACCTGACGAGTTTGGCAAGAATGTCAAAACTAGACATGGCGTTTGATAGCTCGTCTCTATGCACACTGTCACATGCGACCTAAAAGTCGACAAATGGGTGATGGGTGTCGATCTGCATCTCTTGAGTCTTTTCCAGGATCTGCCGAAGTGTGAAGATTTGATCGTTGGTGGACTTCCCAGGCCTGAAACCGCACTGATAGGGACCTATCATGCTGTTGACGAATGGTTTCAGGCGCTCACACAAAACGGCAGAGACGATCTTGTAGGCGATGTTAAGGAGGCTGATCCCTCGATAGCTGACGCATTCAATGGGATCTCCTTTCTTGTGGATCGGGCAAATGATACTAAGATTCCATTCGTCGATCTCAGAATGTGGAGCAAATGATGCCAATAATTTCCAATTCGAATCACTGCCTCTGTTGAAGCGGCAGGCACTATTCTTGTTCCAAAAAATGGAAAGAATTTCAGTCAGTCCCGACCTAGGATAGTAGATAATACTGTAATTATTCCCCGCCCTGGGCCAGGTCAACAATATCGAGACGGAAATCAAACAAAGCTTCTGCCTATTTTTGACATGTTGACTTGTCGTGCTGCATGACGATAGAGAACTCTGTCTGCTCTATCAAGATGAATAATGAGCTAAGCGCGACAAGCAATGTCAGCATCATTCTTGAGAAGATCGTGCAAAACTCACTAGAAGCCTGATCAATGACATGAATGACTCAATACAGCGAACCGCCAATGAGGCGGGGGCTTCTGAAATGTGTCTGGCGGTAAAAAAAGTGACATAAGAATCAACGTATGCGTTGGTGTTCATCGACGAATCGGTCAGAATGACACAATCGGTAGTTACAACTTTCTGAGCGCAGAATGCGACTATATATTCGTTGCCAATCGTTGTTTCTTTAAGATTCAGAAAACATGTAACGCTTTGTCAAAGACCCAAGTTGACGTAGTTCTACAAATCATTGCAGTCATGGTATGTAGCGCAAAGGTGTGGGTGAAAAAGGATTTAGTCTTTTCCAAAGGAAGTGTCTGCATGTTTAAGCCATATTTACGTTGATGACATATGGAGGAGAAACATCAACTATGGACTAAAGCGTATGCATGACTGACCCAACTCTAGTGCATGTAAAGTGCTTGCACAACAGGGCTGCCATAGGAAGTATCGACTCCGAGCCCGAGGTACACAGAAGTGGAGGAAGATCGCAATCAGCTTTGTGCGTTGACCTAGGTGCTATCTTGTTGTTTGAATCTCAAATTTCACCTCAACTTTGCAGTAGAACTTTTTTTGCGAGGGTAGGTGAAAATCTTCAAAAGACACTATGGGGACCGTTCCCACATAGCGAACAGGACCCAGTAAAAACACCTCCCTTCAAATAAAATATTTTTCCACTACAACTAAGTCTCACATTTATCCAGCAGTTGTACTCTCTTGGCTTAGGCGTTATTTGGCAAGAAATTCTTCATTGAGAGCTCTTGCTATGACCGCAGCCAAGCGCGGGTTGAATTCACCGTGCTGATTCAAGAATTTTAGTCCTTTGAAGACGGCGGAAAGCGTTAGTTTCGTCGAAAAGGACAGCAGAGTTTATGTGATCTTCGAGCCGACGCTTATGCGTTGACGAGCTAAATTCGTAATTTCATCTTGGACTGGTGGGACTCCAAGATCTCTGTGGATGTCGCTGTTTCGTACCCTCGTACCCACATTGGTTGACGATGGCCCGTAGCACTTTTCTTGAAATACTGAAACACCCCAAAAATACCTGAAATACTGAAACACCCCAAACGGGTTTTAGCACTTGCTTGTATATACGCAATTTGTTGTCAATAAGCCAGTACATGTCTTAATTGGAGCTCTTAACGTTTCTGTTTGACATTCTCCTTCCATTTAAGCTTTACATCGAGAGTAATTCCGAGTTACTTCGCTTCATTACCGAAGAGTTGAACATTATTTATAAACACGGGCAAGTTATTCACGTTCTTCTCAATTCGCTGAGTGTTCGTCCATAGAGCACATTGTAATTTTCTGGTTGATTCTTTGACCGTTTTGGCAGGTACTAAAATGACAGTGTCGTCAGCAAATGTGCCTATCACGGTGTGTATGTCCTGTGATATATCCCTGCTATACAATGAGTTAAGTAGGGACCAATAACACTTCCTTGTGGTACTCCAGCTTGTATAGGTTTAAATGGGGAGTATTCCTTTCCATATTTCACACGGAAGATTCGATCAGTTAGATAATTCGATAAAATTGTGTAAAGTCTCGAATTGTGTTTCAAACTTTCGTGCCAAACCTTGTCAAAGGCTTGCGAAACATCGAGAAATACAGCTGTGCAGACTTGCCTCTTCAAACGATTTTTCTATAACATCAGTTATTCCATGTACTTGCTCGATAGTTGAATGCTTACTTCTAAAACCGAACTGGGGATTAGGAATAAGTCGTCCTTCTTCCACAACTGGGCTTAAACGTCTAAGGAATATTCGTTCGAACACTTTAGACATTATCGAAAGCAGTGATATCGGACCTACGACTTTTTGTCTGTTGGGGACTTGCCCGGTTTCGGCACCATTTTTATTTCCGTCACTTTCCACTGAATAGGGACATGTTCTAAACTAAAGGCGGTGTTAGTTAATTACAGGCATTCTGAGGTAATTCTTTCAGAACTTCTCCCGTGATTAAGTCAAAGCCAGGAGCTTTCTAGGGCTTGAGGTCTTTCAATTCAAAGTAGCATTTCTTATACAAAAATGTTATGTTTGAACGTTAGGAGTTTACAGGAAACGTTTGTCCGTCGCGTGATTCAAGCGTTGCTTCCAAATGATCCGCGAAGAAATCCGCTTTCTTTTTATCTTCTTTTGTATCGATATCGATTCGATCGATCGTATTGAATTTTTCCGTATTGGGGCCGCATGTGGTTGGGGTTTTCTTAAGCCTACTTTCCAGAGCATGTAATTGGTATCATTTTTCCCTGACAAGCCTGTCAATAGGTTACAATTTTGAAGCGACTTAATGTACGCCTTCAGAAGGTTAGACAGTTGGTTGAGGCGAGATTTATGCTGCGGGGCACGGGTCTGCTACCGTTTCTTACGAGCCTTACGTTTCTATGTGTTTCTTCTGTTCTGTTCCTAAATCGTGTGGGGCTCTCAGCGGTGCTCTAAGTTCGATATTATCTTTTTCATAATTTCTAAATGCTTGCCCATTCGTACGTTTATTAGCAAGCAGCAGAACTTATACCAACAATGGACCAAGTTTTGCGCTCGTTGACTGTCTGGTCAACAAAATCAAGCCAGATTTAGGGATAACAGGCGCATATCACAACTCTAAAGTTGCCAAGTGCACTGAAATCGAATTGAAGTGTTTTGTTTTTCTTGAATTTCTGCGCAAACATTTTGTTGTCCTAGGCGACGCTGCATTGAATCAAGACAACGGCCGATCCCAAGCACTGATCCGACTTGCTCTCGCAGTAGCATAAGAAGCGGGACTTACTTAGTGGGTCGCATACACGTATCTCCACACTTACGTTGTCTGAATTGATTCAACAAGACTAGTCACCCGATACTTCCCATCAAAACCATCATCGCTCCGATTTAATTGTTTTTTTGTAAGAAAGCCTGTGCAAAAAGTTCACCAGAGAGTCTCCTTCACCACGCGCATTATCGTTAATTTTAACCCCAAGCCAACATGTCGCCCCTTTGTTTCCACAGTTCTTGTTTTCGCTTTATTCTGTTGCAGGCCAATAATAAATTATGTACACACATCCATATGTATGTACGTGCAAGCTCGTAGACATATCTGCGATTATTTGAAGGTCATGTCCTAGTTTACGAAATACAATTTCTCGGCTACTGCTGCTGCTCGTTATTGACGTGTACTCTCCCCACAGTGCATTTGATGTGTTGCCAATGTCATTTCATTTAAGTTTTATTTTTTTTCGTTTTATTTTCTGTTCCTTTTGTTCAGAAACACCCGAGTCAACTAAATTACACACAATAGCGCCCAGTCGGTGTAAGCCGAAGCGTTAATTCGCTCATCTTGCTGACGACTGGTGTGTCGACCTTGACCCATAATGCTAATCGAAATCGCCACCGGAAGCGAATATCAAAAAACAAAAAAAAAGCAACATTGAACGCACGAAAATAATACGATATGCTCGGGTTATTTTTGGAGCAGAACTATATCTGCAAGTGGCGATTTGGAATTCTGAAGGTGAACTTTATCTTATCAGATGAACAATATTCGCTGCCTTCTACAGACGCACACAGTTAGGGAATGTCAATGGGACGTGGAATCGTTGGAATCGTGACCTTGGGTGTTCACTGCTCACTGCTCACTGCTCCGCAGTTCGTATGTTTCCGAAAATAATTTATTTTTCGCAAATTACAGACACGGAAATGTGCGATATTTATTATCAACTTGTCCTTGAGTCGGCACGTTGGCATTGCTTAAACGCCGTATTTGCTTGGCGTGTTTGCTGATTAATCGCGGAGTAGGTTTGTTTGCTTGCGACTAGTGTACGCTGATGATGGGGAAGGACAAATCACTTAGAGGTTCACATATGGTGCCTTCGTTTAGGTGCAAACAATGGTGCGGTTGGAATTTACCTCATTACAAGAGGGTGACATGCTGCACGTCAGTTTTGATTGACAGAGAGTACATTTGTGTACGTAGGAGATAAAGATTGCGGGGTTGTACAATGAAATGTTCGTCGTAGGGAGCTTGTAATTACATCGCTGTGTGAAAACAACACTTTGTTGTTGGGGCTCATTTGGAGACTCTTGTGTTTTTGCATTAGAATCCGTCTGTTTCAACTCTAAAGTGGTAGCTATTGACGAAATGGCTGAGGACATTCGACGAAACTGCGACGATGAGTCATACTGAACACCACAGCACAAGCTTCAACTATGAAGCCAATTATCAATGACGAGGACACTGAGTTCAGGAATCAGGAATGGATGCTTGATAAGCATTACTTACTTATCAGGACACATGAACGGTACGAGTCTGGTGTATTGCTGTTTTCAATCGATGACTGTCCTGTGAACCCTGCTGCTAGTCGTCAAGAACAACATTTCTTACATCCGCGATTACTTGGTCTCTATAACGCACTCCTGCTCGAACCAAGAGGAGGATCGGGTTAGAATACTCCATTGACTGGATTTGGTCGAGTCAGTATGGTCGACGAATCTTTTCCTTCCGGACTACATCCTAATGCAGGTACACTTCGTAGAGTTCGTGGTTATGTCTTGTTCTCCTCGCAGACGGGACCGTAAATCCGACGTAGAATTTTTCTCTCGAAGGCACCAAGAATCAGCTCTGCAGTTTAGCTTAGCGTCCAGCTATCGACTCCATGATGGGGGACTGGCAAGATAAGAATCTTGTGAAGCACGAATTTGCTTCGTCGAGTAAGAGATTTCGATCCCTGTTTTTTTGACATATCGACGTAGCATCTTTTGCCTGAAGTGTTTCTTCATTGGAAAGATAACGCTGTTGTAACCGCTGCAACTAATTTTGACAATTTGGAACCACTGGGTAAAGTGAAAAGATGGTCAACGACCGAGAAAGAAAAAAATACCATTCCACAGTCAAAACCATTACTTGCATACAATAAGAGTATGGGTGGGGTCGACCTTCATGCCCAGTTCATGAACAATTACCGGATAAAAATTAAGGACAAGAAATGGTGGTGGCCTTTGTTAACACATATGATAAACTCAATGGTGGTCAATGCATGGAGACTCCATTGTTTACACCGAAAATCAAAATCTATTAAAATTTTTTACGTACCATTGTAAGGTCTTATCTTCTTACAATGATAGTGCTAGCTAGCTGTCTCCAGTTTCGCACGCATAGTTGATTGATGTCCCCTACCACTTGTGTGCGCCACCTGAGTCGCAGTCTTCCTCTACTCCGCCGTCCCTGGGGGTGGATTCGAAGACTTTTCCGTCTGTTCCTGCACGACTTAATTCTCTCGCAAATATAAATTCCTGATCCGAAATGAATTCTAGTACTCTTCCCATCGATTCGTCATCAGCTCCGGTGGGGAAGGAGAGTACAACCGAACAGTCAAGTCCATGTGCTACCTAAACTGCTTTTGATTCTGTGTGTACATTCGTTTCTAGTTTCTGATAATATGAAGGCACAGAATCATTTGTGAGGGTCCACAAGTAAGGACTTGTTCAATAGAATGAGCATTTTCGTACAAACCATTTTTGGAACCAACTCAGTAAGAGTTGGTGGTGACTGATTGGACTGATTGGTGCCCTGAAAGATTTCCAAGAACGGGAAGGAGTGGCAGGTCTGTTTTCTGGTTTCAATATTCACATACGTAATAAGTCGTTACTCATTTTCATTTTGTGGACTGCTATCATGGCGTGACATCCGAAAACATCCCTTAATTGCAGGCTGTCTCTTAAGGAGATGGCTGAGCATTTTAATATTCACCTCATGTGGGGTGTGGTGTGGTACAACCTCATCCCTATCGACAGAAGAGGTACCACCTTCCATGCCGATCGCTACAGCCTATCATCTTTTAAAGATTCGCACAATTAAAACCACCAATGACAAATGGCTATCAGGTACCACCTGCCTTAAAACAAAAGAAATCTTGCCATCACTTACATAAAACGGTCACTCAGTCTACTTGGACTCAGCAAGCCCTCATTAAGGACCCTCATAGGAGTCATAACCGGGCACTGTGTAATTGGCACTCATGCTCGCAGGATGGGTGCTCCATATAATGATTTTTGCAGAAGCTGCATGGATGAAGAGGAGGAAGAGAACACTCATCACCTTCTCTGCTCCTGCAGTGCTCTTGCCAGTCGTAGGTTCCTGCACCTAGGAGCCTACTACTTCAGAAAGTGCCAGCATTGGCCAACTAAATCGGTTCGTCAGCAGCACCAACTGGTTCCAGCGTTAGGAGAAGTCAATCCGCATGGTATAGCAATGGGCCTAATCTGTCCTAAGTGTGACTGCTCTGCAGCAGTCAGCCACTACAACCTAACCTAACCTATCATGGCGTGAATAAAAGTAAGTAACTTAGACAGCTTTGTCTGGGCGATCCATGGGAATTTGCATTTCAACATATATTTAAAAGCGGAAATTAATTTAAATTGTTTACGCCCTTAAAACCTAATTTTTCTTGCGCTTTAGCAACGTTTCACCGCGTAAAAAATAAATGTAAAAAAATTATTTCACTTCAGCAATTCAATTCGTGTTGTTTTTTTCATTCTTCACTGTTTTGTGTGAGCATTTGAATTTCGTCTATCCAGTGTCCCAACTAGCAAGCTGTGTAGAACATAGTGGGCTGATATGGTCTTTCAAATTTAGTCCTCTTTTGGTGTTTTGCTTAGTCCTCATTCGCTGAAAGCTGCAAGAATGTAGACGCTACAGCTGCAGCTTCAGTTGATTGAATTCTGGAAACGATCCTCAATCCCGTCTATTGTCTGGTATATTTTTTGTATTCCTGTCAGCAGCTGTTGTTTTTGAAATACTTATTCAATTGTCTAAATACATTTCGTGGCCCGTGGCATTATGGGTATGTGCGTTGACCTCAACGTCGTTGTCGTAGGTTCGATTCCTTCTCTGTCTAGAAAAAGCTTCTCAAACAAAGCCGTTCGGATTCACTCGCGAGAGAACACAATAGCACGCACAACACGAGTGGTTGCTGAGAAGCTAGGCCCTGGCCTCCTACGGGCTGTGGCGCCACCCATATTATTATATACATATAAATACATTTCGTAACGCTTCATTTCAATTTACTACACAGTAATCTTGCTTCACTTCTCGTGAGCAACAATTTCATCAAAATATCATAAATCCTGGCAAATGTCATGGCGGCGGTTATTTCATGTTTAAATTCGAAATGGCCTGCTTAATTGGAATCAATACTCAAAATTGATTTTTCTCACTTTGCCAGGCCTGAATTAATATTAAAGTCACACTGTCACTGAAACTCTACAAATTACACTATTGGGACGCATGAGTTTCAGGCTGCCACACATCCACTTTTTTGTTGTCCTCACACTTAATTTTTTTTCTCTTATCCTCCTTTCACCTTCCACGCATATGAATGAATGCAGCAATCAGTACTCCTAACTTGTTTATCGTCGGGTTCATACAAGAGAGCTGGCCCGGTTTAAGTGGCGTCGTCATCAGTCTCAGAATTTTCGGCAGACTACATGCTTGATTCATCTTCAGTTGCTTGTACAACGCACAAACTAGTTACAGCAAAATATAATTACCAGCGTGGCTCACCGAGAAATGTTAAATCACTTTAATCAAAGAGCAATAGGTCACACATCGGTGATGGAAATAATTTACAAAAAAGTCATTAACTGGGACGTATGGGAAATAATTTGCTTTCGAGGGCAATCAATTGCAATGTTCCGATTTTGTGTGGGAATTTAAGTTCGATTATATTTTAAATTGATTTTGTGCTCATTGCATCATTCTAGACGCAAGCAACCAGTGGAAACTCTTAAGCAGGCTTGAATGGCTTGAATGTAGTTAATGGTCTCATGTGCATTCTAGAAGTGATTAAGGGACAGGTGTTTTATGAATTCACTTTCCACATTTGATGCGTTTTGCTCCGAAACAACGATGGTCGGGTGAATGGATATTCTTGTAAATTTTGGCAAAGGTCGTCTAGTCTGTTATTGTTGCAGCCCCTTCTTCGAAGTCTATGTATTTTTGCCGTACACTTATACATCGTTTCTCTCAATCAAATGGCATGATACTTACGACATTAGAAAGGTAATTCCACGTACATGCCCACACGGTTGAGTATAAACTTGGTAAACACTTGTACACATTTTGCTGATCTTACAACATGTTTACAATTTTACGTAGCTTACTGACAAGAGTAAAGGAAAAAAGATGGTAGAGATACTCGTGTACTCCAATCATTCTTTTCATTGGGTTCTATGGATAGAGAGAGACGGACGAGACTAGTTTTATTTATTTTGTTTCATAGGGTTCATGGGTATTTCTAATCAAACTTCAACTCATTTTTTGTATATTTATAATGAACTTTATTGAACCGAATATGTACCACCTTTTGCCATTTTACCTTTAGAGCCATTATTCCATCAGTGTAAAACTGTTGTGGCTTCTCGGCGAAAAACTGCGATAGGCTTCTCCATTAAGGGAGTTCTGCATTGACCAAAACAAATGGAAGTCCCATGGTGCAAGGTCAGGGCTATATGGTGGCTGCATCAAAACTTCGCAGTCACTTCGAGTCATCAAAGATGTGTGTGGTCTGGCGTTGCCCTGATGGAAGACGAAGCCCTTTCTGTTGATCAGTTCTGGTCGTTTTTTCCGATTGCTTGCTTCAATCTCATCAGTTGTTGACAGTAAAGTCTACAATTAATCGTTCTTGAATCAGCTCAGGATGTTTTCTTTCCAATCCCACCAAACACTTAGCATTACCTTTCGAGGTGTCAGTCCTGGCTTTGCGACCATTTGTTGTGTTTCACCACGCTTGCACCATGATATTTTTGTCCACTTTTCGTCTCCTGAAATAGTTTGATTTCATTTCGTTTTAGCAAAGAATCGAAGATGTTAATGCGGTCCATTGAATTTTTCACAGACAATTCATGTGGTACCCAAACATCGAGCTTCTTTTTGTAGCCAGCCTTTTTCAAATGGTTGAAAACCGTTGGATGATGAATGTTTAGTTCATTGGCGATGTCATGGCTGCTTATGTGACGGTCCTGGTCAATCTTTTCCATAATTTCATCGACTTTTTCAACGATAGGTCGACCAGAGCGAGGTGCATTTTCCTAATCGAAACCATTAACACAGCTAATACAGCATCGTCTCCGTTTACTTCACAAATTTCATTGGTGGCTTGCGTGGCATTCTTCCCTTTTTTGTACAAAAAATTCAAAATATAGCGAATTTCTTCATTATTTTCACGGATTTGTGAACATCTGTAAGTTTTCAATTTCAACTCAATTCTCAACTTCTCCGAATTTAATTTGATGGTTAAATGAAGCTTAAAGTGTCACCTTTCAAAAACCATTTGGTATGACACAATGTGATTGGTAGCACTGGAGATAGACGACTCTAACGACATCTATTGACAAATACGGCCTGGTTAAAGCAATCATTCATGTCAAATCGTCTTTCAAAGATCACGCTGACTGTCAGACAGACATTTAGCATAGTTTCTCAACTGTTGGTTGCTGGACTCTGTAGTTCCTTAAAAAATTAGGATGAAGTACCAATTAAAAAATCATCAGCAATCATGATCAATGCCAGACACGCCACACTACAACTTTAGCAAGACACCCTGGTCGGCACTTTGGCATTGCATTGACGGCCACAACGCTCGTAAACTTGACAAAACTTGCACTCAGCCAGTGGTTAATGAGACTCTCTTGGCCAATGCTAAATAAATACCTTTAGGTGTTGGGAGAGTGGATTAAGACAGCTTACTGGCATTACTGTCGTGTATTGTCGTTTGCCAAGCGACCACACACAACGTTTGGCACTAATTAGATATCATTTGATAGCCAATTAGCTTTGACTTTATACTGCATTGCTCCACCCCGATCGAAATAACGTCACTGCGTAAGGTTTATTCGGCCTTCGACAATCTTTGACCTCGCGACTTAATTAATTCTAGTTCCTCTGGATGGATGTATCGTGTTTTGGGCGGTTAAGAAGGTTTGAGCATCTGACTGGATCTTTTTCTACGACTGTTGCTCGTCCTTATCATCCCAGAGACCAGACCAGAGAGCAAATGATACGGGGGCGAAGGTTGTCAACGTCCGGGACCAAGGAGGAGCTAATATTGTGCCCAGCCAGGCCGGGGAGCAACCAACGACGCCGAAATGTGGTGCTGACGGCGAAGAACTCCGGCTAAGGCGCGCAGAACTACTACTAGAGGGTCTTGTATATCGGTGATGAAAAGCTGGTGCTTATGCCGGCGACTACCCGACTGGTGGGAGCGGCTAGCTTGTGGAGCCGCAGTGGGACTGCAGAATCATTAGATGAATTCTTCTCGGGTGTGTGTCGTAATTTCCCGACGCTGGATGACGACGCGGACATCCACGATAGACTGCGAGAGTGAAGACAACGGCCAGGGAAAGATACGGTGGAGTACGTGTTCGATATGAAGATGATCGCATCTGTGCAGGAGGGTTGCATGTGCAGGAGCGCATCATCCACGCCGATGGCCAGGAGGCTTTCCGGTCAGTATAGCCGAGTTCGATAGGCGATGTACTGGACAGGGTTCGCTGGGTCTTCGGACTGAGGGGCAGCGGATGTCGGGCCGGGGCAGATAGGTCGCGAAGAAGGGAGACCGAACGAATGACAGGACGACGAGCTAGGTGTTTTGGGTGCTCACAATTCGGGCACTACCAACGGGACTGCCCACAGCACGGTGGCGGACAAGAAGGGAACTCGTAGCTTCTGGTGAGGGAGAGCAGCGCCGAACAGGGCGCATCTAACGATCTGAGCAGGTCTGAGTACGTCAAGGAGGCCACAGTGAACGGGCGCACGGATACAGCCTTATCGACCTGGGTAGTGACACGGCGAGACTGTTTTCTGATGAAGAAAAGAAAGAAAGGTGAAGCGACCGCCAAATTTGTTTATGTAAACAACTTTGAAAGCATTTCGGACGTCTTAAGAGCCCCATGCGGTTGACTTATGGTTAGTTTCAGTTTTGTCTGCATAGGTCCGTATTTCTTGTTGCGATTTAGTAGACGTTCCTTAAGACAATGCGTTTGAATCGTTTGTCCATTGATGCGGTGTGCTTTAGCAGCTAGCTATTGTCCAGTGTTCCAGATGCAAAGTTCTACGTCTGATTCAGTTGCAAAAAACTTGTTGGAAACTTTGGCGTAAATGCCACTAGAACTATCCAAACTCCCCGCATGATTGACTTCACAGTTGTGTCACATGGCGAGGTACAAGGTAATTTGTGAAACAAAGTTGGTCTCAAATCAATGGCCCCTGAAACTAACCGTCATTGCAGTCGACCGTCCCTTTTCACGTTAATCAAACCTCCCATCAAACAACTGATCGACTCTCGCGGCAAAACAAAATGTTTTCCTTTCAAAATCGCTTTGCATACAGCTCGCGTGAATGGATATCTAGCACAAAAGTTCAAAAGAAATTGGTCAGCATACCTAATAACCCTCCACGTCGGGCGTCCCATACCTTCAAAATCTTTTCAGTAAACACAAGCATCCTGATAAAAGACCAAATAAACAAAACCTAAGCCGAGCCAAGCCCGTGTCTACGGCTATCTCTCTATAGATACATTTGTCTTTGGTAGTTTTTTTTTTCCTTCCCGTCGCTTTTAAGCGTTCAGTTGAAATAAACGTACAAAACCGAAGCAACAACAACGGGGAGAGGAAAAAATGTTGCGCCGCTAAAATTGCAACGATGTATAAATACGTATCTGTTGGATGATTATGACCTAAATTTCTCTCTCGATCTCATCTCTCGCTCTGCCACTCTGCATGGCTATGCAGTTTTAGCTGTTTACTACTCGTAGTCTAGCGATTTTTTCTTCTTCTTTTTTTGCGTGTGTGTGTGTGTGTGTGTTTTTTGCTAATTTATTTCGTGCTTTCTACACATAAATGGCCCGAACGAGATGGCGTTGTTGTTCCATAGATACGAAACAAGTACAGAGATACGACCATACATTGTCATAAACATCGAGAGACTAAATCGAGATACAATCGGTAACGTTTCTATGTACAGATGTGCATGCATGTGACTAGGTAGGTACGTATCTATGTACGTCACCTTGAATGAGTGCTGATACTGTATGGCGCACAGTCTTTGTGTTCCATCTTGCCATTTGAGTTGAGTCGTTTACACTTAATTCAGGTGAAACAAATACATTAATTATAGTCGCTGTCGTGCACGGAAAGCACTTACCCGCCACCGCCGCCACTGCAGCTTAGGCTTACTTTCTAATCACCTTTCCCCATGGCTGGATCTATAATTTAAGTTCTTCGATGCTGGCTAGCGCTGTGTTTCCTATCCTGTCGATCCCGGTTTTTGTTTTGCGTGGATTCATTAGCGGCATTTCGAATAATTTATTATGGAACAGAAATGTCAATATTTACGTTGACAAGTCCATGAGTCCAGACTTCGATTGTTGTCGTTTGATGAATGTGTGCGTTCGTGGCGTGCCCTAAATGTTTATCGCTAGCAAACAGTGACTCGTCAAGACGCTCGCAAGGGACAACAGACTTTAGCCGAGTAATTAATGCAACAGACCAGGCCAGGGTCTTAATTAGTTCGGTTTCCTTTTGTTTTTTTTTTTGCATTTTTTGTTTTCTGACGGCTGAGTAAATTTAAATGAACTGCGAAGAAAGTTCGATGCACACGATGCACGATGCAGACGGATGACCTCATATTTTATTGTTTAGCGATTCGCAGCTGTACTTGTTGTTGGTGTTTATTATTGAGACGTCTTGCAGACGTCACGTCTTAATTGGCTTTTGATGCGTCTGTGTGAAGTGCATGACGAGAAATATTCAACTTGTTGAATAGCAATGAGTAGGTACAGAATTTTCGTTAGCTGAAAACATTGTATTTTTAATTGCCGTATTGGCAGTGGCGATCTAATTAGTCTCGAATGGCCTATCGCAAGACATCTGAGGCAGAGGTGGGGGTTTCAGACAATTTATTGGTACTCAAAGTTTAATTATACGGTTGGAATTTCGAGCGATTCTCCCTGTATACATATCCAAAAATAAGGCACATTCAGATTAATTATCGGTATCAAACGAGGTACAAGGCCACATACATAAATTCGTGTGCCCAAGGAAATTTTAAAATTATCGACCGCCACCCGGCCGGGAGTGACACGATAGTCAGGGTCCAAGCGAACGTCATATGTATTCCTGGACTCGTTCTTGTAGTCGTAGGCAATTTCAAATCTGGCTTTTTGTGGCGTGTAATAAAGTATGAAGCTTTGCTTTAACAACGTGAACGTGAGTAATTTGGTTCCAAAAATGTATTTCCTGACCACAATCACGCATAACACTTACACCTTGTTACAGTGGACACAATCCACTGCACAAAACTACAAAAGCCCATAAGAACAGTGAGCGTTAAAGACAGTTCGTATGAGGTCGCTAGGTTAGGTCATGGGGCTGCCGACGAAATTATCAGCACATTTAGACAACGGCAAATTGTGACCGGACCAGATTTGACAAGCAGATTAAAGCATATTAACCCTTGCTTTCACTGGGATTCGCACTTTGGACCGATATAACAGGCACTTAACCAACGGCGCCTTCTAGCGGATTTTTGGTGAGGTCGCTAAGAATTGCAAGCATCACACGGAACTACGGATGAAAACTGACACTTCACTGCGAATTTTGGACTACGTTGACTGTTTGTGTACTGCGATTTTGGCGTTGCAGTTTGCAAAGGCGATGATTTAGTGGCAGAGAAATTATTAGCTAAAATAGTTAAACTAGCTTTTCTTGAGACTCTTGTCGTTAAATATACTCGACCACCTTTTTGCACGTCAAGAAGTAAAGGGTGATTTTTAAAAAGCTATAGGAATGTAAAAAATTCAGAAAAATGCATAAAGTCTTTATTCGAATCCATAGTACGGTCCATATAATTTAATGTTTGAAGATTATTTCATGCAAATGTTAACCTTGACTGCGCCTCAAATGGTCATTCCGTTTAGTCCACTTTTGGCATACTCTTTCCAACATTTCAGCCGGTATCTCACGAAAAAATGCTTCAATTTTGTCTTCCAATGCGTCAATTGAAGCGGCCATGTCTGTATAGACATGAGCTTTAACATAGCCCCACAAAAATAGTCTAAAGGCGTTAAATCGCTCCATCTAGGCGGCCAATTGACCGGTCCCGAACGTGAAATAAAATGTTCACCGAACTCGGCACCGTCTTGTTGAAACAACATGTCATGCAAGTCATGATGGGTAAAAAAAGTTGGATATCATCTCACGGTAGCGCTCACTATTCATAGTTACGTTACGATTCGCATCATTTTTGATGAAGTACGGTCCAATGACCCATAAACCGCACCAAACTCTGACTTTTTCTGGATACATTGATAGCTCTTACAATGCTTCTGACTGATAGTCACTCCAAAATCGACAATTCTGCTTATTTACGTACCCCCATTGAGCCAAAAATGAGCTTCGTCGCTGAACTGGAACTGAATGGAAAAAGCGCGCCATGAACTTTCTTAAGACCAAACTGAAGATGTTTGACAGTGAAACAAAACACGAAACGTGAGTCAGCTGCTTAAACCAGTGTTTCCATAAAGATAATAGCTAAAAAATCACCCTTTATAAGTTTTTGCTTACATTGGTCGATAAAGGATTGTGCCTGAAAGTTCGCGTTCGCAGTTCGCCGCTTATGTGAATGACTCTTTAAAAAGACCATTGAAGTCATTCCGATATTCATGGTTCATGGTTCGCGGCAAATCACAAAAGCACGGTGATGAACTCATCAATTTATGAAAGGTTTTCAGAAAAGATCTTGGTTTGGTATCTTGCTCGTACTAGAGTTGAAACCTAATTACTATTCTGGGATACATAATATACATTTCTGAGAATGGGCAGTTCTTAATTCTGCTGAAGTTCATATTGGCTCAATGAGTGGAACTTAGAGTGAGACTACCGATTGACGGCTGAATCTGATTCAAAGCTGCCTTTCATCATTGCGAACCGAAGGCACACTGCTTCCAGCCTACCGAAGGCACACTGCTTCCAGCCTACAAGACCAAGTTGCCTTGTCTACATTCAAGACTCGATATTTCTTTCCTCGAAGCAGCAGGATCGGATAAAAATACTCTCTTAGTTAGAATAGTCTAGTCGACGAGTTCTTGCCTTCTGGACTATATTCCCATCTTGATCTCTCGGATGTCACATTTTTCCCTACAATGATCCATACAAGCTTATTTAAAAATGCATACATGTGTTATATTAGACATACAGGAAATCCAAATAACGAATCAATTAACTTAATGAGTAAATGTATATGTTATGACGTTTATCAAACCGAGCCATGGTATGCATATCCCCAAAAATAATAATAATATGGGTGGCGCTGTAGCCCGTAGAGGGCCAGGGCCTAACTTCTCAGCAACCACTCGTGTTGAGCGCGTCATTGTTCCCTCACCTACAGGACCTACAGTTTTATACCGACTTCGAACGGCCAAGTTTTGAGAAGCTTTCTCTAGACAGAAGTACTCTTTGAGCAATGTCAGTGAACTGAAAGGTGGTGTCGTTTGTTTTGTTGGACAGACCAGATATCGCATATTCCAAAGCAGTATATATTAATGAAACAAATAAACGTTTAAATAAATAAAATACGTCTGTTTTCTAGTTCCTACTTTCAATCAATGTGCTTAAGTTTTGGAGAAGGATTGGGAATTAAGTTTCTTTAAAAAATGTTGTGTTCCTTTTCTCAGACCCCTATTATTTGATGTTTCATTGAACTTGCAAATGCCTCTTAGCTCTTGCTTTTCAACGCACTTTACTTCTTTATGTTCATGTGGAGTTGGTAAAACATTCAATTATGTACATATCACATGCACATGACATCTGTAAGTTTTGTAGGTACCAAACAGAAATCTTTATTTTCGTGTGAAGACGAACGTTTTTGCGTATGAAAGGCTTCTTTGTTTTTGTTTTTCTGCTTATAAATCAGTGAAAGCTTATGCCAATATGTTTACGAAAGCAAAACCCTAGTGTTACATGAAATCTGTTAGATAATATGTGTCACACCGCAATTTGACTAAGAAAATTTTGCCTTATGAAGGAATTTTTTCTTTGGCGAAAAATTGCAACGCCATGCGATCGATGGTGGCCTGTGGCGTTGTGGGTATGTGCGTCGACCCCAACCTCGACGTCGTAGGTTCGATCACTAGTCGACTACCAACATAATTTTCTCGGCCCCACCTCTTTCGAGTCACTGGCAATGCTCAAAGAAAGTCTAGAAAAAGCTTCTAAAACTTGGCCGTTCGGAGTGATTATAAAACTGTAGGTCCCTTTTAATCGTAACAGAACAATAACATGCACAACACGAGTAGTTTCTGAGAGTCCAGGCCCTGGCCCACTACGCGGCGTAGACCCACTCATATTATATATTATTCTGCTATCGATTATTTTATTTTTTGAGGTCGCTGTTCTGATGGGAATAATAGTCGAAGACTTAACCAAATGGTATAGCTACAACGGAACCGAAAAGGGCTTTGCATGATAACGGTTGCCAACTGGCAACACTTAAACACTAATCAAATAAATGCTATATCCAATGCTGGAACAGAAATAGTTATCAAATTTCTCAAGATAGCTCCAAATTTCTAGATGGGGAAAGGCGTTGTTTGCTCGATTTACAAAGGAATGAGACAGCGTAAATTGATTAGTCAGCCAGAAACCACGTTGCCTATTGGGAAACCCCTGCATTTCGTTGATTTCTGGGTTGCACATGAAAGCGTGCACAGAGAAAACCCAGACGGGGTTCTTATGCGCCTGGTTAGACGTGGGCTATTCTTTCTGCTCGAATAGCAACCTCACTGAATTTTCAGACTGGACAACAGAAAATACACTACCTCTTAATGCCCATTGGCAGATTGTTCATGCGACACAGAAGCGACTGCGGAAGACTTCGAGATGTCAGTAAGTCGTTGGCATCGAAATTGAACCGCAAATGGGTTTGGCGGTTGATCTCTTGACAAAGAAATTTTGCCTTTACACAAGTGCCTGACCATCCGTGTCCCACTCTACGTAGCAATGCATGGAGGACAGCGGATGGACACGACGAAGAATATCATCAAACTTGGACCACATGGAAATATGAGTATAGAAGTCTCAACGATGAATCCCCGAAGACAAACATTTGCGAATTATTCTGGAAGAGAGGTGGTGGTGCACAGACGCACCTACTCTATGTCTACTATATGCATTAGCACATTTGTTTATACGATTATATTTTTATATTATTTGACAAGAAATCCTGTGACACAAATGTTTCGAATTGATGTCAGAGAAAGTTCCGTTTTTAAAAACAAAAATACATCTAGATTCTACAATTCACGATGCTGAAAGTAGAACTCTCGCCAATGAGCCAAAAATACTTCGTACTCATACGTACTCGTTGTGTTGGAGAGCACGGCTGAGCTTGGATTACTTAAGGGAATGTTGAGACATGGGTTCTCTGGAGAATGTGGAAAATTGTGTTCATGGAATTCCATGTCGACTTCGAGGAAAGGCTAGGTACCGCGAAACAGGCATCCTCCAATAGAGATGTCTTCCAGCTGGGCTGTTCAACATTTAGCGCTAAAGAGCCGTCAAATTCGAATTCCACACGTGCATAAATTTTTGTTGCTGAAATAGTGGCTTTTAATTTCTCAAAGTAGCCAAAATAAATCTTTTCAAGTTTGAGCATAAATGTGAGACAAAATCAATGCTGTCGATATTTTTGTATCAATCTGTTGGCAATCAATCTGCTATCGAACACGATTATTGACTTTTATTTCAACTTTCAATATATAAGCCCACATGTAGATTCATTCTAACAAAGAATTTCTTTTTCTTCATTTCAGTACTCAAAAAGCTGGCTACAACAGTCCGTGGCAATGGACAACAGTAACGGCGAGCGGCGAATGACATATAGGGGCTCGCAAAGAGCCCGCAGTCAATGGTGGTGGTAATCAATCAAGTTCAAATAGCCAAAACACCAACAGCAATAACACAAATGGTCACAGCAATAATTCTACAAGTAGTACTAGTGCCAATAACATGTTAAATAGCAATACAACTTCAAGCACAAATTATCAAAGTAACAATAATTCCTATGCCGATGGCAATCTAATGCAGCAGCAGCAGCAGCAATATGCGGCTGCTGAAGCTGCCCTTGGCTCGTACGCGGCCAATATGATGTTTTCGGGTGGCAAATATCATTCGCAACATCAGCAGAATCATCCACAACAGCAACAGCAGCAGCAGCCGCCGCAACACACCCATCAACTCTCGCAACAACAGCAACAACCATCTGCATACGGAACAACAGCACAGCAGGGCCACAGCTCGAATAGCTTGCACCAGCAACATCAACAGCAGCAGCAACAACAGCAGCAGCAGCAACAACAGCAGCAGCAGCATCAACAGCTTCAGCAACAACAGAGCAATTACAATTTCCACATGGGCGGCATACCGCCCAGCTTTGCGGCGCATTCTCAAGCTGCTCTGGTAGCTGCTACAGCTGCCGCTGCTGCTGGATACATCACACCCACCGCCCATCAGGCACCACCATCCTTGATGCAGTCGGCCGCCACACATCATCACCAGCAGCAGTTGCATCACCAACAACACCAGCAGCCGCAGCAACAGACTCACCAACAGCAACAGCAGCATGTCGCGACTGCTGCCCAGCAACTCCATCAACACAGTAGCGCCGCACAAAGTGTATTCGCTGCAAGAAACCTTCCGTTTGCTGGGTACGACTACAACTACCGAGCGGGGGGTTATCTCTAAAAGCAAAAGAAAAACTAAAAAATAAATAAAAAAAATGAAAAAAAAAAATTAGCATAAATTGAAAAGAAGGAAACAAATATTTGATATATTTAGTACTGTCTTAGCTCCTTATTCTAAAAGAAAGAGAAATACCACAAAGCGCAGTAAAAGCAAACAGAAAATGACATGAAACGTAGAATACCATTAATAAAACGAGAAAATACAAAACCTAGCCCGTAACCTGTAAAGTGTTAAGAATAAAACAATAACTAACGTGAATTGACTAACATCTAACAACAAACAATAACCGAACTAAACTCAGCAAGAGAGCGAAACACAAATGAATAATCAAATAAGTGAAGAGCGGATCATTAAGCATAAACAAACATGAAAAAAATACACACACAAACAAAATGTATTTCTCAAAGAAGAAAATAAAAAAAAACGTAAATGAAGTAAACTAATAAATAAATTATATAAATATATATTATATATGGAAGCAAATTATTATAAATAAAAAAAAAAAAAAACAAAAACACACGAGAAAAACTATATCCTAGACTATAACAATATTATTGTTTGTTTATTTAATTATTACCCTTATTGTGTCCCTTGTACTGTTCTGTATTATTATTTTATAGTTACCTTATGTTGTAGCCCTTATTATTATTGACTCCTTTTTTTAATTTTTATTTAATTGTTTATAAATGTATTTAAATTGCAGACAAGAGAGACGGCAAGCAAAACAAAATAGAATTTAGTTTTAAGGCAAAGATAAAGCTATTATTATTATTGTATAAAGAAAATTTATTTAAATTAATTATTGATAATTGTTAAAGAAGAGTAAATGAAAAAGAAATAAAAGAACATATGAAAAAACGAAAAAAATGAGTAAAACAAAAAAAATGAAGACAAGAATCAAATTAAAGCAAAACATTGGATAGTTAGAAAAAAGAAAATGATCGGTGTTTTTATTTCGATTTTGGTTTGATGGTTGTTTCGATTCTTCATGAGCACGGACATCGATGGGAGACTTTTCGCGTTGGTTTTCATTTTACAGAGCTTTCTAAAAGACCTTTGGAGTAAGGAGAAAATGAGACGGATATTAGCCAAATTATAGATTCGACTTATTGGTAACTACCTCACTGGGCAGTCACACTAGAAGAATGAGAGCTCCCTACAACCGCACAATGTATTGACACCGGAACAGCCCTTGCAGCAGCCAGCTTTTTCATTTGACTTCCCTTAGCAATTCCCAATTTCTCATTCCGAGCTCGAACTGAACCTCCACCTCTTTGGTTATGTTAATTGAAGCTCGGCGTATGTACCTAACTCATAATTCGACAAAAATGCCTTACCCCGAAACAATTCTTAGAAAGGGTGTTTAAATTTTAAGGGCCGATGTTGAAAGTGAGTCACACCTAAACGTCAAGTTTTTTTCTGCACTTCATTTGACATTTCTCAATTTCAGACTAACTCAATTTGAAATGATGGAAAGATACAATCGAGCAACGCGTTAAATTTATTTATTATATTTTTTTTTTATAATTTGCGCGTGCTCAAGGAGTTATTAATACCCTTAATTGTCCGGGGTCAAGACACAGCACGGTCCGAAGGTATAGAGGGGGAGAGTGAGCACATTGGTCTTACATATCTGCGGATTGTAATCTATGGGAAATATTGAGCTGGGAAGAGCATTCCATATTCGTGTGGTGCGGCTAAAAAACGAGTCTCTAAGTTTCACTGTGCGTCCGAAAGCAGGCTTAAGGGTAAACTGATGTGCATTCCTGGCGAGACGTGTATTGCGGGTGAATTCAAGGAGAGGACGAATGATGTTGGCTAGCTCCCTAGAGCATTGTTTGTTAAAGTAACAATAAAACACGGACAAAGAAGACACGGTTCGTCGATGTTCGAGCGTGTCTAAAGAACCCGCGATATCATTGTCTCCTGTAAGTTTTATCGCTCGCTTTTGGATTCTATCTAGTAGGTGCAAGGTGGTCTTGGGGGCACCAGACCAGATATGAGCGTTATACTCAAGCTTAGGGCGAATATCCGCCTTATAGATTAAAGCCAAATCAGAAGGGGTGAAGTATTTCTTGCATCGATTAAGGAAACCTAAACATTTCGCGGCATTTTTGGCGACCTCGAATATATTATCGTTCCAACTAAGTGTTGTGTTGATGTACATACCGAGGATGGAAAGTTTTCCGGTTTCGTCGATGCAAGCGCCATTCATGGATAATGGCTGATTATCAGGGGTTCGCTTTAGAGACAGCAGACAGCATTGAGTTTTGGAAGCATTGAATTCCACTCTGTTGTTCTTACCCCAGTTAATTATGCTGTCCAGATCGGAATTCAATGTGCTTGACATACGCTGTCGTTCCAATATTACGTCCGAAGGGCAGGGTCGTGAATTTTGGAACGAATATGAAAAGCTGAGGGTGCTGTCATCAGCGAAGGAGTGGATTGGATTAGAAGTGGCAGACAGGAGATCATTTATAAAAATGAGAAAGAGTGTCGGAGACAGAACAGAGCCTTGGGGGACACCAGCATTTATTTTGTGGATGTCAGACTTGAACCCATCCAAAACAACTTGGATTGAACGGTTCGAAAGGTAGTTTCTAATCCATAGAAGCAGAGATTCATCAACACCATAAGCACGCATTTTCGACAAAAGAGCTTGATGCCAAACTCTGTCAAATGCTTTAGAAATATCAAGCGCAACTATCTTGCTTTCGCCTGCATTGTGCAAATATTGGTTCCACTTTTCGGTGAGATAAGCTATCAAATCACCAGTGGACCTGTTGCTGCGGAAGCCATACTGTCGGTCATTAAGAAGCTTCCGCGATTCAAGATATTTCAAAAGCTGACGATTTATCAGCGTTTCCATGTCCTTAGAAAGAAGGGACGTAAGTGCTATAGGTCGGTACGAGGTGGGCGACGAAGATTCGGCCTTTTTAGGGACGGGCTGGACAAATGCTGTTTTCCATCTACTCGGAAAGAGACCTGAAGAGTTGGATAGATGAAAAAGCTTACGCAGTGGTTTTGCCAGCGAAGAAGAACATCTCTTCAGAAGTATTGGGGGAATACCATCCGGGCCAGCGGATTTGTGCACGTCGAGATCTTTAAGTACTCTTGCAACTGTACGAGTGCGGAAGTGAATTTGTTCCATGGTAAAACCAACGCTCTCGAGTACAGGTGGGGACAAGTTACAATCTGGCAGAGTTGAGCTGGCTGCAAAATGCGCCGCAAGCAGATTGGCTTTGTCCAAAGAGCTGACAGCTGGGATGTCATTGTAAATGAGCGTGGAAATTGATGACGAGAATTCTTTATGTTTTTCACAAATGACCAAAAGTTTTTGCTACCCTTGGCACATTGTAGCACTTTTTGCCTCAACTTTTGTTCATGGGAGAATTTCACACCTCGGATTATTGCCTTGCAGTCATTTCTGGCCCGTTTAAACTTATTCCGGTTTTCCTCAGTAGGGTTGGCTTTGTATAACCGGAAATTCAACTCTCTTATTCTGATAGCCTCTCTGCAGCTCGAGTCATACCATGCATTTGGTCTGGGTTTGATACACTTCACTCTATGCGGATCTCATACCCAGCTGAAGAATGTTTGTGATCATATCAGCAGCGGCATCCACGTCACTATCGAGGAAGCATAGTAACCAGTTAAAATTCCTAAAGAAGTTGTTGAGTCTGCTCCAATTGGCTTTCTCGTATAGCCATACTGTCCTTTTCGGAATTTGTTCGCCAACTGTTTGTGGCGAAAACGAGAAATTAGCTGATACGACACAGTGGTCTGACGAGCCTAGAGGCGACGATATGTCAACAGAATATTTATCAGGATGAGAGGAGAGAAACAGGTCCAGTGTGTTGGCGGAATCATCTGCAATGTCAGGTATTCGTGTGGGCTCATTTACAAGCTGGGTCAGATTGTTTACCTCAGCAAAGATTTCAACGTACCTTCCTTCGGGTGTTGTCTGGCCTGAATGTCGAAGCCAATTAGAATTGTGTACATTGAAATCGCCCGCAATGGCAACTTCAGTGTGAGGATACAAGGAAACAATTCTTGAGATGGAATCGGATAGCGCATCAAATTCGTTAAAAGTTGAATTGCTATCCAAGTTTGGACTTCTATAAATAAAGCAGTAGTGGATTAAATGCTTACGGACATGGAATTTTAACCACAGAAAATTGAATTCCGGATTGGAACAGAGGCCGTATTGTGGTTGAAGTTGGTAAGCTACATCACTACGCACGTAGATGGCGAGACCGCGGTGTAAAAAGAAAAGCGGCACTAAGCTATATCCAGGCAGGTTCAAATCCGGTAATTCGGTATTTTCGCCTACCTGTGTTTCACTTAGCGCCAAGACGGCTGGTTTGTAAAGGGATAGGTGGACGTACACAGCAAAGAGATTCGCTCTGAGACCGCGAACATTGCTCACATCAACTCTAAAATTTCCCATAGATTACAAAGCGAAATTTGTAATTATTCAGGGGGCTATCGCGATTTTCTATTCGCAAAAAGTCTATTCGCCTTTATTCTTTTCTATTGAGCAGATTCGTGATATCACAACTCAATAGAATTGAATTTCAAAATAGAAAATGAAAAGCTATCGGGGAGCTTCCGATGTCAAACGTCAAATCAACATCAAATGTGATTATTGTTTTGCAGGGAATAGTTGTTTTTTAATAAATAATGAGTTATATTTGGTTCGATTTTTTTGAGCACAAGATGGACGAGGCTCGTCGGGCTGCAATTATATCAGCTCTTCGATACAGACGAAATTTACGTGTACATTTAAATCCACTTGACATGGATGAAAATTTGTAAGGAAATGTAAATGTAAAATGTAAAAAATTTGTAAGAAAAAAATAAAATACGTTAATCAAAGCATCATAATCTTCTGCATTGGCAATGTCTTTTATGGATCTGTCTGTCACATCCAAACCAAACTCAAGTCCACAAGATTTTATGCAGGCTCAGATACTCTACAACTTGTTCCTCCAAAGGCATCAAAGCAAAGAACCTGTTAGGTCCACTGCTGTCCACCTGCAGTCTACCTCAACTCGTCGTCGTCCCCAACAATTGCACCTCTCACGCTCGTCGTTGATGAACATTATAGTCTTATAAGGACTTATAAAGTCTTATAAAGACTTGCATTAACACGCTTACAAGATGCAATTGACTCGAGAACTAGAGCCTCTTGACCATTTCAAGCTTCGCAAATGGTCAGAATGGTTGCAAAAAATGGCAACAATTATCAATTTTTGAAGAAAATCATCTTCAGTGATGAGACACATTTTCACCTCTTTTGTCAATAAGTAGAATTGCCGCATTTGGGCGAATGATGAACCAATAGTGATTGTCGAAAAACCAATGCACCAACCAACAAAAAAGAGTGACTGGGCTGGCGGCATCATCGAGCCGTATTTTTTTTCAAAATGAGTCTGGTCAGGCAGTTACTGCGAATGGTGTTCGCTATCCTAAAATGATAACGAACTTTTTATGGACCGAATTGGAATATATGAATGTGGGCGATATGTGCTTTCAACAGGACGATGCCACTTGCCGCACAGCTAACGAAACAATAGCTCGTTTGAGCGACAAATTCAATGGCCGTGTTATCTCACTTGATGGCGATGTCAATTGGCCGCCATGATGATGTGATCTGACACCGTTGGTTTTTTTTCTTTAAGGTTATTTAAAGGAAGAGGTGTAAGAAAGGCCAGTAACAATTCAAGAGCTAAAGGATGTGTGCTGAATGTATTGACCCCGGACCGCCCTTGCGGCAGTTAGCTTTTTTATTCGATTCGAGCAAGAAACAAAATCAATGTCTCGTTCCGAACTCAAACTGAACCTTAGGTGATGTGAATTGATTGTGCCGATTTTTTATTCCAACCTAATAATTCAAGATCGGCGTATGTTTCGGTTGAAACCTACCATATAATTCGATTCAAATGTCTTACGCCGAAACAATTATTATGGTTGGGAAACAAAAAAATGCGATATGCTGGGGACTTGATGGGATAGCCGAATTAATAATAATAATATGGGTGGCGCTACAGCCCATAGAGGACCAGCGCGTAGCTCCTCAGCAACCACTTGTGTTGTACGTGCTATTGTTCTTTCACGAGTGGACGGACCTACAGTTTTTTGCCGACTCCGAACGGCCAAGTTTGAGAAGCTTTTTCTAGACAGGAAATACTCTTTGAGCATTGTCAGTGACTCGAAAGAGGTGGGGTCGTGTAAATTATTTAGGTCGCTCAGAGCTGGATTCGAACCTGCGACGTCAAGGTTGGGGTCGACGCACATACCCACAACGCCACGGGCCAATTCGGATAACCGAATTGGATTATGGATATTCGTCACACCTTTGAAGAACTCATGCGGTTGTGCTTATGTTATCAACCAACTCAATTAAGACGCTAGAGCTAGCTACTTATGCAAGACCGACCTCGACGGAATCAAGGCATCCGCTTCTTAGTCATTCAAATCGATGTTGTAGTGGTGACCGGGTGCACACTGGATGCCACTTTTAAGTCCTCCATCTCATTTTGTTATAAAAGGTATAATATTCTCATAGGAATATGGTAATACAATTTTAGCTCCTCCTTGTTAAGAAACGTGCAGAACTTGACATGAAATCCAAAGATATGTACTGGCTTATTGGTAAACATTCCAAGCTAAGTATTGACAACAAATGGCTTGTATACAAGCAAATCCTAAAATCTACTTGGACATATGGGGTACAACTTTGAGGTTGTACCAAAGCAGGTAATGTAAGCATTATACACACTTCTCAATATAAGATACTTAGAACTAAAATAAACGACGATATCCACAGGGATCTTGGAATTTTACGTGTCCAAGATGACCTTTTGCGCGCATACAAACTTTGCAATTCATCCCATCCTTGACGAAACTAATGTCTTGTGCTGACTTCAAAGGACTAGACCCCTTGATCTCGTGCGATATTCCACACCCGAGTATTGTTGCGGTGTTAACAGCAATACTTATTGGAGAGTCACCTGTCGATAGTGTCCAAATAATAAAAGACACACGACTGGTTCAGTGCTTCACTTAGCTGTAGTAAAAAATAAAATTAAAAAAAAAAAACATTTTTAGTGTTTTAAATTATTTATTGTTTTAAATACACAGATATCCGATAAATCTCAGCTAAATGATATTGTTCGACTGGAAATCGAATCCATTTAAGAAATCGGTTTGTGATTTGAATCCACTGGACAAGTGTGTGCTTCGAGTACTAAAAAAACATCCTTTACATCTTTCACACCACAGTTGACTGGGTCAGTCCAATGGTCCCACCCGACGCTTATTTGATACGGCCCAGGAGCACTTTTGTTCATATGTAACCACAGTGCTGTAGCAAACTATATAACTTTTGGTATCGATGCAGCTCTTTTACTTTTCCTTTATTTCATGCAACAAATATGGAAATGCTGAGTTCGATAAAATAACATTTCTGACAAAATTTAAAAAGGATAACCCATTAAGACCCGTTCATATGACGTCGCCACGAATTGTGAACTTTGCAAACTCTGACAATTCATTAATATGACGTTTTCTCATTTGCAGAGAACTACGGGTGCAAACTGACATTTCACTGCGGATTTTTGGTCGTGAAAGTTGTGGATTGCGTTTGCCCATTCTTGGCGTTTGCCTGTTTGTGTATTGCGACTTCAGCTTGACAGTTTGCGAAGAGAATGATTGATTCACAGAGTAAACATTTAATATCATTAATTGGAATTTTTAAACAAACTTTTGTTGAGATTTTTGCAGAAGCTGCAGGGATGGAGAGAAGGAAGAAAACACTCATCACCTTCTCTGCTTCTGTACCGCTATTGCTAGTCGTAGGTTCCTACACCTAGGAGTCTACTAGTGCCAGCATTGGCCAACTAAATTCCTTCTTTTGAAGCACCAATTGGTTCCAGTGTCAGGAGAAGTCAATCCGCATGGTATCACAATGGGCTTACCCTGGCCCAAGTGTGACTGCCCTTTAGCAGTCAGCCACTATAACCTAATTTAACCTAACCTTTGTTTTTTGAATAAAAAACGTCGATAATTCAGTTACAACCTTTTTGCATACAAAGAAATGTAACTTTTTGCTTTCATTTTCTGGAGATCGGTTGTTTCCGAAAGTTCGCAGTTCGCCGCTCATATGAACGTCCCTTTAGAAGTGATATCGATTGCGAAATTACAGACATACATACAAATAAACGTACTTCTGCTTTGGAAACATCCCTTAACAGTCTTCTTCTTCTGAGAGAAAATAACTCAGGAAAAGAACTAAACACTGTTCATCATCGTCAAACTACAAACCAATTGAACTCATTTTTATTTTATTGTTTTACTTAAAATGTTCTAGTTTCATTAAATTAAATTGAAAAAGACAACACATCACAAATGCTATTTATATAGCTTATTTTTTGACACTCGCAATAGAGATGACAAATATGATTCTCATTCAAACATTTTATCAACTGCGTTTCACAATACCGAAATTCTTGAAATTCTTATTGATTGACAGGCTTATCAATCATCAATTGATTAATATTTGAAACTCGCAATAGGGGTGATAAGTTCAACCCATTGGTAACAACCTCACTGGGCAGTCACACAAGAAGAATTATGCCACCAGATCATCCCTTTAATTAAACTTTTCTTAGTAGTCACCAATTTTTCATTCCGCAACCAACTCGAAGGAAACCTCCCCATTTTAGGTGATGTGTACTGAAGCTGCCGATTCATACAAAGTTTTTTATTCCATCCTAATAATGATCAAGCCATTCAAAATCGGCGTATAGCAAAGGATGCGATATGTTGGGGACTGGGTGGGATAGCCGAATTGGATTATGGATCTCGTCACACCGTTGAAGAGCTCACGGTGTTGTGCTTATGTTATCAACTAACTCAGTTGAGACGCCTACAATCTTAAACACCACACGTTCTTTAATTCTACGACCGCCCAACAGCATTACAACGACGATTTCTGGCATGGGAAATTTTTCTTGGGCGGTCTGAATTTTTTGTCATAACTTAGGAAAAAGATAGCCTGCGTCTTTTCCTCATTCAATTTGATGTTCCATTTGCTGAAATATTTTTCCACAATTTTGATCACATTTAAAAGATTGCTCTCAATATTGAGAGCTAATTCATGTGAAGAAAATATGGCGGTATCATCTGCAAAAATTGCTGTGTGACAACTTGGCAATTTTGGGAAGTCTGATACATAAATATTATATAAAATTGGAGCTAGAACAGAACCCTGTGGAACACCAGAATTGAAAAACATAAGGTCAGAAACACCACTGTTCACTTGGACTACGAAACGACGACGAGTTAAGAAACTTTGGACAATTTTACATATATAAGGAGGAAACCGGAAGTGTATCAATTTATACAAAAGTCCGTCATGCCAGACAGTATCAAATGCTTTCTCTATGTCAAGTTGAACCATTCCAGTTGATTTGCCAATAGCACGGTTTGACTTAATGTGATTGCAGATTCTTAATACTTGATGGGTGGAGCTGTGGTGTGCCCTAAATCCTAATTGTTCATTGGGGAATATGTTGTTTTCAGATATATGTTTTAAAATCACTTCTTTAAGAACTTTCTCAAAAACTTTGCTAAGGTTACTAAGCAAACTTATTGGCCTATAGCTTTCAGGATTTTCAGGAGGCTTGCCAGATTTTGGTATTGGAATAACTTTGGCTAATTTCCAGGAGTCAGGAAAATATTCCATTTTGAGGCACGCATTTATAAGAAAAGTTAAGAACTTTATTCCACTTTTGGGCAGCTGCTTGATATAGATGTTTCTTTTCAGATCAAGCCCTCCTGTTTTGCGAACATTTAAGTTGTTGACGAAAAACGCAATGTCGTCTTCTGATAAATAAACATCAGAAGGGATTTGATGAGAGCTGTTCTCGAAATAATTCTGAATAGTGCTCTGCACTGTGTCGCGTGTACCTTGGTCACTTAGACCACTAGATACGACGTGGTTATTTGAAAATGATTGTGCAAGAGCATTTGCTTTTTCAGAATCCGTAAAGAACACGTTAGAAGATGATTTGAGAACTGGCAAAAACTTGTTCCTATTCCTAATAACTTTGACTATGTTCCAAAACGGCTTATCATTTTTTTCGAGCATTTTAAGTCTGGAGTTCCAATTCTTGTTGCGAAATTCAAAAATTTGCTTGCTAATTAAATTGTTAAGATACTGTAGCTGACATTTCAAAAATGGCTGACGGTATCTCGTCCAATCTCTTCTGCACTTATTCCTTAGTCTGATGAGCGCCAAAATATGATGAGGAAGTTTTGGAGAAAAATTTTGTTTTGGAACTTTCGGAACAGAGTTTTCAACCGCGTCTAAAATGTCTGAACATAATTTATTTAGTGCAGCATCCACATCACTTATATTGGAAATACTTTCCAAATTCATTGGTGAGTTTCTCAATTTTGCATTGATCTCACTTCTAAAGCGAGTCCAATTGGCATTTTTAAGGTCTTGAAAATACTCCGTTTTCCTCTCTCCAGACCATAGAAGTTGGCAAAGGACAGGATTGTGGTCGGAACTGAGGTGGTTTACTGAAACAGGTTGGGTTATATTACTGCTGGAAACATTGGTGACGAAAATATCAATTGTCGACGGACTATAACGAGAATTTGAAGGTACATAAGTTGGGGTGGACGGATACAAAACAGAAAAGGGTTGAGTAATAGAGAGATCATGTAGAATCTTTCCCCAAGCATTTGCTCTTTGACAGCCCCAAGCCCTATGCCTACAATTTAGGTCGCCACCAAAAAGTAGGTTATTGCCCTAATTAAACAATTTAATAAAGTCATTTTTAAGAGCCATTTTTGTTGCTGCTCCTGCATTTCCTCCGGGGAAATAAACACAAAAAATTCTTATAGTATTTTGATTTCTCAGTTTAATCTCAATACCTACGTTTTCTACCAACTCAGTTTTTTTAACAGGTAAAAGCGAATGTTGAATTGATCTTTTTACAAGGATGGCGACACCTCCACCTCCTCTTCCGATTCTGTCATTTCTATAGCATTTAAAATCAAATGTAGACAAATTTATATCATTTTTTAGTAGAGTTTCGGTGACTAGAGCAACATGAATCTCGTTATTATTTAAGAAGTTAAAGAACTCTGTGGTTTTGTTACGAATACCCCTCGCATTCCAATTTACAATGTTTATGTTTCTATCTATCATATTAATTAACATTTGAATACAGAAATTTTGTAGCTAACTGTGCGATAACGTTGAATTGTTCAATTTTAGTTTTACAAACAGAAAGTTTAGTGACCATTTCCATGGCCAGAGAGTTTAATTCCTCCGGCGAAAACAAAGAGCCGGTGTTGCATCCAGTTGTGTTTCCAGGAGTATCGTCAGCGATGTAGCTTGCGATGCTGCTTGTGATGTTGCTGGGTTTACCGCTGAATTGCACAAGAGGGTTTTGTGGAGAGTTATTCAGCCATGCACTTGTTGTTGGTGGTGTAGAAATAATAGCACTCTGTGCATCACTGACGGTCTGCTGTCGTCGTCGATGTGGTTGTTGTAGGATGGGAAACTCGGAGAGAGAAGCGATCGATATCGGATTTGGGAGAGTATGACCAGAAACATGCGATGCCTGATGAGCGGCCGATTTGCTCTTTACTGTCTTTTTTCCCATCAACAGCATATATTCTGCTCTACTCTCACATGAGGGATCAGTTTATCTGTGAGGTTTTCCACAATTTGCACATTTGTGAGCAAGAGTGTTATTACATTCAGCAGTTTTGTGTGTGCCAGAGCAGATCGAACAATAGGTCTTAACGTGACAGTTCCTCTCTCCATGGCCAAACATCTCGCAGTTGTGGCATTGCGTGAGCTTACCTTTGAGTTTTCGTTGATAATTCCATTTGACTTGGGTATGGAAAATAGAGCGATGTTTTTTGTTCAGATCGCTTAACTTAACAGATCCATTTTCAAGAGAAATGATGTAAATTGTGTCACTGTATTGTTCGAATTTCTTGACAACTTTTTTTTACTTCAATACACTTTATTCCAAGTTTAATAAGTTCTGTTTTTAAATATTCTGTATTTATTTCATCCATACCATGCAGAACAACCTTAAAAGCTTTAGCACTTTTTAAATCGTGCGTGAAAAATTGACAGTCTTGTGCTTTTAAACAGCTGATCACCGAATTGTATGCTTCAAGAGATTCACATATAATTTTTATCCCGATTGACATTTTTTTCACGGAGTAATCGCTAATTTTCAGAGTGTTCATAAGTGAATGCACAAAATCACACGATTTTTGAAGCAATTTTATAGGCGGCACATACACTTTTTTCACTGGTTCAGATACGATTTCATCTTCCATATGATCATTATCGCGAGTTTGAAGAGGGCCATAGTAATTTATTCTGTTGGGACTAAATTCTTTTTTTCGAGCACTGTTCCTCATGGCTCTAGTTTTTTTATTCAAGGGCAAGGAATTGTCCTTGATTTCCGGAGATCTTCCGCGTTTCGAAATTTTGGTCGATTTAGTATATTCACTAGAATGAAAATCAGATGCGGGTGACATACACAGGCAAAAGCTCCGTGACGACTGATCAGATTTATATATCTCAATCAAAATTGCCGAATTTGCCCAACGGATTTGAGTACAGTTTTCTCCTCTAGATGCAGAATTCTTCTGCGGACCTTTTCTACACTACATATTAACCTTTTAATAATAATAATATGGGTGGCGCTACAACCATTAAAGAGCCAGGGAATGGATTCTCTGCAACCACTCGTGTTGTCCGTGCGGAAGAGACCGACTCTGAGCGGCCAACTGTGAGCAGCTTTTTTTAGACTGGAAATACTCTTTGAGCATAGTCCGCGACTCAAAATAAGTGGGCCGTGAACATTATTTTCTTTCTCGCTCAAACCAGGGATCAACGTCGAAATTCAAGTGCATTGAAGTCGACGCACATACCCACAACGCCACGGACCACCACAACTTTTCAATAAACAAAATATTAGTACTTCTCCTGATTTTCAATTAATTGTGATTCGTTTTTCGGTGGTTTATCTCAATTTTTCTTTACCCATCAAACAGAACTAAATTTAATTTACATAACTATGTAGAACTTTAGTTAACAAATCCATTGATATACGTATTATCTCCGTACGTTATCTTAGAGAAAAGATTTAACATTATTAAGAGATACAATTTTTATTACTTAATTAGCGAATAGGATGAGTGGAGATCATTGCATTTATACATATATTCTGTAAGTACAAATATGTATACACACATCCAGTGCAAAGACAAAATTCGCACGAAGTTAGTGAACACAGAATAATAAGTGTTTGCTTTGCAAGTTGTATACATAGGATCAAATAGGACTAAGTTAGTTAATTAAATGTAAGTACACAATGAAACTCATTGTGTCACATCAGCGGCGCTGCAATAATCATCAGAAAAACTATGCAGCATAGGCGATATTTGACGATCTCCACCACGATGTCATTCATTTAGTTTGATGTAGCATGTAGTTTGAAACTCGAAGGTCTTCTTCGGGACTTGCCTTAGTGTGAAGATCTGGTCTATATACCGCACTTATAAGTGGCGAGTGTTTTTTGAAATCTGATAGGTTCAATGCCGCACTTAATTGCGTAGGCCGACGATTTAGTGGCGTACAGATCAGGTCCGAAAGTCGAAGAAATAAATATCTTGTTGCAAGGTGGCTGCGAACAAATTCAGCGATTTTGCGACGACTGGCAGTTGATTATCAACCCCCTTGTACACGGCATCATGGGATTCGCTCACAAACTGGCGTAAGTTCGGCATTGTTGATCCACAGGGACGCCCTTTAGATGTGAAAAATGTAGTTAGGTATCTTGGCATTTGGTTGGATCAATATCTGTATTTTGACAAACATATAGATATTGCTCTGGCCAAATCTAAAAAGGCTTTGCTGTGGCAAGGAGGTTGTTTTACAGCAGCCAACTTGATGCCAGGGTGAAGGTAATCTGCTACATGGCCCTCATCCGGCCAATTATACGGTTGTCCATTGTGGTTCAACGTGAGTCCTTCCCAGATGGAAATGATGAGGTTGTTCGAGAGACAATGTCTTCAGACTTGTCTCCGGTTGTATCGTACTCCCGAGTCTGAGTACAAGAAGTACTATCCCAATGAGGTCCTGTACAACGAGGCAAACCTCAACAGGATAGATAATTTTATTATTAAGCTGACCAGAAGGCATATATTGCACGAGCTATGACTTCGTCCAACAGTCTGATCTTTGGGGAGAGTGTGCCTTACCGGCTTTATTCCTCCCGAGGCGTTCCTACATCTCGACACAATTGGCCTAATACAGGATCCACACGGATGTCCTGTAATCTTCCATGTCGTACGCCAACCAGTGGACAGGCGACTTCAATATGAACGGGACGTTGCTCGCAGTCGCGAGGATCTCCTCCGGTTCAGCAGAGCGATCTCTGCTCGAGACAGGAGAGAGTCTGCCAAAGAACGGCAATTTTACAATTTTACTGGTCCACCAGGTCTCCGCCGCTGCTGGCTTTTCTAACTGACTCATTAGTTGACCTTGGTGGCCAACTTACATAGATTTAAGGTAGTCGTAAGAAAAAAAATTAAAAAAATAAATTAAAAAAATGTGCACCGCGGCGTATAAATTATATATTTTAGGCATATACATAACATATGCGCCCTGGTGCATGCGTTCGTACTGTTACGGACATAGTTAAGATAGTCTTAAGTTTTAATATTAGGTTAAGTTAGTTTAAGTTAGGTTAAATTAGATATATATAGCCAAGTTTTTTGTTACCAATTTTCTTGGCGAAACAAATAAAACGAAAACAGTGTGTTTTTAAGCACAATAAAAAAAACATAGCATAAGCCGAAAGGCACAGAAAAAAAATGTTCAATAAGAATAGCTTGGAGTACCCGTACAGGCTCAATAGTTTAGGTGTAAGAACAGGTGTTAAGTTAGTTAAATGAGGAAAAAAAAGTGTTTTTTGAACACATTCACTATCCCCTGTCCAAAGCCTGAGGTCAGGCTTTTGCCTTTTCTTGAGCTCTCAGGTTTCGAGAAACCTTTTCTTCAGGTGTAGAAGCATTTTTTACCTCCCGTCTTCTAGCGCGGTACTCCTCCTGCGCTGCCCTTGTTTTCCGCTGCAGCTCTTTTAGGTATGCCTCGTCGGTTGCTCGTTTTTTCAGCTCACACTAACCATCATACCACGGGTGTCATGTTGGGAGTGATAGGTAGCCTAGAGTAGTTCTTGCTACCTCTTTGATGGTCGAGCAGCAATGCAACCACATATCGTTGGCGTTCATTTTCGATGCAGGCCTACCGACGAGTCTCTCACATATTTGCTCTTCGTAGGCTTTAGCTATCTGTGCTCAGGTGTCCAATGTCAAAACTAGATTTGTTGGTGCCGGTGCAGCTTTCTAACATTGGACTGTTGAGCTCTTAATCTTGCTGCTACTATACTGCTAATATAGTCAGAGTCGACGTTTTCCCCCTGAATGTACATATTTGACGCTTGTCTTCCGTCAATGAGCACATGGTCGATTTGTTTGGCCGTTCGACCGTCCGGATATGGCCAGGTTATTGCGAGGAAACCTTGTGCGTCTTATAACAATATTACGTGCTTTCGCAAACTCAATTTTATCTGAAATCGCGTCGTGGAGACTCTGCCGATCACTCCGCCAAAGATGTTATCCTTTTCGATCTTAGCATTGAAGACCCGAGTGCGATTTTGACATCGTACACCGAATAGGCTTCGTATGCACAGTTCAAAAGCTCATAATAATTTCGTGACAGCTGTAATATATATCGCATGCTTTCCATTGCATAATCCCTTATCCTATTAAACGTATTTTTTGGAGTATTATCCGCTTTGTACTGCGTGAGGATTTTTTCTAGCTTATGAGCGTATTGTTACACTCCAGGAGCACACTCGCTTGTGCCACAATCGTTGTAATTTTTCGCCCCGTGTCGTTGTTGTAGTTCCGGTCGTTGATCCCATTTCTTTCTGTTATATAATTTGTTAAGGCCTCTGTTGAACCCAAACTAACTTATATTTGCAATTTTAATCAAAGTTCTGGTTTTATCGAAATAGTCCTTTTTACTACAGTATGTCGAGAATTGAACTTGATAATTAGAATTGACTTAGGTAATTAGGAAATGGTACAGATCACCAACTGACCTTCGACAGCTGGCTTTTCTGCACGACAAAAACAACGCACAGAATCCCGATTTCGTGTTAGGTTTTTTTTTGTCGTCTACATACGGAATCGGTAGAAATCAAAATGAGATTGGTTGATTTCTACTAATTCAGATGGTATCACTGAAGCCATCAGCATCAAGGCAACAGCAAAATCAACATAACTACTATCACTGCCAATAATTCCCCATGGTTTGGTGCCCTCTCTGCGCCAGAAGGGTCTCATCAAAAGCATTTGTGAGTTACTCTGATTGGAAAATCAAAAGTAAACATTTTTATGCACCAGTATAGGTTGAATAGCCTCGTTAAAAGGCCTTGAAAGCAAAGGACGGGAATACCTTTCTTGTGCCAAAAAAAAAAACATACATTGTCCTGAATTCCCTCTCGGAAAAACAAATTGATAAAGGTGAATTCCTCGCTGAAACTATCGGTCATTTGTATTGTAACAAATTGGTCAAGGGAAAACGGAATACCCTCACATATATTTTTATTTCTCTTGGGAGATAGGGAGGTTAAGGAGAAAACAATCATGTTGTTACATAGGGTGGGAGGCGGTTTTGAAGCGCGGTAATCAAGCAGTGTTTCCGAACAATTGTCTACGTTTAGAACATCTGCTTGTGATGAGTGAAATGATTAAATAGCCACTTGTCTGGCATGTGGGACTATAATTCAAAAAACTGACACCGGAGAGGACTGTTTCGTTAACTTTGGGTCAAAGCATCAGTGGGCGAGAGTAAGTAAGGACTCCTAAATAGGTAGACTTTCAAACAAAAAAATCATTAACTTAAGCTCAATGTACCGGACTAGAAATAAAGTGCCCCTAGAGAAATATGTCTACTCCGCCGTCCACAAATACTACAGGGGACAGGACTCTGATAAAGTCGAATTTCTCCCTACTACTACACTTGAAATTTTGTAGTAGGGACCTTATTAAAAAAAACATTTTCTTATTCTAAATTAAACGTATGAAATGGAAATCAAGAACACAAAATAGTTACCATCCGTTCATGCTCCCTCATCGAATATTTCAATTCTTTCACAGCTAACACCAAAAAAAGACAAACGTCGTGAATTGATATCCTCTCAAAGGAAGTCTCACCCACTGCAATGCTAGTGTAGGCCATGACGGTCATTACTTTCTAAACAAAAAAAAACAATAATCGCCTTTTAATAATAGCCCAACTAAAGCGAAATTCTTATCACAACAAGAACTCCGGAACCCACATGAAAATCTATGTGCAGATGCTGGGACAAATCGGACACTACGGTCATTTTCAGAACACCTACTCAGTGCATTCTACATGTTAGCAGGGGGAGAACTTAAAGAATTTTGGGAATTTTTCACGAGTAATAACGCTGATAGAACAATAACAGTGCTCAACAAGGTATTCGAGAAGGTGATAAATAGAGCTCTGATCAACTGGACAGAGGACAAACATATAATTCCGGATAACCAATTCGGTTTCAGAGCGGGGCATGACACTATTCATCCCGCGTCGAAACTGGTGTCGGATATCCAATGGAACAAGAGCCAGAAACAATGTACGTGCGCCTGCTTGATTGACCTGGAGAAGGCCTTCGACACCGTATGCTGTACCTACTGTATAACATGCTTACCGGTAGGCGGTTCATCGTCAAGAATGGCAACGTGACCTCTGCAGGTATTTTTGAAGTAAAAAATGGTCTCCAACAGGGTGCCGTCAATTCGCCAATCCTGTTCAACATTTTCTTGAGCGATCTAATAAGTTCTCTTCCGCACGCAATTGCGTATGCCGACGACTTGATAGTGTACAGATCAGGCAAAAAGATCGAGGACATCACTACGCTCGCGCAGGGTGACTTCGACTCATTCATGAGAGATTGCGATGACTGGAAGTTGAATATCAACTTTCAGAAGTCGGAAACCATTCTGTTCAGGACGCCGTTGTATAAAGCTGCCGCTGATACGAAAAAGAATTGGCGAAAGTTCTCTATTGTTGGACGCCACGGGCAACCACTGGAGCAAAGGATTGTAGTCAGATACCTGGGGATCTGGCTAGATCAGTATCTATATTTTAACAAACATGTAGATGCTGCTCTAGCCAGGGCCCGAGGCGCTTTCGCCCTTACAAAGACACTGTTTTACAACAGCCAACTAGATGCAAGATAAAGGTAATCTGCTACATGGCCCTCATTCGGCCAATGCTCACCTATGGTTGTCCCGTGTGGCTCAACGTGAGTGCAAGCTTGATGGAAAAGATTCGGGCGTTCGAGAGGGCTTGTCTTAGGGTTTGCCTTCGCCTCTACAGAACATCAGAGTCCCAGTACAGAAAATTCTACTCCAATGAGGTTTTATACAACAGGGCGAACCTAATACGAGTGGACAATTTCCTAGTGAAGTTGATTCGAGGTCACACTGCGAGAGCGATGAACTCGGTTAATAACCTGATCTCTGGGGCTTACTACATCAATCCACAGTCCCACGAAAGGGTACGTCAAACTGGCTTCGTCCCCCCAGAAGCATTCCTCCATTTCGATAAGTACGGTCTGATACAAAATGAAAATGCGGTACCGCTCCTCTATCACATCGCCAGATCAACTGTGGATGGGCGACTCAACCACGACCGTTCCGTCGTACAACGAGCTGAGGAAGGCCTCCTCCGATTCAGTATGGCGGTTTCAAGGCGCGATGTTCGGGATGTTGCAATGCAACATCGACAATTTTGGTGGCTGAGGAGTGAGGGAACTCCCTCCCTCGAACCCTATAGACCCAGGTTAACAAGGGCAGTGTTGATCCCCGAATGGGAGAACAGTCGGTCTTGTCTTGCGACGGATATATCTGCCGCACGCTATGGCCGACCTACATAGCTTAGGGTAGTTTTTAAGGTAGTGTTAAGATGTATATATGTATATATATAAAAAAAAATGTAAATTAATACAAAAAATTTATGTTTAATATTAAGGTAGTTTTAAGTTATTTTAAGGTAGTATATAAGTTAGTTGATAAGTTTTAATAAAAACGTTCGGTAAATAAGTTTTTTACAATTTCCCTTATTATACAAACTTTCATGCAATACATTGGAATTCATAATTACCTTCACCTTAAGTCGAAAGATATACAATAAGATTAGGTTTAGCTTAGAGTGCCTGCAGAGGGCCAGTAAGTTAACATAGAAACATTGTCCAACTAGTTTTACGCATTTTTGTCTAGGATATAAGTTTGTTATAAGGTATACAATAAAAATGAATTGAAAGTGAACAATAACAGTGCTGAGCTTTTTTGTAGGTTTTATTGAAGCTGTGATTGAAAACTTAACTGAAGCCCAACTGTTAGGTACTGCGGTAGTTACCCGCCGTGGAAGGGTGAGATCACCGCAGTACTCGAGGAGCTCCAGGAATATGCTCTCATACTGTCGATAGTTTGGCCACGTGACATGAATGCTTGCATATAAGGAGACACGCGATGACTAAGATTCAATTAGGTAGTCGGCCGCTTGGTAGTGTCAGTGTAAGGTAGTTGGACCAAGCAAAATATTCGACTGGATGCGCATGGGCATACATATACTGATGAGTTACAGTCGATGGCGGAGGATTGAGTAAAGATCTGTGGTGTGTGCTTTGTGGAGCGCTCCATTTGGCTGAATGTGCGTGAGCTTTTGAAAATGTTAAGATAAACAAGGGTTCCGCTCTGAAAATCCCCGAATGGTGATTGATTGATTGAAACGATTTCCGACCCGCTTCCATACAACAGTTCTCTTTCCTGTACTCAAAAAACGGAGGATCATGTTGGCCAAGCGCTGCATTTTCGGACTCGGTAAGTCACTGAGGGATAAAGCCATCTCTCGAAGATCCAAGACAACTCTATATAAAACCCTGATAGTCCCAGTCCCGCTGTATGGCGCAGAAGCATGGGCACTAACTAAAGCGGACGAGGATATTCTTGGTCGCTTCGAGAGAAAAGTCCTCCGAATTATCTGCGGTCTCGTATGTACGGATGGTGTTTGGAGAAGTAGACTGAACGACGAGCTATACGGGCTGTACAGCGACATCGACCTGGTCAAACGAGTTCGAATCTCTCGGCTCAGATGGCTACGTCTCTTAGAGCGAATCCACACCAATGCTCCGGCCTAGAAAGTATTCGACTCCAACCCCGAGGGACAACGCAGTAAAGAAAGACTACGCTTACGGTGGCGCACGCAGCTAGAAGGGAGCATAAATAAGTTGAACATGCGTGGCTGGAAGGAACTAGCACAAGACCGAGCTAGTTGGAGAGGCATGTTGGTTGAGGCCCAGGTCCACCCCGGACTGTAGTGCCAAAAATCATTCCACACTTTACTGAAAAGAAGTGTTAAAAGCCCTTTAAATACCTACATATTGGTGATAGACATCTAGACTGGGTTCTGGGCCCAGATTCTCAGTATCCACTTGTACTGCGCGTGCTATTGCTCTCTCAAGAGTGGAAGGGATCTACAGTTTTATGCCGACTCTGAAAGGCCATGTCTGAGAACCTTTTTGTAGACAGGAATATCCTTATTTTTGTCATGCATATCAGGAATATGGAGGGCATGGGCCTGTGCATCCAGGGCAAAGTTGTTGATTGCTCTCAACTTGGCGAGATGCCAGCAACGATCCCTGTAAATGCACAGGTCAAGTTGACATACAGCCTCCCCGCGGCGCCCTCTGGATAACCTCTACTGCAGCCGCTTAGAGGTGAACCAATGTATGCAGCGACCCCTTGTCCGGGGGTTTAAACCAGGACCCGGTCCTCCAGGTTCGGGGGTTTCGCGTGGGGTTAACTTCCCCACCGTGTAAAACTCGCAATAGTTCAGAGACGGCAACAAGCCTCGGATACGGATGACCCTACTGCTGACGACCATGGACAACGAAATAAGGACAACGATTTTCGGTTCTGCACGTGGAATGTGAGGTCACTGAACAGACCACGTGCAGCCGATGAACTTGCGGAGGCCCTAGAAGCCTATAAGGCTGACATCACCGCCATCCAAGAGGTGCGATGGGATGGGCCGGGCAAAAAGAGGATGAAAAACTGCGACATATATTACGGCGATTGCTACAAAGAGCGAAGGCAGCGCTTGTTTGGATGCGGTTTTGTTGTTCGAGGCAGACTTAGGCAAGAAGTCTTAAGCTTTAGATACATAAGCGAACGCCTCACAACAATCCGCATCAAGGCAACATTCGGCAACATCAGCCTAATTTGCGCCCACGCCCCAACGGAGGACAAAGACGACGATAGCAAGGATGACTTCTATGATCTCCTAGAAAGAACATACGATCAATGCCCCAGCTACGACACCAAGATCGTTCTAGGAGATTTTAATGCAAAGCTGGGCAAGGAAGAAATCTTTGCTAGAGTCGTCGGTAAACACAGCCTACACGACAACACGTCCGACAATGGACTCAGGCTGATGGACTTCGTGACGGGGCGAAACCTCACTGTAGCCAGCACGCGGTTCCCTCACCTCAACATTCACAAAGGGACCTGGCGGTCCCCTGATCAATCAACCGTCAACCAGATTGATCACATTGCGATCGACGTCAGACACTCCTCCTGTGTCCTCGATGTCCGAACGTTCCGAGGTGCCAACATCGACTCGGATCATTACCTTGTTGTAGCCAAGGTCAGAACTCGGATATCGATTGTACAACGGAGTAGAGCAAGACCAAAACAGTTTGACGTTGGAAAGCTACAATCGCAATCGACCGCTGGGAACTTCTCCGATCGAGTCTCCCTGAAGCTCTCAGAGAGTCCAACCCTGCCAGGCGAAACAATCGACGAACAGTGGAACCGTTGTCAAAACGCCATCAGAGAAGCTGCCTCTGATGTGCTGGGTTTTAAAATGCCACCTAGAAAAAACCCATGGTTTGACAACGAGTGTCGGCAGGCGCATTCAGCGAAGCTAGCAGCATATAAGGCGACGCTGGATAGAAGGACGAGAGCGGTTCGTGAGCTCTACGAACTTAAAAGAAGGGAAGAGCACCGGCTTCTCAAAAAGAAAAAGAAGGAGCATGAGAAGCGCGCGATCGAGGAAATGGAGAGGTGGTACGGCAGAAATAATGTCCGAAAGTTTTACCAGCGGGTGAAACAACTATCCAAAGGGTACAAACATCGGACAGAAGCCTGTCGGAACGAAGAGGGGCAACTCGTAGTAGAGTCTTAGTCGATACTGAGAATCTGAAAGGATCACTTCTGCAGACTGTTAAACGGCGAAGAGGACACCAATACCGCTGTCAGGCAGAATGTTCCACTCCACGCAATGGACGACGATAGAAGAGAATTCCGTCCCCCCGATCTAGACGATGTCAAGGTAGCGATAACGAGACTGAAGTCGAACAAAGCTGCTACAGCGGTCGGATTGTCCGCGGAACTGTTTAAAGCAGCTGGAGATGATCTGGTTGGGCGCATGCACCAGCTCGTCTGTAGGATATGGTCGGAGGAAAGCATGCCCGACGAGTGGAATCTTAGTATCGTTTGCCCGATCCACAAGAAAGGAGACCCCTTTGACTGCGCCAACTATCGGGGGATAAGTCTCCTTAACATCGCATACAAAATCTTCTCTGCCGTTCTGTGTGAGCGCCTGAAACCATTCGTCAACAACCTGATAGGTCCTTATCAGTGCGGTTTCAGGCCTGGGAAGTCCACTATCGATCAAATTTTCACATTACGGCAGATCCTCGAAAAAACCCAAGAGATGCAGATCGACACCCACCACCTATTTGTCGACTTTAAGGCCGCATATGACAGTGTGCATAGAGACGAGCTATACAACGCCATGTCTAGTTTTGACATCCCTGCCAAACTCGTCAGATTGTGCAGGATGACGATGGAGAACTCTCGCTGCTCCATCAAGGTCGGTAACGAACTCCCCGAGACCTTCAATGTCAAAAAAGGTTTTAGACAAGGCGACGCGCTGTCATGTGACTTCTTCAACATCGTGTTGGAGAAGATCGTGCGAAACTCACACGCCAACACTAGAGGTACGATCTTCCAGAAGTCCGTTCAACTGCTAGCATACGCGGACGATATTGACGTGATTGGCCGAACTCAGCGAGCCGTCAATGAAGCGTTTGCTTGAATTGAAACGGAGGCGGCAAAAATGGGTTTAGCGGTGAATGAGGGCAAAACAAAGTATATGCTGTCATCAAGAAAGGACACACAACATCGACGAATCGGTCAGAACGTCACCATAGGCAGCTACAACTTCGAGGTAGTGAAGGACTTCGTCTACCTTGGCTCCCAAGTAAATAGTGCGAACAACATCAGTACTGAGATTAAACGCAGAATAACTCTTGCCAACCGCTGTTTCTTTGGGCTCAAGAGGCAATTGAGTAGTCGAGCCCTCTCTCGAAAGACCAAGCTCACCTTATATAAGACCTTGATCATCCCTGTCCTGCTGTATGGCGCGGAAGCTTGGACTATCTCAAGAGCGGATGAAGACGCACTTGGTCTCTTCGAGAGAAAAGTTCTGCGTTCAATCTTCGGTCCTGTTTGCGTTGAAGGTTCTTGGAGAAGGAGATTCAACCACGAACTGTACGGGCTGTACAGCGACATGAGTCTAGTCAGGCGTCTACGGATTCAACGCCTAAGATGGCTAGGCCATGTAGAGCGCATGGACAACACTGCTCCAGCCCCAAGAGTCTTCGACTCCGAGCCAGTGGGACAACGCAATAGAGGACGACCACGAACCCGATGGCGTACTCAAGTGGAAAAAGACCTCAACCAACTTGGAGTGCGAAATTGGAGGCAGCTGGCTAAAGAACGTGCCAGCTGGAGAGGATTGTTGACCGAGGCCCAGGTTCACCCCGGACTGTAGCGCCACAAGAAGAAGAAGAAGAAGATATCAGGAATATAAACTAGAATAATAATAATAATATAATATGGGTGGCGCTACAGCCCATAGAGGACCAGGGCCAAGCTTCTCAGCAACCACTTGTGTTGTGCGTGCTATTGTTCTCTCACGAGTTGAAGGGACCTACAGTTTAATGCCGAATCCGAACGGCTTTGTTTGAGAAGCTTTTTCTAGACAGGAAATACTCTTTGAGCATTTAAATGAATCGAAAGAGGTGGAGCCAGGAAAATTATTTTCGTCGCTCAGAGGTGGAATCGAACCTACGACGTCGAGGTTGGGGTCGACGCACGTACCCACAACGCAATGGGCCATCGCCAGTTGTGTAAGTGTGGTTTGCACACGGTCGGCTGGCTGAACAGCCACACTTTGAAAACGAATATTCGTCGAGCTGCTTGCCAGTTATCTGCCGAAAAGTCATCAAAAATTATTTTAACAAAAAGAGTCCCAGACGCTGCTAGAACGTTGAATGGTGATCTTGTTTGACTAATAAACAAATTGAGACCTAATACCTAACATACATTATTTTAGCATGGGTGAACGCATGCTGGTGACACAAGAGGCCTACTCTGACGTAGTGTGACTGGCTTCCATGGCATCGCCGTAAATATGTGCTTCACGAGATTCTAGAATTCACTGTAGGAGTGTGAAGAAGGAAAATTAACCATCGACCAAATATTCACACAGATTTTGGAGAAAACCCAGGAGCAACAGATCGATACCCACCACCTGTTCATCGATTTTAAGGCCGGTGACGATGGAGAATGCGCGCTCCATCAAGGTCGGTAAGGACCTAACCGAGACCTTTGATGTCAAAAAAGGATTCAGACAAGGCGACGCGCTGTCATGGGGCTTTGTCAACGTCCTTCTTGAAAGAATTGTTCAAAACTCGAACGCCAACACCAGCGGAACAATCTTTCAGAAGTCCGTCCAACTACTCACATATGCCGACGATATTCACATTATCAGAAGAACGCAGCTTGATGGCAATGGCGCTTTTGTGGGTATTGCAACGGGGGCCGCCAAGATGGGTTTAGCGGTAAACGAGGATAAGACAAAGTATATACTGTCAACGAGAAAGGACGCCGAACACCGTCACAGCAGACAGATATAACTTTGAGGTAGTTAAAAACTTTGTCTACCTAGGAACCGCTATCAACTCAGACAACGACACCAGCGCTGAAATCAAACGAAGAACAACTTCTGCCAAAGGCTGCTTCTTTGGGCTAAGAAAGCAATTGGTAAACAAAGCCCTCTCTCGAACAACCAAGGTAACGCTTTACAAGGTCTTAATCGTACCAGTCCTGCTATATGGCGCGGAGGCGTGGACTTTGTCAAAAGCGGCTGAAGCTGCTCTTGGTTGCTTCGAGAGGAAAATTCTTCGGGTGATTTTCGGTCCCGTCTGCATAGATGGTGAGTGGAGGAGGAGATGTAATGACGGCTGTTCAGCGACATCGACTTAGCCAGAAGACTGAAGATCCAACGATTGAGATGGCTAAGTCATGTAGAGCGGATGGAAACCAATGCTCCGGCCCATAAAGTCTTCGAATCCACCCCCGAGGGATGGCGCAGTAGAGGAAGACCGCGACTCAGGTGGCGCACGTAAGTGGAAAGGGACCTCAACAAATATGCGTGCGAAACTGGCGACAGCTAGCTAAAGATTGAGCTGGCTGGAGACACTTGTTGGTTGAGGCCAGGGCGCCAGGGCGCCACCGTAAGTAAGAAAGTAAGTGTGAGGAATGAAGCAAGAAATTTGCGTGACTTTTTGGATGATGACCATGTATTGCAACGCCAGACGTATTAAATAAGATGAAATATGAAAAATTGTTGGACACAAAAGTGACCGTGTCAAAATAACTTACTTTTCTGGTACTGAAATACTTGATAATTAAGTTGATCTAAGAGTCAACACGTTTCCAACAGCTGTGGGTACTAGTTTTTAAGATCGTGTCAATGAAGACTGAGACAAGCACCTGCAGAATTATGCCCAGATAATTACCCAGTAGAAAAGTAAAAGCAAGAGGGTCATGTAAACGTACGTTATTAGTGGTTTGACTGTGAATATCCGATTCCACTTCTGTGAAACTTTACGACATCGTTTCATTGCATTTTCACACATTCTCGCGGCAACCGGTTTTTCATTAATTCCATCATCAAGTGTTTTCTTTAAGTTATTACAAAACTTCCAGTTTGTTGACATAAACCTTGGTCATTGGATATTCTCATTAAAAGAGGGGTCTAGCCGACACAGGCATTTCCACATGTAATCTGATGTAGAAGTAGATTTCCCAGAAAAATAATGCCTATCTCCTCGCAATATCGGAATTGGCTTAAGGCTTGGATTTTCTACCTGTGGAACAAGAGCAGAACATTCAAATTTGATGTCAATAACTTGTCGATTATGTCGCCATCCATTCGAGGCGTAATAATCAAAAAATAAAGATTACTGATTATTTTCGAGGGCAATTCTGGGTTTTTTTTTTTAACTGATGTAAATGTGGCTGTGGATGAATAATTTGGGACTTCCTAAACCGAGCGAACCTTATTAATGCGTGTACGAGATGACTAATGCTGCCTAAAGGAAAATTTCAAATTAAACCATTAAATTGCGACTTGTGGTTTGTATTCCAATTTTGCAGAGACAGCCGGATGAGAATGGTGAGTGCGCCGCTTAACAGCCAATATCTGCGCGCAGGTAGGTGTGAAAGGTGGTGGCTCCGTTTCTTTGTCGGTATGTGCGTCGACCCCAATGCACTTGAACCTTGACGACTAGGTTCGATTCCCGGTCTGTACAACAGCAATAACTTTCACGGCTAGTAGTTCTGAGAAGCTAGTACTGCCACCACGACCGATCTGGTGTGTCCCCTTTTCCCCAGATGGAGTATCCTAATAATCTGTTCCTGTTAAGAGGGTAATGTTTGTTGCAATCGGCGTTTTTGCAGAGTGTTCTGGAATAAATGTAAATTTTCTGAGTTGAGTGAAATTTGTTGCGACCTCATTTAGGGCGATAAGTTCATCTTGAAAGATTCTGGACCTTCTGAGGGACTGTCATGTACAGATTACATCTTGGTTGTTTGTTGTATAGTACATAATTACCATGTAATTTATTACCGATTGTGGTGGCCTGTGGCGTTGTGGGTATGTGCGTCGACCAAAACCTCGACGTCTAAGGTTCGATCCCTGGCCTGTGCGACTCCAATAATTTGCACGGCCCCACCTCTTTCGAGTCACTCAAAGAGTACTTCCTGTCTAAAAAAAGCTTCTCAAACTTGGCCGTTCGGAGTCGGCATAAAACTGTAGGTCTCTTCTACTCGTGAGAGAACAATAGTACGCACAACACGAGTGGTTGCTGAGAAGCTAGGCCCTGGCCCTCTATCGGCTGTAGCGCCATCCATACATTATATTATATATTGTAATCTATTACCGATTATCGATTACCAATAATCTAGTACTCACGTAACCTTTAATTACACATTATATGCTATTGAGAAGTGAATAAAATTTGTTACTTGAATTAAGGTCCCGGTCGCGTGTCATCTGCATTAGTGGCTACGAGGATTTTGTTTGCAAAAGTTGTCCCATTATTTTATAACTTCATATTATTAAATTGTGGTGCGCAATTAGATAAGGCAGATCTGGAGGCGAAGCTCATATCGCAGCGTGATTTGATGGAGGGGATGTTCTATGATCCATGCTCATGCAGCTAGATGAGTTTCACAAGATAATAATGAAGCCAAGGCCAGCATGCGCCTGGTATGTTGCTGATCTTTGAGAAGTAACGCGTAATACCATTTCACATGTCCAGATGCAAATTGTGGTAGGTCACATGTGGAAAGATTGATTCGGGATCTTATCGTTCTCTGTACAGCTCACAACCCGGTTCATACACAGGCACTTCAGAAAACGGATCCAACAGTGACTGCATATGAGACGACTTTTACTTTACATTTACTGCAATAGCGAATAGCAATAATGTCGAGGAGGCAAGCCGGTTGCCGCCTATCAGTAGTGCTTCTAGTTCTGACTCTCAATTGTTTCGTAAAGCTTGTCCCGGGTGATTCCAAAAGCATATAAGAACCGACTGTCGTCTGTTTGCGTGTGCAGTGGAATTTCGGCAGGCCAAGGTAAGAAGGAGTCGGGCACGAGGCATGCAATGGAATGCTAAGCCCACTATAGGAACTCCGTCAATTATGTAGAAAATCTTCACCTTACTGAAGTAGTGCAATCAGATCAAGATACGCAGACTGCGATAAGAATGGGTGTGCTTATAAACGCGAAGCTTATGTCGTTTCAACTAGACACAGTGGGGTCGTGTTCACTCGTGGGACCAGAGGGTTATCAACAATCGACAACCAGACTGTTCAGAGCCTACGGCTAAACACGGTAACGCGGATGCCCTATCTCGCCTTCCCAGATACCGAATTGGACAAGTTTGAAATATGAGAACAACATTAGCTTTGAAAATCTGGAGAGTCGCCCTGTCAACGCCGCACTAATTGGCCAATATTCATTGAGGGATGGACTGCTGAAATGAGTTCGCAATTACATATAAAGGGTGATTTTTTAGATATTATCTTTTAGGCAATACTTAAACAGCTGACTCACGTTTCGTGTTTTGTTTCACTGTCAAACATCTTCAGTTTTGTCTATAATTTAACCATGAATTGTCTCACAAACGAACAACGCTTGCAAATGATTGAATTTTTTATCAAAATGCGTGCTCTGTTAACAAAGTTCATTTCGCGCTTCTTCTTTTGTGTTCAGCGACGAAGCTCATTTTTGGTTCAATGGGTAAATAAGCAGAATTGTCGATTTTGGAGTGAATATCAGCCAAAGGCATTGCAGGAGCTACCAATGTATCCAGAAAAAGTCAAAGTTGGCTGCGGTTTATGGGCTGGTGGCATCATTAGACCGTACTTCTTCAAAGACGATGCGAATCGTAACGTAACTGTGAATGGTGAGCGCTACCGTGGAATGATGTCCAACTTTTTTTTCCCAAAATGCAAGAGCTTGACTTGCGTGACATGTGGTTTCAACAAGACGGTGCCACATGCCACACAGCACGCGCAACAGTGGACTTATTGAGAGGCGAGTAAGGTGAACATTTTATTTCACGTTCGGGACCGGTCAATTGGCCGCCTAGATCGTGCGGTTTAACGCCTTTATACAATTTTTTGTGGTGCCATGTTAAAGCTCATGTCTATACAGACTAGCCCGCTTCAATTGACGCATTGGAAGACAACATTGAAGCATTTATTCGTGAGATACCGGCCGAAATGTTGGAAAGACTATGCAAAAATTGGACTAAGCGGATGGACCATTTGAGGCGCGGTCAAGGTCAACATTTGCATGAAATAATCTTCAAACATTAAATTATATGGAGCGTACCACCAATTCAAATAAAGAGTTCATGCATTTTTCTGAATTTTATGTGTTTTTTTGAAAAACTTTCCTTTAGCTTTTAAAAAATCACCCTTTAGTAATAGCAACATATAGCCAATTCACATTAGTTGTTCGTTTTCCATGTAATTTTTGATGCCAATGTACCGCCACACTGGATTAATTCGGAATCAATTTATCATCCGTGGGAACCGTTTGAGGCTTGTGACGAAGCCTTTCAATAGAGATTCGTGACAGCGTTGAAGACGAAATGTACTTGATGGCTGATGGATACAGCATCTAACGCCATCCGCTGTGGGGTCTTCAAATCGTCCTTATATAGTTTCCCAATAGACAACATTCCAAAGCACTTTCGCTTCGTAAACCAAAAAATCAGATACTGAGCACAGGAATATATTAAACTGTTCTATCATCTAATTCAGCAACCAGTTGATCGAAATTTGATCTCAGAAACACCATATCCAAAGCTACTACGAATTGATATCACATCTCACCTAAGCCATGAAAGCGAATGGTCTTAATTTTCGCACGGAAGACTGCTTGGGATCAGTTTCCGGTATTCTTTGACGCATGTATGTATTTTGGGACATATTTCTTGGTTGTTTTTGTCATTGCATTGTCCATACCACGTGTCAGTGGTTACATTTGATCCACTAACTTCATGCAAAAATCTCCTATCGAATCGTCAGTGCCATTTTGTGGATGCCGATTGAGAACACCAGCTACTTTATGAAGGTCGTTACTCTGTAAAGATCTTCCGAAAATCCGTGCAATTGCTAGCATGCACGGACGAAATTGACGTGATTGGTCGAACGCTGCCAGCCGTCAAGCGGCAAGGCTAAATATATGCTGTCATCAAGAAAAGACAAGAAACGTCGGCGATTCCGCATAACGTCACCGTAGGCAGCTACAACTTTGACGTGGCTAAGAGCGTTATCTACCTTGGCTTCCAAGTTAATAGTGCAAACAACATCAGCACCGAGATTAAACGCAGAATAACTCTTGCCAACCGCTGTTTCTTTAAACTCATGAGACTAGTAAAGCCTTCTAGGGAAGGACCAAGCTTATACTATTTAAGACCCTGATCGTCCCTATCCTGCTGTATGGCGCAGAAGCCTGGACTCTCTCAAGAGCGGATGAAGAAGGCCTTGGTCCTTTCGAGAGAAAAGTTCTGCAATCAATCTTTGGTCCTTTTTGCGTTGAGAAGAAAATTCCACCACCAACTGTACGGGCTGTGCAGCAACATGAGTCTAGCCAGACTTCTACGGATTCTACGCCTAAGGTGGGTAGGTCATGTTGACCGCATAGACATTACTGCTCCAGCCCGAAGAGTCTTCGACTCCGAACAAGTGGGCCAACGCAATAAAAAACGGCCACGAATCCGATGGACCTCAACCAACTTGGCGTGCGAAATTGGAGGCAGCTGACTAACGATCGTGCCAGCTGGAGAGGATTGCTGGTTAAAACCCAGGTTCAACCCGGCCTGTAGCGCCAAGAGAAGATGACTTGGCAAATAATCTATTATTTAACAACCACTCTTGTTGCGTTATTTTCTATTTTCACGAGTTGTATTAGTTTCTCTCAGAAAAAGAATTCTGAACATCTCACACAGATGAGATTCACAGCTCAATTCTGAAATGTGCTCCTTTCAGGAGGTGAACCGGAATGTCATGCTTAGGAGTTGACGCACTTAGATTCTTTCCGCCACGACCGGCCAGTAGGATGAATAAACTTCGTTGCAAGCGTATTTATTGTTTACTACCTAAGCACTGAGGACTTTCACATTTCTGGTATCAGTCGACGCACAATCAACAGCACGCTGAACAGCATATATTCTTCAACAACAGTCTTCGAAATATGGCAAAATCAGTACAAAATACTCCTGACATCAGTCTTCTTACAATTTTAAAATGCATTCAACTACTTACGCAATTGCGCGATAGAAAGATCAGTTTAATTGGAGCAGAATTGAATTGATTTAGCGCGGAATCATTGAATTGAGACAAACACTTTTGGGCACCTCTATTGTGCCACTAAGGGTAATATTGGCTTTTTAGGCAGTGAACCAGATTGCTGAACAAGGTTGCTAATGCTTACCCGTACCTCCTACCACTTCTTACATGAAAATCCAAACTTCTCGACTTGATTCTAAATTGGTTATCCGGGTTGTCTACTTACATAAACATTAACCTACTGACGCCATTTTCCTTATTTTCCCGAACAGCTATCAACTGAACATTTTTCCATTCACTTCGTCTATGTGAGACTATACCTTAATGAATAAATTCTTTTGAATTTTGGATTCCCTACAGAAACATCTGGAAAAACTTTCAAGTGTATTTTTCTTCCACAGCAATGAATTTGAAATAACTCAATTTATTATTTCAACTCCAATCTCTTTGTTCTTTCAGGTAACTTCTCCTTTACTTCCTCTTAACTTAGCTCCAAAAGTACCAAATGCCTGTCCGAATGGAATAGATGAAACTTCTTTTCCTTCATAATTAAATTACCACCCCACCCGTCCAATCCAAGAAGTTCATTGTCCTCGAAGAAAGCGCTGAAAAGCTTTCCACTCCACCAACTGAACTGCAAATGGCACCCAGCAATGTCTTTAACCCCCGAAAACTATTCTCCCACACGAAAAATAAAGCAGAACGAAACGCTTATCCCTGAAATTATCCATGAGATATTTGAATCATGTGCCAGCATTTGGAACTGCATCGACTGAAGTCAATACCCAGCAAAGCAACTCCCCAACCAACTGAGTGAAAATGGTAAACCTCCATACTCTCCACTTTCCACCCACCAGAATTCAAACAAAAAAGCAGTCGCTACATCCATCAGGACACCCGCAGCAGTTGAGCGCGCGTGGGTGTGGGGTGTGATGTGGGTGGCGGGAGAAGAAAAATCTACAAATAAATAGAAACCGCAAATAGTACAACATAATTTGACTGAAGCACATAACATTTGTGCGAACAATGAGCGTCCAACTGCGACGGGATTTTGCCACCCGGCAGCCACCACGCCACTACCGCCGCAAATCACAGCTGCTACCAAGTGCCGTCAAATAAGAGCAAAAGAAAAAAAACACACGACCCAAGCGAGAACTAAGAAGGAAGGCGAAGAGTGGGAGAACCCAAAAGACGCTGAAGCAGAAAACACAAAACTTTGAGAAACTCGCAAGAAACTCCATCATCCCGAAATTTATTGATTTTCCACTCCTCTCCGTCAGAAACGGGAGAACGGAAGTAGAAAGTTTTAATGTGAAACAAGAACGAAGAAAAATGGAGAAACCGAGAAAGAACGCGCAGAGTTATATGAACCAATTCTTCATCGCGTTCGACGTTGCCGGAAACGTCTGTTCGGTTGCTCGGCTGTTCTGTTGTTCGGTTCACCCTTAAAACGTCCTTGCCAAGCTGAAATGTTTCCCATCATTCCGGGCGCGCTGTGACGTAGAAGCTGTCGCCGTACAATGTGTGCGTTGAATAGGATTACACAATAAAAACAAACTTTCACACCAAAAAGCTTTTTGGTGCGTATTGAATTCGAAGTGAGGCGTCCTCACGACATCCCCGCCAACACCAAAGTGCTCTTGTAAAGCCCTCTTAAGCACGCGACATACATATTCATTCATGCGTCACATTCATTCGGGCTCTTTTGTGTTACTCTCGTCAAATGCTGTAACCCTTTGCCAAGGAAATTGTGTACGTATAGGTTTGGTTTTGTTTTTACTCGGAAGCCCGTTGTATTCCTTTTTAATAAGTTTATTGGAAGTTTAACTCGTAAGAACCGAACAGAAGCCTGCAAGGATAAAGACGGAGTCACAGTCGGTGCTATTGAAAGACCACATCTGCAGACTGTGTAACGGCGATGATGACCAAAATACCGCTGTCAGGCCGAATAATCCATTCAATATAGGCAATGATGGCAAAGAATCCCGTCCTGCCAATCTCAGTGAAGTTACGGCAGCAATTCGGCAAATTGAAGTCCAACAAGCCTTCTGGTGCCGATGGACTGCCCGACGAACTCTTCGAAGCAGCTGGCGATGATTAGGAAAGGTGCTGTACGGATGAGATAATGCTCGACGGATGGAATCTCAGAATCGTTTGCCCCATCCTGAAGAAAAGAGACCATCTAAATTGGTAGAATTACAGAGGTAGAAGTCTCCTGAACGTAGCTTATACGATCTTTTCTGCCGTATTGCGTAAATGATTGGCACCATATGTCAACAGCCTGATTGGTCAGTATCAGTGCGGGTTCAGCGAAATCCACTATTGACCGAATATTCATGTTACGGCAGATATTGGAAAAGACCCAAGAGTTTCAAGTCGATACTAGCGATGGGCGAATAAAAACAATCGAATAATTCGATTGTTCTAGCAATCGCAATTATTCGAATTCGAACTGAGCGGAGTCGATTGTTGAATTTCGATTCTTGTAGGTCCGATTCCAATCGCCAACGAATGTTTATATTCGCCGATTCTTCAAGTCAGAGAGAGATCACTAAATTGTGTGTACCCGCCGATTCTCGCAATTGCCCATCTTTTTCATTTCGATTCGCTACTAAAATTTAAACTGTACATTTATGAGAGTGAGAATACAATCCTCTCACTAATTTGTGAGAGGGGTGAAGAATACAGTCGAACCTCCAAAATTCAAATAGCCAAGGGAACCAATATTTTTCAGAAATTTGGTTTGAATTGTAGAAAATTCAATTTAAGGATGTTCAAATTACAGGGGTGTGGCTGTATTTCCATTCCCAATGTTCCTATTTTGGTAGGTATTGTTTCTTATTGGAGACACAGCCTTACGCTGATTTTTTACACTGACACCAACATATGAATAAATCGAGGAATTATTACCCGGCATTCTGTTGGTGTAGTAGATACTGAGAATAATCGACTCGATTCGATTATTATTCGATTGTTTTCTGATGAGACCGAATAAATCGACAATCGAATTCAAATTTTAACAATTGCCAATTTATTCGATTGTGAATTTCATTCGCAATCGCCCATCTCTAGTCGATACCCATCATCTATTCATCGATTCTAAAACCACGTATGGCAGTATATATACAGAGACGAGCTATACAGCGATTTGTCTAGTTTCGGCATCTTTTCAAAACTCGTCCGTCTGTGCAGGACAACGATGGAGAGCGGTCCTTGCTTCGTCAAGGGTGGTAAAGATTATGCCGAGACCTTTGATGTCAGAAAATTATTTAGACAAAGCGACGCACTGTCATGCTACTTTTTTTTCACAAAATTCTTGAGAAGATAGTGCGGAACTGAGATGTCAACACCAGAGGTACGATATTCCGCATGTGCAACTTACTTTTAATTCATTTTTATTTTTTTCTTAATAATAATAAACTTACGTACTAGACAAAAATGCTTAAAAATAGTTTGACGTAGTGCTACTTATTCTAACTTACTGGCCACGGCGAGCACTATAAGCTAAACTTAATCTTATACTATGTCTTTCGACCTAACCTAACTATACATATGCTTAAAAATAAATAATTTTAACTAAAAGAATTTCTAAAAAACCTTAAGTGCAGAACGGATTTTTTTTAAAACGTATATACTAACTTAAATATTACCTAAAAATAACTTAAAACCGTTCTTCCCCGGGCCTAAAGGGTTCGACGCTGGAGTTCTCTCGATCCCCATCCACCAGAACTTACGATCTTGCAATGCAACATATTGCACATCCCGACTCAAGACCGCTGAGGCCTTCCTCAGCTCGTTGTGCAACGGAATGGTCGTGGTTGAGTCGCCCATCCACAGTTGACCTGCCTATGTGAAAGAGGAGCGGTACCGTATTCTTGTCTTGTATCAGGCCGTGCTTGTGAAAATGGAAAAATGCTTCTGGAGGGTTGGGGTAGTAAGTCCCGGAGATCGGGTTATTAACCGACTCTCGGGGTGTGGCCTCGAATCAACTTCACCAGGAAATTGTCCAATCGTGTCAGCTCTGTTGAATAAAACCTCATTGGAGTAGAATATTATGTACTGGGACTCTGGTGTTCTGTAAAGGCTAAGGCAAGCCCTGTCAAACACCCGAATCTTGCCATCAAGCTTGCACTCCCGTTGATCCACACGGGACAGCCATAGGTAAGCATTGGCCGAATGAGGGCCATGTAGCAGATTACCTTCACCCTCGCATCGAGTTGGCTGTTGTAGAACAGTCTCTTTGTAAGAGCGAAAGCGCCTCGGGTCCATACGTGCAACTGCCCGCATATTTCGATGAAATTGACATTATCGGAAGAACATAATGGGCTGTCAGTGGGGCATTTGCTAGCATTGTGAGACAAGCGGCTGAGTTGGGTCTTGTGGTAAATTTGGCAAAATACATGCTGTCTACAAAAAAGGTCTATAAACCTTGACATCTTAGACAAAGTAACACAATAGACAGATATATGTAGCTTCAATGTTATGAAAGACTTTGTCTATATAGGCTCTGGAATAAACTCCGAATATGACATCATCGCGGAAATAAAATGAAGAAAAACCCTGGCATGTCTTTGAACGTAGGCGGCAATTGATAATTAAAGCCCTGTCTCGGAAAACCAAACTGTACATAAGACTAAATGGTATAAGACCCCGACAGTCCCAGTCCTGCATATACAATGTCCAATGTAGACGAAGAGATGCTTGCTGGCTTACAGAGGAAAATACTACAAGTCTTATTCAGTCCCGTTTGCAAAGAAGGTGTTTGGAGGAGAAGAAATCTACAACCTGTACACTGATATTGGCTCGAGTCAGATGTCATTTAGAGAAAATGCACACTAATGCTCCTGTTCGGAAAGTCTTCGAGGCCAACCCTGGAGGACAACGCGGTAGAGGAAGACCTCACCTCCTATGGCGTAACCAGCTGGAAAGAGATCTTAATCAGCTGGGCGTACGAAATTGCAGGAGCCTTGCCCATGATCGCGCTTGCTGGAGAGGAATGCCGACTGCGGCCCAGGTCCAAACCGTACTGTAGGTCCACGCAATTTTTGAAGTTTATCAAAGTGATTGCTGAGCCATTGTCTAATTCTTGTCAGAACCGTCATTTTTGTGGGTTTCGCAATTATTGTCCTACTAATGCTTTCCATTAACTCAAGAAACAGAAATGCACAATGTATGCCTCAAGTGTTCTGGACTGGGCTCTTTAATGATTTTAGGTTCCTCTTGGTATTTAGTTAATTCTTCGGTTTACCGGCCACGAAAGGTGCGAGCGTAATAGTATCTTTCGTCCTAGATGGTACCGAACACCCCGATGTCAATCATCAATCCCAAGCCTACGCGGCTTGTGTAGACTGGAGGAACCTACGTCTTCCTCATTGTGTCTTCAACCACGAGACTCGAATTCTAGGACACTCTAAGCCGGAGTTCATATTTGTCCGTGTCAGTATGCTCGACGGAATTTTACTATACTTCTTTGTAGAAATCGTAGAGTTCGCGGTTATTGGCTTATAATATTTAACGGTGATGTATTCTAAAAAAACAACTCTCCCTAGCCTGCATAATTTTTTTTCTGATTACATCCCTGTGCACATTATGTGGCCCGGATAAAGAAACTATGAAACCAATTCTAACCGACTCATCTTCTTCTTTGTATGGCGTTCTCTGTTGCGTTGCCCCACAGGTTTGGATTCAAAGATTCTTCGGGCTAGGCTCATGTCGCTGTACAGCCCGTACAATATGTGGTTGAATCTTCTCCTCCAGACGCCATCAACGCAAACAGGACCGCACGCAGAACTTTTCTCTCAAAGAGACCAAGGACTTCTTCATCCGTTTTCGAGATTCTCCATGCCTCCGCTCCGTAAAGCGAGATTGGGATGATCAGTCTCTTATATAGAGTCAACTTGGTTCTTCGAGGGCTCTTTTACTCAATTGTCTCTTGAGCCCAGTAAGAGTTATCCTAAGCTTGATCTCGGTACTGATTTTAGTTGTACAGTTTACTCCGGAGCCGAGGTAGGTGAAGTCCTTGACTACCTCGAAGTTATAGCTGTCCATTGTGACAGGCTGTCCAAGATGTTGATGTTGTATGCCCTTCTTGAAGACACCATATACATCGATTTGTCCTCATTCACCGCCAGACCCATTTTAAACGCTTTTGTCTCAATATTAGTGATTATTGTCAATCACGTCAATGTCATCATCGTTACCATACGATAATTGTACGGACAGAGCGTCATAATGGGCAGCAATATCGTGCATCTAGTGTTGGCGTGTAATTTTTCCACGATGTTTTCGTGGACGCTATTAAAGAAGTCACATGACAGCGTGTCGGCTTACCTAAAACCTTTTTCGACATTAAAGGTCTCGGTGAGTTCATTACCGACCTTGATGGAGCAGCGAGAGTTCTCTATCGTCATCCTGCACAACCTGACGAGCTTGCCAGAAATGTCAAAATTAGATATGGCGTTATATAGCTCGTCTCTAAGCACGCTGTCATACGCGGCCTTGAAATCGACGAGCAGATGGTGGGTGTCAATTTGCATTTCTCTTCCAGGATCTGCCGTAGTGTGAAGATTTGGTCTATTGTGAACTTTCCTGGCCTGAAGACACACTGATACGGACCGATTCAGATTAGTAATGAACGGCTTCAGGCGGGTACACAAAACGGCAAAGAAGATCTTATACACGGTGTTAAGAAGACTTATCCCTCGATAGTTGGCGCACTCAAAGGGGTCTCCTTTCTTGTGGACCGGATCAAGCAATGCTGAGATTCCACTCGTCGGGCATGCTTTCCTTAGAGCTGGTGCATGCGCCCTACCAGATCATCTGCAGCTGCCTTAAATATTTCGGCGGACATTCCGTCAGCTACAGCAGCTTTGTTCGACTTAAGTCTCGATATCGCTATCTTGACTTCGTCTAGATCGGGGGGACGGAATTCTCGTCTATCATCGTCCAGATTAAGTGGTATATTCTGCCTGACAGCGGTATTTTGGTCCTCAATCTTTCGTATTGACTGCGACACTACTACCAGTTGTCCATTTTCATCCCGACAGGCTTCTCCGCGTTTAATATCCATTGGATAATTGTTGTACCCTTTGATAAAACTTTCGGACGTCATTCCTGCCATAACACCTCTCCATCGCCACGAACGCGCGCTTCTCATGCTCTTTCCTTTTCTTTCTGAGAAGCCGATGCTCCTCCCTTCTCTTCTGTTCGTAGAGCTCACGAATAGCTCTCGTTGTTCGATGCAGCGTTGCCTTGTAGGCCTCCTGCTTGGCTGCATGTGCATGTACTCGCCATGTCCCTCTATGGATGTTGAGGTGTGGGAACCGCGTGCTAGCAACAGAAGGTTTTACGTCCCATGACAAATTCCACCAGCCTTAGTCCGTTACTGGACGTGGTGTCGGGAGGCTGTATTTCCCGATGACTTCGGCTGCACGTGGCCTGTTAAAACGCATTCCACGTGCAAAACCAAAAAGCATGGTCATTCGTTCGCTGGGGTTGTCAACAGTAAATCCGTCAGTGTCCGAGGCAATTGGTTGTCTCTGAACGTTTTGTTTTTTTTACGTGGTGAGGGCGTTAACCCTACTCACAACCCTCAACTGGGAGGCCAGGCCCATTTATTTTACCCTTGGGTGAACGGTCCGGATGACTCCTAGATCGATAACCTTGCTGAGGTTGTGAGTGCCGCCGTTGACCCTATATGATAGGGTTCCTCCGCCGCCAACTCTATTCCGAAATCCCGACATAACCATGAAGGCAACCTTTCAGATCTGAGCTCCGAATATGTCAGAGTAGCTCGAAAAGGAGGTCTAGCAGATAACTCTGGATGTCGCCGTTGGCTAATCTGATGATGAGCTCCTTCGCCACAATCCGTTAAGAGAGATGAATCCTGGTACAGACTCAGCCGCTCTTCCCCTCTTTCGTTAGCAGCCGGCAACGAAGTCCCCCGGGAGTTAGGTACCCCATCTTCAGTCGAAGGTGCACTGCTCCCGCATTTCATCAAGTGGAGATGAGAGTAGGAGTTCATTGACAGAGGCTAAGTGCAGACGCCTGTGCCTGCATAAGTCACATGTCAACGCTTTGAAATCCTTCCTACTTCAGAAAACTAAAGAAGGAAAATTATAGCAGGGTGGTGGCGCCAACACGATCTCTGTGATTAGTTCATGTGAGAAGACAATGTCGTCAAATATGGTAGTTCGTGCAGAAAAAGCTACATAGTTGAAACCGTTTGACGTTGGTGTTGACATCATTCAATTCAATAGCGCTTGTCATTCATCGTGATGGCCTAAACAATGTCGTTCACAAAGGAATATGAAGAGATGACACCGGCAGCCCAAAATGCCAAATAAGCAGCTACTTTTCCGGGATGCATTCGACGCTTGGGGATATCCCAAAATGTTGTGTACATTACTTTAAGAGCCGAACCGGATTCAGCGACAACCGGTCAGGAACAACCAGTTGGAAACATTTAAGGAACAGAAAGTTTAGTTCTCATTTAGAAGCGAATTTTATCTCCCTGCAATTGCCATTGCAAACGAAGAGTGCACATACACTGTCGGCTTAGACCTAGTTCTAGTCGGAATCTACTCTTGTGCATCAGCTGCAATGGCTTGCTAACTAAGACTTTGTTTCGCACTGGACCCTATCCAAATCTGGAACAGAGCACAAACGCCTAAGTAAGTCGCCGGTTTTGTGGCCACTACCTCTTTAAGCACTTTGCCAGATCCGAACAGTTCAGATCAATTGAAATCCTTCATATTGTCCGTCACAGCTAGCTGGTAACACTCCGAATTCCTAAGGACCGCTGCTGCTGTAGCAGCAGATTAATTGCACTTCTCTTTTTCCCAGTTATCCTTCTCTCTCAGCACATACGGTGTGTTTGGCAACAAATCCATTCCCACGCCATCGCAGCCGCCGCTCTACATCTCCATAGATACACGCGGATTTTTATAAACTGCTCTCTTGCACCTCGCTCATCGCCACCCAACAAGACCCACAAGAGCCAACAAGACATCCACCACCGTCACAATGGCCTAAGCAATAATTTACAACTTCCTCTTACCTGTGCAATCTATCTCTCATCTTTTTATCTGCATTCATAAATTCATTCTCAAAGACAAAGAGAAGGACGTGAAGTGAAATGAAAAACTCTATTACGACTGCCTGAGGCGCACCGCGCATGTCAAGCGAATTTCCAAACATTCGTTTCGCTCACTTCGTATTTGGTGGTATTTATTCGTCGTCTCTTTGGCCGGTCTTTCGCTTCTGCTTCTCGTGATTTCCTCCGAGTTTTGTTTTCCGTTTTGCCTCTCCTTTGACTGCCGGTAGAGAATGTCTATTCACTTACATTTCCCCCAGTTGCTCCGCCCCGCCAGCCGCACGATCCACCCCACCCCGTCCATGCACACTCTGTGACAGTAACAAAACCGGAAAAAAGGGTTCTCCCCATCGGTATCTTATTACGTATCTACACTCTCAACAGCGGATACATGAACGCGGCTGTAGGTATGTACTGATGTACGGATGTACGTACAGGAGCGTACTATTAACCGAAGCACGCTGTGCCGACTGCCGGCCTGTGTGCATGTGCGTGTTCGCTCATATGAAACTCAAGACATGATGATGAATAGATACCGAAGGAGAAATTGATGACTGAATGGATATCGAATTGACAAGCTGATGGATGCGATTGATATTGGAACGAACACTGACAACGAACACACACAGCCGCGCATGGGCCACACACACGTACACTCAGCACACTCTAATGGCTTTCGATTCAGCGGATGGGACCTCTACGGTAGCGAGGAGGAAGTACGGAATTAGATTGGGTTTTTTAATGTTTGCCCGTAATTTGCATGCGCATACAGCGCTCACTCTGCGACGTAATTGCTGTACGGCTCATTAATCTCCCGTCTAGATTGCGATGTGGAACTGAAGAGAGGTGTCGGTGTTGGGCCGCCCCGGGAATGGCAAAGTCATCGTCTTAAATGCGGTTCCCTTAATGGAATTACTCCGTCTGATCGCTATTTTGATCGCTTTCATATGTAAACACAATAAGCAGAGGTACATAATATAAATCGGGCGGCCGAAGCCCGCACTGCTGCTGGAGCTACGTCGCCTTAAACCGTCGACGATAGTTCAATGCAACGACTCTGCAGATAGAAATGGAATGCCCATTTGACAGTGGATGTGTAAACTACACTATCGTTCAGTTCAACGATGTATTCGGTTTCACTGAATGAAACTGAACTGACCTTGATCTTGCCTTTTAAGTTAAACGAGAGTACACTCTTCGCACGCAGGCATTGACCTCTATCCTAGGTTGCCATGGTCAGGAAGCTCTCTGACCTGGAGCTAACAAGCATCCCGGCCAAAGAGAGTCAAGAAGACTCTCTTTTGGAGGCTGACGATGAGGCTAATATGACAGTGGTATAGATTGTGTTTGGAATAGAGACGGACACGTTAACCGCCAGCCGTGCTCCGGATGTCACATCTCCACCATTTCATCGCGGCGTCGGCCTCTCTTCTTCTCCGTACCAACACCTTCGGAGATGATATCGTCCTGGCCCAAGAACCCTAGGTAGTCAACGACATAATTCGTGGACTCAGGACTCAACACTTTAGCCTCTATTTTGAAGGTAAGCCCAGAGCCTGCATACTTACAAAGAGTTCTTTGAATACCCATATTCTCTCCCACCTTAGCGATCGCGACTCAGTCACCGTATGTCTGGAAGCAGACAAAACAAAATTATGGCTAGTCTCTTCCTACATGGCCCATGACCATGGGGAATGTCCATCAGAGACGCTGAGAAGGACGATTGCTGAGGCGGAAGGAACCAGAACCGCGCTTGTCTTGGGATGTGATGCAAACGCCCATCACACAATATGGGGAAGCACGGACATCAACCAAAGAGGTGAATACTTTTTTGATTACCTTGTAAGTAGCAAGTTGGATTTGTGTAACCAAGGTAATACACCCACCTTCGTAACTAGGAACAGACAGGAAGTCCTAGACATTACACTCGTGTCTGACCATATAGCGGATCGAATCAGCAATTGGAGGGTATGATCTGATCACATGGGAGTCCCCCCCATCCCAAAGGGTTTTAAAAGGAACCAACTGGGACGCATATAGAGAGATTGTTGCGGCAAAAATATCGAGTACCAACGTCTCCACGCCGAGCAACCCCACTGACCTTGACCACTCAGTGGACAACCTAACAAGAACTCTCAACAACGCAATGGCTATGTCATGTCCCATCGGCAGGCAAAGAGGGAAGTCTAAACCTCCCTGGTGGAGCCATGAAATAGACCATCTGTGCAAGATTTGCAGGAAGCTCTTTAGCAAAGCGAAGGGATCTCGTGATGCTAAGACCTGGTACTCCTATAAGGAACAGTTCCTTTAAAACTGAACTCAGAAAGGTCCAACGAACCTCTTGGAGACTTTTTTGTGTCAAGATCGAAGAAGTCTCCGAAGCTTCCTAGAAGGTTCTGGTATCATCCCCTAACTCAACTAGCTTCCTACAGAATCCTGACGGGACCTGGACTTCATTCAGTGAGGAAACCCTCAGTCTCCTTGTCGATACGCACTAGAGCCAATAAAGAAGTCGTATCCAGCGTACTGTGAACGCCTAAAGCCGTTTTGCACCGCACTAATCGGCACGTACCAGTGCGGCTTCCGGCCCGGCAAATCGACTATAGACCAAATCTTCACACTAAGGCAGATCCCGGAGAAGACCAGCCAATTTCAAATCGATACACACCATCTTTTCATCGATTTTAAAGCCGCATACGACAGCATTCATCGCAAGGAGCTATTCGAAGCTATGGCCGAACTTGGGATCCCGGTAAAATTGGTCCGGTTGTGTCGCACTCGCTACCACATACGCGATGCACCGTGCACTATCTTCTACAAGTCAGTCCAGTTGTTGGGATACGTTGATGACATCGACATTATAGCGCGGTCCCAGAAGCTTTCACGGCAATTGACCAACAGGCGAAACGAGCTGGTCTAAAGGTCAACGAGGATAAACCCAAATATATGCTGTCGAGCAAAAAGCGATCCGCCGCACACCACCTAGGCCAAAACACAGCAATCGACAGCTACAATTTCGAGAAGTTTGTCTACCTCGGGGCAAACTCCACAAAAGCCATCGTAGTGGAGATCCGACGTTGAATCGTCCTTGGCAACCCATGCTACTTCGGTCTGTCAAAAAAACTGGGCTCGAAACTCCTGACTCGAAGGACCAAAGTCGTGCTCTACAAAACCCTTATTCTGCCATTCCTGCTTTATGGAGCCGAAAGTTGGACATTAAGATTCTTGGTGTCTTCGAAAGAAAAATTCTGCGTCGGATATATGGTCCCGTCTGCGAGGAAGGCGAAGACACAAGCGCGAACTGTACGAGCTGTACGAAGATGTGGATGTAGTCCGGAAGGCAAAAAAACACTGGCTCCAGCAAAGAGGGTCTTCGAATCCGAGCCTCCTGGTTCGAGAATGAGAGGAAGACTGAACCTCCGGTACAAAGACCAAGTCATGATGACTGGAAGAAGCGTGCCCAGGACCGATGGAACGCAGCAATGGCTCATGCTCAAACCCTTCATGGTTCTTCTGTCTGATAAGTAAGTAAGCAAGTAAAGAAGTCGTATCTCTTCCAAGAAATCCATGTTATATTAAAAATGTTAGCCACACCACTGTCATGTGGGCACTGACAAGATTCAAGTCATCATCGCATCATCCCTGCGGAGCTTCAAAGAACAGCTGACCTCATCATGCCTTGGATTCTCAACATATTCAAAGGCTGTATGATTTTAGGTCAAGTTCCCAGTTTCTGCAAAAGGGACGTGTTTTTTTCCAAAGCGGATAAATACTCCCATGCGAACCCGAAGGACCTCAGGCCTATAAGTCTCTCCTCATTTCTCCTGAAAATCTTGGAGAAACTAATAGACCAATATATCAAGCAAGCTATTCCAGCACACAGATTCTCATCCGCACAAATTGCCATAAACATGGGCAAGTCTGTGGAAACAGCCCTCCACTCTCTGATAGGCACCATCGAGAATACATACTTGTGACATTTCTCGACATCGAAGGGGCTTTCAACGATATCAAGCCAAAAGCAATTTCACTTGCTCTTAACAACCTCGGGATCGAAAAGCCCGTAGCGGCTATCATTCATCAGCCACTCACCAGCAGAGTAATACACTCTCAGATGGGAGACGCTATGATCCATAGAGGAGTTAATAGGGGCACCCCACAGGGAGGTGATCTCTCTCCTCTTCTTTGAAACGTAGCAGTAAACGAACTGCTTTTAATACTGGAAGAGGTAGGATGCAAACTTATTGCCTGTGCGGTATTGCCATAGCGGCATCCGGCAAATTCGTCTCTACTCTAAGAGACATAATGCAGAATGCCTTCCACAAGCTGGAAGCATGACCACAAACATGCGGACTCGGCGTTAACACATAAAAAACGAATATCGTACTCTTCACCAGAAGATACAAAACCCTCAGTTTGACCCCACTGCTGTGCGGCGCTATATTACAGCTAACTGCCAGTTGGAAATTTCTGGGTCTCACGACTGATAACAAGCTAAACTGGAAACTCAACATCAGGATAGAGTCAAGAAAGGCTCCTCTACCCTTTTTATTTGCAAAAAATCCATTAGATGTAAACTTACAGTACTTACAGCCCGAGACCTTTGTATGCAGTCAAAGTTTGGTGGACAAAGACTGGCCTGCTTGTGCATCAGCGGAGCACTGACTCCGTCAGACGCCCTGAATATTCTCGTCCACCTTCCACCAGTGGCACTATTCGGCACACAAATAGCAACCAGCACAGCATTGTGACTCAAAACACTCCGACTGTGGTCCGAACTCAACATCGGCCACTCAACCATTCTCAAGAAATTCAACTTCCTTATTAGCGACACTGGCCGCCTAAGACCCGAGGCTACCTTCGAGAAGAAATTCTCGATCAGCATTCCCTCCAGATCGGACTGGATGTCTGATAGGCAAACGTTGGATGATACTCTGCGTATATTCAAAGACGGTGTCCATTCCCAAAATCTCAACATTGCCACCTCTTTGAAGCTCCCTGTAGCGTTTTTCAGGTAGAAACCATAGCGATTAAAGAGGCGTTGTAATGGCTCAAAAATAACGTGATGTCAAAAAGGCATATCACCAAAAGGAAAGATGGCTGAGCATTTTAACATTCACCTCATGTGGGTGCCGGAACACTGTCACATACCAGGAATCTCCAAAGCCGATGAGCTTGCCAGGTGTGGTACAACCTCATCCCTATCGATAGAAGGGGTACCACCTTCCATGCCGATTGTTACAGCCTATCATCTTTTAAAGATTCATACAATTAAAACCACCACTGACAAATGGCTAGAAGGCACCACTTGCCTTCAAAACAAAACAAATCTGGCCATCGCTTAACCTAAAACGGTCACTCAGTCTACTTAGACTCAGCAGGCCCTCATAAAGGACCCTCATTGGAGCCATAACGGGGCACTGTCACTCATGCTCGCAGGATGGGTGCCCTTTTTAATGATTTTAGCAGAAGATGCATGGATGAAGAGGAGGAAGAAAACACTCATCACCTACTCTGCTCGTACAGCGCTCTGGCTAGCGCTCAATGAGCTAAACAGCGCCAGCATAGGCACTTCACTACAAGCACCAACTGGTTCCGATGTTAGCAGAAGTGGGCCTACTCTGGCCTAAGTGTGACTGCCCTTAGCAGTCAGGCTTAAACCTCAGTTCTGCTCATCAGCCATATTGTTGCGCAGCAGCAGCTTTTCTTTTAATTGGTTGATGCATGAGCAGCATTTTAAAACGACTAACTGTAGCAAATATATTGAAAGCCCTTACAAATCTTAGCAAATACACGCTTCAAATCCAGAGTGTCCTTTTTTTCGATCAGATCAGTTACAAGGATCTATTTCAGATCTCACATTGAAACTGGACATGAATGACAGTCACGAAGAGATTTCAGTTGCCTATGGTTCCCGGAGAATAACCGGAATTTCAATAGAAGGACGTGCACTATCTAGAACGAGTCGGTATATCCCAAACTAGTTCAACGTAAACTGTAGAAGGTTATGTTAGGATAGGTGAGCGCATAGATGAGCCGAAGCGCACGGATCGATTTTTCCACAGTTCAGTAACAACTTCTATGATCTTATCATACACTTTCTTATTGACATCTGCCAGGAGGCCTAATGCTTGGGATTATGTGGGATTTCTAGGCGAGTTCATCTGCTGTCTTGTTACCGAAATCCATTTTGTGGTTACATAAGACCCATTTTAACTTACGTTCACACATCTGCATTTTAATCTCAGTTGATTCGGAAACAGAAATCTAATCATGAACAAGTGACAACTGGAATCTGTACATCGTCAGTCATTAAACGTGCTGCCAGTGCGCAATTGGCTTGTAGATACCTATAAGGAAGGTCTATCTCCAAGTCTTTAGAAATCACATGTGCGCACACATAACTCAGCTCCATAAGGAGAATGTTAGAAGACAAATCCCGAGTAAGGCCGGAACTCACCGGATTGGTCTTCGCAGCTACAGGAAGGGAGCAGCTATGAACAATGCTAAGCAAGAAAAGATCAACGTCACTGACCGGCCTTAGTTGCAAGAATGTACTCACGCTAATAAGAGTTCTTACCGAGCATATTGTGCCATTGGTACATATCGCTCTCTAAGTTAATTGAGTTAGACAAGGCCGCAAGGCCGTTAGGAGATCCAATTACCTACCCATGAAATGGTGCACTAACGTTAGCTGCTATACCTCAGTTTTGCAGCTTTTGTTGCTTTTTCTTAGGCAGACCCATTCTGAAGGAGTGTATTCGTGCAGGTTTTCTGAGAGGTTAACTGTTCAGTTTATTTATTTTGGGTTAAGTTTAGCTTCAAGCTTGAGTTGGCAGTTATTTGCAGTAGGCTTAAGAGTTGTGAGTAGTACATGGTTGTTTCACAGTGAGGCACATGAGGGCCATAGATCATTTCAGTCACTGAAATCTGACTTGAAGAAAGGAATCTCTGGCTAGCTGTTCCCAGTTTCGTGCACCAAGTTGGATGACGTTCATCTCCACTTGGGTGCGCCTTAAATGCGGATTCGGCAATTCTTCGGGCCGGAGCTAAGTTCATACGTTCACACGCTCTACATGTCAAGGCCACCGTAGGCGTTGGATATTTAGACGCCTGGCTAGGCTCGTGTCGATGTAGAGCCCGTACAGTCCTTCTTTTCCAGAACCCGTCAACACAATCAAGACCAAAGATCGCACGCAGAACTTTTCTCTCGAAAAGGCAAAGGACCTCTTCATCCGCTTTTGATATTGCCCATGCATCCGCGCTGTGTAGTTAGATTGGCATGATCATTGTCTTATATAAAGTCAACTTAGTCCCCCCGAGAGACGGGGGGATATTACTCAATTGCCTCTTGTGCCTAAGGAAACAGTGGTTGACAAGAGTTTTCCTACGCTTGATGTTATTTGTACAATTTACTCCGGAGCCGAGGTAAGTGAAATCCTCGACCACTTCGAAGTTATAGCTGTCCACTGTGACGCAAAGCGTATCTTAAGCATATACATGGATTTCCCCTCATTCACTGCCATATGCCTCGAAATCGACGAACAGATGGTGGGTGTCGATTGTTGTGTTTTTTCCAGGATCTGCCGTAGTGTGAAAATCTGGTCTATTGCGCACCTATATCTCTCGAGGATTGGCTCCGTCAAAATGAAGTCATTTCTTCTGGAACGGAAAAACGACGCTGAGATGCCACTCGTCGAGCATGCTTTCCTCACCACCATATCTCACCAGATCGCCTCCAGCTGCTTTAAACAGTTCCGGTAAGACATGTTAAGGGATCTCACATTCCACGTGTAAAACCGAAAATCAAGGTCATTTGTTCGTTTGCTGGGGTCGTCAACAGTAAATCCGTCAGTATCCGAGGCATGTGGTTGTTTCTGAACAATTTTTACGTTTTTACGTGGTGAGGGCGTTAACCTCATGCACAACCCCCAACTGGGAGGCCAGGCCCATTTATTTTACGCTTGGGCGAAGGGTACGAATGCATCCGGTATCGGTAACCTCGCTGAGGATGTGAGCACTCGCTCTGTTGTCCCAATATGATAGGCTTCCTCCGCCGCCAAATCCACTTCAAAATCCCGACATGACCTTAACGGCAACCTCTTAGGTTTGAGCTCCGAATAGGTCCGAGTAGCTCTGAAAGGGGGCTCACCAGGTAGGTGGCAGAAGCTAAGTGCAGGCGCCTGTGCCTGCGTGTGACGTTTGTCAACTCCTCAAAATCGATCTTACATCAATTTGAAATTCAAATTGATTTCATTTTTTATATAGGAAGTGGCCATATCAATAATGGATCCTGGATGACACCTTGTTTTTTTTTTTACTTCAAAATAAAATTCAGGGATGGCAGTCGTCATGATCGCCCACGAATTTCAGGCGATTTCCGGCAGTTAATAACGAATTTTGTTGCATATCTCTGTCTAGGGAATTGGGCTTTCAGCGAAGTGGCCGGCACTCTGTTTGTGACCAGTGTCTTGATACCCAATGCCGTAATTTGATCCCAATGACGGATGGTGACTGGACCAGATTTGAAAACCAAATAAAAACATATTAACTTTTACTTTGATCCTATAACCAAGGGCAGGCACTCAATCAATTCCGCCATCCAGCCGTATTGTAGGTAGTGTATAGACACGTAGTGGGTAGCACCCAAGACACGCAAGTTACACTCCCGGTACGAGAAGGTCGATGGACTGTCTAGGTAGAAATACTTCAGTGCTCCTTCAGCTTGCAGGGGAGAAAGCCCTTGTGGACTGCCTACTGGAAGTTATGAATGGAAAATAAAGTGCCCTGAGTATAGCCAACCCGAAAATAAAAATCTCCTTCGACTAACCGCCATGGTATTGCACATTTGATGGCGGTCTCTATGGGAAGGACAATTGCCGAAAGGCTATCATATCGTAAATCGAGCTTCTGACGACATCCCTGCCGAGGATTTTAGGGAACTAATATCTTCTTTAAATGCCTACGGTTGGTTTAAAATTTCCGAAATCATTTTTCGAGTTTCCTTCATTAGTCCGCAGACCGAATGCCAATGTGTCCTGGATGTCCTACAGTTAGTTGCTTATATTTCGATAGTACCCAAGTAATATTTAACTTACTTACTTACTTAAGGTGGCGCTACAGTCCGGGGTGGACCTGGGCCTCAACCAACAAGCGTCTCCAGCCAGCTCGATCTTTAGCTAGCTGTCTCCAGTTTCGCACGCATAGTTGGTTGAGGTCCCTTTCCACTTGCGTGCGCCACCTGAGTCGCGGTCTTCCTCTACTGCGCCGTCCCTCGGGGGTGGATTCGAAGACTTTTCGGGCCGGAGCATTGGTTTCCATCCGCTCTACATGACCTAGCCATCTCAATCGTTGGATCATCACTCTTCTGGCTAAGTCGATGTCGCTGAATAGCCCGTATAGTTCGTCGTTATATCTCCTCCTCCACTCACCATCTATGCAGACGGGATCGAAAATCACCCGAAGAATTTTCCTCTCGAAGCAACCAGGGGCTGCTTCATCCGCTTTTGACAGAGTCCATGCCTCCGCGCCATATAGCAGGACTGGGACGATTAAGACCTTGTATAGCGTTACCTTGGTTGTCCGAGAGAGGGCTTTGTTTACCAATTGCTTTCTTAGCCCAAAGAAGCAGCGTTTGGCAAGAGTTATTCTTCGTTTGATTTCAGCGCTGGTGTCGTTGTCTGAGTTGATAGCGGTTCCTACGTAGACAAAGTTTTTAACTACCTCAAAGTTATATCTGTCTGCTGTGACGGTGTTGGGTGTCCTTTCTCATTGACAGCATATATTTGGTCTTACCCTCGCTAAACCCATCTTCGCGGCCTCCGTTGCAATACTCACAAAAGCGCCTTTGACATCACGCTGCGTTCTTCCGATAATGTCAATATCGTCGGCATATGCGAGTAGTTGGACGGACTTTTGAAAAATTGTTCCTCTGGTGTTGGCGTTCGAATTTTGAACAATTCTTTCAAGAACGATGTTGAAAAAGTCGCATGACAGCGCGTCGCCTTGTCTGAATCATTTTTTGACATCAAAGGTCTCGGTTAGGTCTTTACCGACCTTGATGGAGCAGCGTGTATTCTCCATCGTCATCCCACACAAACGGACGAGTTTGGTAGGGATGCCAAAACTAGACATTGCTCTGTATAGCTCGTCTCTATAGATGCTATCATACGCGGCCTTAAAATCGATGAACAGGTAGTGGGTATCGATTTGTTGCTCCTGGGTTTTCTCCAAAATCTGCCGAAGTGTGAATATTTGGTCGATGGTGGATTTTCCTGGGCTAAAGCCACACTGGTATGGACTGACCAAGTTGTTGACGAATGGCTTTAGGCGTTCACACAGTACGGCAGATAAGATCCTATAGGCGATGTTAAGGAGACTTATGCCCCGATAGTTGGCGCAGTCAAAGGGGTCTCCTTTCTTGTGGATCGGGCAAACAATGCTGGGGTTCCATTCATCGGGCATGTTTTCCTCTGACCATATTTTACAGACGAGTTGGTGCATGCTCCTTACCAAATCATCGCCTGCGGCTTATAAAAGCTCGGCGGGTAGGCCGTCAGCTCCAGCAGCCTTGTTGGATTTCAGTTTAGATATGGCAATCCTCACTTCATCCGGGTCGGGTGGACGGGATTGTTGATCTTCATCGTCCCTTTCATTGGAGTTGAATGGTTCGTTCTGCCTGACAGCGGAATTTGGTTCTTCGTCGCCGTTATACAGTCTGCAGAAATGGTTTCTCCATATTCTCAGCATCGACTGTGACTCTACTACGATGTTCCCTTGTTCATCCTTACAGGCTTCGGTTCGGAGTTTATAACCTTGACTGGTTGACTTTACCCTTTGGTAAAACTTCCTTACCTCATTCCTGCAGTAATATCCTTCTATTCTGCCGATCGCGCGCTTCTCATGCTCCTTCTTTTTTTTCCTGAGAAGCCGGTGCTCGTCTCTCCTCTTTCCTCTTAACTCTAATATTTAACATAATTCTTAAAGAACACACAGCAGAACAAGTGCCCGCAAGGTGAGATGAATTTGTGCTAAGATATTCCTGCGTCATGGGCAATTCATGGGGAGAGCCGTACTCATCTCCTATGCGAGTATACCCCATCATTTTGGGAATTCCCGTCGCTTGCCACATGACTCAACTGGGAAGCACACTGAGTTATTTATATCATTGGTTTTGCTTATTCTGCCAGCATTCGTAGGCGATTATTTAGACAATTCCTCATTTTCACAGAACGAGTACTTGCGGTCTGTCAAGAGATGAAGTCAAACGCAGTGTACTCCCATTTAAATTCACGCAATTAATGCTGGCAGCAATGGCGTTATTAATTTCAAAAACCGCCCCAAAACATCACAAATCATGAATGATCCAGCTCATTTCAAGTCATTCGTCAGTAATTACTCCCGAGTCTCATTACTGCCGACGCACACCACAAGGCAATGCTCACATAATCACAAAATAAATTACAATAATCTCCATCGCCGGGGCTTGCAAAAAATTTGAACAAAAAAAGAAAAATTATGAATTATTGGCCATTGCCCCAGTGGACACGTGTGGCCCATTAAGCTGTTACCTAACCTCGCATCTTTTGTGCAGACCGAGAATAGAGAGAAGAAAGTTTCTTTGGTTTCGTGGCAAGCGCAGAAAAAAAATTACCTCATTCCCGCGGTCGTTTAATTTTCCACCGTCACTCTGGCCGTGAACGGTCGCTGGAGGTATTCTTTTTCCATGTTCTATGACCGGACCTCTGGAGATAAGCATTTTTTTCCTTTGTTTCGCATTTTTTTTTTCATCTAATATTTCATTACCCCCGCCGGACAGGAAGAGGTTGGACCGTGGCCCACACCCTGGCAGCTTGTATCCTTGTCAATTTTAATTCAATGCGCTGGAGGGAGAGCTTTCAGTGAGCACCTCTCTAATGGTTTTCCATTTTCCATTTCCCATCCCTTGACGTGTGTCGCTTCGGTTGATGTCTGCTGTTCTTCTTTTGCGTCGTTCATGAGGTGTGCGGATGGTGGCTTCGAAAGGTGCCAAAACATCAAATCAGTCGGGAGGAGCGAGCTTTCGTAAATTCCGACGTCACTGGCGGACGACATTGACTCTTCGTCCTTGTAGGGGTCAAAAGCTCTGCTGTTGTATTTCAAGGAATTATGTAATGTTTGTTATGCCACCGACCGGAAGGGCATTGTATACATGCGAGACGCGCGTATTTCTTTCATGCGTAGGCCGGTGTATTTGTGCAGGAATCCCTGTGAAAGGGCCGACATAAAAATATTAAATTCCTGCGATGGCGGAGCTCGGGAGTAGCCTTTGGGTTGGGGGCAGGTTGAAAGGTTATTTAACTTTTTTATGCCTTCTGTTCGCGAGTCTTTTAGTTGAAATAACTGAGAGTCATTTTTTCTCTGTCTCTGAATGCGAGTTTACGGTTTACTATAAACGAGGTGATTACTTTGACCTCTGTGCGAAGGTTATTTAGGGAATTAGGAGCGACGGAATGGAATTTATGTGTACCTACTTTTTCTTCTCTGCGCTCTGCTGGCTGGGACCTGACTGAAAGATGCCTGCGTGCTTTGGACACATATTTCAAGTCCGAATGTAGCCGTACTGGGTACGTGGACAATTCAAGCATGTGCACCTAATTGTGTGCAAATGAAGCGGAAGTTTTGTGAATTGGGGTGACTGATTTTCAATACATTCACGTACACAATGGGTGGCCCATTGTTCAGAGTTTGGATTTTTCTGCAAATGAAAAACGGGGCGGGGTACGTGGCGTCATATGACGCCACTCAAATATCATTTCCAACTTTTGGGCTCACGTAAGCGAACTGTGCTCACGTTAGAGCCAATTTAAACTTTACTCTCAAGTTGCCAGTCGTATCAGATATCTACATACATGTATCCGAAGAGATTGGGAACGCGAGGAGACCTAGACCTTTCTTTAGTTTCCTCAGAACTTTTCGTTCATCAATATGCAGATGCCTTTGCAACGATCTCTGGAATTTTGATGGGAAGTAATTTGAGCTTTTGCAAAAGAAATACAACATTTCCTTGAAAGGTAAAGGGTTTGCACTCAGACACACGCATTCAATGTGACCTTCAACGGAGTCACATTCCAAAAACACATTATGCAAAATGAGTACCCTTTTACTTCTGTCAAAAGGCACTTTGCTCACTTAAGGGGAACTTGAAGTCGTTATGAAGCGATGGAGTTGGTGGCGCAATTTTGGGGTACTACATCAGACACCACTCCACTAAACAAGTTTATTGGCTACATAGTTATATGCACAAATCCATTCCTACAAACTTTTTATGAATTTCAGCTCAAAAAGGGTCGTAGTGCCAGACAAAGAACAACGAATGGTTTTACAATAATTCATGTTCTTATAAAATGTTTTATTGCAATGCAATTGCACTGCTTGCACTGATGGCGTCTGAAGGAGAAGATTTGGCCGCCAATTAAATAGTCGGGAGGGCATCCAGGGTTGTTGATTGCTCTCAACTTGGCGAGATGCCAGCAACGATCCCTGTAAATGCACAGGTCAAGTTGACATACAGCCTCCTTGCGGCGCCCTCTGGATAACCTCTACTGCAGCTGCTTAGAGGTGAACCAATGTATGCAGCGACCCCTTGTCCGGGGGTTTAAGCCAGGACCCGGTCCTCCAGGTTCGGGGGTTTCGCGTGGGGTTAACTTCCCCACCGTGTAAAACTCGCAATAGTTCAGAGACGGCAACAAGCCTCGGATACGGATGACCCTACTGCTGACGACCAAGGACAACGAAATAAGGACAACGATTTTCGGTTCTGCACGTGGAATGTGAGGTCACTTAACAGACCACGGGCAGCCGATGAACTTGCGGAGGCCCTAGAAGCCTATAAGGCTGACATCACCGCCATCCAGGAGGTGCGATGGGATGGGCCGAGCAAAAAGGGGATCAAAAACTGCGACATATATTACGGCGATTGCTACAAAGAGCGAAGGCAGCGCTTGTTTGGATGCGGTTTTGTTGTTCGAAGCAGACTTAGGCAAGAAGTCCTAAGATTCAGATACAAAAGCGAGTGCCTCACAACTATCCGCATCAAGGCTATATGACTTACTTACCTATCAGGCAGCCTGAGCAATTGCTGTCTTCCATCGGTGACGCTTCTGACCACAAGGCCAAGCTGTCTTACAACTGCGATGACTTGGTCTCTGTTCGGGAGGTTCGGTCTTCCTCTCCTTGAACCAGGAGGCTCGGATAGGAATAAGCCCTCTTTGCTGGAGCTTTGTCTATTCGCTCGATGTGGCCGACGAATTTTTGTCTTCTGGACTACATTCACATCCTTTTACAGTTCGTAGAGTTCGCGGTTGTGTCTTCTCCTCCATTAGCCTTCTTCGCAGACAGTACCATAAGTCCGACGTGGAATTTTTATTTCGAATACAAAATTAGTTTTGCAGTCTTGCTTAGTGTCCAGCCTTCAGCTCCATAAAGCAGTACTGGGATGATAAGAGTTTTGAAGAGCATGACTTTCGTCCTTCGAGCTCAGTTGTTTGCGATGTAGCATCGGTTACAAAGGTCGATTCTGCGTCGGATCTCCACTACGATCAAGGCTACATTCGGCAACATCAACCTAATCTGCACCCACGCCCCAACGGAGGATAAAGACGACGATAGCAAGGACGACTTCTATGATCTCCTAGAAAGAAAATATGATCAATTCCCAGTTACGACACAAAGAACGTTCTAGGAGATGCAAAGGTGTGCAAGGAAGACGTCTTTGCTAGAGTCATCGGAGAACACAGCCTACTCGACAACAAGTCCGACAATGTACTGGGACTGTTGGACTTCGTGACGGGGTAAGACTTTCTTGTAGCCAGTACGCGGTTCCCTCACCTCAACATTCATAAAGGGAACTGGCGGTCCCCTGATAATTCAACCGTCAACCAGATTGATCACATCACGATCGACGTCAGACACTCCTCCAGTGTCCTCTTTGTCCGAACGTTGCGAGGTGCCTACATGGACTCGGATCATTACCTTGTTGTAGCCAAGGTCAGATCTTGGATATCGACAGTACAACGGACTAGTGCAAGACCAAAACAGTTTGACGTCGGAAAGCTACAATCGCAATCTACCGCTAGGAATTTGTTCCCACACGACCTCCCTGAAGCTCTCATAGAGTCCAACCCTGCCAGGCGAAACAATCGACGAACAATGGAACCGTTGTCAAAACGCCATCAGAGAAACTGCCTCTGATGTGTTGGGTTTTAACACGCCACCCAGAAAAAAACCATGGGTTAACAATGAGTGTCGGCAGGCGTATTCAGCGAAGCTAGCAGCATACAAGGTGACGCTGGATAGAAAGACGAGAGCGGTTCGTTTTCTCCACGAACTTAAATGAAGGGAAGTTCACCGGCTTCTCAAAAGGAAAAATAAGGAACATGAGAAGTGCGTGATCGGGGAAATGGAGAGGTGGTACGGCAGAAATAATGTCCGAAAGTTTTACCAGCGGGTGAAACAACTATCCAAAGGGTACAAACATCGGACAGAAGCCAGTCGGAACGAAGAGGGACAACTCGTAGTGGGGTCGCAGTTGATACTGAGAATCTTTAAGGATCACTTCTGCAGACTGTTTAACGGCTATCAGGCAGAATGTTCCACTTCACGCAATGACGCCTAGCAGCTGGAGATGAGTCGGTAGGGTGCATTCCCGACGTGTGGAATTTTTTGCCCGATACACAAGAAAGGAGACGCCTTCAACTGCGCCAACTATCGAGGGATAAGTCTGCTAAACATAGCCCTTTCTGCCGTTTTGTGTGAGCGCCTGAAACCATTCGTCAATAACCTATTATGACCTCAACAGATCGGTTTCAGGCCTGGGAAGTCCACTATCGACTAAGTCTTCACACCACGGGAGATCCTGGAAAAAGACTCAAGAGATGCCAATCGACACTCACAATAATAATAAAATGTTAGGCAAGGCGACCCGCTGTCACGTGATGTCTTCAACATCATACTTGAAAAGATCGTGCGAAACTCAAACATAAACACCCGACGGACAAAGGTCCGTTCAACCGCTTGCTTACGCGGAGGACATTGACATGATTGGTCGAACTCAGCGAGCCAATGAAACGTTTGCTGGCATTGAGACGGAGGCAGCAAAATGGGTTTAGCGGTGAATGAGGGCAAAACGAAGCTGTCATCAAGAAAGGACACACGACATCGACGAATGTGGGTAGTGCGGCGACATGAGCCTAAACAGGCTTCTAAGGATTCAACGCCTAAAATGGCTTGGTCATGTTGAGCGCATTGACAACTCCAGACCGACGAGTCTTCGATTTCGAACCAGTGAGACAACGCAATAGCGGACGACTATAAACCTGATGGCTCACACAAGTGGTGAAGCACCTCAATGAAATTGGCGTAAGGAGCTGGCTAAGGATCGTGCGAGCTGGGGAGACTAGTTGGGTGGGGTCCAGGTTCACCCCGGACTGTAGCGCCATAGGAAAAAGAAAACAATAGATGATAATAGACTACCGCTAGTTTAATGATAGACCATGTGTTCATTCAGGCTGTGGCCATTACAGCTTATGAATATTGACATACAACCAGTGCTGTGGAGTGGGAAATTTTAAAAGGTAACCCGAAAAAACACACCTGCAAACGCTTTCTGAAATTATATTGTGTATTGCAAATCACATATAAGAATATGAATTCAAGCCAATTTTTATATAAAAGGTAAAAAAAGAAACTAAAGTATTATAAAAAAGGTTTCGAGTTCGTTTGTGGGCCAAAAACTACAAGATACATAGTCGACACCATTCTTCTGGAGGAGATACCAGTACACATATTCAGCCGGCGTAAAGAATATGTACCGGCAAATCGCAGTCAGACAACCGGACACAAAGTTTTCAATGATTGACTGAAGGAGTAAGCATGGACAATTAAGTGTTCTTAATCTAAAAACAGTCACCTTCGGAGATCAAGCGATCCAAGAGTGAACGACTTGGTAAGCAGAGATATTTCGATTGAAGAAGCCCTTCAAACCAATACCCTTTCTTATTGCACCCCAAATTACCTATACCTAGTTTTAAAGTAGAATTTAGAAGGTAACGCGAAAGGAATTATAGATGTGCCAAGTCGAAACTTTCTTAACTCGAGTTGATTCGAGTTGGAGTTGAAGCAATGTTGCAACACGAGTTGGCTAACTCGTTTTTTTTAAACAATTTTTGATGTAATAATGAGTGTGATTGTTTACAAATATGAAAAATAAAGTGCAAGAATTTTGTGACAAATGGGACACTTGTTAAATATAATTCAGTACGTAACAAAAAAAAATAAACTCACGCATCAAAATTTAAAGTTTCCGGGTTTATGAAAACTTCCCAAACAAGAAATTTTTTTCCTGCGGCCCGCCATCGGTTTAGTTTGGTTTACGTGGAACATTATACGTTCACGAGAGATGGATCAACTCGAGTTGATTAACCGAGCAAACACAGTTGGGACACATTTCCATTCACCATACATAATAGCGAACCGAGAGAGAAACCGGGCTAACACGGGTTAGAATTGAAACGAACCGAATTGCAACTCGAAACTCTATTGTTGACTCGGATTCACCCAATTCGAAATATATTCCTTTTTGTAAAAGTCAAACTCGACACATATCTCAGGTTAGCTTGGTCCACATACTCACTATCAGCATAATAGAATGCACATATAAATATTTTCTGTATCATAAAATTCACTTAATACGATGGGATTGAATGGTTATAGAAACACAACCCTTGTTGTCAAACGCAATAGCTTCACAAACAATAAGGTATCAGCAAAAACCTGCCGCATCACACACTGCTCCGTCCATGCCCAACTCGAGACCGAGTTATGTATGTGTTCACACCGTGTCGAATAGTTCGCGGATTGATGTTCATTTTAGTGATGGGAACTATAGAGTTATTCGATAGTTTCAAACTATTCATTCGATAATCGAAAATCGTTCATTCATCCAATTGAATGAGAAAAAACATTCGATTGTTTTTACTTGTATGGCTGTTGGACTGAGTCGAATCGTTTTTGTGGCTGCTCTGAAAGAGAATTTGTATGTATCAAGCTCCGAGAGAGAATTCTGTGTATGCGTACACACATTGCCAAAATATTTGCATGGCAGATTGTTCACGTATATGGTTTGGTTCGAGTCGATAGTTCGACTTAGTTGAGAATAAATTAGAATGTTTTTTTTTCACTAAATGAACAATTCATTCACTTGTATGATGGAGTAGCACCTCCCACCCACATCCTACTTACTTACTTAAGTCATTTAACCCCTCGGGGAGTTTAGGGCGCCTTCCACGCCTGCGCGTCATCTCGTTGGAATTTCTTCAACGCTCCCTCCAACTCATTCCTAAAGAACTCGATTCCTTTTCAACTGTTCTGCGCCATATTTTCCTAGAGCGTCCTGCTGTTCTGCCTGCCTGCGTAAACGGAATCCACTGCATGGAGTACTTCGCAATGGAATTGTCTGCGCGCCGTAGGGTGTGTCCAATCCACTGCCATTTTCTCCTTCGTATTGTGAGGTTTATAGGTTCCTGGCTCGTTCGAAGGTACAATTGCTCGTCTGAAAATCCTGTTTTCTTAAACATTTGTTTACGAAAGATTGCAGCTTTCGCGTGGTAATGGTGTCCACTTTCCAGGTACTACATCCATATAGCAGCGCCGATTCTACGTTGGAGCGGAACATTCGTAGCCTGGTTCTTAAGATGATGACATGCTTTTCCAGATCGTGGATAGCATTCCGAATGCAGCTTTAGCCTTCCCGATTCTGTTGCACACGTTCAGTTCGGTGCCACCTCGATTAGCCGAGACCACACTTCCTAAATATAGAAATCTGTTAAATTTCTCGACTTCCCGTCCGACAATGTTCAGTTGGGCGCGGTTGTCAGAAATACTAAGGGCTTTAGTTCTTGCCGTGTTTATTTTGAGTCCCACTTTGTTTGCCTCTGCTTCTAGATTATGGGCCATCAAATGAATATCCATTACCCAATGCAATAGGAGACCAACATCATCAGCGTAGTCAATGTGTTGAAGATAAGATGTCGTAGTCCATCAAATGCCATCATTTCCGTCCATCAATGCTGCACGGAATATGTCGCTGATAACCACCAGAAACAATAGTGGTGACAGTATGCATCCTTGACGAACTCCACTTTGGACCTTGACAACTCCTGACAACTTACCATTGTGCAAGACGTGACACGTACTACCTTCGTATGTAGCCTTTATAATAGCTATTAGTTTTTCTGGAATACCTCGCCTGCGCAAGGCCGACCAGATAGCATATCGATTCAAGCTGTCGAAAGTCTTTTCGAAGTCGATGAACAATTGATATAGCGGAGACCTATACTCGACGCATTGTTCAATAATAATAAGTAAGGTGTTTATGTGGTCGATGCAGGAGGATCCAGCGCGGAAACCCACCTGTTCGACATCAGAGTTGAATTCAAATGCTCTTTGATGCGCTCCAGAACTATTGGAGCTATTATTTTTTATACTACTGGAAGAACGAAAATACCTCTCCAGTTTCTGCATTCCATAAGGTTTCCCTTTTTTGGAAGCTTGATGATCATCCCCCTTTTCCATTCCAAGCTTTGTATAACACCGGATGCAGCAAGTCTGTGATACATTCGGCGCAGCTTGAAATAAATTCGCAGGGATGCCATCAATACAAACTGCTTTGTTTTTCTTGAGGGACGTGATTGCTGCTTATATTTCACTTTTATTGGGAGGTCCGGTGCGAATTCGGGCATTTGCTGCGACAGAGTACTCATTAGAGCTCGATAACATTCCGCCATCGTCTAGGTGGTTTAAAACAGTCGCAAAGTGTTCTCTCCATCTAATGAGTTGCTCTTCATCCGAAATAACGAGGTTACCATTTACACTTTTCACCGGGTGTTTGCTTCGAATTCCGACCACCAATGAGTTCCTTGGTGATGTTATAAACAGTCCTCTGTCGCACCTATTCGCTGATTCTTCAGCCCTAGAAGCCAGTGTGTCGATATACTGACGTTTGTCTCGTCTTCTCCTCTTCTTCTTCACCCGGAATTGGGCTTCTAGTTCGGTTTTCTCTACTGCTGAGGCTGATGCAATTCGAACTTTTATTCCATACGCTCATCGATCCATCTCCAGGTATCAGCTGTAAGCCATGTACAATGATGTTCTGTCCAGTTGTATCAGTATGAAGTGAGCGTCAAGGTACAAATGTCTCGATAGGGAACATTTGTTGTGAAAGTAACCTTCTTTTTTTTGTTTGTTTGCAATGACATCTGTGAAAAGTATTTAGTATACATCAAGTCATTGAACAGACAAAATCATATTTTTTCATCGTGTTATAAATAAAATGTCGAATTTTGTACCAGAAAGTGATGATTTGCGAAAAGCATTAATTTTTTGTTTTCCTTCAAGAAAATTGCTGCAGAGTCGCATCGAATGCTTGCCGAGGCATATGGTGATCATGCTCTATCAGAAGCAACATGCAAAAGATGGTTTCAACGGTTCAGAAATAAAGATTTTGATGTGAGAAATGAAGAACGTGGAAGACCACCAAAAAAGTTTGAAGACGCCGAATTGCAAACGATATTGGATGGAGATGACACTTTGAGTCAAACGCAAATGGCAGCAATGTTAAATGTTGCACAACAAACAATTTCTGACCTTTTAAAAGCTATGGAGAAGATCCAAGAGTGTGATAAAAATAGGTGCCACATGAATTGAATGAAAGACAGATGGAAAACCGAAGAAACAATTGTGAAATTTTGCTTCAAAAAGGCGTAATCCGGTTTTGCATCGGATTGTTACTGGCGATGAATAATGGATTTATTTTAAGAATCCCAAACCTTAAAAAATCATGGGTTAATCCGGGACAACCATCAACATCGACTGCAAAACCGGAGAGGGGTGGTGTACCACGAGCTCCTGAAACCTGGTGAATCCATTAATACTGACCGCTACCGACAACAAATGATCAATTTGAACCATGCATTGATCGAGAAACGACCAGAAGTACCCAAAAGACACGGCAAGGTAATTTTGCTCTATGACAATGCACCTGCACACAAAGCACAACCGGTTCAGGATACAATCAAAACACTTGGCTGGGAGCAGCTACCGCACCCGCCGTATTCACCAGACTTGGCTCCTTCCGACTACCATTTGTTTTCATCGATGGGACACGCATTGGCTGAGCAGCACTTCGATTCCTACGAAGAAGTCGAAAATTGGGTGTCTGATTGGTTTGCTTTAAAAGACGAACAATTTTATTGGCGTTGTATTCATAAATTGCCAGAAAGGTGGTCAAAATGTGTTAAAAACAATGGCCAATACTTTGAATGAAATGTTTTTACTTTCCCATTAATAATTAGTGTTTTATTTTCAAAAACTCATTTCATACCGGTACACCTGGTAAGTGCTTGCTCCAGTCACAAAAGCATTTTTCACAGCATACCAATGGTCATCCATGCTTTCCTGTCTTAAGCTGCTGATTGCTTCTGCTTCTACGGCAAGATGGTCCCTAATCTGTTGGCGTACTTGGGGAGCCTTGAGCATGTCGTTATTGTAGCTGGCATTAAGCAAATTACAGCGATTGCTATCGACGGCTGCAGTACGCAGTCGTATATGAGCTATCATAAGATGGTGATCTCGCTCTAGCCCGATTTCGGCTCCACGTCTGTTTCGGACGTCTAAGAGACAGTGTCTAAAGCGGCTGCCCACATCCTGGTCCGACGTTATTAACGACCCAGTATGTGAATGAATGAATGAATGAATACAAGTATTCGATAGTTGAAATCATTCAGTTACTAACTATCGTTAGTGCAATTCATTCGATAGTTCCCATCACTAGTTCACTTATTCGTTTCATTCATCATTTGGCTTGACATAAATTTAACTCGGTTCATTACTCGGTTTGGACGTAACTCGAGTTGACCCATCTCTAATAGGAATCGTGTTATATGGAGGCCACGTCATTGATATACACTCGGAATATTGTTAGTGGCTGTCACGCCATGAGTAAAAATCGTGGCTGTCTATTGCTGAGAATTTGATGCGAGAGAATTTGCGATGACGACACAAATTCCGCTGTCAGGCAGAATGTTTCACTCAATTTGGAGGATGATGAACACGAATTCCGTCCCCCCGATCTAGACGAAGTTAAGATAGCGATATCTAGACTGAAGCCGAACAAAGCTGCTGGAATTGTTTAAGGCAGCTGGAGATGACCTGGTTGGGCGCATGCACCAGCTCATCTGTAAGATATAGTCGGAGGAAAGCATGCCCGATGAGTGGAATCTCAGCGTCGTTTATCCAGTCCACAAGAAAGGAGACCCCCTTGACTGCGCCAACTATAGAGGGATTAGCCTCCTTAACATCGCTTATAAGATACTCTCTGCCGTTCTGTGTGAACGCCTGAAACCCTTTGTCGACAACCTGATAGGTCCTTATCAGTGCGGTTTCAGGCCAGGAAAGTCCACTATCGATCAAATTTTCACATTACGGCAGATCCTGGAAAAGACTCAAGAGATGCAGATCGACACCCACCACCTATTTGTCGATTTCAAGGCCGCATATGACAGCGTGCATAGAGACGAGCTATACAGCGCCATGTCTAGTTTTGACATTCCTGCCAAACTCGTCAGATTGTGCAAGGAGGACGGAGAAATCTCGCTGCTCCATCAAGGTCGGTAACGAACTCACCGAGACCTTCAATGTCAAAAAAGGTTTTAGACAAGGCGACGCGCTGTCATGTGATTTCTTTAACATCGTCCTGGAGAAGATCGTGCGAAACTCACACGCCAACACTAGAGGCATGATCTTCCAGAAGTTCGTGCAATTGTTAGCATACGGCGATGACATTGACGTGATTGGCAGAATTCAGCGAGCCGTCAGTGAGGCTTTTGCTGGTATTGAAGCGGAAGCGGCTATGATGGGTCTAGCGGTAAACCAGGGCAAAACAAAGTACATGCTGTCATCACGGAAGGACGCACAACATCGACGTCTCGGACAGAGCGTCATATTGGGCAGCAGAAACTTTGAGGTAGTCAAGGACTTCGTCTACCAAGGCTCCGGAGTAAATAGGGACACCAACACCAGTACCGAGATCAAGCGCAGAATTACTCTTGCCAATCGCTGCTTCTTTGGGCTCAAGAGGCAATTGAGTAACAGAGCCATCTCTCGAAACACCAAATTGACCTTGTATAAAACCCTGATCATCCCAGTCCTGCTCTATGGCGCAGAGACATGGACGCTATTGAAAGCGGATGAAGAAGCTCTTGGTTGTTTTGAGAAAAAAGTTCTGCGTACGATCTTTGGTCCTGTTTGCGATGATGGCGTTTGGAGGAGAAGGTTCAACCACGATGTACTGTACTGGCTGTACAGCGGCAAGCACCTAGTCAAGCGTCTTCGGATCCAACGCTTAAGATGGCTAGGTCATGTAGAGCGGATGGACACCACAGCTCCGGCCCGAAGAGTCTTCGACACCGAGCCATTGGAACAGCGCAACAGAGGACGTCCTCGAACGAGATGGCGCACATAAGAGAACGACCTCAACCAACTTGGTGTGCTCAGCTGGAGGCAGCTGGCGAAAGATCGTGCTGACTGGAGAGGCATGTTGGTTGAGGCCCAGGTCCACCCCAGACTGTAGCGCCAATCAAAGAAGAAGAAGTCTATTGCTGACTCCACGTTGGTCATGAGTGGTCCTATTGCATCCCTTCCTAATCTACAGTCTATGATAGTTACGAAGCAACATCAAGCCTCGGAAACGGGTGATTTTACTGATGACGAACCCTGCAAACGATATACGGACAACTACCTTCGGATCTGTACGTGGAATGTAAGGTCACTTTATAGGCCACTTGCAGCGGAACAATTAGCGGAAGCCCAAGACTGCTGCAAAGAAGATATAACCGCCATCCAAGAAGTGCGATGGGATGGACCGGGCAAAAGAAGGATCGTTCAGGTCCGCGAACGAGCGCCTCACGGCAATCTGTATCCAGGCTAAATTTGCCAACATAAGCCTTATATGCGCACATGCCCCCACAGAGGAGAAAGATGACGACACCAATGACAGGTTCTATGAGCTCCTGGACAAAACGTATGAGCAATGCCCTAGCTACGACATTCAAATTGTCCTTGGCGATTTTAACGCAAAGGAAGAGAAAACATCTTTGGTAGTACGGTCGGGAAGCATAGCCTACACAACACCAATCCGATAAAAGATTAAGGCTGATTGATTTTGCTGCGGGCAAAATTTTGTAGTAGCCAGTACAATACTTACTTACTTATCGGGCAGACGAACCATGAAGGGTCTGAGCCTGAGCAATTGCTGCCTTCCATCGGTGACGGTCCTGGGCACGCTGCTTCCAGTCATCAAGGCCAAGCTGTCTTGCATCCGCGATGACTTGGTCTTTGTACCGGAGGTTCGGGCTTCCTCTCCTTCTCGAACCAGGACTCTCGGATTCGAAGACCCTCTTTGCTGGAGCGTTGTTGTCCATTCGCTCGATGTGGCCGAACCAGTGTAGTCGACGGATTTTTGCCTTCCGGTCTACATCCACATCCTTGTACAGCTCGTAGAGTTCGCGGTTGTGTCTTCTCCTCCATTCGCCTTCCTCGCAGACGGGACCATATATCCGACGTAGAATTTTTCTTTCGAAAGCACCAAGAATCAGTTCTGCAGCCTTACTTAATGTTCAGCTTTCGGCTCCATAAAGTAGGACTGGCAGGATAAGGGTTTTGTAGAGCATGACTTTGATCCTTCAAGTCAGGAGTTTCGAGCCCAGTTGTTTTGACAGACCGTAGTAGCATGGGTTGCCAAGGACGATTCAACGTCGGATCTCCACTACGATGTCATTCGTGGAGCTTACGTTTGCCCTGAGGTAGACAAACTCCTATACTACCTCGAAATTGTAGCTGTCGATTGTAAAATTTTGGCCCAGGTGGTGTGCGGCGGATCGTTGTTTGCTCGACAGCATATATTTTGTTTTGTCCTCGTTGACCTTAAGACCAGCTCGTTTCGCCTGTTCCTCAATTGCCGTGAAAGCTTCCACGATGGCACGTTGGGACCGTGCGACAATGTCGATGTCATCCGCGTATCCCAACAGCTGGACTGACTTGTAGAAGATAGTGCCTTCCGTGTTGACTTTTGCCCGCCGCACTATCTTCTCCAGTACCAGATTGAAGAAATCACACGACAGCGCATCTCCTTGCCGAAATCCGGTGCAGGTTTCGAACGGTTCAGAGGTTTTTGAACCGAACTGCACGGTGCATCGCGTATGAGTTAGCGTGGTGCGACCCAACCGGATCAGTTTTCCCGGGATCCCGAATTCGGCCATCGCTTCGAATAGCTCCTTGCGATGAATGCTGTCGTATGCGGCTTTAAAATCGATGAAAAGATGGTGAGTGTCGATTTGAAACTCGCTGGTCTTCTCCAGGATCTGCCTTAGTGTGAAGATTTGGTCTGTAGTCGATTTGCCGGGCCGGAAGCCGCACTGGTACGTGCCGATTAGTGCGGTGCAAAACGGCTTTAGACGTTCACACAGTACGCTGGATAGGATCTTGTAGGCGACATTGAGCAGGGATATACCTCTGTAGTTTTTACAGGAAGTAGGATCGCCTTTTTTGTGGATGTGGCATATGGAGCTGATATTCCAGTCGCCGGGCATGCTTTCATCTTCCCAAATTCGCAAATGATTTGGTGCATGCTCCCTACCATTACATTGCCCCCAGCTTTGAAAAGCTCCGATGGTAAGCCATCTGAGCCTGCGGCTTTGTTGTTCTTCAGCCTTTTAATGGCTGTACCGACTTCTTCAAAGCTAGGTGGGAGGACTTCTTCGTCGACTGGAGTTGGGATTTCCTGGTTCCCTATCACTCTCTCCTGGTCAGGCCCGCTAAGCAGCTGTTGGAAGTGTTGCTTAAACACATCCACTATTCCCTGGGGGTCCGTAACTAGGTTACCCTCGCAATTTCGAAGAGCCTGGGTGCCGTTCCTAAAGCATGTGGCCAGGCTTTTGGCTTTTTTGTAAAAGGCCCGTATTTTTTGCTTGTCCCTAGACTCTTCGATATCCTTGAGCTGGTCGGTTGCGAGAGACCTTTTCTTCAGGCGTAGAAGCTTTTTCTCCTCCCGTCTTCTAGTCCGGTACTCCTCTTGCGCTGCTCTTGTTTTCCGTTGCAGGGTTTTTTGGTATGCCTCGTCGGTTGCACGTTTTTTCTGCTCACACTCGCCATCATACCTAGGGTTTCTTGTAGGGGGTGGTAGGTAGCCTAGAGTAGTTTCCGCTACCTCTTTGATGGCCGAGCGGCACTGCAACCACATCTCGTTGGCACTTGACGCAGGCATACCGGAGAGTCTCTCACTTAATTGCTCTTCGTAGGCTCTGGCAATCTCCGGTATGCTTAGCCAGTACAATATTCTCATATATTCGGTATATCTGCGTCCAATCTGTTATTTGCTGTGCCTTGGTTAAGTCCATGGAGCGTGTGATTAAAAGTTCTTAGCCATTCCTTTGCAAAAGCCAATTTCCTCCTCCCCACAACAGCACACGCCAATGATTAACTCCAAGAATTAGAAAAACAAGTGTGTTCAATCTTTGATCTCGCATAAAAAAATATGTATACACATGCACACATCGGTCTAGTTTGACAGATTTGAACTGCCAATTAAGTTAATTAAATCCGGTTTCAGACGTCAAAGCGGGAAATAATACATTCCCTCAGAGAGAACTTTCCAGCCACGACGTCAAAGAAAATAATGTTTACCCCATAGAAGCGAAAGTAGGCGAAAGCGAGGAAGGAGAAGGGCAGCAGCCCAGCACTCATATTAATAGAAAACAAAAATTAATTGAATTCATTTAACTTTAATTACAGACCGAAATGCTGTCAGCACGGCACTTCAGAATAGGCAGACCACTAACTACAGCTATCAGCTCTTAGCTTCCCGTAAAGTCGAAGCTCCGCTTCCCCCCAACCGGCAGCAGCAGCAGCGGGCGGCGAACATCAATTTAGAAATTCATTTAGGGCAGTCGACTAGAGTACACTTATGGCTACAAATGTCCACGCTACACAGCACAGGCACACACATTTACTTGGAACTGTAGGTACTCGTCCGAGGATGTTTTCATCGTTTTTGATAGGGAAACGCCGGACAAGCCGACTGCGAACCAGCGTGGATTGTCATTTTCTGTCCGCACTAATTGATTTCAATTAAGTTGATGTGGAATATTCCGCATCCATTTTTTCGTGACATTGCCCGTAATGCTGAATGATTGACACGAAAGTGGTAAGCTCTACCCTGCGCCACACACGAAATGAGTCCGCTGTGTCGTGCTTACCGGGGAACGTGAATTACATTGCTGTCGCCGTGTGGGGGCGGGATGGCAAAGTATTCGTTTAATAGTAATCGCTGCGCTTGGGAACGAGACAATTAAATTCATCCATCCACGAGTGTTCACGCAAATGAAAAAAAAAGTATTAAATTCTGCAGCAACATAAAAAACAAGCACCATTCGTTAGTAGTTTAAGGAGATAAGGACGGCACGGGAATAATCATCTCATCAGTCGGCGGGGTAACGTCGCAGTTTGTGAACTTTGAACACGACTTGTAGTCAAGCCACTGACAATGGATAATAAACATGCGGAACAATGAACACTTGTTCGCATGTGTGGGCTTTAGAGGCGATTGCAGATTTACAAGGTGCCACGTGTGCACTTGATTAACAGCAGCCGGCCGCAATTTTAATTGCATCCACCTCGCAAATTGTTCTATCACTTAACAAACTCTAAAATTGCACCTTGCTATTGGTTGTCCGTAGAAAATCCATTTTAAGGTTCGCCGAAGCGCATTGTTTTATCTGTCACGTGTCAGTCTTAAAACAAGATGTTTTCTGTGGATTCGGAAGGTTAGTGTTCCGACGGGAGCTCAGTTTATTTCAACTGAATCAGTTTCAATCGCACTTGACCAATTTTTTTTCAATGTAAGGCCTGAATCTTCACCGATCAGGAAAACAGTATCAAACCAACATCATAACAACTAAAGGCCCAACCAAAATGAACGTTAGAGACTCAAGATGAATTCATTTAACTTAAGCAACAAATTGAATTTAGATACATGATTCTTCTTTGTTCGGCGTTACTGTCCGGTGTGAACCTGAGCCTCAACCAACAAGCCTCTCCATGTTTCGCCAGCTGCCTCCATCTGCGCACACCAAGTTGGTGGTCTCGTTCTAGGAGGTCCCTTGTTGCGTTGTTCCATTGGTTCAGTATCGATGAATCTTCGAGCTGGTGCTGTGGTGTCCAAACGCTCTACATGACCCAGCCATCTTAAGCGTTAAATCCGAAGACGCTTGACTAGGTGCATGCCGCTGTACAGCCCGCACAGTTCATGGTCTTCTCCTCCAGACGCCATCAACGCAAACAGGATAAGAGCTCTTGCAGCCGTTTATGGCCAACATGATAGGTCCACAATTAGTGTGAACCTTCCACAAAAGACGACATCTTCACACTGTGCAGAACAACCAACGCATGTGACTATAAGAAAAGAAACAAGTTTCACCCGTGTCTTATTTTAAGATTCCTGCCAAACTGAGGACGACGGTATGAGTTTTGGCAGACCCAGGCTATGTGATGGTCTACGCCCTGTCCTTTGACTTCTTCAACATCATTCTATAGACTATCATGCGGAATTCATTCATTCAAGAGCACACATCCTTTCTTGCGGATCGGGAAAACTATACAAAGGTTCCACTACTCGACCGTGTCTTATATATAAGCGGCTGCAATGAATCATTTAACCTTACATGGAGCAAAACGTGTCTACGTTTGTCCTTTAAGTTTAACCACTGGTGCTTACGTTAATATGTCATCCGTGTCGTTCATGATACACAGAATACAAAGTAATAGCTCTCTTTCCGTATCCAAAATAGTCAGTACAAAACAGTACAAAACAACACAAATCTACAAAAGTCTGTTCCAGTACGACAAATATATGGGATTTATGTCAAATGTCCGCTCTATCGAGAGAGTAAAAAATGTCCCCACCCTGCCCATTTAAGGCCCATTCATATGAGCGGCGAATTGCGAACGCGCACTTTCAGAAACAACCATTTTCCAGCAAATATAACCAATAAGTTATATTTCATGGTATGCAAAAAGATAGTAACTCAATTATCGACTTTTTTCATCGGCAAAAATCTGAACAAATGTAAGTTTAAGTATCATAATTTATGAATTAGCGTTTTTCTCTGCGAATCAATCATTCTCTTTGCGAACTGTCAGGCTGAGATCGCAATACACAAACGGGCAAACGCAATCCACAACCACCACGGCCAAAAAAATTGCGGTGAGTGTCATCTGCGAATCAGAAAACTTCATACGAATGAATTGTCAAAATAAGAATGGGTCCTTAAGCCCAAGAAATTTCTGTGGTTGTTGGTTTTCTGTCAAATCAATTGATGTGTCAAAGACTCAAATATAGTTTTGGCATGTCCGACATCATAAGGAACGCAACAAGCTCTTAAAAAACGACTTTAGTTAGAACATTTGGTTTAATTGCGTTCCCGTATGTTCAATTTCAAATAGTAATATTAGCCGAGCTCAGGTATATGATACATTTTTGTAACGAACCGTGCGACCAGAACTCACATAATGAATTCACGCTTCTCGTGTTCTGATAGAAAACAGCATTTGACACCAACGCAATCGGTCGCATGGTTTGATTTTGATGACTTGACAAAATTGTAAGCACATTGTGCAATTAGTTGTAGAGCTCGGCGCAGTCTGTATCGTGAATTCACCTGGTCAACAACCAGAAAATAAACAGTAAACAAAAATATTCGCATTGTGTGTTTTCTTTTTTATATCTTTACTTACAAAATTTAACATTTGGCGACCGTGACAGGACAGTATATAATAATTTAATAATTTTGTGAGTGCTTATAAAAAAGGGGTGATACAAGTGAAAATGGAAAGTGGTGATGTGTTCGTGGCAGAAAAGGGTTTGGAGTATTACTCATCCCTACAGGAAAAAGTTGGTGAGGAAATTTGCCGTATCGCGAGGAACTACGGCAAAGACAGCGATTCGAGAAAGGTTCCTAGGTATCTCCACGAAAGACTTCAACAAATTGAAACCCTTTGGATTCGGTTTGACAGGACCGATTGTGAAATCCGTGGAGCTTTCTCCAAAGAATTAAGTCATCCTTACTTCAGTAAGGATATATGGCAGATATTGAAAAACGGATACAGATGCCAGTAGAGCAGCAGAAGGATGATCGAAACACAGAAGATGTCGGTGAAATTGGAGGTGAGAGTGAAAGTGAAACGAAACACCTGGGAGCGAGACCAAAGAAGAAGGTGGAACTGCTTGTAAGTCTCCTGGACAAGGATCATAAAGAAGGAGAAAATCGCGCTGGGAAAAAGAACCAAGACGATACTAGTCCCCAAACAAATATTATAACACTTAGAGAAAGATTCGATCTTTTAATTAATATACTGCGAAGATCACTCAGTAAATGTTCCACAGAATTGTCTAAACCACAATCCAGGCAATTTCAAACAGTCAAGATAAAGAGTCTGCAACAGAACTGGGATGAGATATCTAACTTATATCAAAAGTTAGAAAATCAAATCACAGCGTTTGACGTTGAGGAATACTACGATTTACAAGAGCGAGTAGACATGATGATAATGCAGTTACATCAGCATATCAGCTTACCAGATCCAGAGAATTCCATACCAAGGATAACTTCGTCAATGAAATTGCCAAAAATAGAGTTGCCAAAATTTGATGGAAGTTATCTAAATTGGCGACAATTTCACGATCTCTTCAAGCAGCTTATCCACGACCAGCCGATTTCACCGGCGCAAAAGCTCTACTACTTGAGGGCAAACCTCACCGGAGAAGCGCATAGTCTGATACAACATTTTCAGGCAACTGACGCAAATTATCATACGGCTTGGACAACATTGGTTGAGCGATATGATAATAAGAGACTTCTACTTCAAGAAGCAGCCCATCAATTACTGAATTCCTGAAGTTTGTCGAGTCGAGGTTCCAGACTCTTGAAGCCATCAGCAGCCGAGAAGAGAGAAGGAAGACGTCACTCGTTGCAGCAGAAAGAAAAGTTGATGGTTCAAGTTGTGTCGTTTGCAGTTCCGGTAAACATCAGATATTTAACTGTTCTCTGTTTTTAAATTTAACAGGTGAAGGTCGGTCGAAGTTAGTTCGTAAGTTACGCCTTTGCGTAAATTGTCTGAAGCCAGGTCACTTCTCCCAATCATGCCAGTCAAGAAAGTGTCAAAAATGTGGAAGCAGCCATAATACTCTTCTGCATCAACCCAGGATCGTTAAGCAGCAGCAGTCAAAATCAGCTGAAACTCAGCAACAACTTAACGAGATATCGTCAGGTTGCAGTCACGGGCGTTTGGTTGGTAAGTCACCCAATTCTTTTGTAAATGCTGCGGTAGGGTCGGTTAAGCGCCGTATTTATTTAGCAACGGCAATTGTAAATGTCATTTCATCGTTTGGTACGCGAATACCTTGCCGTGTTTTGTTAGACTCTGGTTCTCAGCTTAATTTCATAACGAAATCATTCGCACATAAGTTAGGCCTGAAGCAACACCGAATGGAAATTTCCATTAGTGGTGTTGGGTCCACGGAAATTAAGACTGAATTTGCTGTCAATGTTACCATTGAATCACGCACTTTGAAGTACAAAACGACAATCGAGGCAAGCGTCATGTCACGTATAAGTGACTATCAGCAGACGCACAAAATTAACAATCCTTGCTGGCAGATACCTTCCCACGTGCAATTGGCAGACCCTGCTTACTTTACCACACAGCAAATTGACTTATTGATAGGTGCCGAGCTCTTCTTCGAGCTTCTGCTCCCAGGAGAGATCAAAACATCATCCGAACTCCCAGTTTTGCGGGAAAGCAAGTTAGGATGGATCATTTCTGGTAGCGCTCTGGCCAATGAGGGTTCTTTAAGTTGCCATGTGGCAGCCTGCGAAATAACATCCTCACTGGAGGCACTCGTACGAAATTTCTGGGAGTCAGAATCTCATGAAGAACCAGTGAGACGAATGACGAAGGAGGAGCATGAATGTGAAGCCTACTTTAATAAAACCATCAGTCGAAGCCCAAATGGGCAATTTATTGTGCGTTTGCCGTTAAAGCAGGACCCTAGTACACATTTAGGGGAATCGTTACAAATAGCTACTAAGCGGTTTTTGTCTCTTGAGCGGAAGTTAAATAAACGGTCAGATCTTAAGGCTGCGTATGTAAAGTTCATGGAAGAATACGAAGCACTGGGCCACATGCGTCCTATCAGCGAAAGGGACATTGAGCATGTTCATTACGTGTTACCCCATCATTATGTAATGAAGCCCGATAGCTCATCAACAAAGCTCAGGGTAGTGTTTGATGCTTCTGCTAAAAGCTCGTCTGGAAGGTCGCTTAATGATATATTGATGGTTGGGCCAACAGTTCAACCGGATTTATTTTCCGTAATTACTAATTTCCGTCTACACCGATATGTCTTCACAGGAGATATATCAAAAATGTATCGACAGATATTGGTTCATCCTCAAGATAAAAGATTACAATTAATTGTATGGAGATCACAACCAGATCATCCGTTGCAAATATATCAGCTGCAAACTGTAACATACGGTACAGCATCCGCTTCTTACCTCGCAAACTGATGTTTGGTTGAATTGGCAGATGAGCATAAACAAGAGCACCCTCGAGGCGCAAAGATTTTAAAGGATAGTTTTTATGTAGATGATTGCTTAACAGGTTCAGAAAACGTACAAGATGCTCAGGAGCTGCTTGAAGAAATTTGCTGTTTGCTAAAGCTAGGTAATTTCGAGCTTAGGAAGTTCTGTGCTAATAATCCAGAGATATTAGCCAAAATACCTCCAGAACATAAAGAGCAGTTAGTCTTCTTTAATCAGTCCGAGGTAGTTAAAACTTTAGGACTAATTTGGGATCCATTTACGGACGTTTTCAGATTTAATTTCAATAACCATAAAATTAAGAATTTATCAGAGAACGTATGCAAACGCACGGTTCTTGCAGACTTAGCACGCCTATTCGATCCTTTAGGACTATTAGGCCCAGTAATAGTTTTAGGAAAGTTGTTCCTTCAAGAGCTATGGAAGACGAAGCTAGGTTGGGATGATCCAATCCCTGAAGACCAGGCTAATAAATGGCTGAAATACTTGAGTGAATTCTCCATGCTAGCAGAGGTCAGTATTCCGCGCTATGTAATACTCCCAAACGCCAAAACGCTTGAGTTACATGCTTTTTCTGATAGCAGCTTAAGTGCATTTGGATCATGCGTATACATTAGATCCATTGACGAAAGTGGAAACATACGGGTTAACTTGCTTTGCTCTAAGTCTAGAGTTGGACCCTTAAAGACTAGCACTATAGCGCGGCTGGAATTGCAAGCAGCTGTTCTAATGGTAGAACTGGTGGCAAGACTATTGTTGTTACTGGCTAAGCCAATTGACAGGGTGTATTTTTATACAGATTCGACAACAGTACTGGCATGGATTAGGTCACCTTCATACACTTGGGAAACCTATGTTGCAAACAGAATTGCTAAAATTCAAGCTAAGTCAGAAGTGGATCAGTGGAACTATATCAAAGGAGAGCTTAATCCAGCTGACGCTGTGTCAAGAGGCTTAGGGCTGAGGGAATTAGTCAATTCTCGTGATTGGTTTCAGGGTCCAAGGTTTCTGTCACAACATGAAAGCTCGTGGGAGGTATTCAATTATGATCTGCCTACCGAAGTACCAGAATTTCGAAAACACAAGTCTGTGCTGACAGTATCGCTTAAGCATGATGTGCACTTAATGGACACCATTAATCACAAAAATTCGTTTAGTACCCTGCAGAGGATAGTTGAATATTGTTATAGGTTTTACAATAATTGCAGAACTCCTAAGATATTAAGAAGTACCGGCAATGTTACAGCAAATGAAATCCAACAAGCAACACGATTAATATGCATTCATGCACAAATTTCTGCATTTCCGGAAGATTACCAGTGTCTTAGGTCGGATAGGCGTATTCCTAGAGGTTCAAGAATTGCGTCGTTATCACCTTTTTACGATATCCATATGAACCTTATAAGAGTTGGGGGCAGATTGAAAAATGCTGCCATTTTGTATGACGCCATGCACCAAATTTTGCTTCCAGGTAATAGTCTCATAACTCACTTACTATTGGATCATTTGCATAAAATGCACATGCATGCCTCGCATAGAACCTTAATCGCTATCTCCAGGCAACAATACTGGATCTTGACCGTAGGAAGAATTGCAAGAAAGGTTATAAATAATTGTGTCAAATGCTTCCGTTTTAATCCAAAGCCCATAGAGCAAATAATGGGAAATCTACCAATAGAAAGAGTTAGTCATTATCGCCCATTCTACTACACTGGAGTTGATTTATGTGGCCCCATAAAAACACATTACAAGATTAGAGGAAAGACTCCAACAAAGTCGTACCTAGCTGTGTTCGTGTGTTTTTCTACCAAAGCAGTTCATATTGAAGTAGTAGGAGACTTAACGTCTGAGTCATTCATTTATGCATTGAAAAGATTTATAGGCAGACGTGGAGTGTGTCATTCCATATATTGTGACAATGCCACCAATTTTGTGGGTGCAAGAAATGAACTCAACGAATTGCGGAAGACTCTTGAATCGGAAAACACACGCTTAGGTCTAGAATCAATGTGTTTGGAGAATGGTATAGATTGGAAATTTATTCCACCTAGATCACCTCATTTCGGAGGACTCTGGGAATCAGCTGTCAAATCAGCAAAGTCACTATTGCTTCGTTATATTGGGGAAGCATCATCGACTTACGAACAATTGTCAACAGTTGTTGTGCAAACTGAAGCAATTTTGAACTCTCGTCCCTTGACTCCACTGACGTCCGATCCTAATGACTTTGAAGCGTTAACTCCAGGTCATTTTTTAATAGGAGCTCCGCTTACTGCATTGCCTGAGCCGGAAATAACAGATAGCAAATTGAGTCATATCAATAAATTTCGCCAAATACAGTTCATTCAGCAACACTTCTGGAAGCGTTGGTCTTCTGAGTATCTTCATCTTCTTCAACAGAAAATGAAATGGAAAACTGAATCACAAAATTTAAAGCCTGGGACACTGGTTGTAATTAAAGAATCCAACATTCCGCCTATGCGATGGAAATTAGGTCGGGTGGAAGAAGTCTATCCAGGCAATGATGGCATAGTACGTGTTGCTAGTGTGAAAACGCAAACCGGTAAATATCAAAGAGCTGTGCAAAATTTGTGTCCTTTGCCGCCAAGCGTTGAAGGAAGGGAAACAATGGAAAAATGCAAAACAAATGATAAAGTAGAGTGTAAAAACGAGAAATCGAACACAATAATTAAAACTAAAACTGGACATTATAGCGGTCTGGCAACATTTCTCTTTATACTCTTAGTGCTGCCAGTATCATTCGCAGAACCCAATACTGAAGTTCTTGTGAGGCAACTGAACAGTGCAGTAGGTATATACTTTGAGGACATAGGTCGAATTCGGTCACTAAATAAATGTTGGAACATATATGTATATTACAATCTTACTACGTATTGGTTCGAATTTGGGGAAATTAAATCATGTCTCCATCAGATGGAAGAGATCTGCACGACTAATATAACCCAACAGATGCATTGTAGACCAAGTGTAGATAATCTTAAACAAAGATTAGCAGCTATTGATCATAACAACGAGCTCATAAATACCTTTCGAGGGTCGAAGTATGAGAAATTAAGAGTGGCGAGGTCCCCATTAGATATAGTTGGTACGTTATCGCATAGTTTGTTTGGTATTTTGGATCAAGACGATGCTCAGCGCATACAAGAGCAAATATCTAGTATACATGAAAACGAGCATCATATGCTGAATTTGCTTAAACAACAAAGTTCTATTGCAAATTCGACTACAAACATGCTAAAACGTACAGCAAATGAAATAAACCAACAATTTCTGGCGTTTCGTGTATATTTAACTAACACTTTATATCTTATAGAAGAGAAGCAATCATCTGCTGAACTCAAACAAATGCTATCGTCTCTAACTTCTTATCTTATATTGATAATTACCAATTTTGAAAGGCTGCAACAAGTGCTTCTAGACGTTGTTTTGGATCTAAATCATGGAAAAATCAATCCTCAGCTCATAACTCCTGAGCAGCTCAGCGAGCAACTTCAATTAATAAGAGCTAATATACCATCAACATTAAGTTTGCCAAGGGGATCATTGATAGATATGTACCGGATGGCATCGGTCAAAGGCCGCAGCCTCAACAATTCACTCGTATTTGAAGTATCGATTCCACTTACTAGCGCTGAGGAGTTCCAACTGTTCAACTTGATACCTGTTCCTATAGTCCACGAAAATGAGAGCTACCTGGTACGAACATCATCACCATATTTGGCAGTCTCATTAACGAGAGACAAGTTCTTTCCATTGACTGAAATGGAATTTAGAACATGCAGGTCACTCATATCCAGAAATTACCTTTGTAGTGAATTACATCCAACTCATATACAAACAAGCACATCTAATGGATGTGAAATGGCTCTGTTGAATCACAAAAAAGACGCTATATCTGAGTGCTATCTCAACAAGATACCACTTCAAGATTATTGGCGAGCTCTTAAGGACTCGAACATTTGGATTTTTTCAGTAGTTTCCAATATAACGGGGCATCTCATCTGTGCTGATAGTACGAAAACAATCGAATTTGTAGGCTGTGGTTTGCTTGAATTTCGAACAGCTTGTATGTTAAAATTGCCAACAACTATTATAAATGGCCGTTCTGGTTTTAACAGTTCTATTCGAACTTCATTCATTCCGAGCGCAAGTATCAGCACTTGGATATTTAATCGCACTACAACCACTGAAATCCCAGTTGTACCAAAGGTAAATTATATTGATCCTAACCAGTTTGCATTGCTTCAGCACAGAATTAATAACTTGACAAAAGCAGCGGAGGAGTTTCAGGAACGTAACAGTCAAAGCTTACATGACTATCATCATTATGGATTAAACTACACTCTATTGGCTGGCATGATCGGAATTGCGATTTTATATTGGTATCGCAAGAAGAAAACACCTAAAACGTCACCCGAATCTTCACGGTTTCAAGTAGAGGTATAATAAATAATTTAGAGGCCTAGAAGCCCTCAAAGGGGGGAGAATGTTCAATTTCAAATAGTAATATTAGCCGAGCTCAGGTATATGATACATTTTTGTAACGAACCGTGCGACCAGAACTCACATAATGAATTCACGCTTCTCGTGTTCTGATAGAAAACAGCATTTGACACCAACGCAATCGGTCGCATGGTTTGATTTTGATGACTTGACAAAATTGTAAGCACATTGTGCAATTAGTTGTAGAGCTCGGCGCAGTCTGTATCGTGAATTCACCTGGTCAACAACCAGAAAATAAACAGTAAACAAAAATATTCGCATTGTGTGTTTTCTTTTTTATATCTTTACTTACAAAATTTAACACCGTACATTCTTGATATTTTGCTTGTCTCTAAGAGATTTTTACCCCCACTCCTTAAAAAATTACAGCCTTCCACAGTTTGGTGCAGAAAGTACTGGAAAAGACTCTAATGAGAAGTTAAGCAAAGGGCTATTTTTTAAAAGCTATAGGAAAGTTTTAAAACAAAAACACATAAAATTCAGAAAAATGCATGAAATCTTTATTTGGATCGATAGTACGGTCCATATAATTGATTGTTTGAAGATTATTTCTTGCAAATGGTCCATCCGCTTAGTCCAATTTTGGCGTACTCTTTCCAACGTTTTGGCCGGTATCTCACGAATAAATGCTTCAATGTTGTCTTCCAATGCGTCTATTGAAGCGGGCTGGTCTGTATAGACAAGAGCTTTAACATTCTTCTTTGATTGGCGCTACAGTGTGGGGTGGACCTGGGCCTCAACCAACATGCCACTCCAGCCAGCACGATCTTTCGCCAGCTGCCTCCAGTTGCGCACACCAAGTTGGTTGAGGTCCTTTTCCACCTGTATGCGCCATCTAGTGCGAGGAGCTTTAACATAGCCCCCCAAAAAATAGTCTAAAGGCGTTAAATCGCACGATCTAGGCGGCTAATTGACCGGTCCCGAACGTGAAATAAAATGTTCACCTAACTCGCCTTACTCGGACTTATTGAGAAGTCCATCGTTTCGCGTGCTGTGAGGCATGTGACACCGTCTTGTTGAAACCACACGTCATGCAAGTCAAGCTCTTGCATTTTGGGCAAAAAACAAGTTGGATATCATCTCACGGTAGCGCTCACCATTCACAGTTACGTTACGATTCGCACCATCTTTGAAGAAGTACGGTCCAATGATGCCTCCGGCCGATAAACCGCACCAAACTGTGACTTTTTCTGGATACATTGGTAGCTCTTGCAATGCTTCTGGCTGACATTCACTCCAAAATCGACAACTCTGCTTATTTACGTACCCATTGAGCCAAAAATGAGCTTCGTCGTTGAACACAATTTTTCGGTAAAAAAGTGGATCTTCGGCCAACTTTCCAAACGCCCATTCACCTAAAATTTTACGTTGCGGTAGGTCGTTATTTTTCCACGTTGTTGATGGTCATCATTAACACTGGCCGATAGAGTTGCGATATTTTCTTCAGTTCACACTCTACGTAAGCGTGTTGGTGGTTTAATGTCCAACAATGTAAAGTTGTTGCGAAATTTAGTCGCAATAGCCCGAATAGCCGCTTCAGTGGGTCGATTCAACTGAAATGGAAGAAGCGCGCGATGAACTTTCTTAACAGAGCACGCATTTTGATATTAAGACCAAACTGAAGATGTTTGACAGTGAAACAAAACACGAAACGTGAGTCAGCTGTTCAAACCAGTGTTGCCAAAAAAATAATGGCTAAAAAATCACCCCTTATGTATATTATGTAGTGTGTCTCACAATTTTTCTATTCCATATGTGAAAAAGTCCTCTCACACACGAAATGGTAATCTAGTGACGTCACCCTTCTTTGACAGCAAATGAACATACTACCTTGTATTCTATATATCATCAGTTTAGCTTATGTCTCCTGCAGATGTTACTTCTATATTCGATTTCAACAGCAAAGAGCACCAGAAGTTGCAGACTCCTGTATTCTGTAATGAATAGACGCCTAGGGTTTCAAGATTTGGGCTGATTTTTACTATCGATAAGGCATCGGCTCATGGGATTGACTTCGAGACTGTTGACTCACCTTGGACATAACTGGTGTCAATGGTCACTCTTTCTGGATTTTCTTTTAAGTACCCAGAGTCACACCTGAAGCGATTGAGCCTAATGCAAGAGCTTCATCTTCGTCATCCAATCCCAGGCAGTAGCGTGATTAACTTGGTTGCTTTCAAGAATTCAAGGTTAATTCAAGAGGTGCCAGTTGTCTCCCAGTTATTTTGCTGTCATAAGGCGTTCAAACAATTTTAGATTCTCTCCCGCAGACTTCTGTTTTCTTTCCATATATTGTAAGTACACACTGCACGACACCGCACCGGCTGTGTATACAATTGTCCTAACCGTCTGACAATGGCGCAATTGTGTGTTCAGATGATTGCCAGATCAAGCATCAACTCGGGTTTTCTGCAAATTCCTGTTTGTTCACACGCTTGGAAGGAGGGTGGTAATTGTCCAAACATAGCTTAAGTAACGACGAAAGTGCAAACCTCTATCCCATCAATTGTGACTTTACAAAATCAAGTATCCGGTCAAATCCGGTTGCAACTCCCGGAATTAGTCGAGAACCCGACTAACAGCCCGCAGAAATAATTCCTACCAATTGGAGATCATATCGCACTTCACGTATGCATGTACATCCCGTCTGTGCGCCAGCGGCGGCATTATTATCTACACACCAGGTGAACTATCTCCGGCCTCTGCAGTCAGCCGTCTCCCGTCGTTATGTAATGCAACGCTTTCAAATACATTTTTCACAATTCGTCGAACCGAAATCCGCACAAGTTACGAGCGCTGTGGCTATCCGTACGAGGCCATGTAGTATTTTGCAAATCCAATAATCAGGAGGACAGCGAAGTATCTTTAGGCACTCAACCCCGGCACACACTCTATGCCGTGTCGGAAATGATGCTAGAGATATTTCAAATACTCAAATTGCTGAAATGTGTACGCCACTTTTATTTGGAAGCTGCCGTACGCGGGGCACTGCGCTTCCCATGGTTGCTGCCGATTGTCGGCTTGGCTTGGTGGGATTTTATCGTGACGCTCGCAGCCGTGTGAATAGACCCCGACCGCTCCTGAGGTGTTTCACATTTGTTTTCCTCAATTATTGCGGAATTTGTTGTTTTTTCATTTGTTTCGCTCACTACGGGATTACTGCATTTTTTTGCAGAAATTTTGAAGTGGGGAATGGGGTCTATTGACTAGTTGCTAGTGCTGCATTGTTTTTGAGCTAAGGAATCTGTCGGATAAGTTGTTTCATGGCGTCATTTATTGCGTTTCACCTTCTGAATTCTATTAAACTGAAATCGACTACGTAACGTTAAACAATTCAATGCGTTGCTCGTTAAAGAAATATGAGAACACTGCTAAAAGCTATTCCACTTTGGATACAGAGGCCCATGGTGATTCCGCACGGATTAGATGTCCCTACTCTCAAAGCCAATTAAAGGTCCCTATGAAGCGGTTCAGCTGGCTTGCGGTGGTGTTAGTCAGTTCAATCAAATGATTCCAGAAGTACGCCCTCGGTGAGTTCTCCGGCGAGTGAGGTGGCTATTCCACGAATAAAGAATGACATGCGTCTCATTTCCTGTGAATGGCATGCGTTCTATCAGACAAAGGAGCGCTTAAGTGAGAGTGTGGGTTTCATTTACTTTGAAAGGGGCACATAGTGCCTTCAGACGTTCGTTTTATTATTTATGGTTTTTATTGTTCAGATAATTCATTTACAATTTTTATATGTTCCAGCGAAGCCTTATAAAAGCTTTTCTGCAGAAGATTGCATTTCTAATATCAAACATCTGGAAATATATAAAATGTGTATAAAAACTTTTCTCATTTTGTAGCTATTATCTTCTTGGCAACACTGGTTTGAACAGCTGATCACGTTTCGTGTTTTTTTATTATTATTATTGTGGCACAAATTTTACAATGTGTTGCATACAGTTTGTTGGGCAGAGATTTGGTTTGTATCACCTTACTACTAAAATATTCATACCATCTTTATATAAAATACCACAGAAAATTTGATTTAAGTCTTAAGGAAAAGCCACTTAAGAAACCTTCATGGCAACAGGAATTCCTAATTCTTTTTGATGGAGAGAGAAGTGGTTAGTCATGATTTCGAATTACTGACTAGAATGTATGTCCAGTTATTAAGTTTTTTACAATTTTCTTAGTCATAACCTGTACAGCTTCTTTATAACCATATATAGTGATAGAGTAAGTCGAAAGACATAGTTTAAGATTAAGTTTAGCTTAGAGTGCCCGCCTAGGGCCAGTAAGTTAGAAATAGTAACATTGTACGTCCAACTAGTTTTAAGCATTTTTGTCTAGTATATAAGATTGTCATGAATTTCAAAAATAAAAATGAATTAAAATGAAAAAATGACTAGAATGTTTTAGAAAACACAAAAATGATGAACAAAAAATAAAATTAAAATGTGGATAAATAAGATAAGTAGACATATAGAAAATTTATAAATAATAACAAATAGGAACTAGAAGTAAATAAATAAACAAATAAATAAATTCATTAATAAATATATAAGTAAATAGATGAATAAATATGTTAATATATTAAACAAATAAATATATAGATAGATAAGTAAGCAATTAAGAACTGCACTCATTCTGCAGCTAAGTTTGAAATCAAGTCGTTGCCGGATGATATCAATCGCTTTGATTATACCGTAGAAAAAGTTTTTCAACTCTATCTGTGACCATTTCGATCATGGATGTCTTATGAAGTTCCGCTGTCGAGAAAAACCAGGAGAGATTTAGAATCATTTTTAGGAGCTTATTTTGCGTTACTAGGAGTCCACGCAGATGATCTTTGGCCCATTTACCCCAGACAGGAGACCCATAGAACATGATCGGTTGGAAAATAGACTTAAAAATCAATATTTTGTTTTCATTGCTTAGTTTTGAATTTCTGCAAATGAATGGATAGAGGATTTTCATCGTTACGTTTATCATTTTGATAACTTCTTGAATATGAAGCCTAAAAGTTAGCCTTTCGTCAAAATGTAGCCCAAGATACTTTCCACTCGATCGGAAAACCATTAAGTTGAATGCTGTTGCTCGGAAGTAAAGAAGCTTTTCTTTTTCGAGTGAAAAAGATTGCTTGCGTCTTAGAAGCGTTAATGTTTATTTTCCAATCTTGACAATATTGAAGGACAGTATTTATCCCAGCTTGCAGATTGGTTTCAATAATGGAACTAGTTGCATCCGAGGAGTAGATACATGTATCAACTGCATATAAGGCAATATTGCAATTATTTAGGTTTGGGAAATCAGTGGTGTATATATTAAATAGGACGGGCGCTAGGATGGAGCCTTAAGGGACACCGGCGCTAATGAATTTGTTGTCCGAGAGGCTCTGATTTACTGACACTTTGAAAGTACGAAGAGATAGAAATGACTGAACGATTTTAATAAGATACAGTGGAAGGTTATAATTCAATAGCTTGTGTATCAAACCATCATGCTAAATGGTATCGAATGCTTTCTCAGTGTCCAAGATTAACATGCCAGTGCTTTTCCCATGCGAAAGATTTATTCGGATGTCATTTGTTATACGATGCACTTGATGAGTAGTGCTATGACGAGGCCTGAATCCAAATTGTTCTTTAGGTAAGATTATCTGATGATACGTCTTAGATGAATCGTCTTACAAACGAACAACGCTTGCAAATTATTGAATTTTATTATCAAAATACGTGCTCTGTTAAGAAAGCTCATCGCGCTTCTTCCGAAAAATTGTGTTCAGCGACGAAGTTCATTTTAGCTCTATGGGTACGTAAATAAGCAGAATTGTCGATTTTGGAGTGAATATCAGCCAGAAGCATTGCAAGAGCCACCAATGCAATCAGAAAAAGTCACAGTTTGGTGCGGTTTATGTGCTGCTGGCATCATTGGACCGTACTTCTTCAAAGATGATGCGAATCGTAACGTAACTGGGAATGGGAAGCGCTACCGTGAGAGGCAGGACTCATTGAGAGGTGAGTTCGGTGAACATTTCATTTCACATTCGGGACCGGTCAATTGGCCGCCTAGATCGTGCGATTTAACGCCTTTAGACTATATTTTGCGGGGCTATGTTAAAGCTCATGTCTATACAGACAAGCCCGCTTCAATTGACGCATTGGAAGACAACTTTGAAGCATTTATTCGTGAGATACCGGCCGAAATGTTGGAAAGAGTATGCCAAAATTGGACTAAGCGGATGGACCATTTGAGGCGCAGTCAAGGTCAACCTTTGCATGAAACATTAAATTATATGGACCGTACTATCGATTCAAATAAAGATTTCATGAATTTTTCTGAATTTTCTTAAAAAAAACTTTTCTATAGCTTTTAAAAAATGAACCTTTGTTATCAATATGGGAACAAAAGTTGAGCTCACGATCACAAATTACGCTTAAGTCGCCTAAAGATGAAACTGGTGTGAATAGTTCACTGCAGAGAATATAGCTTCTATGTGTTTTTGGGGGACTTTTGCGGGAATATGTGATTAATTGTCATTTATTGACGTTAAGCTGAAGATCATTTTGTTGACATCAAGCAGAAAATCATTAAGATCATCTTGGCGAGAGTAGGAGTCGGATGGACGAATAGAATTTCTCTATTCTCTCTATACTCTCTTTAGCAGCTTGTAATGTTTAGAACGAAATTCTTTCTACGGGACTTCCTTATTCTTACAAAGGGTGGTTAGATTTTAAGGGCCGCTGAATGTGAACCACCAGCAAGAAATGGCAACAGTGGATGATCAATTTTCGAAGAAAATCATCTTCAGTCATGAGGCACATTTTCACATCAATGGATTCGTCAATAAGCAGAATTGCTGCATTTTGGCAAATGATAATCCAAGAGTGATTGTGCTGGCGGCATCATCGGGCCGTATTTTTTTTCCAAAATGAGACCGATCAGGCAGTTACTGTGAAGTCTATTCGCTATCGTGAAATGATAACGAACTTTTTATGGACCGAATTGGAAGAAATGAATGTGGACGATATGTGCTTCAACAGGACGGTGCCACTTGCCACACAGTTAACGAAACAATGGCTCTTTTGCGCTACAAATTCAATGACCGTGTTATCTCACGAGGTGGTGTATCAATTGGCCGACAAGATCATGTGATTTGACACAGTTTCTTTGGGGTTATTTGAAAGAAAAGGTGTACGTCGATAAGTTAGCAACAATTCAAGAGCTAAAGGATGAGATACTTCGGCACATTAACGGCATAGAACCTCAAGTATGCTTCTGCCTCATCGAAAATTTGGACTGTCGGATGTAGGTGTGCGGTAGTGTATTGACTATTTTTGGTGTACTGCATTTCAACTGTCTCTTATCGTAGTTGTTGTAGAAACTTGCTGCAGCATATGTTGCACCCGCCCTTATTGAATTGGTATGATAAGCCGATTGTCATCATTGTCCTCCAGAATTCAGGTCATCTTAAAGATGTCGTCTACAGGAAGAATCTTAAAATTCGCTTGACCTGAAGCACTGCATTGATGATATTGAAGCTTTCTTAGTTTATTTATATGTGTGCCTGATGCATTGTCCCATACCTCAGTTTCGATTCCACCAAGGCATAGTAAGCTTGTCTCAACACTGGCATTGTGGCATGGAATTTTAAATGCGTAACTGCGTACATATGGATTATGGGGGTATGGGCTTATGTACACAGGGCAAAGTTGCTGACTGCACCCAACCTAGTAGGATGCCAGCGCGATCCCTGCTTGTGCATAGGTCAAGTTGACATACAGCCTCCTCGTGGCACCCCTGGATAGCCATCACAATAACCGTTGTGTGCTGAACTAATGTATGCAGCGACCCCCTCTGCCCGAGGGTCAAATAATGGGCCTGGCCTAACAGTTGTAGGTTGTGTGAGAGGCTAACTCCCTCACCACATAAAAAAAAACCACGGTTACGAACCGACAACAGGCCTCGGATATGGACGGATTAAAAGTTGACGACCACAGCAAACGATCAAAGGACAATGATTTTCGGTTCTGCACGTGGAATGTGAGGTCCCTGAACAGACCACGTCCAGCCGATGAACTCGCGGAGGCCCTGGACTGCTACAAAGCAGATGTCACCGCCATCCAGGAGATGCGATGGGATGGGCCGGGCAAAAGGAAGATGAGAAACTGCGACATCTACTACGGTGATTGCTACAAAGAGGGAAAGCAGCGCTTATTTGGATGCGGATTCGTTGTTTGTGGCAGACTTAGGCAAAAAGTTTTAAGCTTTGATTATATCAGCGAGCGGCTCATAACAACCCGCATCAAGGCTAAATTCGGGAACATCAGCCTGATCTGCGCACACGCCCTGACGGAGGAGAAGGATGACGATAGCAAGGATGACTTCTATGATCTCCTTGAAAGAACATACGATCGATGCCTTAGCTTCGACACCAAGATCGTTGTAGGGGATTTCAACGCACAACTGGGCAAGGAAGAGATCCTTGTTTGAGTTATCGGAAAACACAGCCTGCACGACAACTAATCCTAAAACGGACTCAGGCTGGCAGATTTCGCCACGGGGCGTAACCTCTCTGTGATGAGCACGACCACACCTCAACATCCGAAAAGGGACCTAGCGGTCAAGATCACAATGCGGTCGATGTCAGACACTCCTCCAATATTCTCTACGTTCAGACCATTTCCTTGTTGTAGCCAAGGGAAGGATGAGGATATCGAGAGAAGTACGGAGTCAAGAAAGAATATCACGGTTTGACGTCGGAAAGCTACAATCGCAGCGGACTGCTAGGATCTTTGCCGACCGAGTCTCCCAGAAACTCTCTGTAAGTTTGACACCGCCTGCACAAACAATCGAAGAAGAATGGAGTCGTTGTCAAAAAGCCATCAAAGAAGCTGCCGCTTATGTTCTGGGTTTCACGACACCACCCAGAACGAAACCATGGTTTGACGACGAGTGCAGGCTGGTATATGCAGCCCAGCAGGAGGCCTACAAGGCAACGCTGCATCGAATAACGAGAGCGGTTCGTGAGCTCTACGAACAGAAGAAAAGCGAAGAGCATCGGCTTCTCAGAAAGAAAAAGAAAGAGCATGAGAAGCGCGCGGTCGTGGAGATGGAGAGGTGTTACGACAGGAATGAGGTCCCAAAGTTTTACCAAAAGGTAAAACAAGTATCAGGAAGATATAGACCTCGGACCGAAGCCTGCAGGGACGAAAATGGACAACTAGTAGTAGAATCGCAGTCGATGCTGCGAATTTGGAAAAATCATTTCTGTAAACTGTTAAACGACGATGACGACACAAATCCCGCTGTCAGGCAGAATGTTTCACTCAATTTGGACGATGATGAACACGAATTCCGTCCCCCGACTTAGACGAAGTCAAGATAGTCGGAGGAAAGCATGCCCGATGAGTGGAATCTCAGGGTCGTATTGTCCGTCCCACAAGAAAGGAGACCCCTTTGACTGCGCCAACTGTCGAGGGATCAGCCTCCTTAACATCGCGTACAAGATCTTCTCTGCCGTTTTGTGTACCCGCCTGAAGCCATTCATTAATAATCTGATAGGTCCATATTAGTGTGGCTTCAGGCCAGGAAAGTCCACAATAGACCAAATATTTACACTTCGGCAGATCCTGGAAAGGACTCAAGAGATTGCAGATCGACACCCACCACCTATTTGTCGATTTCAAGGCCGCATATGACAGCATGCATAGAGACGAGCTATACAGCGCCATGTCTAGTCTTGACATTCCTGCCAAACTCGGCAGGTTGTGCTGATGGCGAAGGAGTAATGCCGCTGCTCCACCAAGGCCGGTAACGAACACACCGTGATCTTCAATGTCAAAAAAGGTTTAGGTAAGGCAAAGCGACACGAAGTCATGTCACTTCTTCAACATTGTACTTGAGAAGGTCGTGCAAAACTCACACCCACACGGACGACATTGACGTGATTGGACGAAAACAGCGAGCCGTCACTGAGCCGTTTGCTGGCACTGAAGTGGAAGTGGCTAAAATGGGTCTAGCGAAAAACCAGGGCAAAACAAAGTACATGGACGCACAACATCGACGTCTCGGACAGAACGTCATATTGGGCAGCAGGAACTTTGAGGTAGGACTTCGTCTACCTAGGCTCTGGAGTAAATAGGTAATAATCAAGTGCAGAATTACTCTTGCCAATCGCTGCTTCTTTGGGCTCGAGAAGCAACTGAGTATCAAAGCCATCTCTTGAAACACCAAGTTGGCTTTGTATAAAGCTCTGATCATCCCAGTCCTGCTCTATGGCGCGAGACATAGACGAGACAAGGAGACATGCACACTATTGAGAGCGGATGAAGAACACGCGATGGCGCACACAAGTGGAAAAGAACCTCAAGAGGCCCAGGTCTACCCCGGACTCTAGCGCTAGCTAAAGAAGAAGAAGATTACTGCCTTCGCTGATGGCATATCATTGTATAATAATATAATGCATGGGTGGCGCTACAGACCGTAAAGAGCCAAGGCCTAGCTTCTCAGCAACCACTCGTTTTGTACATACTATTGTTCTCTCACGAGTGTAAGGAACCTACAGTTTTGATCCGACTCCGAACGGCCACGTTTAAGAAGCTTTTTCTAGACGGAAGTACTCTTCGAGCATTGCCAGTGACTCGAAAGAAGTGGTGGTACAGACTAGGGATCGAACCTTAGACATGGAGGTTGGGATCGACGCACATACCCACAAGGCCACGGGCCACCATTGATATGTGACAATGAAAATATTCTTGACTCTGTAGTCCAGTTGTCAATGCTTCGACCAATGTTATGTAACCTAAAAGCTAATTGTTCTTTTGACTGTTCCATATTTCATACCAGTGCATGTCCCAGGTGTTCGCTTTCAGTTCATAAGTGTGGTAAAGTTCACTATCTGGAGAAATATGTCATATGATGTAAATAGCTTCAAAATTGAAGGCACACGTGGATAACATTGAATAGTATATGTTGACTGTTATTCGGAGAATGCACCTGTTAAGGGGGCCCTCTACATTCCAAACTACAGGCATTGCAAGCTGGGAGGGATTTACAACAGCACTATTAATGTGTTGCATAAATCGCAAAAGCAGATAGTCAGACTTATCTGCAACCAAAAACGACTTTCTCACAGTTGACCTCTATTTGAAAACACTTCTCATTAACCAACCACCTCTACCAAGGAAACCGAAGGGGTTTCTGGACAAGGGAACCGGAAAGGGGTTTCTGGACAAGTGAACCGAAAGAGGTTTCTGGACAAGTGAACCGAAAGGGTTTCTGGACAAGGGAACCGAAAGAGGTTTCTGGACAAGGGAACCGAAGGCGTTTCTGGACAATTAAACCGAAGGGATTTCTGGACAAGGGAACCGAAGGGGTTTCTGGACAAGGGAACCGAAGGGGTTTCTGGACAAGAGAACCGAAGGGGTTTCTGGACAAGGGAGCCGAAAAGGGTTTCTGGACAAGTGAACCGATGGGGTTTCTGGACAAGGGAATCGAAGGGGTTTCTGGACAAGGGAACCGAAGGAGTTTCTGGACAAGGGAACCGAAGGGGTTTCTGGACAAGGGAACCGAAGGAGTTTGCGGACAAGGGAACCGAAGGAGTTTGTGGACAAGGGAACCGAAAGGGCTTGCTGGACAAGGGGACCGAAAGGGGTTTCTGGACAAGAGAACCGAAGGGGTTTCTGGACAATTAAACCGAAGGGCTTCAGGGCAAGGGAACCGAAGGGGTTTCCGGACAAGGGAACCGAAAGGGTTTCTGGACAAGGAGACCGAGGGGGTTTCTGGACAACGGAACCGAAGGGGTTTCTGGACAAGAGAACCGGAAAGGGGTTTCTGGACAAGGGAGCCGAAGAGGTTTGGGGCAAGGGAACCGAAGCGGTTTCTGGACAAGGAAACCGAAGGGGTTTCTGGACAAGGAAACCGAAAGGGTTTCTGGACAAGGGAACCGAAAGGGTTTCTGGACAAGTGATCCGATGGGGTTTCCGGACAAGGGAACCGAAGGGGTTTCTGGACAATTAAACCGAAGGGGTTTCTGGACAAGGAAACCGAAAGGGTTTCTGGACAATTAAACCGAAGGGGTTTCTGGACAAGGAAACCGAAAGGGTTTCTGGACAAGGGAACCGGAAAGGGGTTTCTGTACAAGTGAACCGAAGGGGTTTCTGGACAAGGAAACCGAAAGGGTTTCTGGACAAGGGAACCGAAGGGGTTTCTGGACAAGGAAACCGAAAGGGTTTCTGGACAAGGGAACCGAAAGGGTTTCTGGACAAGGAAACCGAAAGGGTTTCTGGACAAGGGAACCGAAGGGGTTTCTGGATAAGGGAACCGCAGGGGTTTCTGGACAAGGGAACCGAAAGGGTTTCTGGACAAGGGAACCGAAAGGGTTTCTGGACAAGTGATCCGATGGGGTTTCCGGACAAGGGAACCGAAAGGGTTTCTGGACAAGGGAACCGAAAGGGTGTCTGGACAAGTGATCCGAGGGGGTTTCCGGACAAGGGAACCGAAATGGGTTTCTAGACAAGGGAACCGAAGGGGTTTCTGGACAATTAAACCGAAGGGCTTCCGGGCAAGGGCACCGAAGGGGTTTCTGGACAAGAGAACCGAAAGGGTTTCTGGACAAGGAAACCGAAGGGGTTTCTGGACAACGGAACCGAAGGGGTTTCTGGACAATGGAACCGAAGGGGTTTCTGGACAAAAGAGCCGAAAGGGTTTCTGGACAAGGGAATGGAAGGGGTTTCTGGACAAGGGAACCGAAGGGGTTTTTGAACAAGGGAACCAAAGGGGTTTCTGGACAACGGAACCGAAGGGGTTTCTGGACAATTAGACCGAAGGGTTTTCTGGGCAAGGGAACCGAAGGGGTTTCTGGATAAGGGAACCGAAAGGGGTTTCTGGACAAGTGAACCGAAGGGGTTTCTGGACAAGGGAACCGAAGGGGTTTCTGGACAAGGGAACCGAAAGGGTTTCTGGACAAAGGAACCGAAGGGGTTTCTGGACAAGGGAACCGAAGGGGTTTCTGGACAAGGGAACCGAAGGGTTTTCTGGACAAGGGGACCGAAAGGGTTTCTGGACAATGGAACCGAGGGGTTTTCTGGACAAGGGAACCGAAGGGGTTTCTGGACAAGGGAACCGAAAGGGTTTCTGGACAAGTGAACCGAAGGGGTTTCTGGACAAGGGAACCGAAAGGGTTTCTGGACAAGGGAACCGAAGGGGTTTCTGGACAAGTGAACCGAAGGGGTTTCTGGACAAGGGAACCGAAGGGGTTTCTGGACAAAAGAACCGAAAGGGTTTCTGGACAAGGGAACCGAAGGGGTTTCTGGACAAGGGAACCGAAGGGGTTTTTGAACAAGGGAACCGAAGGGGTTTCTGGACAACGGAACCGAAGGGGTTTCTGGACAATTAGACCGAAGGGTTTTCTGGGCAATGGAACCGAAGAGGTTTCTGGACAATGGAACCGAAGGGTTTTCTGGACAAGGCTACCGAAGGGGTTTCTGGACAAGGGAACCGAAAGGGGTTTCTGGACAAGTGAATTGAAAGGGTTTCTGGACAAGGGAACCGAAGGGGTTTCTGGACAAGGGAACCGGAAAGGGGTTTCTGGACAAGTGAACCGAAGGGGTTTCTGGACAAGGGAACCGAAGGGGTTTCTGGACAAGTGAACCGAAGGGGTTTCTGGACAAGGGAACCGAAAGGGTTTCTGGACAAGGGAACCGAAGGGGTTTTTGAACAAGGGAACCGAAGGGGTTTCTGGACAACGGAACCGAAGGGGTTTCTGGACAAGGTAACCGAAGGGGTTTCTGGACAAGGGAACCGAAGGGGTTTCTGGACAATGGAACCGAAGGGTTTTCTGGACAAGTGAATTGAAAGGGTTTCTGGACAAGGGAACCGAAGGGGTTTCTGGACATGTGAATTGAAAGGGTTTCTGGACAAGGGAACCGATGGGGTTTCTGCACAGGTTTCTATGCAAGTGAACCGAAGGGGTTTCTGGACAAGGGAACAGAAGGGGTTTCTGGACAAAAGAACCGAAAGGGTTTTTGAACAAGGGAACCGAAGGGGTTTCTGGACAACGGAACCGAAAGGGGTTTCTGGACAAGTGAATTGAAAGGGTTTCTGGACAACGGAACCGAAGGGGTTTCTGGACAATGGAACCGAAGGGTTTTCTGGACAAGGTAACCGAAGGGGTTTCTGGACAAGGGAACCGAAGGGGTTTCTGGACAAGGTAACCGAAGGGGTTTCTGGACAAGGGAACCGAAGGGGTTTCTGGACAAGGTAACCGAAGGGGTTTCTGGACAAGGAAACCGAAGGGGTTTCTGGACAAGGGAACCGAAGGGGTTTCTGGACAATGGAACCGAAGGGTTTTCTGGACAAGTGAATTGAAAGGGTTTCTGGACAAGGGAACCGAAGGGGTTTCTGGACATGTGAATTGAAAGGGTTTCTGGACAAGGGAACCGATGGGGTTTCTGCACAGGTTTCTATGCAAGTGAACCGAAGGGGTTTCTGGACAAGGGAACAGAAGGGGTTTCTGGACAAAAGAACCGAAAGGGTTTTTGAACAAGGGAACCGAAGGGGTTTCTGGACAACGGAACCGAAGGGGTTTCTGGACAATTAGACCGAAGGGTTTTCTGGGCAAGGGAACCGAAGGGGTTTCTGGTTAATGGAACCGAAGGGTTTTCTGGACAAGGTAACCGAAGGGGTTTTTGGACAAGGGAACCGAAAGAGGTTTCTGGACAAGGGAACCGAAGGGGTTTCAGGACAAGGGAGCCGAAAGAGGTTTTTGGACAAGGGAACCGAAAGGGTTTCTGGACAAGGGAACCGAAAGGGTTTCTGGACAAGGGAACCGAAGGGGTTTCTGGACAAGGGAGCCGAAGTGGCTTCTGGACAAGGGAACCGAAAGGGTTTTCTGGACAAGGGAGCCGAAGTGGCTTCTGGACAAGGGAACCGAAAGGGGTTTCTGGACAAGGGAGCCGAACCGAAAGGGGTTTCTGGACACGGGAGCCGAAAAGGGTTTCTGGACAAGGCAGCCGAACCGAAAGGGGTTTCTGGACAAGGGAACCGAAAGGGTGTCTGGACAAGTGATCCGAGGGGGTTTCCGGACAAGGGAACCGAAATGGGTTTCTAGACAAGGGAACCGAAGGGGTTTCTGGACAATTAAACCGAAGGGCTTCCGGGCAAGGGCACCGAAGGGGTTTCTGGACAAGAGAACCGAAAGGGTTTCTGGACAAGGGAACGGAAGGGGTTTCTGGACAAGGGAACCGAAGGGGTTTTTGAACAAGGGAACCGAAGGGGTTTCTGGACAACGGAACCGAAGGGGTTTCTGGACAATGGAACCGAAGGGGTTTCTGGACAAAAGAGCCGAAAGGGTTTCTGGACAAGGGAACGGAAGGGGTTTCTGGACAAGGGAATCGAAGGGGTTTTTGAACAAGGGAACCGAAGGGGTTTCTGGACAACGGAACCGAAGGGGTTTCTGGACAATTAGACCGAAGGGTTTTCTGGGCAAGGGAACCGAAGGGGTTTCTGGACAAGGGAACCGAAAGGGGTTTCGGGACAAGTGAACCGAAGGGGTTTCTGGACAAGGGAACCGAAGGGGTTTCTGGACAAGGGAACCGAAAGGGTTTCTGGACAAAGGAACCGAAGGGGTTTCTGGACAAGCGAACCGAAGGGGTTTCTGGACAAGGGAACCGAAAGGGTTTCTGGACAAGGGAACCGAAGGGGTTTCTGGACAAGGGAACCGAAGGGTTTTCTGGACAAGGGGACCGAAAGGGTTTCTGGACAATGGAACCGAGGGGTTTTCTGGACAAGGGAACCGAAGGGGTTTCTGGACAAGGGAACCGAAAGGGTTTCTGGACAAGTGAACCGAAGGGGTTTCTGGACAAGGGAACCGAAAGGGTTTCTGGACAAGGGAACCGAAGGGGTTTCTGGACAAGTGAACCGAAGGGGTTTCTGGACAAGGGAACCGAAGGGGTTTCTGGACAAAAGAACCGAAAGGGTTTCTGGACAAGGGAACCGAAGGGGTTTCTGGACAAGGGAACCGAAGGGGTTTTTGAACAAGGGAACCGAAGGGGTTTCTGGACAACGGAACCGAAGGGGTTTCTGGACAATTAGAACGAAGGGGTTTCTGGACAATGGAACCGAAGGGTTTTCTGGACAAGGCTACCGAAGGGGTTTCTGGACAAGGGAACCGAAAGGGGTTTCTGGACAAGTGAATTGAAAGGGTTTCTGGACAAGGGAACCGAAGGGGTTTCTGGACAAGGGAACCGAAGGGGTTTTTGAACAAGGGAACCGAAGGGGTTTCTGGACAATGGAACCGAAAGGGGTTTCTGGACAAGTGAATTGAAAGGGTTTCTGGACAAGGGAACCGAAGGGTTTTCTGGACAAGGTAACCGAAGGGGTTTCTGGACAAGGGAACCGAAAGGGGTTTCTGGACAAGTGAATTGAAAGGGTTTCTGGACAACGGAACCGAAGGGGTTTCTGGACAATGGAACCGAAGGGTTTTCTGGACAAGGTAACCGAAGGGGTTTCTGGACAAGGGAACCGAAGGGGTTTCTGGACAAGGGAACCGAAGGGGTTTTCTGGACAAGGGAACCGAAGGGGTTTCTGGACAAGGGAACCGAAGGGGTTTCTGGACAAGGTAACCGAAGGGGTTTCTGGACAAGGGAACCGAAGGGGTTTCTGGACAATGGAACCGAAGGGTTTTCTGGACAAGTGAATTGAAAGGGTTTCTGGACAAGGGAACCGAAGGGGTTTCTGGACATGTGAATTGAAAGGGTTTCTGGACAAGGGAACCGATGGGGTTTCTGGACAAGGGAACCGAAGGGGTTTCTGGACAAGTGAACCGAAGGGGTTTCTGGACAAGGGAACCGAAGGGGTTTCTGGACAAAAGAACCGAAAGGGTTTCTGGACAAGGGAACCGAAGGGGTTTCTGGACAAGGGAACCGAAGGGGTTTCTGGACAATTAGACCGAAGGGTTTTCTGGGCAATGGAACCGAAGGGGTTTCTGGACAATGGAACCGAAGGGTTTTCTGGACAAGGCTACCGAAGGGGTTTCTGGACAAGGGAACCGAAAGGGGTTTCTGGACAAGTGAATTGAAAGGGTTTCTGGACAAGGGAACCGAAGGGGTTTCTGGACAAGGTAACCGAAGGGGTTTCTGGACAAGGGAACCGAAGGGGTTTTCTGGGCAAGGGAACCGAAGGGGTTTCTGGACAAGGGAACCGAAGGGGTTTCTGGACAAGGTAACCGAAGGGGTTTCTGGACAAGGGAACCGAAGGGGTTTCTGGACAAGGGAACCGAAGGGGTTTCTGGACAATGGAACCGAAGGGTTTTCTGGACAAGTGAATTGAAAGGGTTTCTGGACAAGGGAACCGAAGGGGTTTCTGGACAAGTGAACCGAAGGGGTTTCTGGACAAGGGAACCGAAAGGGTTTCTGGACAAGGGAACCGAAGGGGTTTCTGGACAAGTGAACCGAAGGGGTTTCTGGACAAGGGAACCGAAGGGGTTTCTGGACAAAAGAACCGAAAGGGTTTCTGGACAAGGGAACCGAAGGGGTTTCTGGACAAGGGAACCGAAGGGGTTTTTGAACAAGGGAACCGAAAGGGGTTTCTGGACAACGGAACCGAAGGGGTTTCTGGACAATGGAACCGAAGGGTTTTCTGGACAAGGCTACCGAAGGGGTTTCTGGACAAGGGAACCGAAAGGGGTTTCTGGACAAGTGAATTGAAAGGGTTTCTGGACAAGGGAACCGAAGGGGTTTCTGGACAAGGGAACCGGAAAGGGGTTTCTGGACAAGTGAACCGAAGGGGTTTCTGGACAAGGGAACCGAAGGGGTTTCTGGACAAGTGAACCGAAGGGGTTTCTGGACAAGGGAACCGAAAGGGTTTCTGGACAAGGGAACCGAAGGGGTTTTTGAACAAGGGAACCGAAGGGGTTTCTGGACAACGGAACCGAAGGGGTTTCTGGACAATGGAACCGAAAGGGGTTTCTGGACAAGTGAATTGAAAGGGTTTCTGGACAAGGGAACCGAAGGGTTTTCTGGACAAGGTAACCGAAGGGGTTTCTGGACAAGGGAACCGAAAGGGGTTTCTGGACAAGTGAATTGAAAGGGTTTCTGGACAACGGAACCGAAGGGGTTTCTGGACAATGGAACCGAAGGGTTTTCTGGACAAGGTAACCGAAGGGGTTTCTGGACAAGGGAACCGAAGGGGTTTTCTGGACAAGGGAACCGAAGGGGTTTCTGGACAAGGGAACCGAAGGGGTTTCTGGACAAGGTAACCGAAGGGGTTTCTGGACAAGGAAACCGAAGGGGTTTCTGGACAAGGGAACCGAAGGGGTTTCTGGACAATGGAACCGAAGGGTTTTCTGGACAAGTGAATTGAAAGGGTTTCTGGACAAGGGAACCGAAGGGGTTTCTGGACATGTGAATTGAAAGGGTTTCTGGACAAGGGAACCGATGGGGTTTCTGCACAGGTTTCTATGCAAGTGAACCGAAGGGGTTTCTGGACAAGGGAACAGAAGGGGTTTCTGGACAAAAGAACCGAAAGGGTTTTTGAACAAGGGAACCGAAGGGGTTTCTGGACAACGGAACCGAAGGGGTTTCTGGACAATTAGACCGAAGGGTTTTCTGGGCAAGGGAACCGAAGGGGTTTCTGGTTAATGGAACCGAAGGGTTTTCTGGACAAGGTAACCGAAGGGGTTTTTGGACAAGGGAACCGAAAGAGGTTTCTGGACAAGGGAACCGAAGGGGTTTCAGGACAAGGGAGCCGAAAGAGGTTTTTGGACAAGGGAACCGAAAGGGTTTCTGGACAAGGGAACCGAAAGGGTTTCTGGACAAGGGAACCGAAGGGGTTTCTGGACAAGGGAGCCGAAGTGGCTTCTGGACAAGGGAACCGAAAGGGTTTTCTGGACAAGGGAGCCGAAGTGGCTTCTGGACAAGGGAACCGAAAGGGGTTTCTGGACAAGGGAGCCGAACCGAAAGGGGTTTCTGGACACGGGAGCCGAAAAGGGTTTCTGGACAAGGCAGCCGAACCGAAAGGGGTTTCTGGACAAGGGAACCGAAAGGGTGTCTGGACAAGTGATCCGAGGGGGTTTCCGGACAAGGGAACCGAAATGGGTTTCTAGACAAGGGAACCGAAGGGGTTTCTGGACAATTAAACCGAAGGGCTTCCGGGCAAGGGCACCGAAGGGGATTCTGGACAAGAGAACCGAAAGGGTTTCTGGACAAGGGAACGGAAGGGGTTTCTGGACAAGGGAACCGAAGGGGTTTTTGAACAAGGGAACCGAAGGGGTTTCTGGACAACGGAACCGAAAGGGTTTCTGGACAATGGAACCGAAGGGGTTTCTGGACAAAAGAGCCGAAAGGGTTTCTGGACAAGGGAACGGAAGGGGTTTCTGGACAAGGGAACCGAAGGGGTTTTTGAACAAGGGAACCGAAGGGGTTTCTGGACAACGGAACCGAAGGGGTTTCTGGACAATTAGACCGAAGGGTTTTCTGGGCAAGGGAACCGAAGGGGTTTCTGGACAAGGGAACCGAAAGGGGTTTCTGGACAAGTGAACCGAAGGGGTTTCTGGACAAGGGAACCGAAGGGGTTTCTGGACAAGGGAACCGAAAGGGTTTCTGGACAAAGGAACCGAAGGGGTTTCTGGACAAGGGAACCGAAAGGGTTTCTGGACAAGGGAACCGAAGGGGTTTCTGGACAAGGGAACCGAAGGGTTTTCTGGACAAGGGGACCGAAAGGGTTTCTGGACAATGGAACCGAGGGGTTTTCTGGACAAGGCTACCGAAGGGGTTTCTGGACAAGGGAACCGAAAGGGGTTTCTGGACAAGTGAATTGAAAGGGTTTCTGGACAAGGGAACCGAAGGGGTTTCTGGACAAGGGAACCGGAAAGGGGTTTCTGGACAAGTGAACCGAAGGAGTTTCTGGACAAGGGAACCGAAGGGGTTTCTGGACAAGTGAACCGAAGGGGTTTCTGGACAAGGGAACCGAAGGGGTTTCTGGACAAGGGAACCGAAGGGGTTTCTGGACAAAAGAACCGAAAGGGTTTCTGGACAAGGGAACCGAAGGGGTTTCTGGACAAGGGAACCGAAGGGGTTTTTGAACAAGGGAACCGAAGGGGTTTCTGGACAATTAGAACGAAGGGGTTTCTGGACAATGGAACCGAAGGGGTTTCTGGACAAGGGAACCGAAGGGGTTTCTGGACAAAAGAACCGAAAGGGTTTCTGGACAAGGGAACCGAAGGGGTTTCTGGACAAGGGAACCGAAGGGGTTTCTGGACAAGGGAACCGGAAAGGGGTTTCTGGACAAGTGAACCGAAGGGGTTTCTGGACAAGGGAACCGAAGGGGTTTCTGGACAAGGGAACCGAAGGGGTTTCTGGACAAGGGAACCGAAGGGGTTTCTGGACAAGGGAACCGAAGGGGTTTTTGAACAAGGGAACCGAAGGGGTTTCTGGACAACGGAACCGAAGGGGTTTCTGGACAATTAGAACGAAGGGGTTTCTGGACAATGGAACCGAAGGGTTTTCTGGACAAGGCTACCGAAGGGGTTTCTGGACAAGGGAACCGAAAGGGGTTTCTGGACAAGTGAATTGAAAGGGTTTCTGGACAAGGGAACCGAAGGGGTTTCTGGACAAGGGAACCGAAGGGGTTTTTGAACAAGGGAACCGAAGGGGTTTCTGGACAACGGAACCGAAGGGGTTTCTGGACAATGGAACCGAAAGGGGTTTCTGGACAAGTGAATTGAAAGGGTTTCTGGACAAGGGAACCGAAGGGTTTTCTGGACAAGGTAACCGAAGGGGTTTCTGGACAAGGGAACCGAAAGGGGTTTCTGGACAAGTGAATTGAAAGGGTTTCTGGACAACGGAACCGAAGGGGTTTCTGGACAATGGAACCGAAGGGTTTTCTGGACAAGGTAACCGAAGGGGTTTCTGGACAAGGGAACCGAAGGGGTTTCTGGACAAGGGAACCGAAGGGGTTTTCTGGACAAGGGAACCGAAGGGGTTTCTGGACAAGGGAACCGAAGGGGTTTCTGGACAAGGTAACCGAAGGGGTTTCTGGACAAGGGAACCGAAGGGGTTTCTGGACAAGGGAACCGAAGGGGTTTCTGGACAATGGAACCGAAGGGTTTTCTGGACAAGTGAATTGAAAGGGTTTCTGGACAAGGGAACCGAAGGGGTTTCTGGACATGTGAATTGAAAGGGTTTCTGGACAAGGGAACCGATGGGGTTTCTGGACAATTAGACCGAAGGGATTTCTGGGCAATGGAACCGAAGGGGTTTCTGGACAATGGAACCGAAGGGTTTTCTGGACAAGGCTACCGAAGGGGTTTCTGGACAAGGGAACCGAAAGGGGTTTCTGGACAAGTGAATTGAAAGGGTTTCTGGACAAGGGAACCGAAGGGGTTTCTGGACAAGGGAACCGGAAAGGGGTTTCTGGACAAGTGAACCGAAGGGGTTTCTGGACAAGGGAACCGAAGGGGTTTCTGGACAAGTGAACCGAAGGGGTTTCTGGACAAGGGAACCGAAGGGGTTTCTGGACAACGGAACCGAAGGGGTTTCTGGACAATTAGACCGAAGGGTTTTCTGGGCAAGGGAACCGAAGGGGTTTCTGGTTAATGGAACCGAAGGGTTTTCTGGACAAGGTAACCGAAGGGGTTTTTGGACAAGGGAACCGAAAGAGGTTTCTGGACAAGGGAACCGAAGGGGTTTCAGGACAAGGGAGCCGAAAGAGGTTTTTGGACAAGGGAACCGAAAGGGTTTCTGGACAAGGGAACCGAAAGGGTTTCTGGACAAGGGAACCGAAGGGGTTTCTGGACAAGGCAGCCGAAGTGGCTTCTGGACAAGGGAACCGAAAGGGTTTTCTGGACAAGGGAGCCGAAGTGGCTTCTGGACAAGGGAACCGAAAGGGGTTTCTGGACAAGGGAGCCGAACCGAAAGGGGTTTCTGGACACGGAAGCCGAAAAGGGTTTCTGGACAAGGCAGCCGAACCGAAAGGGGTTTCTGGACACGGAAGCCGAAAAGGGTTTCTGGACAAGGCAGCCGAACCGAAAGGGGTTTCTGGACAAGGGAACCGAAAGGGGTTTCTGGACAAGGGAGCTGAACCAAAACGGGTTTCTGGAAGAGGGAGCCGAAAAGGGTTTCTAGACAAGGGAACCGAAAGGGTTTCTGGACAAGGGAGCCGAACCGAAAGGGGTTTCTGGACACGGGAGCCGAAAAGGGTTTCTGGACAAGGCAGCCGAACCGAAAGGGGTTTCTGGACAAGGGAACCGAAAGGGGTTTTTGAACAAGGGAACCGAAGGGGTTTCTGGACAACGGAACCGAAGGGGTTTCTGGACAATTAGACCGAAGGGTTTTCTGGGCAATGGAACCGAAGGGGTTTCTGGACAATGGAACCGAAGGGTTTTCTGGACAAGGCTACCGAAGGGGTTTCTGGACAAGGGAACCGAAAGGGGTTTCTGGACAAGTGAATTGAAAGGGTTTCTGGACAAGGGAACCGAAGGGGTTTCTGGACAAGGGAACCGGAAAGGGGTTTCTGGACAAGTGAACCGAAGGGGTTTCTGGACAAGGGAACCGAAGGGGTTTCTGGACAAGTGAACCGAAGGGGTTTCTGGACAAGGGAACCGAAAGGGTTTCTGGACAAGCGAACCGAAGGGGTTTTTGCACAAGGGAACCGAAGGGGTTTCTGGACAACGGAACCGAAGGGGTTTCTGGACAAGGGAACCGAAAGGGGTTTCTGGACAAGTGAATTGAAAGGGTTTCTGGACAAGGGAACCGAAGGGGTTTCTGGACAAGGGAACCGAAGGGGTTTTTGAACAAGGGAACCGAAGGGGTTTCTGGACAACGGAACCGAAGGGGTTTCTGGACAATAGAACCGAAAGGGGTTTCTGGACAAGTGAATTGAAAGGGTTTCTGGACAAGGGAACCGAAGGGTTTTCTGGACAAGGTAACCGAAGGGGTTTCTGGACAAGGGAACCGAAAGGGGTTTCTGGACAAGTGAATTGAAAGGGTTTCTGGACAACGGAACCGAAGGGGTTTCTGGACAATGGAACCGAAGGGTTTTCTGGACAAGGTAACCGAAGGGGTTTCTGGACAAGGGAACCGAAGGGGTTTTCTGGACAAGGGAACCGAAGGGGTTTCTGGACAAGGGAACCGAAGGGGTTTCTGGACAAGGTAACCGAAGGGGTTTCTGGACAAGGGAACCGAAGGGGTTTCTGGACAAGGGAACCGAAGGGGTTTCTGGACAATGGAACCGAAGGGTTTTCTGGACAAGTGAATTGAAAGGGTTTCTGGACAAGGGAACCGAAGGGGTTTCTGGACATGTGAATTGAAAGGGTTTCTGGACAAGGGAACCGATGGGGTTTCTGCACAGGTTTCTATGCAAGTGAACCGAAGGGGTTTCTGGACAAGGGAACAGAAGGGGTTTCTGGACAAAAGAACCGAAAGGGTTTTTGAACAAGGGAACCGAAGGGGTTTCTGGACAACGGAACCGAAGGGGTTTCTGGACAATTAGACCGAAGGGTTTTCTGGGCAAGGGAACCGAAGGGGTTTCTGGTTAATGGAACCGAAGGGTTTTCTGGACAAGGTAACCGAAGGGGTTTTTGGACAAGGGAACCGAAAGAATTTTCTGGACAAGGGAACCGAAGGGGTTTCAGGACAAGGGAGCCGAAAGAGGTTTTTGGACAAGGGAACCGAAAGGGTTTCTGGACAAGGGAACCGAAAGGGTTTCTGGACAAGGGAACCGAAGGGGTTTCTGGACAAGGGAGCCGAAGTGGCTTCTGGACAAGGGAACCGAAAGGGTTTTCTGGACAAGGGAGCCGAAGTGGCTTCTGGACAAGGGAACCGAAAGGGGTTTCTGGACACGGGTGCCGAAAAGGGTTTCTGGACAAGGCAGCCGAACCGAAAGGGGTTTCTGGACAAGGGAACCGAAAGGGGTTTCTGGACAAGGGAGCTGAACCGAAACGGGTTTCTGGAAGAGGGAGCCGAAAAGGGTTTCTAGACAAGGGAACCGAAAGGGTTTCTGGACAAGGGAGCCGAACCGAAAGGGGTTTCTGGACACGGGAGCCGAAAAGGGTTTCTGGACAAGGCAGCCGAACCGAAAGGGGTTTCTGGACAAGGGAGCCGAAAAGGGTTTCTGGACAAGGGAAACGAAGGGGTTTCTGGACAAGTGAGCCGAAAAGGGTCTCTGGACAAGGAAACCGAAGGGGTTTCTGGACAACGGAACCGGAGGGGTTTCTGGACAAGGGAACCGGAAAGGGGTTTCTGGACAAGTGAACCGAAGGGGCTTCTGGACAAGGGAACCGAAAGAGGTTTCTGGACAAGGGAACCGAAGGGGTTTCTGGACAAGGGAACCGAAGGGAACCGAAGGGGTTTCTGGACAAGGGAACCGAAGGGAACCGAAGGGGTTTCTGGACAAGTGAACCGAAGGGGTTTCTGGACAAGTGAACCGAAGGGATTTCTGGACAAGGGAACCGAAGGGGTTTCTGGACAAGTGAACCGAAGGGGTTTCTGGACAAGGGAACCGAAAGGGTTTTTGGACAAGGGAACCGAAGGGGTTTCTGGACAAGTGAACCGAAGGGGTTTCTGGACAAGGGAACCGAAAGGGTTTCTGGACAAGGGAACCGAAAGGGTTTCTGGACAAGGGAACCGAAAGGGTTTCTGGACAAGGGAACCGAAAGGGTTTCTGGACAAGGGAACCGAAGGGGTTTCTGGACAAGGGAACCGAAGGGGTTTCTGGACAAGGGAACCGAAGGGGTTTCTGGACAAGTGAACCGAAGGGGTTTCTGGACAAGGGAACCGAAGGGGTTTCTGGACAAGGGAACCGAAAGGGTTTCTGGACAAGGGAACCGAAGGGGTTTCTGGACAAGGGAACCGAAAGGGTTTCTGGACAAGGAAATTGAAGGGGTTTCTAGACAACGGAACCGAAGGGGTTTCTGGACAAGGGAACCGAAGGGGTTTCTGGACAAGGGAACCGAAGGGGTTTCTGGACAAGTGAACCGAAGGGGTTTCTGGACAAGGGAACCGAAGGGGTTTCTGAACAATTGAACCGAAAGGGTTTCTGGACAAGGGAACCGAAGGGGTTTCTGGACAAGGGAACCGAAAGGGTTGCTGGACAAGGAAACCGAAGGGGTTTCTAGACAACGGAACCGAAGGGGTTTCTGGACAAGGGAAACGGAAAGGGGTTTCTGGACAAGGGAACCGGAAAGGTGTTTCCGGACAAGTGAACCGAAGGGGTTTCTGGACAATTAGACCGAGGGGTTTTCTGGGCAAGGGAATTGAAAGGGTTTCTGGACAAGGGAACCGAAGGGGTTTCTGGACATGTGAATTGAAAGGGTTTCTGGACAAGGGAACCGATGGGGTTTCTGCACAGGTTTCTATGCAAGTGAACCGAAGGGGTTTCTGGACAAGGGAACAGAAGGGGTTTCTGGACAAAAGAACCGAAAGGGTTTTTGAACAAGGGAACCGAAGGGGTTTCTGGACAACGGAACCGAAGGGGTTTCTGGACAATTAGACCGAAGGGTTTTCTGGGCAAGGGAACCGAAGGGGTTTCTGGTTAATGGAACCGAAGGGTTTTCTGGACAAGGTAACCGAAGGGGTTTTTGGACAAGGGAACCGAAAGAATTTTCTGGACAAGGGAACCGAAGGGGTTTCAGGACAAGGGAGCCGAAAGAGGTTTTTGGACAAGGGAACCGAAAGGGTTTCTGGACAAGGGAACCGAAAGGGTTTCTGGACAAGGGAACCGAAGGGGTTTCTGGACAAGGGAGCCGAAGTGGCTTCTGGACAAGGGAACCGAAAGGGTTTTCTGGACAAGGGAGCCGAAGTGGCTTCTGGACAAGGGAACCGAAAGGGGTTTCTGGACACGGGAGCCGAAAAGGGTTTCTGGACAAGGCAGCCGAACCGAAAGGGGTTTCTGGACAAGGGAACCGAAAGGGGTTTCTGGACAAGGGAGCTGAACCGAAACGGGTTTCTGGAAGAGGGAGCCGAAAAGGGTTTCTAGACAAGGGAACCGAAAGGGTTTCTGGACAAGGGAGCCGAACCGAAAGGGGTTTCTGGACACGGGAGCCGAAAAGGGTTTCTGGACAAGGCAGCCGAACCGAAAGGGGTTTCTGGACAAGGGAGCCGAAAAGGGTTTCTGGACAAGGGAAACGAAGGGGTTTCTGGACAAGTGAGCCGAAAAGGGTCTCTGGACAAGGAAACCGAAGGGGTTTCTGGACAACGGAACCGGAGGGGTTTCTGGACAAGGGAACCGGAAAGGGGTTTCTGGACAAGTGAACCGAAGGGGCTTCTGGACAAGGGAACCGAAAGAGGTTTCTGGACAAGGGAACCGAAGGGGTTTCTGGACAAGGGAACCGAAGGGAACCGAAGGGGTTTCTGGACAAGGGAACCGAAGGGAACCGAAGGGGTTTCTGGACAAGTGAACCGAAGGGGTTTCTGGACAAGTGAACCGAAGGGATTTCTGGACAAGGGAACCGAAGGGGTTTCTGGACAAGTGAACCGAAGGGGTTTCTGGACAAGGGAACCGAAAGGGTTTCTGGACAAGGGAACCGAAGGGGTTTCTGGACAAGTGAACCGAAGGGGTTTCTGGACAAGGGAACCGAAAGGGTTTCTGGACAAGGGAACCGAAAGGGTTTCTGGACAAGGGAACCGAAGGGGTTTCTGGACAAGGGAACCGAAGGGGTTTCTGGACAAGGGAACCGAAAGGGTTTCTGGACAAGGGAACCGAAAGGGTTTCTGGACAAGGGAACCGAAGGGGTTTCTGGACAAGGGAACCGAAGGGGTTTCTGGACAAGGGAACCGAAGGGGTTTCTGGACAAGTGAACCGAAGGGGTTTCTGGACAAGGGAACCGAAGGGGTTTCTGGACAAGGGAACCGAAAGGGTTTCTGGACAAGGGAACCGAAGGGGTTTCTGGACAAGGGAACCGAAAGGGTTTCTGGACAAGGAAACCGAAGGGGTTTCTAGACAACGGAACCGAAGGGGTTTCTGGACAAGGGAACCGAAGGGGTTTCTGGACAAGGGAACCGAAGGGGTTTCTGGACAAGTGAACCGAAGGGGTTTCTGGACAAGGGAACCGAAGGGGTTTCTGAACAATTGAACCGAAAGGGTTTCTGGACAAGGGAACCGAAGGGGTTTCTGGACAAGGGAACCGAAAGGGTTGCTGGACAAGGAAACCGAAGGGGTTTCTAGACAACGGAACCGAAGGGGTTTCTGGACAAGGGAAACGGAAAGGGGTTTCTGGACAAGGGAACCGGAAAGGTGTTTCCGGACAAGTGAACCGAAGGGGTTTCTGGACAAGGGAACCGAAGGGGTTTCTGGACAATTAGACCGAGGGGTTTTCTGGGCAAGGGAACCGAAGGGGTTTCTGGACAATGGAACCGAAGGGTTTTCTGGACAAGTGAATTGAAAGGGTTTCTGGACAAGGGAACCGATGGGGTTTCTGCACAGGTTTCTGGGCAAGGGAACCGAAGGGGTTTCTGGACAAGGGAACAGAATTGGTTGCTGGACAAGGGAACCGAAAGAGGTTTCAGGACAAGTGAACCGAAGGGGTTTCTGGACAAGTGGACCGGAGGGGGTTTTTGGACAAGTGGACCGAAGGGGTTTCTGGACAAGGGAACCGAAAGGGGTTTTTGGACAAGGGAACTGAAAGAGGTTTCTGGACAAGGGAACCGAAAGGGGTTTCTGGACAAGGGAGCCGAAGTGGATTCTGGACAAGGGAACCGAAAGGGGTTTCTGGACAAGGGAACTGAAGGGCGTTTCTGGACAACGGAACCGAAAGGGGTTTCTGGACAAGGGAGCTGAACCGAAGCGGGTTTCTGGACAAGGGAGCCAAAGGGGATTCTGGACAAGGGAGCCGAACCGAAAGGGGTTTCTGGACACGGGAGCCGAAAAGGGTTTCTGGACAAGGGAGCCGAACCGAAGGGGTTTCTGGACAAGTGAACCGAAGGGGTTTCTGGACAAGGGAACCGGAAAGGGGTTTCTGGACAAGTGAACCGAAGGGTTTCTGGACAAGGGAACCGAAGGGGTTTCTGGACAAGGGAACCGAAAGAGGTTTCTGGACAAGTGAACCGAAAGGGTTTTTGGACAAGTGAACCGAAAGGGTTTTTGGACATGGGAACCGAAGGGGTCTCTGGACAAGGGAACCGAAAGGGTTTCTGGACAAGGGAACCGAAAGAGGTTTCTGGACAAGTGAACCGAAAGGGTTTTTGGACATGGGAACCGAAATGGGTTTCTGGACAAGGGAACCGAAGGGGTTTCTGGACAACGGAACCGAAAGGGGTTTCTGGACAAGGAAACCGAAAGGGTTTCTGGACAAGGGAACAGAAGGGGTTTCTGGACAAGGGAACCGAAGAGGTTTCTGGACAACTGAACCAAATTGGTTTCCGGACAATTAAACCGAAGGGGTTTCTAGACAAGGGAACCGAAAGGAGTTTCTGGACAAGTGAACCGAAGGGGTTTCTGGACAAGGGAACCGAAAGGGTTTCTGGACAAGGGAACCGAAGGGGTTTCTGGACAAGGGAACCGAAGGGTTTTCTGGACAACTGAACCAAATTGGTTTCCGGACAAGGGAACCGAAGGGGTTTCTGTACAAGGGAACCGAAGAGGTTTCTGGACAAGGGAACCGAAGGGGTATCTGGACAAGGGAACCGAAAGGGGTTTCTGGACAAGTAGACCGAAGGGGTTTCTGGACAAGGGAACCGAAAGGGTTTCAGGACAAGGGAACCGAAGGGGTTTCTGGACAAGGGAACCGAAGGGGTTTTTGGACAAGGAAACCGAAAGGGTTTCTGGACAAGGGAACCGAAGGGGTTTCTGGACAAGGGAAACGAAGGGGTTTCTGGACAAGGGAACCGAAGAGGTTTCTGGACAAGGAAACCGAAAGGGTTTCTGGACAAGGGAACCGAAGGGGTTTCTGGACAAGGGAACCGAAAGGAGTTTCTGGACAAGTGAACCGAAGGGGTTTCTGGTAAAGGGAACCGAAAGGGTTTCTGGACAAGGGAACCGAAGGGGTTTCTGGACAAGGGAACCGAAGGGTTTTCTGGACAACTGAACAAAATTGGTTTCCGGACAAGGGAACCGAAGGGGGTTTCTGGACAAGGGAACCGAAGGGGTTTTTGGACAAGGAAACCGAAAGGGTTTCTGGACAAGGGAACCGAAGGGGTTTCTGGACAAGGGAACCGAAGGGGTTTTTGGACAAGGAAACCGAAAGGGTTTCTGGACAAGGGAACCGAAGGGGTTTCTGGACAAGGGAACCGAAGGGGTTTCTGGACAAGGAAACCGAAAGGGTTTCTGGACAAAGGAACAGAAGGGGTTTCTGGACAAGGGAACCGAAGAGGTTTCTGGACAAGGAAACCGAAAGGGTTTCTGGACAAGGGAACCGAAGGGGTTTCTGGACAAGGGAACCGAAAGGAGTTTCTGGACAAGTGAACCGAAGGGGTTTCTGGTAAAGGGAACCGAAAGGGTTTCTGGACAAGGGAACCGAAGGGGTTTCTGGACAAGGGAACCGAAGGGTTTTCTGGACAACTGAACCAAATTGGTTTCCGGACAAGGGAACCGAAGGGGTTTCTGGACAAGGGAACCGAAGAGGTTTCTGGACAAGAGAACCGAAAAGGTTTCTGGACAAGGGAACCGAAAAAGGTTTCTGGACAAGGGGACCAAAGGGGTTTCTGGACAACTGAACCAAATTGGTTTCCGGACAAGGGAACCGAAGGGGGTTTCTGGACAAGGGAACCGAAGGGGTTTCTGGACAAGGGAACCGAAAGGAGTTTCTGGACAAGTGAACCGAAGGGGTTTCTGGACAAGGGAACCGAAAGGGTTTCTTGACAAGGGAACCGAAGGGGTTTCTGGACAAGGGAACCGAAGAGGTTTCTGGACAAGGAAACCGAAAGGGTTTCTGGACAAGGGAACCGAAGGGGTTTCTGGACAAGGGAACCGAAAGGAGTTTCTGGACAAGTGAACCGAAGGGGTTTCTGGACAAGGGAACCGAAAGGGTTTCTGGACAAGGGAACCGAAGGGGTTTCTGGACAAGGGAAATGAAGGGTTTTCTGGACAACTGAACCAAATTGGTTTCCGGACAAGGGAACCGAAGGGGTTTCTGGACAAGGGAACCGAAGAGGTTTCTGGACAAGGGAACCGAAGGGGTTTCTGGACAAGGGAACCGAAAGGGGTTTCTGGGCAAGTGGACCGAAGGGGTTTCTGGACAAGGGAACCGAAGGGGTTTTTGGACAAGGAAACCGAAAGGGTTTCTGGACAAGGGAACCGAAAGACGTTTCTGGAAAAGTGAACCGACAGGGTTTCTGGACAAGTGAATTGAAAGGGGTTCTGGACAAGGGAACCGAAATGGTTCCTGGACAAGGGAACCGAAGGGGTTTCTGGACAAGGGAACCGAAAGGAGTTTCCGCACAAGTGAACCGAAGGGGTTTCTGGACAAGGGAACCGAAAGGGTTTCTGGACAAGGGAACCGAAGGGGTTTCTGGACAAGAGTAGCGAAGGGTTTTCTGGACAACTGAACCGAATTGGTTTCCGGACAAGGGAACCGAAGGGGTTTCTGGACAAGGGAACCGAAGGGGTTTCTGGACAAGGGAACCGAAAGGGTTTCTGGACAAGGGAACCGAAGGGGTTTCTGGACAAGGGAACCGAAGGGGTTTCTGGACAAGTGAACCGAAGGGGTTTCTGGACAATTACACCTAAGGGGCTTCCGGGCAAGGGAACCGAAGGAGTTTCTGGACAAGGGAACGAAAAGGGTTTCTGGACATGGGAACTGAAGGGGTTTCAGGACAAGGGAGCCGAAAGAGGTTTTTGGACAATGGAACCGAAGTGGTTTCTGGACAAGGGAGCTGAACCGAAACGGGTTTCTGAACAAGGGAGCCGAAAAGGGTTTCTGGACAAGGGAACCGAAGGGGTTTCTGGACAAGTGAATCGAAAAAGGTTTCTGGACAAGGGAGCCGAAGGGGTTTCTGGACAAGGGAACCGAAGGGGTTTCTGGACAACGGAACCGAAGGGGTTTCTGGACTAGGGAGCTGAACCGAAACGGGTTTCTGGACAAGGGAGCCGAAAAGGGTTTCTGGACTAGGGAGCTGAACCGAAACGGGTTTCTGGACAAGGGAGCCGAAAAAGGTTTCTGGACAAGGGAGCCGAAGGGGTTTCTGGACAAGGGAACCGAAGGGGTTTCTGGACAACGGAACCGAAGGGGTTTCTGGACTAGGGAGCTGAACCGAAACGGGTTTCTGGACAAGGGAGCCGAAAAGGGTTTCTGGACTAGGGAGCTGAACCGAAACGGGTTTCTGGACAAGGGAGCCGAAAGGGGTTTCTGGACAAGGGAACCGAAACGGGTTTCTGGACAAGGGAGCCGAAAAGGGTTTCTGGACAACGGAACCGAAGGGGTTTCTGGACAAGGGAACCGAAGGGGTTTCTGGATAAGGGAACCGAAGGGGTTTCTGGACTAGGGAGCTGAACCGAAACGGGTTTCTGGACAAGGGAGCCGAAAAGGGTTTCTGGACAAGGGAGCCGAAGGGGTTTCTGGACAAGGGAACCGAAAGGGTTTTCTTGTCAAGTGAACCGAAAGGGTTTCTGGATAAGGGAACCGAAAGGGTTTCTGGACAAGGGAACCGAAGGGGTTTCTGGACAAGGGAACCGAATTGGTTTCTGGACAAGGGAACCGAAGGATTTTCTGAACAAGGTAACCGAAAGGGTTTCTGGACAAGGGAACCGAAGGGGTTTCTGGACAAGGGAACCGAAAGGGTTTCTGGACAAGGGAACCGAAGGGGTTTCTGGACAAGGGAACCGAAGGGTTTTCTGGACAACTGAACCGAATTGGTTTCCGGACAAGGGAACCGAAGGGGTTTCTGGACAAGGGAACCGAAGAGGTTTCTGGACAGGGGAACCGAAGGGGTTTCTGGACAAGGAAACCGAAAGGGGTTTCTGGACAAGTGGACCGAAGGGGTTTCTGGACAAGGGAACCGAAGGGGTCTCTGGACAAGGGAACCGAAAGGGTTTCTGGACAAGGGAACCGAAAGAGGTTTCTGGACAAGTGAACCGAAAGGGTTTTTGGACATGGGAACCGAAATGGGTTTCTGGACAAGGGAACCGAAGGGGTTTCTGGACAAGTGATCCGAAGGGGTTGCTGGACAAGGGAACCGAAGGGGTTTCTGGACAAGGGATCCGAAGGGGTTTCTGGACAAGGAAACCGAAAGGGTTTCTGGACAAGGGAACGGAAGGGGTTTCTGGACAAGGGAACCGAAGGGGTTTCTGGACAAGGGAACCGAAGGGATTTCCGGGTAAGGGAACCGAAGGGGTTTCTGGACAACGGAACCGAAGGGGTTTCTGGACAAGGGAACCGAAGAGGTTTCTGGACAAGGGAACCGAAGGGGTTTCTGGACAAGGGAACCGAAAGGGTTTCTGGACAAGGGAACCGAAGGGGTTTCTGGACAAGGGAACTGAAGGGGGTTTCCGGACAAGGAAACTTAAAGGGTTTCTGGACAAGGGAACCGAAGGAATTTCTGGACAAGGGAACCGAAGAGGTTTCTGGACAAGGGAACCGAAGGGGTTTCTGGACAAGGGAACCGAAAGGGGTTTCTGGACAAGGAAACCGAAAGGGTTTCTGGACAAGGGAACCGAAGGGGTTTCTGGACAAGGGAACCGAAGAGGTTTCTGGACAAGGGAACCGAAGGGGTTTCTGGACAAGGGAACCGAAGGGGTTTCTGGACAAGGGAACCGAAGGGGTTTCTGGACAAGGAAACCGAAAGGGTTTCTGGACAAGGGAACCGAAGGGGTTTCTGGACAAGGGAACCGAAGGGGTTTCTGGACAAGGGAACCTAAAGCAGTTTCTGGACAAGTGAACCGAAGGGGTTTCTGGACAAGGGAACCGAAAGGGTTTCTGGACAAGGGAACCGAAGGGGTTTCTCGACAAGGGAACCGAAGGGTTTTCTGGACAACTGAACCGAATTGGTTTCCCGACAAGGGAACCGAAGGGGTTTCTGGACAAGGGAACCGAAGAGGTTTCTGGACAAGGGAACCGAAGGGGTTTCTGGACAAGGGAACCGAAAGGGGTTTCTGGACAAGTGGACCGAAGGGGTTTCTGGACAAGGGAACCGAAAGGGTTTCTGGACAAGGAACCGAAGGGGTTTCTGGACAAGGGAACCGAAAGGGGTTTCTGGACAACTGGGAACCGAAGGGGTTTCTGGACAAGGGAACCGAAGGGGTTTCTGGACAAGGGAACCGGAAGGGGTTTCTGGACAAGTGAACCGAAAGGGTTTCTGGACAATTACACCGAAGGGGCTTCCGGGCAAGGGAACCGAAGGGGTTTCTGGACAAGGGAACCGAAAGGGGTTTCTGGACAACTGGGAACCGAAGGGGTTTCTGGACAAGGGAACCGAAGGGGTTTCTGGACAAGGGAACCGAAGAGGTTTCTGGACAGGGGAACCGAAGGGGTTTCTGGACAAGGAAACCGAAAGGGGTTTCTGGACAAGTGGACCGAAGGGGTTTCTGGACAAGGGAACCGAAGGGGTCTCTGGACAAGGGAACCGAAAGGGTTTCTGGACAAGGGAACCGAAAGAGGTTTCTGGACAAGTGAACCGAAAGGGTTTTTGGACATGGGAACCGAAATGGGTTTCTGGACAAGGGAACCGAAGGGGTTTCTGGACAAGTGATCCGAAGGGGTTGCTGGACAAGGGAACCGAAGGGGTTTCTGGACAGGGGAACCGAAGGGGTTTCTGGACAAGGGAACCGAAGGGGTTTCTGGACAACGGAACCGAAGGGGTTTCTGGACAAGGGAACCGAAGAGGTTTCTGGACAAGGGAACCGAAGGGGTTTCTGGACAAGGGAACCGAAAGGGTTTCTGGACAAGGGAACCGAAGGGGTTTCTGGACAAGGGAACTGAAGGGGGTTTCCGGACAAGGAAACTTAAAGGGTTTCTGGACAAGGGAACCGAAGGGTTTTCTGGACAACTAAACCGAAGGGGTTTCTGGACAAGGGAACCGAAGAGGTTTCTGGACAAGGGAACCGAAGGGGTTTCTGGACAAGGGAACCGGAAGGGGTTTCTGGACAAGTGAACCGAAAGGGTTTCTGGACAATTACACCGAAGGGGCTTCCGGGCAAGGGAAACGAAGGGGTTTCTGGACAAGGGAACCGAAGGGGTTTCTGGACAAGGAAACCGAAAGGGTTTCTGGACAAGGGAACCGAAGGGTTTTCTGGACAACTAAACCGAAGGGGTTTCTGGACAAGGGAACCGAAGGGGTTTCTGGACAAGGAAACCGAAGGGGCTTCTGGACAAGGGAACGGAAGGGGTTTCTGGACAAGGGAACCGAAGGGTTTTCTGGACAAGGGAACCGAAGGGGTTTCTGGACAAGGGAACCGAAGGGTTTTCTGGACAAGGGAACCGAAGGGGTTTCTGGACAAGGGAATCGAAAGGGTTTCTGGACAAGGGAGCCGAAAAGGGTTTCTGGACAAGGGAACCGAAATGGGTTTCTGGACAAGGGAGCCGAAAAGGGTTTCTGGACAACTGAACCGAAGGGGTTTCTGGACAAGGGAATCGAAGGGGTTTCTGGATAAGGGAACCGAAGGGGTTTCTGGATAAGGGAACCGAAGGGGTTTCTGGACAAGGGAACCGATGGGGTTTCCGGCAGAGGGAACCGAAAGGGGTTTCTGGACAAGGGAACCGAAGGGGTTTCTGGACAATCGAACCGAAAGGGTTTCTGGACAAGGGAACCGAAGGGGTTTCTGGACAAGGGAACCGAAAGGGGTTTCTGGACAAGTGAACCGGAGGGGTTTCTGGATAATTAAACCGAAGGGGCTTCCGGGCAAGGGAACCGAAGGGGTTTCTGGACAAGGGAACCGAAGGGGTTTCTGGCCAAGGGAACCGAAGGGGTTTCTGGACAAAGGAACCGAAGGGTTTTCTGGACAAGGGAACCGAAGGGGTTTCTGGACAAGGGAACCGAAGGGGTTTCTGGACAAGAAAACCGAAGGGGTTTCTGGACATGGGAACCGAAAGGGTTTTCTGGACAAGTGAACTGAAGGGGTTTCTGGACAAGGGAACCGAAGGGGCTTACGGGCAAGGGAACCGAAGGGGTTTCTGGACAAGGGAACCAAAGGGGTTTCTGGACATGGGAACCGAAAGGGGTTTCTGGACAAGTGAACTGAAGGGGTTTCTGGACAAGGGAACCGAAGGGGCTTACGGGCGAGGGAACCGAAGGGGTTTCTGGACAAGGGAACCGAAGGGGTTTCTGGACAAGGGAACCGAAAGGGGTTTCTGGACAAGGGAACCGAAGGGGTTTCTTGACAAGGGAACCGAAGGGGTTTCTGGACATGGGAACCGAACGGGGTTTCTGGACAAGTGAACTGAAGGGGTTTCTGGACAAGGGAACCGAAGGGGCTTACGGGCAAGGGAACCGAAGGGGTTTCTGGACAAGGGAACCGAAGGGGTTTCTGGACAAGGGAACCGAAGGGGTTTCTGGACAAGGGAACCGAAAGGGTTTCTGGACAAGGGAACCGAAGGGGTTTCTGGACATGGGAACCGAAAGGGGTTTCTGGACAAGTGAACTGAAGGGGTTTCTGAACAAGGGAACCGAAGGGGTTTCTGGACAAGAAAACCGAAAGGGTTTCTGGACAAGGGAACCGAAGGGGGTTTCTGGACAAGTGAACCGAAGGGGTTTCTGGACAAGGGAACCGAAGGGGTTTCTGGACAAGGAAACCGAAGGGGTTTCTGGACAAGGAAACCGAAAGGGTTTCTGGACAAGGGAACCGAAGGGGTTTCTGGACAAGGGACCCGAAAGGGGTTTCTGGACAAGTGAACCGAAAGGGTTTCTGGACAAGGGAACCGAAAGGGTTTCTGGACAAGGGAACCGTAGGGGTTTCTGGACAAGGGAACCGAAGGGGTTTCTGGACAAGGGAACCGAAGGCGCCTACCGGCAAGGGAACCGAAGGGGTTTCTGGACAAGGGAACCGAAGGGGTTTCTGGACAAGGGAACCGAAGGGGTTTCTGGACAAGGAAACCGAAAGGGTTTCTGGACAAGGGAACCGAAGGGGTTTCTGGACAAGGGAACCGAAGGAGGTTTCTGGACAAGTGAACCGAAGGGGTTTCTGGACAAGGGGACCGAAGGGGTTTCTGGACAAGGGAACCGAAGGGGCTTCTGGACAAGGAAACCGAAAGGGTTTCTGGACAAGGGAACCGAAGGGGTTTCTGGACAAGGGAACCGAAGGGTTTTCTGGACAAGGGAACCGAAGGGGTTTCTGGACAAGGAGACCGAAAGGGTTTCTGGACAAGGGAACCGAAAGGGTTTCTGGACAAGGGAACCGAAGGGGTTTCTGGACAAGGGAACCGAACGGGTTTCTGGACAAGGAAACCGAAAGGGTTTCTGGACAAGGGAACCGAAGGGGTTTCTGGACAAGGGAACCGAAGGGGGTTTCTGGACAAGTGAACCGAAGGGGTTTCTGGACAAGGGAACCGAAGGGGTTTCTGGACAAGGGAACCGAAAGGGTTTCTGGACAAGGGAACCGAAGGGGTTTCTGGACAAGGGAACCGAAGGGGTTTCTGGACAAGGAAACCGAAAGGGTTTCTGGACAAGGGAACCGAAGGGGTTTCTGGACAAGGAAACCGAAGGGGCTTCTGGACAAGGGAACGGAAGGGGTTTCTGGACAAGGGAACCGAAGGGGTTTCTGGACAAGGGAACCGAAGGGATTTCCGGGCAAGGGAACCGAAAGGGTTTCTGGACAAGGGAACCGAAGGGTTTTTTGGACAAGGGAACCGAAGGGGTTTCTGGACAAGGGAACCGAAGGGGTTTCTGGACAAGCGAACCGAAGGGGCTTCTGGACAAGGGAACCGAAGGGAATTCTGGACAAGGAAACCGAAAGGGTTTCTGGACAAGGGAACCGAAAGGGTTTCTGGACAAGGGAACCAAGGGGTTTCTTGACAAGGGATCCGAAGGGGTTTCTGGACAAGGGAACCGAAGGGATTTCTGGACAAGGGAACCGAAGGGGTTTCTGGACAAGGGAACCGAACGGGTTTCTGGACAAGGAAACCGAAAGGGTTTCTGGACAAGGGAACCGAAGGGGTTTCTGGACAAGGGAACCGAAGGGGGTTTCTGGACAAGTGACCCGAAGGGGTTTCTGGACAAGGGAACCGAAGGGGTTTCTGGACAAGGAAACCGAAGGGGTTTCTGGACAAGGAAACCGAAGGGGTTTCTGGACAAGGGAACCGAAAGGGGTTTCTGGACAAGGGAACCGAAGGGGTTTCTCGACAAGGGAACCGAAGGGGTTTCTGGACCAGGGAACCGAAGGGGTTTCTGGACAAGGGAACCGAAGGGTTTTCTGGACAAGGGAACCGAAGGGGTTTCTGGACAAGGAAACCGAAGGGGTTTCTGGACAAGGGAACCGAAGGGGTTTCTGGACAAGGGAACCGAAGGGTTTTCTGGACAAGGGAACCGAAGGGGTTTCTGGACAAGGAAACCGAAGGGGTTTCTGGACAAGGGAACCGAAAGGGTTTCTGGACAAGGGAACCGAAGGGGTTTCTGGACAAGTGAATTGAAAGGGTTTCTGGACAAGGGAACCGAAGGGGTTTCTGGACAAGGGAACCGAAGGGGTTTCTGGACAAGGGAACCGAAGGGTTTTCTGGACAAGGGAACCGAAAGGGTTTCTGGACAAGGGATCCGAAGGGGTTTCTGGACAAGGAAACCGAAAGGGTTTCTGGACAAGGGAACGGAAGGGGTTTCTGGACAAGGGAACCGAAGGGGTTTCTGGACAAGGGAACCGAAGGGATTTCCGGGTAAGGGAACCGAAGGGGTTTCTGGACAAGGGGACCGAAGGGGTTTCTGGACAAGGGAACCGAAGGGGTTTCTGGACAAGGGAACCGAAGGGGTTTCTGGACAAGGGAACCGAAGGGTTTTCTGGACAAGGGAACCGAAAGGGTTTCTGGACAAGGGAACCGAAAGGGGTTTCTGGACAAGGAAATCGAAAGGGTTTCTGGACAAGGGAACCGAAGGGATTTCTGGACAAGGGTACCGACAAGGGGGTTTCTGGATTGGGGAACCGAAGGGGTTTCTGGATTGGGAACCGAAAGGGTTTCTGGACAAGTGAATTGAAAGGGTTTCTGGACAAGGAAACCGAAGGGATTTCTGGACAAGGGTACCGACAAGGGGGTTTCTGGATTGGGGAACCGAAGGGGTTTCTGGACAAGTGAATTGAAAGGGTTTCTGGACAAGGAAACCGAAAGGGTTTCTGGACAAGGGAACCGAAGGGGTTTCTGGACAAGTGAATTGAAAGGGTTTCTGGACAAGGAAACCGAAAGGGTTTCTGGACAAGGGAATCGAAGGGGTTTCTGGACAAGGGAACCGAAGGGTTTTCTGGACAAGGGAACCGAAGGGGTTTCTGGACAAGGGAACCGAAGGGTTTTCTGGACAAGGGAACCGAAGGGGTTTCTGGACAAGGGAATCGAAAGGGTTTCTGGACAAGGGAACCGAAGGGGTTTCTGGACAAGTGAATTGAAAGGGTTTCTGGACAAGGGAACCGAAGGGGTTTCTGGACAAGGGAACCGAAGGGTTTTCTGGACAAGGGAACCGAAGGGGTTTCCGGACAAGGGAACCGAAGGGGTTTCTGGACAAGGGAACCGAAGGGGTTTCTGGACAAGGGAACCGAAGGGGTTTCTGGACAAGGAAACCGAAAGGGTTTCTGGACAAGGGAACCGAAGGGGTTTCTGGACAAGGAAACCGAAGGGGTTTCTGGACAAGGGAACCGAAGGGGTTTCTGGACAAGGGAACCGAAGTGGTTTCTGGATAAGGGAACCGAAGGGGTTTCTGGACAAGGGAACCGGAGGGGTTTCTGGACAAGTGAACCGAAGGGGTTTCTGGACAAGGGAACCGAAAGGGTTTCTGGACAAGGGAACTGAAGGGGTTTCTGGACGAGGGAACCGAAAGGGTTTCTGGACAAAGGAACCGAAGGGGTTTCTGGACAAGGGTACCGAAGGGGTTTCTGGATAAGGGAACCGAAGGGGTTTTCGGGCAAGGGAACCGAAGGGGTTTCTGGACAACGGAACCGAAGGGGTTTCTGGATTGGGGAACCTCAGGGGTTTCTGGACAAGGGAACCGAAAGGGGTTTCTTGTCAAGTGAACCGAAAGGGTTTCTGGACAAGGGAACCGAAAGGGTTACTGGACAAGGGAACCGAAGGGGTTTCTGGACAAGGGAACCGAAGGGGTTTTTTGACCAGGGAACCGAAGGGGTTTCTGGACAAGGGAACCGAAGGGGTTTCTGGACAAGGGAACCGAAGGGGTTTTTGGGCAAGGCAACCGAAGGGGTTTCTGGACAAGGCAACCGAAGGGGTTTTTGGACAAGGGAACCGAAATGGGTTTCTGGACAAGGGAACCGAAGGGGTTTCTGGACAATTAAACCAAAGGGGCTTCCGGACAAGGGAACCGAAAGAGGTTTCTGGACATGGGAACCGAAGGGGTTTCTGGACAAGGCAACTGAAGGGGTTTTTGGACAAGGGAACCGAAATGGGTTTCTGGACAAGGGAACCGAAGGGGTTTCTGGATAAGGGAACCGAAGGGGTCTCTGGACAAGGGAACCGAAGGGGTTTCTGGACAAGTGAACCGAAGGGGCTTCTGGACAAGAGAACCGAAAGGGTTTCTGGACAAGGGAAATGAAGGGGTTTCTGGACGAGGGAACCGAAGGGGTTTCGGGACAAGGGAACCGAAGGGGTTTCTGGATAACGGAACCGAAGGGGTTTCTGGACAACGGAACCGAAGGGGTTTTTGGACAAGGGAACCGAAGGGGTTTCTGGACAATTCAACCGAAGGGGTTTCTGGACAAGGCAACCGAAGGGGTTTTTGGACAAGGGAACCGAAATGGGTTTCTGGACAAGGGAACCGAAGGGGTTTCTGGATAAGGGAACCGAAGGCGTCTCTGGACAAGGGAACCGGAGGGGTTTCTGGACAAGTGAACCGAAGGGGTTTCTGGACAAGGGAACCGAAAGGGTTTCTGGACAAGGGAACTGAAGGGGTTTTTGGACGAGGGAACCGAAGGGGTTTCCGGACAAGGGAACCGAAGGGGTTTCTGGATAACGGAACCGAAGGGGTTTCTGGACAACGGAACCGAAGGGGTTTCTGGATTGGGGAACCTCAGGGGTTTCTGGACAAGGGAACCGAAAGGGGTTTCTTGTCAAGTGAACCGAAAGGGTTATTGGACAAGGGAACCGAAAGGGTTTCTGGACAAGGGAACCGAAGGGGTTTCTGGACAAGGGAACCGAAGGGGTTTTTGGACAAGGGAACCGAAGGGGTTTCTGGACAAGGGAACCGAAGGGGTTTTTGGACAAGGGAACCGAAGGGGTTTCTGGACAAGGCAACCGAAGGGGTTTTTGGACAAGGAAACCGAAATGGGTTTCTGGACAAGGGAACCGAAGGGGTTTCTGGACAATTAAACCAAAGGGGCTTCCGGGCAAGGGAACGGAAGGGGCTTCTGGACAAGGGAACCGAGAGGGTTTCTGGACAAGGAAACCGAAGGGGTTTCTGGACAAGTGAACCGAAGGGGTTTCTGGACATGGGAACCGAAAGGGGTTTCTTGTCAAGTGAACCGAAAGGGTTTCTGGACAAGGGAACCGAAGGGGTTTCTGGACAAGGGAACCGAAGGGGTTTCTGGACAAGGGAACCGAAAGGGTTTTTTGGACAAGGGAACCGAAGGGGTTTCTGGACAAGTGAACCGAAGGGGTTTCTGGACAAGGGAACCGAAAGGGGTTTCTTGTCAAGTGAACCGAAAGGGTTTCTGGATAAGGGAACCGAAAGGGTTTCTGGACAAGGGAACCGAAGGGGTTTCTGGACAAGGGAACCGAAATGGGTTTCTGGACAAGGGAACCGAAGGGGTTTCGGGACAATTAAACCGAAGGGGCTTCCGGGCAAGGGAACCGAAGGGGTTTCTGGACAAGGGAACCGAAGGGGTTTCTGGACAAGGGAACCGAAAGGGTTTCTGGACAAGGGAACCGAAGGGGTTTCTGGACAAGTGAACCGAAGGGGTTTCTGGACAAGGGAACCGAAAGGGGTTTCTTGACAATTAAACCGAAGGGGTTTCTGGACAAGGTAGCCGAAAAGGGTTTCTGGGTAAGGGAACCGAAGGGGTTTCTGGACAAGTGAACCGAAGGGGTTTCTGGACAAGGGAACCGAAAGGGGTTTCTTGTCAAGGGAACCGAAATGGGTTTCTGGACAAGGGAACCGAAGGGGCTTCCGGGCAAGGGAACCAAAGGGGTTTATGGACAAGGGAACCGAAAGAGGTTTCTGGACCAGTTAAACGAAAGGGTTTTTGGACAAGGGAACCGAAATGGGTTTCTGGACAAGGGAACCGAAGGGGTTTCTTGACAATTAAACCGAAGGGGTTTCTGGACAAGGTAGCCGAAAAGGGTTTCTGGGTAAGGGAACCGAAGGGGTTTCTGGACAAGTGAACCGAAGGGGTTTCTGGACAAGGGAACCGAAAGGGGTTTCTTGTCAAGGGAACCGAAATGGGTTTCTGGACAAGGGAACCGAAGGGGCTTCCGGGCAAGGGAACCGAAGGGGTTTATGGACAAGGGAACCGAAAGAGGTTTCTGGACAAGTTAAACGAAAGGGTTTTTGGACAAGGGAACCGAAATGGGTTTCTGGACAAGGGAACCGAAGGGGTTTCTTGACAATTAAACCGAAGGGGTTTTTGGACAAGGGAACCGAAATGGGTTTCTGGACAAGGGAACCGAAGGGGTTTCTGGACAATTAAACCGAAGGGGCTTCCGGGCAAGGGAACCGAAGGGGTTTATGGACAAGGGAACCGAAAGAGGTTTCTGGACAAGTTAAACGAAAGGGTTTTTGGACAAGGGAACCGAAATGGGTTTCTGGACAAGGGAACCGAAGGGGTTTCTTGACAATTAAACCGAAGGGGTTTCTGGACAAGGTAGCCGAAAAGGGTTTCTGGGTAAGGGAACCGAAGGGGTTTCTGTAGAAGGGAACCGAAATTGGTTTCTGGACAAGAAGCCGAACCGAAAGGTTACCAGTTTCCTTGCGTTTCGTCTTAGGCACATACGGTGTACACTGTAGGTACATGAGCCGAATTTTTCTTTAGCACATGTTATAAATACCGTCAAGCAGGATGACGGGCTTTTGAATATCGTATCTGCCGTCCAGTTTGTGCTATTATTTTGCACACCTGTGCCGCCCATAAATTCCACAAACGGCCACAATCGATGGGAGTGAGTAGTTCCAACGATTTTGTTAAGAGCAATTGCAACGGTGTACACGTACCAATAGAAGATTGACTGTTTTGCGGTATTGTAGATTATTGCTGGATGACGAACACCGATTGGTATGTATTCTAGTGTCAGCTTCTGCATTGTTTACGTTGATCACTTGTATTTTAGTTTTAGAAAAAGGTGTCTTCCCGACATCTCTACATCCACAACGAACGTCTGTAAATATCCCCGAAAGGGGTTTGATAGCTTTGTGGCAATGCTGCCACTGGTCTTCAATACTTGATGTTGGCGGCGTAGGATTTCTTAAGAGATTAAGGGAGACACGATCGGAGAAGGATTTAGCAATCTCCTACGATTGCAGCCGGCTGACGTTGAATTTGCTCATAGTATTTCTTTGTCTTGGCGGTGTTCGGGATATCCGCAACCTTGGCGACAACAAGGTTATGGCTCGAGTCAATGTTGGCGCCTCGGAACGTAAGTCTTCGATCCGTCTGTGAAAATACGGAGAGGATCATCCAATGTCTGCCTATCAGACATCCAGCCCGATCTGGAGGGAATGCTAATCGAGAATTTCTTCTCGATGATAGCGTGGGGTATTATGCGGTCAGCGTCGCAGCCTATATATATGTATACATTGTGAGGTTAAGTCGAAACACATAGTTTAAGGTTGAATTTACAGAGTGCCTGCCGACGGCCAGTACGCTAAAAAAAAGAAGCTTTGTATGTCCAACTAGTTTTGAGCATGTCGGTCTACGTTTACCATGAACTGAAAAATAAAATTTCTTTTTTCAGCTAATGTACACAGCCGCCGTAATATTCGATACTCTCATCTTTAACCCTGTGTTCACGAAAGTGATTTGATGAAAAAAACGGGGTACAACTTGTTCGAAAACTAATACACCGTGTGAAACATTGCGCAACAAGTGCGCTATTGCCTTATTTCGGATACCCACCCGGTATTCTGACCCACTTTCCACGCAATTATTGGGGTGAGTTGTTCCGCAATTTTGCCGCAAGTAGTAGAGTGAGAACAGGGTGTATCACAACAAAGCACACACTTTCGCTCGTTCCCACTGTTAAGTTACGTCAACACCAGGCACGAAAAAACTGTCCCTTTTCTGTGTATCGTGCCAGCACAAATTGCCTCAAGGCCAACACAACACAAAATTTGACTTCAGTGTTGTTCTTTTGTGTAATCACTTGTGTATTTCTTTATTTCACGCTCCAATCAATTTCCACGGAAAATCCCTTAGAAGCGAAAATAACGAACACATTTTCGCTAGGTTTGGCGCCTTTGCGTCATCGCAGAATCGAGGGCACAATCAAATTTGTATTCAAATGAACTTGTTAGTGAGATTTTCACATTCATTGCTTTTGCTTTATTCCCAGCAGCGTCGGAAAAATAATCACAAAATAAAACAATTGCGTCATCGCGGGAGAGAGTGACTTGCACAAGTCAGAGGCATGGGCAACCTTTGCGGTTGATTGACCATTGATTTTTGTTGACCTTTTCGGTGATTAAACAATCAATTAGAATATTCATGGCGTTCGTTGGCGCATAACGTCGACGTTATGAGCAGATTTTCAATGGTGGCCTGGAAGAATGCGCTATGAACGCCGAAATGGATGGTCAATTTTTGAAAATTTATGACTCATTTCATATTTTGCGGCTTATGAATTTATCATGACCTTTAAAGAGGACATTTTGATTTTGTATTTCTTTAACCATTTGGAGCAACAAGGGTAAATGGACTAGTATGCGACTAATTACATGGTTCGGACAATACGTCGCATTGTTAAGAAGAGTAGGTACATCATCCGTTTACTTTAGTCAACGTGTTCCATGTTGAAACATGCATCCGACAATGGATAAACAACGCGTTAAGTGGAATGAGAACTGAATGTCAACTAGGCAGCTACTGTCAGAGCACACCCCAGGGGGAGTCCTATTTCCATTTCTCTGGATTACAGTAGTCTGTGATATGCTCAGGAGATTCGGTATGACGGGATGTAATCTCATAGCCCATGCGTATAACTTGCTGAAATCAACCCTGCTCAAAGGATGGGTAGGGCTGGATTTGATGTCAACCCGTCCCAGAATGAGCTTGTGCTGTTCACCAGGAGATACCAAATTCATAACTTTTTCAAATCGAGCCTATTCTGAACAAACCGTCGAAAAAGAATGGAGTCATTGTCAAGATGCCGTTTCTGATGTGCTGAGGTATACGAAACCACCTACAGACTGACGACGAGTGCAGGCAAGCTGCATGAGCTCTACGAACAGAAGAGAAGGAAAGAGAACCGGCTTCCCAGACGGAAAAAAGAAAGATCATCAAGATCAGTGTTCCGTTGAGAAGGTGTTACGGCAGGAAGGAGGTGCAAAAGTTTCAGAAGGGTATGGACCTCGGACAGAAGCCTGCAGGGACGAAAAGGGACAACTAGTAGTAGAATCGCATTCGATGCTGAGAATTTGATAAAAATTCCTTCTGCAGACTGTGCGATGACGACACAAATACCGCTATCAGGCAGAATTTGGCACTTAATTTGGACGATGAACACGAATTCCGTCCCCCCGACTTAGTCTTAGAATCGAACAAAGCTGCAGGACCGGACGGACCTCCGCGGAAATGTTTAAAGCAGATGGAAATGATCTGGTTGGGCGGATGCGGCAGCTCATCTGTAAGATATGGTCGGAGGAAAGCACGTCCGAAGAGTGGAATCCCAGCGTCGTTTGTCCGGTCCACAAGAAAGGAGACCAATTTGACTGCGCCAATTATAGAGGGATCAGTCTCCTCAACATCCTCTCTGCCGTTTTGTGTGAACCCCTGAAACCATTTGTTTATAATCTGATAGGTCATTTTCAGTGCGGTTTCAGACCGGGGAAATCCACCTATGTCTAGTTTTGACATTCCTGCCTTCATTTTGTGCAGGATGACGATAGAGAACTCTCGCTGCTTCATCAAGGTCGTTAACGAACTCACCGAGACCTTCAATGTCCAAAAAGGTTTCTTTTCAAGACGACACGCTGTCATGTGACTTCTACAATACCGTCCTAGAAAAGATCATGCAAAACTTACACGCCAACACTAGAGGCACGATCTTCCAGAAGTCCGTACAGTGGCATGCACCTAGTTAAGCGTCTTCGGATCCGTTGCTTAAAACGGCTAGGTCATGCATAGCGGGTGGACACCACAGCTCCGGCCAGTAGATTCTTCGATCGAGCCATTGGACAACGCAACAAAGGACGTCCTAGAACGAGATGAGGAACTCAAGTTAAAAAGGACGCTGGAGGAAGGCACCTGGAGAGAGGGACATGTTGGTTGTGGCTCAGGTCCACCCCGTAATATAGCGCCATACAAAGAAGAAGAATCGAGCGAAATACTTAAGTCTCCAAAGGTTAAACAAGGCTGTATTCTTAGCGCACTACTTTTTATATTATACATTAACGATAAAACAGATGATGTCAAAGGTGGTATAAGATTCAATGATGTATTAATTCCGGCACTGATGTATGCCGATGATATCGTCTTTCTGTGCGACACTATACAAGGCATGCAATTAATGGTAAACAGGATTAATGCTTTTTGTAAAAGTTGGAATCTCACCATAAATCTTGGTAAATCAAAAATGATGATATTCAGAAATGCAGGAGGCCGCATCTCACATTTGGAAAAGTGGAAGTTAGACGGGGAAGAGATTGAAGTAGTATCCAGATACAAATACCTTGGTATCCTAATATAGTCCTCTTTAAATTTTAAACCACACTTTGAAGAAAAATTAGCTGTTGCTAAACGAGCTATCTCTTCTATTTGGGAACGTTGCTTCAAAAATAAATATGTATCACAAAGTTCAAAACTATCTTTATTCCACTCAACCGCAGCGTCGATAATGCTCTACGGAGCTCAGGTATGGGGTTACAAATCCTACGATGCCGTGGAAAAATTTCTTCGGTACTTTTTGAAGAAGATATTCCGGTTACAAAAAAATACCCCGAACTATATGCTACATCTTGAAACGGGAACTCCTCCTTTGTTATTATACACGCGGAAAATACACTTCAACTATATCATAAAAATTCTAGAGATGAACGATTGCAGATTACCAAATGTAGTTTTAAGAAGTATAATAAGACCAAACGGATACCTTTGCGAAGAATGGAAGAAAACAGCTTCTGAATGCGGACTAAACCTGCCTATTCAGGAGAATGAGCATCCTCATCTTTTAAGAGAGAAATTTAACTCGATTTTAGAGAATTTTGGTAGACATTCATATGACCAATATGTCGAAGAAGCTGAATCATCACTGTTTAGAAATTATTACAGCAAACTAAACCATTTTCTAAATGAAAAAACATACTTTCTTGACAGTCACACAGCTGACAAAATAAGCACGATTTTCAAATTGAGAGGGGAACTCGTTCAGTTAAACTTTATACCTCATAGACCAGATTTACCAATACTCTGTGACCTATGCAATATGAAGAAGAGAGAAGACATTTTACACTTTCTTGGAGTTTGTCCGATTCTTAAAGAATTTCGAATTTCAATTTTCGGAAAACATAATTTAGACGAAGATGAAGTAATTAGCATATTAAATGGAGAAAAAGGATGGAAGGCTTTATATGATGAGTAGCAGCACTTTGTTATAGAAAGCGTATCATAGATGGAGATTTTTAATGTAAAACTTATGTATATATTTTGTCAACCTGGTAGACGGCCATATGCCAAACCATATATGACTTAGGTTAATATTTAAATTGTAAAACATTTATTGAAAATAATAGTCAACTAAACTTAAAAACTAAACTACTTAAGTCTCCATGTCGATAGTAAGCTCAACTGGAGTCATAACATACAAGAGTGCATCAGGAAAGCATCGATTGCACATTATGCATGCAGGAAAATTGTCAGACCCAAATATGACCTAGAATAACACACTGACTCTGTATGGCAATTGTAAGACCAGTACTGACTTAGGGAGTATTCGTGTGGTGGAAAGCACTACGGGCACAGCATAATCTCATCAGAATTAGCAGATTACAAAGATCGACATCTGCATCCCAGGTGGACTACGATTAACCACGGCAACTCTCGAAATCTTACTCAGTCTCCTTCCCATGGACATCCAAGCGAAATTTATTGCCACGCCTGCCGCAAAAAGTCTGAGAGAAAAGCATGTGGAACTGCTTCATAACGCGAAGATACCAAAACAATCAGACTGTATGACACTGAGTGAGGATAGGATGAACGAAAGGTGCGCAAATCAACTGTCACGAAAATCCATACTGGCGGCTCCAAGACGATGGAGGGAACAGGCACTGTGTAGTGTGTACAGACTAGTCCGTTATAAATAGCCATTCGATTCCTGAACCAGTGTACTGCTTTCCAAACAGAAATACTAAAGCGGCGAGTATACCACTGACACAAAATCAAGAGACATCTTACCTCCCAACTCTTGGGACAACTATATGTAGTTCATCGAAAACTAAACTCTCCAAGAAGTAAGTCAGTAGTTGCACTTACTGGCCATTGCCTAATCGACAATGAGGCAGAAGATTGAGATTGCCCTACAATGACGTTTGTAGAAGTTGCTGGCATGACGAGGAGTAGGAGGGAACGGTGTTACATTTCCTCGGAGCCTGCCCAACTCTAGCAGAAATTGGAGGAATATATTTGAGGAGCTACTTCCTCAATAGCCTTGAAGACACAACGAACATCTACACATCAGGGACATCCTTAAGTTACTAGAAACCATCAACTGGTCATTGTATACAGTAACAGAGGGCAAGTGCCAGTCAAGCCAAGTTGGTCAACGAAGTATCGAGAACAGAAGACTTTAAGGGTCTGGCCGAAGGGTCTTGTTGATCACATCTGCCGACCTTCATTATTTAAAAATCTAGTGAATGTCATTTTGTCAAAAAAAAAAAATAACCTGCAATAATAATAATATGCGTGGCACTACAGCCCGTAGGGGGCCAGGGCCTAGCTTCTCAGCAACTACTCGTGTTGTGCGTGCTATTGTTCTCACACGAGTGGAAGAGACCTACAGTTTAATGCCGACTCCGCACGGCCAAGTTTGAGAAGCTTTTTCTAGACGGGAAATACTCTTTGAGCATTGTCAGTCACTCAAAAGTGGTGGGGGTCGTGAAAATTGTTTTCGTAGCACAGAGCAGGAATCGAACCTATGACGTCGAGGTTGGTGTCGACGCACATACCCAACGCCACGGGCCACCACATACATCCTTAAAAACTCTATAACAGAGCATTCAATAGAAAATATGTTGAATGCAATCAGAAAGAACCTCTTTAATGGATCATGCATGTCAGAAGAAGTAGAGTCACAGTCGATGCTGAGAATATGGAGAAACCATTTCTGCAGACTGTATAACGGCGACGAAGAACCAAATTCCGCTGTCAGGCAGAACGAACCATTCAACCCGAATGAAAGGGACGATGAAGATCAACAATCCCGTCCACCCGACCCGGATGAAGTGAGGATTGCTATATCTAAACTGAAATCCAACAAGGCTGCTGACGGCCTACCCGCCGAGCTTTTTAAAGCCGCAGGCGATGATTTGGTAAGGAGCATGCACCAACTCATCTGTAAAATATGGTCGGAGGAAAACATGCCCGATGAATGGAACCTCAGCATTTTTTGCCCGATCCACAAGAAAAGAGACCCTTTTGACTGCGCCAACTATCGGGGGATAAGTCTCCTTAACATCGCCTATAAGATCTTATCTGCCGTACTGTGTGAACGCCTAAAGCCATTCGTCAACAACTTGGTCAGTCCATACCAGTGTGGCTTTAGGCCAGGAAAATCCACCATCGACCAAAAATTCACACTTCGGCAGATTTTGGAGCAAACCCAGGCGCAACAATTCGATACCCACCACCTGTTCATCGATTTTAAGGCCGCATATGATAGCATCTATAGAGACGAGCTATACAGAGCAATATCTAGTTTTGGCATCCCTACCAAACTCGTCCGTTTGTGTAGGATGACGAAGGAGAATGCACACTACTCCATCAAGGTCGGTAAAGACCTAACCGAGACCTTTGATGTCAAAAAAGGATTCAGACAAGGCGACGCGCTGTCATGCGACTTTTTCAACATCGTTCTTGAAGGAATTGTTCAAAACTCGAACGCCAACACCAGAGGAACAATCTTTCAAAAGTCCGTCCAACTACTCGCATGCCGACGATATTGACATTATCGGAAGAACGCAGCGTGATGTCAAAGGTGCTTTTGTGAGTATTGCAACGGAGGCCGAGAAGATGGGTTTAGCGAGGGTAAGACCAAATATATGCTGTCAACAAGAAAGGACACCCAACACCGACGTCTCGGTCAGAACGTCACGGCAGACAGATATAACTTTGAGGTAGTTAAAAACTTTGTCTACCTAGGAACCGCTATCAACTCAGACAACGACACCGGCGCTGAAATCAAACGAAGAATAACTCTTGCCAATCGGTGCTTCTTTGGGCTAAGAAAGCAATTGGTAAACAAAGCCCTCTCTCGAACAACCAAGGTAACGCTTTACAAGACCTTAATCGTCCCAGTCCTGCTATATGGCGCGGAGGCATGGACTCTGTCCAAAGCGGATGAAGCAGCCCTTGGTTGCTTCGAGAGGAAAATTCTTCGGGTGATTTTTGGTCCCGTCTGCATAGATGGTGAGTGGAGGAGGAGATACAACGACGAACTATACGGGCTGTTCAGCGACATCGACTTAGCCAGAAGAGTGAAAATCTAACGATTGAGATGGATAGGTCATGTAGAGCGGATGGAAACCAATGCTCCGGCCCGAAAAGTCTTCGAATCCACCCCCGAGGGACGGCGCAGTAGAGGAAGACCGCGACTCAGGTGGCGCACGCAAGTGGAAAGGGACCCCAACCAACTATGCGTGCGAAACTGGAGACAGATAGCTAAAGATCGAGCTGGCTGGAGACGCTTGTTGGTTGAGGCCCAGGTCCACCCCGGACTGTAGCGCCACCTTAAGTAAGTAAGTTAGCGTGTCAGAAGATTATGACGATGATGACTGGAATTCATCCGCTATAGAATAGACATTCCGAGCTTAGGACTACAGTGTTTGGCGTCAAGCTCTTTTGTCAAAAATGTGTGCTCACGGTGTGAATGAATCTCTGCTTTTATGGATTAGAAAGGGTTAAGTCTGATATCCACAAAATAGATTCTCCCCCAAAGCTCTGTTCTTTCTGCGACACTCTTTCTCATTTTTATAAATGATTTCCTGTCTGCTACTTCTATTCCAATCCACTCGTTCGCTGATGACAGCACCCTCACATTCGTTGCAAGACTCACGATTCTGCCCATCAGACATATTATTGGAACGACAGCGTACACTAAGCACATTGACAGCATAATAAACCTTTGTAAGCACAACAGAGTGGAATTCATTGCTCAAACGCAATGCTGTCTGCTGTCAGTAAAGCAAACCCCTGATAATCAGCCATAATCCATGAATGGGGCTTGTATCGGCAAAACCGGACAACTTTCCACCCTTGGTGTGTGTATCAATACAACACTTAGATGGAACGATCACATATTCGGGGTCACCAAAAATGTTTCCAAGAAAGATTTTTCACCCGTATATTCGCCCAAAGCTTGAGTACAGAGCTCATATCTGGTCTGATGGCCCCAAGATTTCTCTGCACCTAAAAGAATAATTATAATCCAAAAGCGAGCGATTATAAGTACTTATAGGAGACAACAATATCGCAGGTTCATTAGACTCTCTCGAACATCGACGTACCGTGTCGTCTTTGTCCGTGTTTCATCGCTTTGTTAATAAACGATGCACAATTGAGCTAGCCAACCGCATTTCTCCTCTCCTTGAATTCACCCGCAATACACGTCTCGCCAGGAATACACATCAGTTTACCCTTAAGCCTACTTTCGAACACACAGCTAATTTCAGAGACTAGTTTTCAGCTGCACTAAGCGAATGTGGAATGCCAAGCCCAATACTTCCCACAGACTACAATCCTGAGATATTTAAGACCAATGTACCTGCTCTCCCTCTCTCCCTCTCTCCCTCTAAACCTTCGGCCAGTGCTGTGTCTTGCCCCGTACATTTAAATGTGTTAATAACCCCTTAAGCACGCGCATATTGCACAAAACTAGTGCCTTGTGGTAATACAACGGCCCTACTGAGGTCTAGGCCTCTCCAACCTAACCTCTCCACCTCTTGATGGACATCTTCTTACCCTGGTGTAAGTAATCTTTTTCACGCTACTGTTAAACGATTTTGCAAAATTTCGAAAGTTGTCATAAGAACACATCAAATAAAAAATAACAATTTAATTAGCATTTATTATGAAGCTGCTCACCCTTGCCCGTCGCAGCTTCAGTCTCTCACGGGAATCGCAATTTGTCAATGACAACCGGGTCTGCCTTCAAAATGCTGACCTTTTTGCCAAGTCTCTATGTGTGCGCACATAGATCTTTGGAATTGTCTATGCTGTGTGTGTGTGTTCGTTCTTCAGTCACCTGCTGATTGGACATGGGTAGGCTGTTGTAACCAGCCAACCGTGGGAAGCCCAATTTTAATGAACAGAAAAGTCAAATTGTAAACACACACATATGTGTGTACGCATTGTCCGACCAGCGTTGCCTTCTCAAGAGGCCGTGATGGTGTGAAAACTTGAACATATTTGCATGCGTGTTATTATTTTGTGACGCTAGCGTTTGTAATAATATATGCTAATTCGGAAGAAAGGGTATTTAGTCACGAGAACAGACCTAATAGTTCCCTTACCCAAAATAATTAGTGCAGAACAGTACACAACAACACTAAGTTGTGAAAGTCTGTTCCAGTACGACGAAAATATTTGTCTTATGTCAAACGTGTGCTCTATTGAGAGAGTAAAGAATTGCCCCACTCTGCCCATTTTAGCCCAAGAAATTTCTGTGGGTAGTTTGTTGGTTTTCTGTCAAATCAATTGATGTGTCATAAACTCGATTATAGTTTTAGCGGTTCAAGCGTTTTGAATTAGTTTAAGTTTTTTTGTTATTTTTGGAATTAGTTCATAATAAAAACCAAAGGTAATTCCAATAAAATTCTGTTTTTTAATTTATATGTTTGCTGTAACTGTTTGTAACTGTCTGACGTCAAAAAGAATTATGTCATTAAAAAATGACATAATTTACACATTTGGTTTAATTGCGTTCCCGTACTTTCTTGATATTTTGCTTCTCTCTGAGAGGTTTTTAGCCCCACTCCTTAAAAATGACAGTTTTCACAGTTTAGTTCCGAAAGTACGCGAACAGACTGATTTATTGTATATGTTCACGGTGTTCACGGAGCAATGTTAATTGCAATTGAGTTTGGCGGGTGTTCCAGTGATTTATTATAGACATAGTCCATTGCGTTTGGAATCAGGTTTTCTTCATTTTTATTTGTAAGTACTGTAAGTGTAAAATATTACTCTGCCGCTGCATACTATCATGAAATGAGTTCTTTCTAGAGATGCCCCAAGCAGAAACTTTCCAAAATCGAGTCGACCAGAGCTGGAATTGAAGCGAACACTCGGCAACTCGAGTTTGACTAACTCGGATTCAGCCAATTCAAATTGCTACATATATTCCTTCTTGTAACAGCTTAATTGACTCAAACCAAACTCGTGCTATCTTGTAACTCCTTATTTTTCTTTGGTTGGCGCTACAGTCCGGGGTGAACCTAGTCCTCAGCCAACATGCCTCTCTGTCTAGCTCGGTCTTGTGCTAGTTGTTTCCAGCCACGCACGTTCAACCGTATGCGTGGTCTTCCTTTACCGCGTTGTCCCTCGGGGTTGGAGTCGAAAACTTTCCGGGCCGGAGCATTGGTGTCCATTCGCACGGCGTGACCTAGCCATCTGAGACGAGAGATTCGAACTCATTTGATCAGGTCGATGTCGTTGTACAGCCCGTACAGCTCGTCGTTCAGTCTCCTCCTCCAAACACCATCCGTACATACGGGACCGCAGATAATTCGGAGGACTTTTCTCTCGAAGCGCCAAAGAATTCCCTCGTCCGCTTTAGTTAGTGTCCATGCTTCTGCGCCATACAGAAGGACTGGGGCTATCAGGGTGTTATATAGAGATATCTAGGTTCTTCGAGAGATGGCTTTATTTCCTCAGTGGCTTACCGAGAGCGAAGATGCCAACGCGATACTCCGTTTTATCTCCGCAATAGTATCGTTGATTGTATTAACTTCATAGCCTAGGTATCCAAAGTCCTACCTCGAGGTTATAGCTGTCTATAGTAACGTTTTGTCCAAGACGTCGGTGTTGGTGAACCTTTTTTGAAGACAGCATATACTTCTCTTTCTCTCATTAACCGCAAGCCCCATCTTGGCTGCTTCCTTGTTGTTGATGCTCAAAATTTGTAACAGCAGTCCTTTTTAAATTTCTAAGCGTTGCCAAGCGACTTATGCAGGCATAGGCATCTGCACTTAGCCGCTGTCTATGAACTCATACTCTCACCTCCACGTCATTTGCGGCTGCTAACGAGGGGGCGGATGGGTGAGTCTGTATCAGGACTCATCTCTCTTTACGGATGGCGGCGGAGGAGCATATCAACAGATTAGACAACGGCACGGACAACTACCCGGTACACAACCTTTTCAGAGCTACTCTGACATATTCGGAGGTCAGATCTAAAAGGTTGCCTCTAAGTTCATGTCGGGATTTTGGTCTAGAGTTGGCGGCGGAGGAACGGCGGCACTCACAACGTCAGCGAAGTTACCAATACCAGAGTCATCCGGATCCTTCCCCCAAGGGTAAAATAAATGGGCCTGGCCTCCCAGTTGGGGGTAGTGCGTGAAGTTAACGCCCTCACCACGTAAAAACCCAACTGTTCAAAGACAACGAAATACCGTCGCATACTGACGGACTTACTGTTGACGACTTACTGCTAACGAACAAATTACCATGCTTTTCGGTTGTGCTGTTTCTTTGGGCTCAAGACGCAGTTGAGTAATGGGGCCTTCTCTCCAAGAACCAAGTTGACTCTATATAAACACTGATCATCCCAGTCCTGCTATACGGCGCGGAGGCATGAACTCGAAAAGCGGATGAAAAAGTACTTAGTCTCTTTGAGAGAAAAGTTCTGCGTGCGATCTTTGGTCTTGTTTGTGTTGACTGGAAGGGAAGATTCAACCACGAACTGTACGGGCTGTACAGCGACATGAGCCTAGTTAGGCGTCTACGGATCCACCGCCTACGGTGGCTAGATCATGTAGAGCGGGTGATAGACACAAAGAAGAAAGGGGGGCTTGACATTTGCCCAAAATGATGAAACGATCTGCCCTGTTCACTCGTACCGTTTTCTTAATGATTGTTTTGAAGAAATTCACAATATGTTTTTGCAGTCAATGAAGAACCTTCGATGCAAGCGCGTGTTTTATTTCAAATCCCACCCCATGTTATCCAAAATTAGGCCTTGAATTCGTATCGACCAATTTGTAATCTTGCTATAGCCAAGTTTTTTTTACCTTTTTTATCGTCTTTTTCTTTTTGAGAAGCCGGTGATCTTCCCTTCTTCTAAGTTCGTAGAGCTCACGAACCGCTCTCGACCTTCTATGCAGCGTGCCGAAACTTTGTCAAACCATGGGTTTTTTTTGATGGCATTTTAAAACCCAACACATCAGAGGCAACTTCTCTTATCTCTCTGCGTTTTGACAACGGTTCCACTGTTCGTCGATTGTTTCGCCTGGCAGGGTTGGATTCTTTGAGAGCTTCAGAGGGACTCGATCGGAAAAGTTCCCAACGGTCGATTGCGATTGTAGCTTTCCAACGTCAAACTGTTTTGGTCTTGCTCTATTCCGTTGTACAATCGATATCCGAGTTCTGACCTTGGCTACAACAAGGTAATGATCCGAGTCAATGTTGGCACCTAGGAACGTTCGGACATCGAGGACACAGGAGGAGTGTCTGACGTCGATCGCCAGGACCGCCAGGTCCCTTTGTGAATATTGAGCTGAGGAAAACGCGTGCTGGCTACAGTGAGGTTTCGCCCCGTCACGAAGTCCAACAGCCTGAGTCCATTGTCGGAAGTGTTGTCGTGTAGGCTGTGTTGCCCGACGACTCTAGCAATGATTTCTTCCTTGCTCAGCTTTGCATTAAAATCTCCTAGAACGATCTTGGTGTCGTAACTGGGGCATCGATCGTATGTTCTTTCTTGGAGGTCGTAGAAGTCATCCTTGCTATCATCGTCTCCGTCCTCCGTTGGGACGTGGGCGCAAATTAGGCTGATGTTGCCGAATGTTGTTGCTGTTGTCGCAAACATCAATGTTTGTCTTCATCTCAAGAACAAAAAATTTGCACATCGTACACACAGTCAACGGCCTTGAAACCTCCAATTATTGTATACTCAATGTGGAGAGTATCCATTGGAGACAGAAGACAATTTCAAATGCAACGTCAATTAAAACGAAGATTGATGAACACTCCCTTCACCCCCGACGCGGCTAGCAATAAAAACCAGTTAAACATCAGTCTCAGCAGACACGAGGAATTTTCCATCCGAATCCAATTAGAAAATGACTGCCCTCGTGGAATAATTAACATCTCTCATTAGATAAATGATTAATTCATCCATTTAATGCACTCGCTAGACATTTGAATTTTTCTATTTTCTACCGCGGTCGGATTAACCGCTCCATCAATGAAGCCAGTTGCGCAAGTGTACGTATTTATGTACCTCACTGCAATCAACTTAGATCAACTAATGGCAATGGAATGGAAATTTTTAAAGATTTTGCCTCGCACGGAGGTCAGCGACCGCAAGACCGTCACACACATAATTACCCCGTAACGTTCACCATTTTTATCTAGAGAATTCATTTAAATTTACACAAATATGTGTATTTACTGCGGCTCGGACGTACTCGTACGTTCACGTAGGCTTGTAGTACGTATGTGCATTTTCATAAACTAGCGTACGTTCGTACGTATCTGCGTATCTTTATTCCTCAATTGTGCTGTGCCGAGGCTAAAGCAAGCCGCTCGGCAGATTGCGGGCCTCGCACCACAAGGTGTTTAAAAGATAAACTGCACCATTCTCGACGCAAGGCACACATCCATCCATTCGATGCATTCGTGTGCGAGTGTGCACTACCAGCACACGAATGCAGTTGCTGCACTTGGAACAACAACAAATTATGAGCAAGTGTGCGATTTTTAATTGGTTATTCGAATGATTGTGCAAAATATAAGGTTTCTTCATTAAAAAAACAAAAAGAGAAAACAATAGACAGATGCATATGCCAGGCGGGCACATAGTCTCGTACGTAGTGCAGTGCACATTATCGCACAGATTATTTGCATACTGAACCTCTAGAGAGCGAGTGAGAGACTCATGCACTGTGGCAGAGGTCGAATGTGTTGACCTGGTTTAGATTCGGAATACATTTACGGTATTGTTAATTAAATTCAGTTCTGATACCAATATTTACTTTGAGTAGCAGCGCCTGTGTGTTTGTTGCTCGTGATTAGAGAACTTTTTAGCTAATTGGCTGGAATTGACTTTTGAATGTCGTGTGAAACGAGACTGTGCCTGCGGACCGGAATGCTCGTGGGATTCAATAGGCGGCTCTGCATGCAAATCGACGCTATTGAGTGCTCACCTTGGGACGCCCATTCTGGCTTTTACATCTGCTGTGATGAACAATAAATCAACCGCTATTGATGTTTCACTTGTTGTTCACTGGCCTCAAAGATCATCGGAATTAAAGTGCGCTTAATAGGTTGCGTTGCAGCCTGTGAGCAGCAGTTAATCTTTGAGATCTTTGATCTTTTGGGTTCTCAAGTAACACATAAATCGGAAGACGCAGCAATTAATTCGATAATTTAAACAAGGAACCAAGGTTGCTTCCTAGGCGAACAGATGGGCTAAAGCTCTTAAACAGACGTTGAGAATAATTTCAACGAAATATACAATATAACAGGGGTTGAGGGCCAGAGCCTAGCTTCTCAGCAAACACTCGTGTTGGGCGTGCTATTGTTCTCTCGCGATTGGTTAGGTTAGGTAGTAGTGGCTGACTGCTGCAGAGCAGTCACACTTAGGCCAGAGTAGGCCCATTGTGATACCACGCGGATTGACTTCTCCTAACGCTGGAACCACTTGGTGCTGCTGATGAACCGATTTAGTTGGCCGCTGGAGTAGTAGGCTCCTAGGTGCAGGAACCTACGACTGGCAAGAGCACTGCAGGAGCAGAGAAGGTGATGAGTATTTTCTTCCTCCTCTTCATCCACACAGCTTCTGCGATTGGAAGGTACCTACTCTTTTATGCCGACTCCGAACGGCCAAGTTTAAGAAGCTTTTTCTAGACGGGAAATACTCTTTGAGCACTGTCAGTGACCGTGGAGCTGGAGCCGTGAAAATTATTTTTGTCGCACAGATCAGTGATCAAACCAACGACGTCGCACATACCCACAATGCCACAGGCCACGACAAAATGTCCACCAAAACCACTTCTAAAATTCTCCTTCTTTTAATGGAGTTACAGTTTGGGGTCAACCTGGGCCTCAGCCATCAACCTTGAACGATCTTAAGCCAGCTACCTCTGATTCCGCACTTAAATCCGATTGGTGTCCTTCTCCACTTGTGTCCGCCATCGGTTGCCATCGGTTGCCTGGGCGTGCTCTCTTGTTGTTAGCGCTGGAGCAGTGTTTTCCATGCGCTCTACATAGCCTGGCCATCTTAGGCGTTGAGTCCGTACACGTCTGGCTAGGATCACAGCCCGAACAATTCATAATTGAGTCTTCTGGTCCAGAACCTGTCAACGGACAAGACCAAGGATGGTACGCAGAACTTTTCTCTCGAAGAGATTGAGAACTTATTCATTAGCTTTTCAGATTGTCTAGGCTCCGCGCTGTAGAGTAGTACAGACATGATCAATTTTTATCCAATGCTAGCTTGATCCCTCAAGAGAAGGCTCCTTTTCTCAATTGCCCCTTGTGCGAAAGCTATTGCCAAGAGTTATTCACGCTTTGTCTCCTGACTGATGGTATTGCAGGTCTTATTGCAAGACAGCAAGACCGACAACGGTTCCTTCAACAAACTCGAGTGGACTTTATCTGCTCGGAGCTGTTTGGCGAACAATCGCAGCAGTCAATATAATGGCTGCGCGCGAGTTACGTTCCGCAACATTGGCAACATTGTTGCTTAGTAGTTTTGTCATTCTGTTTAGTCCCCCATTTGTTTACGTTTTTATGATAGCGTCCTTTTCTATTTCTTCTCCACCTGTTTGTTTTTCATGTCTTTATAACTGTATAGTTGTTGTTGCAAAATATGATGCAAGTGAAATTGATGAGTCAGTTTATTGGAGATCACCGATGAAGAAGGTTTATTTTAATTATTAATAAAGAGTATATTTCAGTTAATTTGTTTGTTTTTTTTTCATTGTTGTGTTTCGTCCCCAGAGTAATATAACTCGCGCAGCTATCGACCTTAAGATTCTAGTGGTGACTGTAAATTCACAAAGAGGGACAAATAGGAAACTCACTTTCGGCCAAAGAGATCACAATTCTGATGTGAAAATTGCTAGCGAAACGAAGCTCAATCAAATGCACAAGCTCAGGTATGTATATAATTACATGATAGTTCGAAGAGATCGCACCCGCCATGGGGGCGGAATCGCTCTTCTAATAAAGAAACACATTTCCCATAACATCCTGCATAGCAATGAAGCGCGTAGATTCCAGTTGCTAGAGACGTGCATCGCACGTATATCGCACTCGGGAGGTAAGCGACTATATGTGATCGCTCTCTATGCACCCGATAACTTAAGTCTCGATCACATTTTCATTTCAGAGCTGGAAGCTCTTTTTGCAAGCCCACATCTGGGCTCGGAAGTGAATTATTTCATCATAGTAGGAGACTTTAACTCTAGGCATAGAGAATGGGGTTGCAATAGAAATTGTAACCAGGGGAATGCCTTAAACAACTGGTTGAGTGAGCATGATGAGTTGAGGGCAGACCTGATTGCAACCGAGGTACCATCATTTCCCAGAAGCGGGAATTATCTGGATCTACTATTGATTGACAGATGACTGACTGTACATGACATAGATAGAAGCACAAGGAACTGCTCAACCACGATAGAGTACGATAGTGATGATCGTGCTTTTTCAGCGGTTATCCAGATGCCAAAGGCGGTGGTTGAACTGTAGGAATATGTCCAGAAAAACCATTATAATTATAATAAGGCTTGCTGGCCTCGTTTCTTCAGGGCTTCATCCACTCAACTCCGGTCGAGTGCGACCAATCCACCAGCTAACAGAAACCTTACGAATGAAGAGGTTGACGGGTACCTCAGACAAATGGAAAACGCTTTAATACAAACAATGGAAAAAAATCCCGAAAGTAGTGCAATCCGATGACATCGATGTTTATCGGAATACCACCATCGACGCACTTCACGTGCACAAAAGTAGACTGCTGTCAAGACTTAAACTCCTGCACAGACGGTTTACAGACCCGAGAAGTCCGGAAGTCAGATTCCTGAAGTCAGAGATCAAAAACCTCCAACAACTAATAAAAATCAATTACAGTTTAGCTACAAACTTACACTGGAGCAACAAAATCCGGGATGTACTATCCAACAATCCGGGTATGTTCCCGCAAATAAATAAAATATTCAGGAGGAAAGATCAAAATGACATTCAGATCGTCCTAACCTCAATCGATGTTGATCCAGATGAGGCTGTGCTAGACGATGAGTTTTTCGTAATTGAAGATCCCCGGGAGAAGGTTAAAACAATCGGGGGAACAATCGAGGTTCGTATGCCGAATCACGACCTGGAGAACAGAGCCTCGTTAAACCACTTCTATCTCAATAATGAGATTAGACAATGGCGTTTGGAGAATCTTGATTTTACCAGATTCAATGATGAAAATATGGCAGGCAATGCCGTTGCCAATGATGGGATATATTGTGATTTCCCAAGAAGATCTCCAAGGGATCCTTAAATCTATGAAAAACAAGAAATCAGCTGGAATAGATGGTATCCCGAACATTGTGCTTAGTCATCTCCCTCCGACGGCAATCGACATTTACACTACACTGTTCAACAACGCGATCAGTAATGCATATTATCCAGAACATTGGAAAACAGTTTTAGTGCAACCAATCCCTAAACGGGACAAAGACAAAAGCATCCCGTCAAACCTCCGATCGATAAGTCTTCGAAAAGATTGCCATTCGAGCCCTGAAAACGTGGATCGAGGCCAACAATGTTATACCGGACAACCAGTTTGATTTTAGGGCGGGGCATTACACCACACATGCCACGTCAGAACTCAATGGAACAAAAATAGAAAGAGTGTACGGGCGCCTGTCTAATCGACTTAGAGAAGGCGTTCGACACCGTTTGGTTATAGGGCCTTTTGCTTAAGCTCGTTAGACTTGCCTTACATAAACCATTGCTATACATGATATACAACATGTCGCCGTTAAAAGCGGCGGTGTAACTTCTACCACAGTTTTTAATATCAATAATGGTCTACAACAGGGAGCTGTTGGTTCCCCGATATTGTCTGCTATATTCACAGCAGATCTCCTAAGGTCAATACCGCACCTAATCGCGTATGCCGATGAACTAGTTACGTACAGATCAGGTCCTAAGGTATTTTAAGGTGGCGCTACAGTCCGGGGTGGACCTGGGCCTCAACCAACAAGCGTCTCCAGCCAGCTTGATCTCAAGCTATCTGTCTCCAGTTTCGCACACATAATTGGTTGAGGTCCCTTTCCACTTGCGTGCGCCACTTGAGTCACAGTCTTCCTCTACTGTACCGTCCCTCGGTGGTGGTTCCGAAGACTTTTCGGGCCGGTGCATTGGTTTCCATCCGCTCTACATGACCTAGCCATCTCAATCGTTGGATCTTCACTCTTCTGGCTAAGTCGATGTCGCTGAACAGCCCGTATGGTTCGTCGTTGTATCTCCTCCTCCACTCACCATCTATGCAGACGGGATCGAAAATCACCCGAAGAATTTTCCTCTCGAAGCAACCAAGGGCTGCTTCATCCGCTTTTGACAGAGTCCATGCCTCCGCGCCATATGGCTCGACTGGGACGATTAAGGTCTTGTAAAGCGTTACCTTGGTTGTTCGAGAGAGGGCTTTGCTTACCAATTGCTTTCTTAGCCCAAAGAAGCACCGATTGGCAAGAGTTATTCTTCGTTTGATTTCAGCGCTGGTGTCGTTGTCTGAGTTGATAGCGGTTCCTAGGTAGACAAAGTTTTTAACTACCTCAAAGTTATATCTGTCTGCCGTGACGTTCTGGCCGAGACGTCGGTGTTGGGTGTCCTTTCTCGTTGACAGCATGTTTTTGGTCTTACCCTCGCAAAACCCATCTTCGCGGCCTCCGTTGCATTACTCACAAAAGAACCTTTGACATCACGCTGCGTTCTTCCGATAGTGTCAATATTGTCGGCATATGCGAGTAGTTGGACGGACTTTTGAAAGATTGTTCCTCTGGTGTTGGCGTTCAAGTTTTAAACAATTCTTTCAAGAACGATGTTGAAGAAGTCGCATGACAGCGCGTCACCTTGTCTGAATCCTTTTTTGACATGAAAGGTCTCGGTTAGGTCTTTACCGACCTTGATGGAGCAGCGTGCATTCTCCATCGTCATCCTACACAAACGGACGAGTTTGGTAAATATGCCAAAACTAGACATTGCTCTGTACAGCTCGTCTCTATAAATGCTATTATACGCGGCCTTAAAATCGATGAACAGGTGGTGGGTATCGATTTGTTGCTCCTGGGTTGTCTCCAAAATCTGCCGAAGTGTGAATATTTGGTCGATGGTGGATATTCCTGGCCTAAAGCCACACTGGTATGGACTGACCAAGTTGTTGACGAATGGCTTTAGGCGTACAGTACGGCAGATAAGATCTTATAGGCGATGTTAAGGAGACTTATCCCCCGTTAGTTGGCGCAGTCAAAGGGGTCTCCTTTCTTGTGGATCGGGCAAACAATGCTGAGGTTCCATTCATCGGGCATGTTTTCCTCCGACCATATTTTACAGATGAGTTGGTGCATGCTCCTTACCAAATCATCGCCTGCGGCTTAAAAAAGCTCGGCGGGTGGGCCGTCAGCTACAGCAGCCTTGTTGGATTTCAGTTTAGATATAGCAATCCTCACTTCATCAGGGTCGGGTGGACGGAATTGTTGATCTTCATCGTCCCTTTCATTGGGGTTGAATGGTGCGTTCTGCCTGACAGCAGAATTTGGTTCTTCGTCGCCGTTATACAGTCTACAGAAATGGTTCCTCCATATTCTCTCTTCTTTTTTCTCCTGAGAAGCCGGTAATCGTCTCTCCTCTTCTGCTCGTAGAGCTCCCGATCGGCTCTTGTCCTTCTTTGCAGTGCCGCTTTGTATGCTTCTTGCTTGGCTGCATTCGCCTGCCGACACTCATTGTCAAACCAGTTGTTTCGTTGTGGTGGCGGATTGTAACCCAGCACATCGGAGGCGGCATCTCTGATGTCTTTTTGGCAATGCTGCCACTGGTCTTCAATACTTGATGTTGGCGCCGTAGGATTTCTTAAGAGGTTGAGGGAGACACGATCGGAAAAGGATTTGGCAATCTCTTGCGATTGTAGCCGGCCCACGTTGAACTTTCTCACAGTATTTCATTGTCTTTGCGGTGTTCGGGATATCCGCAACCTTACCTTGGCTACTACAAGGTGGTGGTCCGAGTCAATGTTGGCACCTCGGAACGTTCGGACATCTATAATACTGGAGGAGTGCCTTACGTTGATCGCAATGTGATCAATCTGATTGATCGTTGATTGATCAGGAGATCGCCATGTCCCTTTGTGAATGTCGAGATGTGGGAATTTTGTACTGGCTACTACAACATTTCGCCCCGCAGCAAAGTCGATCAGCCTAAGTCCGTTATCGGATGTGGTGTCGTGTAGGCTGTGCTTCCCGACCGTACTACCAAAGATGTTTTCTCTTCCTAGCTTTGCGTTAAAATCGCCAAGGACAATTTGAATGTCGTAGCTAGGGCATTGCTCATACGTTTTGTCCAGGAGCTCATAGGACATGTCTTTGGTGTCGTCATCTTTCTCCTCTGTGGGGGCATGTGCGCATATAAGGCTTATGTTGGCAAATTTAGCCTGGATGCGAATTATCGTGAGACGCTCGTTCACTGACCTGAACGATAAGACTTCTTGCCTAAGTCTGCCCCTAACGACAAATTCACATCGAAATAGGCGCTGTTTTTGTTCCGTCATCGTCATATATATCACATTGCTTCATCCTTCTTTTGCCCGGTCCATCCCATCGCACTTCTTGGATGGCGGTTATGTCTGCTTTGCAGCAGTCTAGGGCTTCCGCTAATTGTTCGGCTTATGAAGGGACATTACATTCCACGTACAGATTCGAAGGTCGTTGTCCGTATATCGTTTGCAGGGTTCGTCATCAGTAAAATCATCCGTTTCCGAGGCTTGTTGTTGCTTCGTAACTATAGTTTTTTGTGTGGCCGGGCAGTTACCCCGACGGCACAACCCCCAACCTGGAGGGCCAGTTCCTTTTTGTAACCCCTAGGACAAGAGGTCGCAATTATAAGTTTGGCAGGTTGAGCTCGGGTGAACTACAACCAGTACCCGATGGCTACCACTTGGAGGTAAAATAAGCACAATTGGTGTGTAGGAAAAGTTGCAACACTGGGCATCGCCTGGTTGACGCCAGTCAGTGCCTACCCGATTCCCACAGCACCCAGCCAACTACCCGGTCCTAAGGTAGAAGTCATTTACACCTTGTTGCAACGTGACTTCTGCGATAACTCGAAGCTGCCTATCAACTTTCAGAAGTGTGAAACTATCCTTTTCGGTAGCCCGCTAGCCAGGGTCTCAAGGGATACGCGACTTAAATTATTTGTTGAAATGAAACACAATTATTTTTACCGATTTTATTCTGAGTGCCGTTGTCTATAGCTTGGCCGCACACTCTTTCAATCCAACAAATAATCCCCGATTATGTGACATTCGATCGGTTATATATCATAAAATTGATTAGCCAAGCACTTCTCATATTCCAATTCAGAAGTAGTCGATTTTGCTGACTTAGGACTTTTCTGTATTTTTCATTCCATCGCATTCTGTTAATGCAAAAGTGCCGTCTTTGCAATTTTACAATTATTTTTGGTAGGTGGTACGTAACTCACGCGAAAATGGAAGAAGTTCGGCATAGTTGACCCTCAGGGTCAGCCGTTAGCCGTGAAAGCTGTAGTTAGATATCTCGGCATTTGGTTGGATCATTTTCTGTATTTTACCAAAACATATAGAGAAGCCTCTGATCAATTTTAGAAAAGCCTTTGCTGTGGCTAGTAAGCTGTTTTACATCAGCCAACTTGATACCAGGCTGAAGGTAATCTCCTACATGGACAATCGTGATGTATGCTTGTCCCGTGTGGTTCAACGTGAGTCCTTCCCAGATGGAAAGATTAGGGTGTTCGAGATACGGTGTCTTAGGACTTGTCTCCGGTTTTATCGAACACCCGTGTCTGAGTACAAGAAGTATTATTCTAAGGAGGTCTTGTACAACAGGGCAACCGTGAAGAGGATAGATAATTTTATCATTAAATTAATAAGAAGTCGCATTGCAAGAAGTATGACTTCTACCAACAGACTGATCTTCGGAGCTTATTACCCCAATTGTATGTATCATGAAATGGTGCGCCACAACGGCTTTGTTCCACCTGAAGCATTCCTCTATTTGGATTCGATCGGCCTGATCCAGAACACGGAAGGATGCCCTGTAATCTACCACGCGGTACGCCGAACAGTTGACAGGCAACTCCTCTACGAATCGGATAATCTCCTGGACTTTTGGGCAACCCCGATAATAAGCAGGGTCTCCGCTGGTTTTGCATAGCACGCATTAAAGTTTGCTTCTGTCGTCAACTTTTTCCATCCCTTAAGGACACTCCCATTCTTTGTCGGTTCCCGCGCATTTAACGCAGCGAGACTCCACACACATGCCCAAACCTCTGACAACGAGCACATTGAAGCATCTGCTTCGCCTTCTTTAATGTATCCCACTTTACAAATACGGAGCCTAAATAGAGGATTTTCTATGGGCCCTCGATTTTGCTGTCAGGCATGGCCTGAACCAGGAAAAACTTAAGTTTCCTATTCTCCCTTTTCGTTACCGCAGAGATGAAGTGGCAGTGGCTTAACCCCAACGAACGTGACATCGTCACTCTGCGCCTTGCGCAGCTCAGCGAGGATATCCTCGGGATCAGTAGCAGTATCCACCTTAAGGAGCATGTTCTGCACTTTTTCTCCTTTGGGAGTACACGAATAGAACTTGGTCCCCGCAGTCGTTAACTCTTCTTTTACAGCGCGGTAGTCTGTCACTGATAAGCAGTGGACAGATACCCTTAGGGCCCTTTATATAAGGAGTTCTCAGTGGCAACTTACATAGCATCAACGTCCTTAGTTCCGATGACGTTTATTGGCGGGCATCTCTATACTTTTGCGGTTGTTGTTTGCTGCTGCTGTTGTTTTTGCGGCAGTTGTTGGTGTTGCTGCTGCTGTTTTTGTTGTTTGGCAGCTGATTTAGGCTGTCCCTTTGTCGAATGTTGAAGTTGTTGCTGCAGCTTTGGCTGCTGTTGTTGTTCTTGCTCATTTTGTAGGTGCTGCTGTTGCTGTGCAGTTTCTTTGGCCGCTCTCCTGGCTTGTAATATTTTTGGATTGCCTGTATATGGGCATCCAGTTCTTCCCTCTTTCTCTGGCTTTTGACCAGCTCTTCACGTTCATCATCCTCTTCGTCATCCGACTCAGATCTACCCAGAGCCGTATGTGATTCTTGCCACCCCTCAGCCGACTCGTAATCAACACTTTTTTCAGCGAATGCAACGTTAACTAAATCTGTTGCTTTTGTATCTGCAAATTCTGTGAACGAAGTTGCAGGTGCATCTAAGGCAACTTCAGTATCGTTTGATGCTTCCGTGTAACGGAATGAATGTTCTTTTGTTCTCTCTCCCATCCTGTTCTGATTGGTCGCCTGGTATATCACCCACCATTTCAAAGTCACCCGTTTTTGCGAGATCGGGTCGGACAGTTGTATCCATTGGGTTTTTGAGCCATTGGGACAGCGCAACAGAGGACGTCCTCGCACGAGATGGCGCACACAAGTGGAAAAAAACCTCAACCAACTTGGTGTGCGCAGCTGGCGAATGATCCTGCTGGCTGGAGAGGCATGTTGGTTGAGGCCCAGGTCCACCCCGGACTGTAGAGCCAATCAAAGAAGAAGAAGGTTACGACTCAAATTGTTTTATAATTTTAGCTATTTCTCAAAAATTTTTTTGGTTCTCACTTTCCATGCACAAAGCCGTTTGCAATCTACTTACTTACTTATCAGGCAGACGAACCATGAAGGGTCTGAGCCTGAGCAATTGCTGCCTTCCATCTGTGACGGTCCTGGGCACGCTGCTTCCAGTCATCAAGGCCAAGCTGTCTTGCATCCGCGATGACTTGGTCTCTGTACCGGAGGTTCGGTCTTCCTTTCCTTCTCGAACCAGGAGGCTCGTATTCGAAGACCCTCTTTGCTGGAGCATTGTTGTCCATTCGCTCGATGTGGCCGAGCCAGTGTAGTCGACATGTTTTTGCATTTCGGATTACGTCCACATCCTTGTACAGCTCGTAGAGTTCGCGGTTGTGTCTTCTCCTCCTCGCAGACGGGACCATATATCCGACGTAGAATTTTTCTTTCGAAGGCACCAAGAATCAACTCTGCAGTCTTACTTAATGTCCAGCTTTCGGCTCCATAAAGCAGGACTGGCAGAATAAGGGTTTTGTAGAGCATGACTGTGGTCCTTCGAGTCAGGACTTTCGAGCCCAGTTGTTTTGACAGACCGAAGTAGCATCGGTTGCCAAGGGCGATTCTACGTCGGATCTCCACTACGATGTCATTTGTGGAGTTTATATTTGCCCTGAGGTAGACAAACTCCTTTACTACCTAGAAATTGTAGCTGTCGATTGTAACATTTTGGCCTAGGTTGTGTGCGGCGCATCGTTTTATGCTCCACAACATATATTTGGTTTTGTCCTCGTTGACCCTTAGACCAGCTCGTTTCGCCTGTTCCTCAATTGCCGTGAAAGCTTCCACTATGGCACGTTGGGACCGCGTGATAAGGTCGATGTCATCAGCGTATCCCAACAGCTGGACTGACTTGCAGAAGATAGTGCCTTCCGTGTTGACTTTTGCCCGCCGCTCTATCTTCTCCAGTGCCAGATTGAAGAAATCACACGACAGCGCATCTCCTTCAGCGCATTCAAATATGTGCAACCTTTTGTAACAGCTGTAATATATGTCGCACTCTTTCTTTTTCATAATCCCTTGTCCTATCCAGCGTAATTCCTGGAGCGCAGTAACATCCACTTTATACTGCATGAGGATATTTTCTAGTTTTTGTGCGGCGCCTGGAGTGTAGAGTGTTCTTCTCCAGGAGCACACTCGCAAGTCGTAGTCCTTTTTCGAGCCGTGTCGTCGTTGGGGTTCCGTCCGTTCTGCAAACTACGGGGGTATGTTAATGTTCAGCTCAAGGATCTCAATTGTGCGCTTCTGGCGAATCCTGGTACTAATTGAACGATTTCGATTTCGAACTTTTATTAATTCGAAATATGTACGTACATACATACATACGTATGATTCCTCACCGGTCTGTGAACGACTCACATGTTGTTTGCTCCCCCATTAGCTGTGATCTTGATGTAGTAATTTCGGCAGAAAACCTGCCATGCATTTGTGTAAAACTAATTCTACTTAGGCGAAACCGTTGTATTGACTGTTAACTTTTGTTTAAGTCTTGTATTAATGCCGGTGTCCACAAGGGCTACGTTTTGTCCCAGAACCACTTTCATCTGTTTTTCTCTGGACCATCGAATCCTTTTAACTCATTTCACGTTCAGATTTATATTGTTATGCAGTCAGCAAGATAACAGGAAAGCGCACCAGACATTAGGTCAGCGAAATTGATGTAAAACATATTTTTCATTCTCATTCCCACATTTCGTAATAGTGCTTGATCAGCAACAATGAATGCATAAATTAAGGCAGCGATAAGAAACTGATTTGAATTGAATGTTGTAAGTGACAGGTGAATGTCGTATCTTTGTACTACCGCAATCATATAATTAATTAATATCTTAATAAATAAATTTAATTAAATAAATGGTTGAAGTTCTCATTTATTTGGAAAATCGCGGTGTGCATTGTTCGTTGTAATGCAGTTATAATTGTCGTGCGTTATTGGGCATTCTGTCTGCTATTCTAATTGTCGTCTGTTATTGGATAATTCATCGTGTGAAGCTGTTTAATCATCTGCAAATATTCCATCCATCTCCGACGGTAATACCAGTAGTCAAGGACCCGACTAATCACTGGCCTGACACTGGCCTTTTTATTGTGCGTTCCTGACCTTCAGGCATAACAATATACACGGTTCAAGATTCCCAACCCCCTTTCTCTCCAACATCCATTCATTGGCAGCATAAGATTAAATCATTAGATTTAGATCTTTGCATAATTTTCCAATGTGATATCAATAACCGCGCAGAAATTGATACTTCTAAAGCACAAAACTGTTTATTATCGTTAAAGTGAAACTTTCTTTCTCTTCACACTGTTTATGAGCGGCGGCTGCTAAGAAGTAACTTAACAGCTTTCTATTCTCGTTATGCGTAACCTACTATTGAACGGGCACATGCTTTACGTCGTTAACAATGCCGCAAGTTGTTTAGGTTTTCTTCGACTATGCAAAAAGTTGTTTTTGCCACTGGTGATCTGCCTGTAGTCTCAAAAGAGCATATGTAATTTAAATAAATTGTAAATTAAAATAGAAAACAGGAGTATAGTTACTATACCTGGACTGGTGCTCATCTAGCTAACTTGAAGCTTTTCTGTGGTTTTCATAAACATTGTTGAAGATGTTGTAATAGTTCCCTTAGTTCTTATCCATAATTTATGTGAAACGCAAGCAAATTTGGAAGCACCGACAACGTTTCGTAGCGACTCCTGCTCGGCCTCTCAAACTTGCTTTCGTTTTCGCCCCAATCCGATCGAGCCATCAATGTGACTAGACGTTCGAGGTGCCTCGAGTTTTGATGTAATATAATAAATAAAATAAAGAGTAGAGTTTTTACATATCAGAAGATGGATACGATTTAAAGCAATGGAAAATCGCCTGACATAACAGCAGGCGCTCTCGGTTACGTTTACCAAGTCGGCAACGATTTCACAGCGAAAATCACTGTTGGCTGAAGCCACACACGCTGCCTGCGTTATGTCGACCAATGCGAAGGCCGCTGATTGTCTCGCTGTAAGCGCTGCTGCCGTTGCCGATGCCACAACCGCTGCTACTACCGTCGATTCCACCGCTGCTGTTCCTTGGCTGCTACTTCCTCAGCGACTGCTTCCATCCATCCCGCTATTGTTCCTGTCACCACAGCAATCGCTAAGCCTGCTGTCCCAGAAGTTACCAAGACCGAGAAGACAGGAAGATAGAGCACAATCTGGGGCGAAGGCAAAATGGATTGCTGATGCTACGCACAGAAGTCGAGCTCCTTAAGACACAGCTCCAACAGACAACAACAGTCGACATGTCTGCAGTCGAGGCGATACATTGCAAATTCAGCAGCGATGACACGCAAGATGTACGAAAGTGGTTCCCCGAAGTAGAAGAGGTTTTCGAACTCACAAAGTGCGATGAGCGAGTCAGGCTGCTGTGTGCTCGTCGGGTGCTGGGTGGAACCGCTGTTCAACTGTTCATCCTTTGCCACCGCCCCAACCACGTACGATGATATGAAGGAACACCTGATCTTCGAATTCTGACGCTCACACACGTTGCACGAGATTTTGGAAAAACTCAAGACTCGGGTACTTAAGACTTCAGAGGCGGTGAGACGGTGTTTGTTGGAAATACAGGAAATTGCGTCACGTGCCAACGTCCCGAAGACCGTAGATCTCGTATGCGAAGGTAACGACGCAAATCCGTAAAATGTTGCCGCCGACATAGGAATCTATTTCACTGTTTGTCCGATAATTAATCCGTAGCTTAGAGGTGAGCTCTTGCATGGGCTCGAGAAGTTCATTCCTAGCTGCTAAACTGTAATACTTCCCTCTGAAGTGCTTAGTAGTAATAAAACAGTCTGCTTATATCTTGCAGTACCCGAATGAAATAGCTAACAACAGGCTATGTTAGAAAGGTCTCAGTGAGTCTCAGTGAGTTCTTTACCGACCTTGATGGAGCAGCGGCAGTTCTCCATCGTCATCCCGCACAACCTGACGAGTTTGGCAGAAATGTTAAAAACTTATGTTGTATAGCTCGTCTCTATGCACGCTGTTATATGCGGTCTTGACGAACAGATGATGGCTGTCGATTTGCATTTCTTGGGTCTTTTCCAGGATCTGCCGAAGTGTAAATATTTGGTCTATTGTGGACTTTCCTGGCCTGACGCCACACTGATATGGACCTATCAGATAAGGACGCTTCATGCGTTCACACGGAACGGTAGATAGTATCTTGGAACGCTATGTTAAGGAGGCTGATCCCTCTATAGTTGGCGCAGTCAAAGGGGTCTCCTTTCTTGTGGACCGGACAAACGACGCTGAGATTCCACTCATCGGGCATGCTTTCCTCCGACCATATCTTACAGATGAGCTGGTGCATGCGCCCAACCAGGTCATCTCCAGCTGCCTTAAACAGTTCCGCGGACAATCCGTCCGCTCCAGCAGCTTTGTTCGACTTCAGTCTAGAAATCGCTTTCTTGACTTCGTCTAAGTCGGGGGGACGGAATTCGTGTTCATCATCGTCCAAATTGAGTGAAACATTCTGCCTGACAGCGGAATTTGTGTCGTCATCGCCGTTTAACAGTCTACAGAAATGATTTTTCCAAATTCTCAGCATCGACTGCGATTCTACTACTAGTTGTCCATTTTCGTCCCTGCAGGCTTCGGTCCGAGGTCTATATCTTGCAGATATTTGTTTTACCTTTTGGTAAAACTTTGGGACCTCATTCCTGTCGTAACACGTCTCCATCTCCACGACCGCGCGCTTCTCATGCTCTTTCTTTTTCTTTATGAGAAGCTGGTGCTCTTCCCTTCTCTTCTGCGTTGCCTTGTAGACCTCCTGCTTGGCTGCCTGTACCTGCCTGCACTCGTCGTCAAACCATGGGTTCCTTCTGGGTGGTGTCGTGAAACCCAGCACATCAGTGGCAGCTTCTTTGATGGCTTTTTGACAACGTTTCCATTCTTCTTCTATTGAAAGTGCAGGCAGCGTCGAACTTTCAGAGAGTTTCAGGGAGACTCGGTCGGCAAAGTTCCTAGCGGTCGATTGCGATTGTAGCTTTCCGACGTCAAACCGTAGTGTTCTTTCTCGACTCCGTACTTCTCTCGATATCCTCATCCTTACCTTGGCTACAACAAGGAAATGGTCCGAGTCGATGTTGGCTCCTCGGAAAGTTCGGACATCGAGAATATTGGAGGAGTGTCTGACGTCGATCGCAACGTGATCAATCTGGTTGACGGTTGATTGATCAGGAGACCGCCAGGTCCCCTTATGGATGTTGAGGTGTGGGAACAGCGTGCTCATCACAGAGAGGTTACGCCCCGAGGCGAAATCTACCAGCCTGAGTCCGTTTCCGGACGTGTTGTCGTTCAGGCTGTGTTTTCCGATGACTCTAGCAAAGATTTCTTCCTTGCCCAGCTGTGCGTTGAAATCTCCTAGAACGATCTTAGTGTCATAGCTGGGGCATCGATCGTATGTTCTTTCTAGGAGATCATAGAAGTCATCCTTGCTATCGTCATCCTTCTCCTCCGTCGGGGCGTGTGCGCAAATCAGGCTGATGTTCCCGAATTTAGCCTTGATGCGGATTGTTATGAAGCGCTCGCTGATATAATCAAAGCTTAAGACTTTTTGCCTAAGTCTGCCTCGAACAACGAATCCGCATCCAAATAAGCGCTGCCTTCCCTCTTTGTAGCAATCACCGTAGTAGATGTCGCAGTTTCTCATCTTCCTTTTGCCCGGCCCATCCCATCGCATCTCCTGGATGGCGGTGACATCTGCTTTGTAGCAGTCCAGTTCATCGGCTGCACATGGTCTGTTCAGGGAACTCACATTCCACGTGCAGAACCGAAAATCATTGTCCTTTGATCGTTTGCTGTGGTCGTCAACTTTGAATCCGTCCATATCCGAGGCATGTTGTCGGTTCGTAGCCATTGGTTTTTTATGTGGAGGGGGAGTTAACCTCACGCACAATCTACAACTGGTAGGCCAGGCCCATTACTTGACCCTCGGGCAGAGGGGAATGCTGCATACATTAGTTCACCACACAACGGTTGATGTGATGGCTATCCAGGGGCGCCCCGAGGAGGTTTATGTAAACTTGACTTATGGACAAGGAGGGATCGCGCTGGCATCCTACCAGGTTGGGTGCAGTCAGCAACTTTGCCCTGTGTACATAAGCCCATGCCCCCAAAAGCAAATCAATCAGACACCCAATTTTCGACTTCTTCGTAGGAATCGAAGTGCTGCTCAGCCAATGCGTGTCCCGTCAATGAAAACAAATGGTAGTCGGAAGGAGCCAAGTCTGGTGAATACGGCGGGTGGGGTAGCTGCTCCCAGCCCAGTGTTTTGATTATATCCTGAACCGGTGCAGCTTTGAGTGCAGGTGCATTGTCATAGAGCAAAATTACCTTGCCGTGTCTTCTGGCCAATTCTGGTCGTTTCTCGATCAATGCATGGTTCAAATTGATCATTTGTTGTCGGTAGCGATCAGTATTAGAGGTTTCACCAGGTTTTAGGAGCTCGTGGTACACCACACCTTTCTGGTCCCACCAAACACACAGCATTGTCTTCTTGCCGCATCGTTCGGTTTTGCAGTCGATGTTTATGGTTGTCCCGGATTAACTCATGATTTTTTCCGTCTAGGACTCTTAGAATAAATCCATTTTTCATCGCCAGTAACAATCCGGTGCGAAACCGATTTTCTTACGTGTCTTTGAAGCAAAATTTCACAAGTGTTTTTTCGGTTTTCCATCTGTCTTCCATTCAATTCATGTGGCACCCATTTTCCACACTTTTGGATCTTTCAGATAGCTTTTAAACGGTCAGAAATTGTTTGTTGTGCAACATTTAACGTTGCTGCAATCTGCCAATTTTTTACAGATGTCATAGCAAATAAACAAAAAAAAATAGGGGCTCAACAACAACAAATGTTCCCTAGCGAGACACTTCACTTCATAGCGGTATACCTGGTAAAACTATACAAATAAAAATATGGCCCTACTTAATATCTCAACATAGTCTGCTTTAGATCGATAGATTAAATTCGGCTGCTTCCACTTTTTTATCAATCTCTTGTTGCCCATCCACTTTTCCAGATTTGGAAACATGAAATACATCGTCACTGCAGAATATGCGATCCAAAAGCTGGCACGCATCCAGAACGGTCACGATCGAATCCTAGATACTTTACCGGTGTCATCTCCCAACAAGAGAGGAGTCGAACTCAGAAGGAGGATAAAGTAACAGGCACAATTTTAACTCTTTGAGTTCGATTTAAAACAAAACTCCCAGTTCCAACGAAGCAACTGGGAGTGAAATCCAAAGATTTTCAGCTTATTGATCAACAGCGTATGATTAACGGAATGAAATGCTTTACTGAATGCTTTTACAGTATAAATTGCATCGACCTGATATCTCCTTTCCATCTCGTTGATCACGAAAGAAGAATAAAGCGAAAGATTGGTGGTAGTAGGTCGACCAGATATGAAACCATGTTGTTCCTCAAATATGTGCTCTTTAACTAGGAACAGAATTTTATTCTTTACAATATTTTCGAACAGTTTTGGAATTGCTTAAAGTTTTGAACGCTTCTTTCCATTCGCTTAAAAACACTTACTTACTTATCAGGCAGACGAACCATGAAGGGTCTGAGCCTGACCAATTGCTGCCTTCCATCGGTGACGGTCCTGGAAACGCTGCTTCCAGTCATCATGGCCAAGCTGTGTTACATCCGCGATGACTTGGTCTCTGTACCGGAGGTTCGGTTTTCCTCTCCTTCTCGAACCAGGAGGCTCGGATTCAAAGACAATCTTTGCTGGAGCGTTGTTGTCCATTCGCTGGATGTGGCCGAGACAGTGTAGTCGACGGATTCTTGCCTTCCGGACTACATCCACATCCTTGTACAGCTCGTGGAGTTCGCGGTTGTGTCTTCTCCTCCATTCGCCTTCCTCGCAGACGGGACCATATATCCGACGTGGAATTTTTCTTTCAAAGGCACCAAAATCAGCTCTGCAGTCTTAATTAATGTCCAGCTTTCGGCTCCATAAAGTAGGACTCCTACCAGTAAGGGTTTTGTAGAGCATGACTTTGGCCCTTCGAGTCAGGAGTTTCGAGCCCAGTTGTTTTGACAGACCGAAGTAGCATCGGTTGCCAAGGGCGATTCTACGTCGGATCTCCACTACGATGTCATTCGTGGAGCTTACGTTTGCCCTGAGGTAGAGAAACTCCTTTACTACCTAGAAATTGTACCTGTCGATTGTGACGTTTTGGCCTAGGTTGAGTGCGGCGCATCGTTTTATGCTCCACAACATATATTTGGTTTTGTCCTCGTTGACCCTTAGCCCAGCTCGTTTCGCCTGTTCCTCAATTGCCGTGAAAACTTCCACTACGGCGCATTGGGACCGCGCGATAATGTCGATGTCATCAGCGTGTCCCAACAGCCGAACTGACTTGCAGAAGATAGTGCCTTCCGTGTTGACTTTTGCCCGCCGCACTATCTTCTCCAGTACCAAATAGAAGAAATCACACGACAGCGCATCTCCTTGCCGAAATCCGGTGCAGGTTACTAAGGGACCGCACAGCGAATTTTAAAACTACATAGCAGAGCAAATATGTGCAAATTCCTTACAAAGCGTTGCGTCCAAAAGACACTTTCCATTTGTTTTCTTCTTTCGACCGCATTGCACAAGTGTAATTGAACTAATGCAGAAGACTAGAAGAGCACAACAATTACTTCTAAAGCTGCATTGTTGAGGCGGCAGAGGAAAGTGTACTGCACTACCATGGTATCTGTCCTGTCCTTGGTCGAAGCAGACAAGTAAACATGACCGGGCAACGAGGAGTCAGGGCAAAATGCCTGTCGCAATCAATGGACTAAAAACATAACATTTCTGGTGCAGCAAGTGTGAATGTGATTCATTTTCTTTTAAATTTGACTCATTTCGAAACAGAGACGCGATGCCTTTCATTAAAACCTGCATGTATTCCCAAATCGACTGTAAGCCATCTCTAGTGCGAGAAGGATGTCAGTAAACTGATAAGAAATACTTTGGTAAACCCAAGTTAATTGATAGATAGGCACATACGTGCTTTCATTGAGGAAAGTAAAGTCGACTTTTGACCAAAAACAAACCCAACATTTCACGTGAATACGCGAGGAAAACAACAAAGCAATGCCCAGTGCGAGCGTACAAACAATCAAAGTCACGAGCTACTTATCGCTAATTAAGGCATTCCTCTGGACAAAGGCTGTAGCTGTGATAACGTTCGAGTCGTTTGCGGTTTTGCTGCCAAGATAAGAAGGGAAAGAGGGACCGCATAAAGTTCTTAGTGCCAAGGGGCAGGTCAAGGGGACACTTTTACACGAACTGTGCAAACATTTTAGACCTTGGGATCTGAAATAGGTTTTTTCGAGAGAAATTGTCAGACAATGAAATCACTATCGACTTTATCTTGTGTAATTTATGTGCACCAAAGGTTAATGGCTAGCCATGTCAACGTACTGCGAGATGTATGCAGTGAGACAGCAATAGAGAGTTGTTCGTATCGTTTTATGTGATCTGGGGGCCGGATTTCGCAAGCGTGAGTTTAACTGTGTGCACTAAGTTATAATAATAATATGGGTGGCGCTACAGCCCGTAGAGAGCCAGGGCCTAGCTTCTCAGCAATCACTCGTGTTGTGCGTGCTATTGTTCTCTCACGAGTAGAAGGGATCTACAGTTTGATGCCGACTCCGAACGGCCAAGTTTGAGAAGCTTTTTTCTAGGCAGGAAATACTCTTTGAGCATTGTCAGTAACTCGAAAGATGTGGGGTAGTGAACATTATTTTTGTCGCTCAGAGCTGGAATCGAACCTACGACATCGAGGTTGGGGTCGACGCACATACCCACAACGCCACAGGCGTTGGTTGGTTGCTCCGATTTTAATAAACGAAGCGATTTTAATCGTTCGAAAGCGAGTCCAGTGTAGTTGACAAATTAAGAATTCTACTAGTAGAAAACACAATTAATTCATAAATTCACCTAGACACTTAAGCTTCAAGATGTTAGCGTCAACATCGTTAGCTTTTATTCATCATTATATACCACTTACTCTGGCGTATCTCAAGGTTCGGTACCGGCCCCCATTTTATTTAATATTTTATCCAATACATGGTTACACTTTCTCAGCCTTGATCACGCAGCCCTATTCTCATCCAATGTCCCAGCAAAGAACACGCTAAATTCTCTTCAAAATACACTTGATATGTTTCAATTATTTCGCTTCAGAAGGAAAATCAAACTGAAAGCAATTAAATCAATGCTATTGTGTTTACTCGAAGCAGCAACACCAAGCAAACCAGCAAACTTCATCGTTAAAATTCTACAACCCTTTATCTATCGGTCATCACCTGCACCTTTGAGAGCCGATTGTGCCAAATTTCACATTGAAAAAAACTACAAATACGTCAAAACAGGTCTAAAACTAATGCTCAATCCACCCCGGCATTTCTCTACTATGAGACTCCATTAAAAAACATATGTAAATACCATGTCATTCCTCATTGATAAATTACACCAAAATTCTTTAAGCAAATGCTCTCCTTCTGAGCTTATTCATAACATCTTAAATTATGGAAATAAGGATGGTTAAATTTTAAGGGCCGATGTTAAATGTGAACCACACCTTAACGTCAAGTTTTTTTCTGCATTTCATTTGACATTTCTCAATTACAGACTAAAAGCTCAACTGTAATGCGCATGAGTGTGCATCAGCTAGTGTCAAATTTTAACGTCATGTTTCCAAAAAATTCATGTCGACCCATAATAAGCATTGCCTCGCATGTCCATATATCAGAAATTGTTTTGTTTCATAAAGCCAAAAAATGTCGTGCAGCAGGCAGTTAGCGACAATTCACAGATTAAAACAAATAAGTTTAATATTTGAAGCAATTTCTATACTAAAACAAATGAAAGATTTATTATATAAATTATATAAAGCTATTTGCTCCCATGTTTTGTTCTTTTTTATTTTGTTGTAATACATCGGGTGCTTTTTGTCATACAGACATGGATTTTGCCTTACATTTTTAATAATCGTTTGACTTATTTCTAGATCGACAGATGCATTTTTGTTCGCCATTTCGTTGTTTATGTGCCATCTGTCAAATTCGCATATGCGCGGTGCGATTCATTTCGCACTAGCTCATGCTTAACGAAACATTTGGGTTTTGAACATGCTTAACGAAATGCTCGCAATCGTTCATGGACTCCATTATAGTTTGACGCATAGGGATGGGTGTATTCGTACACTCAACCATGCGCGTTTGACACTAGCTGATGCACACTCAAGCGCATTATAGTTTAGCCTTAACTCAATTGGAACCATGGAAAGATACACAATCGAGCAACGCGTTAAAGTTATTCCGCCTTATTATGAAAATGGGCGTTCAAATCCAAATGCATATCGTGCACTTCGTGATTTTTTCGGTCAATTTAATCGTCCAAATATGCGTACAATCGGAAAAAATCGTGCAAGAATTTGAGCAAACCGGGTCTGGAGGAGATGTGAAAACACCAGGGCATGCTCGTACAGCTTGTACTGCAGAAAATATTGCTGTTGTTCGCAATAGTGCGGCTGAAGAGCCGTCCACATCAACTCGACGACGTGCCCAACAATTGCACCTCTCACGCTCGTCGTTGATGAACATTAGGCATAAAGTCTTGCATTTAAACGCTTACAAGGTACAATTGACTCAAGTATTAACTAAAGCCTCTTGACCCTTTCAAGCGTCTTCAATTGTCAGAATGGTGGTAAGAAATAGCAACAGTGGATGATCAATTTTCGAAGAAAATCATCTTCAGTGATGAGGCGCATTTTACCTCAGTGGATTCGTCAATAAGCAGAATTGCTGCATTTTGGTGAATGATAATCCAAGAGTAATTGTCGAAAAACCATTGCACCCACAAAGAGTGACTGTTTGGTGCGGTTTATGGGCTGGCGGCATCATCGGGCAGTATTTTTTCCAAAATGAGGCCGGTCAGGCAGTTACTGTGAATGGTGTTCGCTATCGTGAAATGATAACGAACTTTTTATGGACCGAATTGGAAGATATGATTGTGGACGATAAGTGTTTTCAACAGGACGGTGCCACTTGCCACACAGCTAACGAAACAATGGTTTTTTTGCGCGACAAATTCAATGGCCGTGTTATCTCACGCGGTGGCGATGTCTATTGGCCGCCAAGATCATGTGATTTGACACCGTTGGTTTTTTATCTTTGGAGTTAGGTTAGGTAAGGTAGTAGTGGCCGACTGCTGCAGAGCAGTCACACTTAGGTCAGAGTAGGCCCATTGTGATACCACGCGGATTGACTTCTCCTAACGCCTAGCGCCTCCAGTTGGTGCTGATGATAAACCGATTTAGTTGGCCAATGCTGGCACTTTTTAGCTCGTTACGGCCTTTAAAGTAGTAGGCTCCTAGGTGCAGGAACCTACGACTGGCAAGAGCACTGCAGGAGCAGAGAAGGTGATGAGTATTCTCTTCCTCCTCTTCATCCGTACAGCTTCTGCAAAAATCATTATATGGAGCACCCATCCTGCGAGCATGAGTGCCAATTACACAGTGCCCGGTTATGACTCCAATGAGGGTCCTTAATGAGGGTCCTTAATGAGAGCTTGCTGAGTCCAAGTAGACTGAGTGACCGTTTTAGGTTAAGTAATGGCCAGATTTCTCTTGTTTTAAGGCAGGTGGTGCCTTCTTGCCATTAGTGGTTTTAATTGTATGAATCTTTAAAAGATGATAGGCTGTAGCGATCGGCATGGATGGTGGTACCCCTGCTATCGATAGGGATGAGGTTGTACCACATCTAGCGGGTTCGTCGGCTTTGCAGTTTCCTGGTATGTCACAGTGTCCCGGCACCCACATGAGGTGAATGTTAAAATGCTCGGCCGTCTCGTTTAGAGACAGCCTGCAATTGAGGGATGTTTTAGAGTAGAACATGACATTGTCCAGGGATTTTATGGCGGCCTGACTATCGGAACAGATGGTGATATCCCTCTTTGATATCACATTGTTTTTAAGCCAGGACAGCGCCTCTTTAATCGCTATGGTTTCTGCCTTAAAAACGCTACAGTGATCAGGGAGCTTCATGGAGATAGCAATGTTGAGGTCTTGTGAATAGACACCAGCACCCACCCCTTCTTTTCTCTTTGATCCATCTGTGAAGATGCGCAGAGGATCTTTCAGCGTTTGCCTGTCAGTCATCCAGTCCGATCTGGAAGGAATGCTAATTGAGAATTTCTTTTCGAAGATGTCCTGGGGTAGTAGGCGGTCGGTGTCGCTAGGTAGGAAATTGAATTCCTTGAGAATGGTTGAGTGGCTAATGTTGGGAACTCAATCTTTGGGGTTGTTTGAAAGCAAAGGTGTACGTCAATAAGCCAGCAACATTTCAAGAGCTAAAGGATGAGTTACTTCGGCACATTAACGGCATAAAACCTCAATTATGCTACCGCGTCATCGAAAATTTCGACCATAGGATGGAGGTGTTTCATTTGGCCGATATTTTTTCCCATACATAATTGAACCATACCAATATTATCATAATGACAATAATTTCTTAAACAATTTGTGTTTTATTCTAAATCAACATTGGCCCTTAAAATGTGTGGCGACCTTGTCAGTAGTATAAACACTTTACTACACTAATCGAGGTGGCATAGTAATATGTAAATTCTAGTTGTCATAGCTTTAGATAAATAAACTTTTACTTTTATTCTGGCAGCCGAATAGTTGAGCCATTCTTTTAGTACTTCTCTAGAGAATTGTGGGTCATTACAATTGGCGACGAGGTGAATTCGAAAAAAAGCTGAATTGAGTAAGTGGTACATTTAATTGTTAACCAAAGGCATTAAATTGTAAAAGAAAGAAATTGCATTCAATTGCAGCATTGAGGGTTACATTTAATTGATGACCAAAGGCATTCAATAGCAAAAACAAAAGATTGAGAGTTACTTATAAGGAAACGATGGCCGATTCCGTGATAAAACCATTTCTATGTGAAAATATCGATAAGTCCTTGATGAGATCAGAATGGGAGAAGTGGTATCGTTCATTTTCCCTTTACTTGGATTCCGAAGAAATCCAATTAAAAAGAAAAATAAGCTCTTCCATCTGGGAGGACCACAATTACAAGAGGTTATTTTTAATATCAGTGGAGCTTTAGCGGATTCCACTGCAATTGAGGATGAAAATGTATTCATGGTGTTGGTAAGAGGACTAAATGACTATTTTTCACCCAAGAGAAATTCGACATTTGAAAGACATTTGTTCAGAACACTTAAGCCAGATGAAGGGCAAAGCTTCAATAAATTTCTTCTGCGACTGCGACATCAGGCAGCCAAATGCTCTTTTGGTAACACAAAGCAAGAGGTTATTGAAATTAACATAAAAGACAAGGTCATAGACACATGGGCTTCTAGAGATTTAAAGAAACGTTTATTGGAAAAGGAACACTCCCTAGAAGATGTGTTAGAGATGTGTCAAGTTCACGAACAGATCGCGAGCCAGACAGAATCGAGATTCCAACTCTATCGTCATATGGTATTAACAACATCCGAAATACTCATAAACGGAAGGGTCCAAACGAAGATGACGAATGTCAAAGATGTGGAAGATTCGGTCACTTGGCAAATAATAATTCGTGTCCAGCTAAAAATAGCAAATGTAATAAATGTGGGTTTTTGGGGCATTTTGCTAAGAAATGTAAAACCAAGTCTGACAAGCGAAAGACCCCATTTGATAATGAACCTTTTCATAAGAAAAATAAGTTTGAGCCATCAAAGGTTAGGTTCGTAGACGCAGAAAACTCAAATAGTACTTTCAGTGAGCACTCTTGTTTTCAAATCACAGAAGACCATGTTGAAGCTTCAAGTGGAAAAATAATCTGTTGCATCGGAAACTACAAATTGATAATGCTAATCGACTCAGGTTCACGTTTCAAAATGATAGGGGAAGAAGACTGGGAAAATCTATGCAAAACCTCAGCATTGATTAATGTCAGAACAGAATCGGAAAATCAGTTCAGAGCATACGCAGCTAAAGAGATGCTTGAAATAAGAGCTGTTTTTGAAGCTCCCATATGCGTTGACTACCGTAAAGAATACACAGTCCCTTATGGGGCGTGATACTGCGCTCAAATTAAGAGTTCTTAAATTGGGAGTGGACGTAAATCGGGTGGAAGACAAACGTCCTTTTTCGAAGATAAAGGGAATACAGGTACAGTTGACTAGAGATAAGTTAGTGAAGCCGGTCCAGCAGCCCTTACGTCGCATTCCAACAGCTTTGGAAGAAAAAGTAGCACGCAAACTCCATGAGGCAGTAGAAGAGGATATCATCGAACCCGTTTACGGTCCAAGTCCTTGGATCTCACCTATAGTGTTAGTATTCAAGGAAGATGGAAATATTCGTTTATGCGTAGACATGCGACGAGCAAACGCGGCTATATTAAGAGAAAATTATCCACTTCCTACGTTTGATACGCTTATGACCAAACTGAAGGGTGCTCAGTATTTGTCCCGTTTAGACCTTAAGAACGCATATCATCAACTAGAGCTAACTAAAGACAGCCGCGAAATAACGACATTCATTACCCATAAAGGACTGTTTCGATACAAACGGTTGTTGTTTGGTGTGAATTCAGCCCCAGAAATATTCCAAAAGACAATGGAAATATCTTAGCCCCTTGTCAAAATGCATTGAATTAGTTGGACGATATAATTGTTTTTGGAGTCACTGAAAAGGAACATGACAAGGAATTGAGGGCAGTATTGAACATACTCAAAGATATGAACGTCACCCTTAACAGGGACAAGTGCAGCTGGAAAGTACATGAGTTAAAGTTCTTAGGCCATGTATTAGCCAAAGCTGGAATTAGTGCAGATCCCGACAAAGTTAGAACGATCTTGGAATTTCGGTCTCCAAACACGAAGGAGGAAACACGAAGTTTTTTGGGTCTTGTTACTTATTTAGGAAAGTTTATTCCAGATTTGGCAGACACTACAGAACCGCTATGGAAGCTTATTAAAAAGGATATTCCGTTTACCTGGGGTGAAAAAACAGGAAGATGCGTTCAAGCGATTAAAAGACTCCCTAGCAAAAATTCCGACTCTGGCTTATTTTAACCCTAAGAAGCGTACGCGATTAGTTGCTGATGCCAGCCCTGTTGCATTAGGGGCAGTCCTTTTACAATTTCATGAAGGATGTCCTGAAGTAATTTCGTTCGCTAGCAAGAGCCTGTCTGCAGTAGAAAGGAGATACTCCCAGACTGAAAAAGAGAGCTTAGCTTTAGTTTGGGGAGTAGAACGTTTTTATTACTATCTTGCAGGAATAGAATTTGAACTAGTGACGGACCACAAACCTTTGGAAGCAATCTTTAAGCCTACCTCGAAACCACCTGCTAGAATCGAAAGATGGGTTCTTCGGCTTCACTCATTTAAATTCAAAGTTATTTATCAAGCGGGAAAATCTAATATAGCAGATTCCTTGTCCAGGTTATGCAAGATTCAGGATACGGACTCTTTCGACAGGCATTGTGAATACAGTGTATGTGCACTAATTGAGAATGTGGTTCCTCGTGCACTTACGATAGGTGAGGTGATCAAAGAAAACGCCAACGATCAAGAGATTATGGAAGCGGTAGAAAATATCAAGAGAGACGATTGGACAGCGTGTAATAAAAATAAGTTATTTCCGTTTCGATTTGAACTAAGCACCATGGGAAACATCTTACTACGTGGTTCCAGTCTTGTCATACCAAGACCGTTACGGACGAAAGTATTGGAGTTAGGACATGAAGGTCATCCAGGGAAGACAGCAATGAAACGAAGACTGTTTTTAAAAGTATGGTGGCCACTAATGGACAGAGAAGTGGAATCTTTCGTGAAACAGTGTCGAGATTGTCTGTTAGTTTCAAGGTCGACCCCACCAGTGCCTATGCAGTGACATGCTTTTCCAGACGGCCCCTGGGAATGCCTTGCAATGGATTTATTGGGTCCTTTACCAAATCTCGATTACGCTTTTGTAATCATTGATTATTATTCAAGATACCAGGAGACTAGATTAGTAAAAAAAATAACGTCTTCAGAAATAATTGCCCTTTTAGGGGAAATGTTTTCTAGATTGGGGTATCCTAAATCTACAAAAGCTGATAATGGTCGGCAGTTTGTGAGTGGTGAATTTAAGAACTATTGTGCCAGTAACAACATTGATTTGATAACTTCGCCTCCTTACTGGCCACAGGCCAATGGTGAAGTTGAAAACATGAATAGATCGATTTTAAAGCGACAACAAATAGCTCGCGGAAAGGGAGCAGACTATAAAATAGAACTGCAGAAATTTACTTTAATGTACAACGTGACACCGCATGGTACAACGGGGAAATCACCTTCAGAACTGCTGCTGCTAAAAAATCAATTAGAGATAAAATTCCTTCTATACAAGACATAAATGAAACTGTTTTAGACTCAGAGGCAAGAGACTTGGACAAAATAAACAAACAAAAAGGAAAAGAGAGTGGAGATAGAGCTCGTGGTGCGAAGGAGGGGAATATTTCTATTGGCGATAAAGTCTTACTTCGCAATTTGACACCCCAAAACAAGCTAACAACAACTTTTGATCCTGCTGAATTTGAGGTGATTAAATTAAACCGAAATGAAGCAGTGGTACAAGGAGATGACGGAAGGGCTTTTAGGAGAAACTTAAGCCATGTAAAGAAGATACCAGTATAGAACTTGTGAGTTTCATTTTGTCACAATCCAGTGATCGAACCCTTTTTATTAAACAAATTTATTGTAATTACGTAGACAGTTTTTGTAAAACGTAACAATATAATTAAAACATCTATTCTGGATGCTGATTTACAATCAACAGAAGCCTCGAGAGCAATCGAACATGCCAAGCACAGGGAATCTACGAGGATTAAGACAGGAATTAGAGGCCGGAAACCAGTTTCAAGACATTCATATTTTTTCGAGCACCATATTCATTCCACATTCCACTCGTATCTTGAAAACTAAAATGAATACATCACCCGATATTTGATTACCCACTGAATACTGTACCCGGTGGCAACCAAGCATTTAGTTCAGTGTACTCACAAAGAATGAGTACACAACACTGAGTACACCGAGTGTAATGAATCCATTCAATACAATGAATGGATTCAAATTGTTTACTGTTTTCAAATAAATGTATGTTTTCTGACAAATCCTTATGAATATCATTTTTCTTAACACTGGAAGTCGCATTAACATCGCCTACAAAATCTTCTCTGCCTTTCTGTGTGAGCGCCTGAAACCATTCGTCAACAACCTGACAGGTCCCTATCAGTGCGGTTTCAGGCCCGGGAAGTCCACTATCGATCAAATTTTCACATTACGGCAGATCCTCGAAAAAACCCAAGAGATGCAGATCGACACCCACCACCTATTTGTCGACTTTAAGGCCGCATATGACAGTGTGCATAGAGACGAGCTATACAAGGCCATGTCTAGTTTTGACATTCCTGCCAAACTCGTCAGATTGTGCAGGTTGACGATGGAGAACTCTCGCTGCTCCATCAAGGTCGGTAACGAACTCACCGAGACCTTCAATGTAAAAAAAGGCTTTAGGCAAGGCGACGCGCTGTCATGTGATTTCTTCAACATCGTCATGGAGAAGATCGTGCGAAACTCACACGCGAACACTAGAGGCACGATCTTCCAGAAGTCCGTTCAACTGCTAGCATACGCCGACGATATTGACGTGATTGGCCGAACTCAGCGAGCCGTCAATGAAGCGTTTGCTTGTATTGAGACGGAGGCGGCAAAAATGGGTTTAGCGGTGAATGAGGGCAAAACAAAGTATATGCTGTCATCAAGAAAGGACACACAACATCGACGACTCGGTCAGAACGTCACCATAGGCAGCTACAACTTCGAGGTAGTAAAGGACTTCGTCCACCTCGGCTCCCAAGTAAATAGTGCGAACAACATCAGTACCGAGATTAAACGCAGAATAACTCTTGACAACCGCTGTTTCTTTGGGCTCAAGAGGCAATTGAGTAGTAGAGCCCTCTCTCGAAAGACCAAGCTCACGTTATATAAGACCTTGATCATCCCTGTCCTGCTGTATGGCGCGGAAGCTTGGACTATCTCCAGAGCGGATGAAGACGCACTTGGTCTCTTCGAGAGAAAAGTTCTGCGTTCAATCTTTGGTCCTGTTTGCGTTGAAGGTTCTTGGAGAAGGAGATTCAACCACGAACTGTACGGGCTGTACAGCGACATGAGTCTAGTCAGGCGTCTACGGATTCAACGCCTAAGATGGCTAGGCCATGTAGAGCGCATGGACAACACTGCTCCAGCCCGAAGAGTCTTCGACTCCGAGCCAGTGGGACAACGCAATAGAGGACGACCACGAACCCGATGTGCGCACTCAAGTGGAGAAGGACCTCAACCAACTTGGAATGCGAAATTGGAGGCAGCTGGCTAAAGAACATGCCAGCTGGAGAGGATTGTTGACCGAGGCCCAGGTTCACCCCGGACTGTAGCGCCACAAGAAGAAGAAGAAGAATGTGAAAACATTATTTGCTTCACTAATATTGAGTCGGAACCAATTAAACTTCTTTTTTCAGATATTAACTGTCTGGCCGAAAGTTACTTACTTGGCCGAGGAAAATATTCGCTCTGATGAAGCACTACTCACTGGAGTGGATAGAATTTTGCAGCTAAACTTATATAACAACGGGAACTCTATTTGGTGCAAGCGCCACCATTGTAAGACATTAAAGCCATCATAATTCTGAATGAATAATTCTTGATTCGCTTTATCTGAAGAATTCATAACTTCCACCGGTGGAATGATATATTGAAACAAGTCTTTATCGTCTGATAAAAGTCTACCCAGCTCTTCATTTAAAAATCGTTCTTGATCTTCATGTGCCCTTATTTTGTTGGCATATGTTTTCGTGATACCTTTACATTAATCTTTGATACATTTTATTTCCTCTTCATTGAATCAATATAGGAGGGAGGAAGCAGAACACTGGCGATGAATATGAACAGCTGTTAAATGAAGAGTCTGCTAGTCTTCACCTTCTATTAAGTCTATAACTTAATTCGTACAGTGAGAGTGAGTCGAGCAGAATATCAAAAATTGGCTTTATTCATTCTTGGCTGCCAAGCGGGCTCATTTCTTTGGGATAAGATCCACTAATTGCCAGAAAGATGGCTAGGTCAAAGCTTCAGATGGGCAGTACTTTGAATAATACTATTGTGCATGTGTTATTAACTAAACGTTCAATATACGCAATAATTTTTTGGAAGTTTCTTCAAAAGTATAACTTTAATCTCGCCACTTATAGTTCTTGTTTGGTCGCAGAGGAATTTCTCCTTCTTCCTTGTGTGGCGCTACAGTCCGGGTGGACCTGGGCCTCAACCAACATGCCTCTCCAACTAGCGCGATCCCTGGTATTTAGCATGGTGATATTGCTGGCCATTGAAATATCCGAATCGTTTGTTGAATAAGAATTTCTTGTACATGTTTGCAAAATAAAATTAACTTACATTACACATCAAATTGGTTACCAAAATGTTTGTCTTCATTTGCTGAAAGCTACAATTCAAATACCCGCTGCGTTTATTTTGAATGAATGCAATCATATTAAATGAATGCATTCAGTTTAAAATGAATGCATTCATTTCACTCAGTGTGCTCAGTTAAATTGGTACATGTTTCGTTTGAATGGAGAACACAAACGGAGTACATATTCATTTTGAAATCAGGTGATCGAATGGTGTACAGTGGTTGAATTGTTTTATCTTTTAGTTACTTGTACAGTATTCTTATTCATATGATTGTAATTAATAGAGTACACCGAAGTACTGTACATGCTTAGAGAAATAAACAAGGCCATTCGTGCAGACCTCTAATAGGATTGTTGTATAAAATGTATGAATTTATTGAAAAAAAAATTTAAAGGTAGGCCTTATCTGCCGCACTTAGTCTACATATATCGACTCCTCGATTATGGTAGCTTCTCTGAATTGTATAATTTATTACGAGCAGGGAGTGTAGTGCAGAAAATGTTCTAACGTCAGCTCATGAGAGTTGGTCCAGTTGCCAAAATCTTTCTCGGCCTGACCGTATCTCTAATTGAATTCGTTTGAACTCGCCAAATTAGTTTTTCAGAAGTGTTGACGCTTACCTTGCATGTGTACCAGGTGCCCTCTTCTGTCTTTGAATTACGTCGAGGTTCCGCTTTTTTTACACTCAATTTATTAGTCAGCCTACGGGCAGTAGGTGCTTCCTTGACCCTAATCATATCGTCTTGTTATCGCTTATCCAATGTTCCCAAAATGTCGATAAGGAGCAGCTGAACATGGTCCTGTAGCATGAATACGCTACTTATCGTCAAGTAACACCCGATCTTCGTTAACTGCACTAATCATTGTTTGATGGCGTCATTCGGTGAAGATTTTTGAAAATGAAGCAGATAAAGAGGATTGCGGATTATGATATCTAAATGACATGGATCACTTTCATTTTCATTAATTTTCGCCAAAAGTACTTTACATCGCCTCATGTACTAAGAATTTAGAATTTAAATTTCAATGCTACATAACTAAATCAATCGAAAGCAACTAAAAATATGCAACAATTATTGACTTTAGTAGAGCCCAAACAGTTGCGGACAAAATAACCGAACCATTGATTATTATTTTATATATGAAGGCCGTGCATTTGCGTATCGATTTAATTGCCAGGAGAGTCTTTGATATATACGTGGCTATACAATGAACTTGTTCTAGAGACTCATATTTTTTTTACAAAGGTAGAATTTAATTTTTCTTGAGACCTTACAAAAATAAATTAAGTTAAGAACTATTATAAATGGAGAAAACTTCAAAATGGAGCAACTCTTTTCGAGCAATAAGTTATATTTCTCCGTATGCAAAATGATTGGAACTGAACTATCGAGTTTTTTCATCCACAAAAATCTAAAAAAAATTAGTTTAAGTACCCTAATTAATGATTTAAAAGTTTCTTTCTGCGAATCAATCATTCTCTTTGCGAACTGTCAAGCTGAAATCGCAATACCATACACTAACGGGGAAACGCAACCCACAACGACCACGACCAAAAAAGCCGCAGTGAAGTGTCAGTTTGCACCCGCAGTTCTCCGCGAATGAGAAAACTCCATTTGAATGAGTTGTCAGAGTTTGCAGTTCGTAGCGACTTCATATAAATGGGCCTTATTTTTTTTGTATTAGATAGAGGCGCTTGCCAGACAGTCGTTGCCATATCCTTAGCTGAGCGACGAAGTCGAGTGAGCGGTTGAAGGTTCCGGATTTTGGTGTACTCCATACTAGTGAGGGGCATAATCGAATGATATTAAGAATCGAGACTTTAGTAATCGAGATATTTTAATAATCGAATGATCACTCGAATGACTACTTACCACTCGAGTGACTACTAACTAATTACAAACTACTAACACAAGATAACTCGATAATTGTCTTACTTCAGCGCAAGAACAAGTAACAAATAGTTCTCGTCGATAAATACTCATCAGGAACGTAGAATGAACATCAGAATGAAAGATGAGAGAAAAGAGCTCAAGTATTACCCCACTACTCGGTGCATTAATAAAAATATCAACAACAACAGTGGGTTCATAAGTGTTGCTTGTCGCAAATCACTTTCATTCTCTTCATGTTCCTGATCAGTAGCTCTCGACAAGAATTTTTTGTTACTCGTTCTCGCGCTGTTGATACATTAGGTCTGTTCCAATTGCTGTGAAATTCACCGAAATTCACAGGAAAAATGTCCAAAGCCGTTCCATTTGCTGATTTTTTCGTAGTTTTTGACAGAAGAGCGTGCTCACGAGAGAGTAAAAAATTTCCCCACCCTGCGAATTTCTGCCCCAGAAAATTCTGTGGGCAGAAAATTGAAGACTGTCAAATTCAAAATAAAAGCAACAAGCGACAGTTCATTCAGAATTGAATAAGTAAGAATTGAATTTTGAATTCTGTGAATTTCTACGAAACGTCGTTCCATAAGTTTGTGCACAGTTTCTCTCTCAAAGAGAGATTTTTACCCCCACTTCTGTAAATTTGCTCAACTACGAATTTCTGTGCACAAATCAATTGGAACAGACCTATTAATCAAGTTCTCTTGTGTTAGTAGTAAGAAGCCATGCAAGTGGTTACTAGTCACTCGAGAGATCAGTAGTCATTCGAGTGATTGATTGAGAATCGAGATGTTGTAATACTCGATTATCACTCGGGATATCATTCGAATGCGCCCATCACTACACCATACGTTAAGTACGTCAAATAGTGTAATAATCAAAGTGCCCCGCGAAGTATGCTACAATTCGTATGCAAGTAAATTGTCTATATCCATGGGATGTTCATACAAATGAATGTTTGTGCCTCCATATCTTCCAAATTACGAGATTAAGAGATCTACAAAATGGCGTTTTCAAATCATGTCACCCGGGTATCGTAGTAGTGTCCGTTAAAATATATAATCTCTAATATATATCTACTTCAGGAGTTTCGGTTAAAACTTGGACCACTTATTAAAAGTATGTAAACATCAACGAACACATCCCAATGTACGAGCATAAAATTCCCCAGACGCCATTTGCTCTATTCCAGTTGATCCCATTCCAATTGCAAATTACCTTCACCAAATCAAATATGGCTGTCAAAAGTTCGCCGCAGTAAGTTCCTTGATGAACCTGTGCTGATTTTTTCTCCATAATTTTCACACAATTATCACACTCGCATCCTAAGTAAATGTCATTTATACTGCCAAAAACTCGCACATCCATTACGTTAAAGTGAATTCCCTCTCGTCGATTGCAAACGGAACAAAATGTGTTGATCGCCGGCGTCCTCTGTGTTTTTGTTTTTTCCACACGTCGAGGGAAAAATTTCTTTGCATTTCATGTAAATTGTCTGACAAGCAAAAAAAAAAAACACAAAAAGAAAACATACACGGGAGGCCCATCTCCTCGCCCGTCTCGCTCCAACAAGTGCGTCTAGTGTAAGTGGATAATTATATGTGTCTTCCTCTTTGATTGCATTTTCTTTGTTTTTTTTTCGCTTGAATTGCAGTTCGTTGATATTTGCGTGTAAATTATGCAAATATAGTGGACTCTGTTGCACAATCAATTGGATAGCGTGCCGCTGGAAGTTACAAGGGAAGAAGACGGTAGAAAATTTCCTTCCGTTGGAAAGGCTGTAGATCTTTGACACTTGAAGTTGATTTTGACAGCTGCATCGAGGAGGAGTTGGTTGGAGTTTGCTTCCTCTGGACAACCGCGCGGTTGATTGTTTGATATTTGTGGATATTTCGTGTCAAATAAGTTGTAAAAGTGTTGCTGGCAATATGGAAGACGTTAGTTTGAAGGGTGATGAGGAAAGTGTTCCGATAACAGTGGGGAAAGGTGCAGAGGCAGAGGAGAAAGAGCAACAGGAAAAACAATTGGACGAAGAAGTGGTGGTGTCCGTGGGTACCGATAGCGATGCTGTGGTGGTGAAAGAAACGAAGGTTGATGAAAAGTCACAAGCTCCAAGTGATGAAGTCGATGAAGCAGCTGTAGATTCGTCGAAGCTCGCAGAAATTGAGTCAAAAAATGAAAAAGAGACGGATGCTGCAGTTGTGGAAGAAAATCAAATTGATCTGCGGGATATAGAAGAATGTGACACTGGTGGTAATGAAATTCCAGATGTTTCAGAAGAAACCGCAAGTAGTCAAGCTGCAGATACAGTGGAAACACCTCCCAACCAAGCTGCTGAGGAAACACCATCGGTGGAAGCACAGATTAAATTGGAGGCACTGGAAGCTGCGTGCGAGTTGAGTGTTCAAAGCACTAATTCTCAACAACAGCCAGATGTTGTCGCTATCGACGACGACGATGATGAAGACGAAGACGGGATCAACGATGAGGACGACGACGAAGATGGCGACGATGAGGATGACGACGACGACGATGAAGGTGTCAGCAATGCGACATTAAACGACGATGAAGATCGACAGTCGGAGTTGTACAAAGCCAAGGCCAAAACAACGTCAGCCGCCATTCACCTTCCTCATCCACTGGACGATTTCGACGATGACTACGATGAATTGGACGATGATGACGGGACAGGTGACGACTTGAAAGATGACAGCAACGCGGCGGTTGTGATTGGGTCGTCCGATGAAGAGGATCAAGTGCCACAGAAACTACACAAAACTGTGGAAAAATATGAAGACGTCGATGACGAGCTGGACTACGACGACGACGACCTCGATGAAGACGACGATGAGTACGATGACGACGATTTAATGAACGCCGTTGTTACGTCGGCAACTAAAGTGTTACCTTCGGAATCATCATCTCCGTTCAAGAAGATCCACCGTCAAGATTCGATGCGTTCGGCACGCGAAAGAGAGGCAGATCAAATCAGCGTACTCAAACGAGGGATAAACTACGGACGCATTGCAAAAAAGAAGTCACTGAACTGGTGAGTTTGAATTTTGTTTTCTTATACTATTGACGGTCGCAGAGCTTTTTAAATGAGCTAGTCTCACAAACTACATCGAAGGCGATCTTGCAAGTGCCTTAGCTCTAAACGTATTACTTTGGTTGAAGCTAAATGGAAAAGCTCTCCGCGTAGTCGTTTAAAATCATTTACGTATCGGCGATACATGCAATTTTTTTTGCACCAATGACAAACAAGTTTTAAGTATCATTTGCCCAGGTATGTTTGTGCAACTTTCCAGTGACTGGAAGAAACAGATCTCATTTGACAAGAAAGATAGTTTTTTGCAAAGCTTCTTTTTATTAAGTAATGGAATAGGTGATCTGGACATTCTAAATGGAACTTACTAGGTTAACGAAATTCAAATAAGATTACCGCTGCATGGAACCACTTACCACTCTATCGTGCTGGATAAAAAGAGAGTGGATAAAAGCAAACACTTTCGGGTCCATTATTAACCCAATCAAATGGAATTATTTACATCTCTTGTGGATATGATCCACGGGTGTGAGAAGGTGATGAGAAAGTACTCATGTTGGATGTTGTGTTGATAGTCTGCGTCACAGTTTCGAGGTCGGACTCAAATCAAAGATATCTTAATTCAGGCATAGTATAGTGTTCAATGAACTTCTGGCTAACCAACCACTGAGTGCATTTTCGATTATGACTGCTAAGTGGGATTATTGGAGGCAAGCACGTGCTGTGTGCAAGCAATGCTTTCTTTCTTGGATTTGCTGAGTGTGATCTATTGAATAGTACATGTTTTAATAGAGTTCATACAATTTTTATAAACGCACGCTGCAGAGTTGACAGGCTGCAGAATTGACAGGAAGCATCAGTTGACAGATTCTTGTAAGAAACGTCAATTTGGTAAAACTGTAGTAATAAGATGCACTTAGCTGCAGAAGACTGCGTTCAACGCAAAATTAAACTGGTTGTGGCCATAGTGCTTATGTCTATGCCTTTACTGCTATTACCTCGATTACTTTGGCACTTTTTTTTGTTATCCACTTTTAACAGCCGCACAATTAATCTATCAATGTGCTGTGTAGTCTTGCAGGGTATTTTTTTGCTAGAAACATTTTTTGCTTGCCCGCACGTTTACAAAAATGGTTGTACCTAATAGCGTCTTTTTCGAATCGTAAAAATATATGATTGCTTTGTTTAAGTCTACAATAGCCTTTCGTGTATCTGGTGCACAAATCTCTCTTTTTTAAGTTATTGACTAATGTAAGCCAATGTAATAATATAATAATATGGGTGGCGCTACAGCCCATAGAGGGCCAGGGCCTAGCTACTCAGCAACCACTCGTGTTGTGCGTGCTATTGTTCTCTCACGAGTGGAAGGACCTACAGTTTTATGCCGACTCCGAACCGCCAAGTTTGAGGAGCTTTTTCTAGATAGGAAATACTATTTGAGCATTGTCAGTGACTCGAAAGAGGTGTGGCCGTGAAAATTATTTCTGTCGCTGAGAGCTGGAATCGAACCTACGACGTCGAGGTTGAGGTCGACGCACGTACCCACAACGCCACGGGCCACATATGTAAGCCAATGTGTTCTTACCAAAAGCTTACCGGCCATTTATTAACAGTAATCGAAATATGAGTAAACGCTTCAGTACTGACTAATTAGCTGTCGACGGCTGTATATGTTTTGAATCAATTTAATAGTACATATCTCGATTATTTAAAAAAAAAACGAAATAACGTAAATCATGTCTTCTGTCGCTAAAAGATGCAGTATGATGTACGTTGCTCCATCGCCGTTTCAAAAATAGTTGCTCTCCAGCTGATCTGGACCAAAACTTGATCACAACTCACACATCTGGGCTGGGCCCATGCAACTCACTTGCGACTTTTGAAAGTTATCGATAAAAGAGACTTCAAAATGAAACAATTCGAGCACATCGTCTAAGTATTTCTTCTTCTTTGTGTGGGTGGACCTGGGGCTCAACCTGCCTCTTCAACTAGCGCGAACATGCCTCTTCAACTAGCGCGAACTCTGGCTAGCTGTCTCCAGTTTCGCACACTAAGTTGGTTGAGGTCGGGCGTCCTCTGTTGCGTTGCCCGACAGGTTCGGATTCGAAGATTCTTCGGGCCGGAGCTGTGGTGTCCATCCGTCCTACATGACCTGGCCATCTTAAACGCTGGATCCGAAGACGCTTAACTAGGTGCATGGCGCTGTACAGCCCGTACAGTTCGTGGTTGAATCTTCTCCTCCCAAGCCCGTCAACACAAACAGGACCAAAGATCGCACGCAGAACTTTTCTCTCAAAGAGACTAAGTATTTTTTCATCCGCTTTCGAGATTGTCCATGCCTCCGCGCCGTATAGCAGGACTGGGATGATCAGAGTCTTATATAGAGTCAACTTGGTTCTTCGAAAGAGGGCTTATTACTCAATTGCCTCTTGAGTCCAAATAAACAGCGGTTGGCAAGAGTTTACGTCCGGAGCCGACGTAAGTGAAGTCCTTGACAACCTCGAAGTTATATCTGCCCATTGTGACGCTCTGTCCAAGACGCCGATGTTGTGTGTCCTTTTTTGAGGACAGCATATACTTCGTTTTGTCCTCATTCACCGCCAGACGCATTTTACCCGCTTCCGTCTCAATGTTAGCAAATGCCTCACTGACGGCTCGCTGAGTTCTGCCAATCACGTCAATGTCATCGGCGTATACTAACGATTGCACGGACTTCTGGACGATCGTGCCTCTAGTGTTGGCGTTTGAGTTTCGTACGATCTTCTCCAGCACGATGTTGAAGAAATCACATGACAGCGCGTCGCCTTTGTATTTCTTGCCTCTCTTTATTCTATCTAAACTTCCACAGGCAATGCTCAGCTGCAATGGCCAGTTGCATTCCTCCTCTTAAAAAATTCAACTAGAATACACGTCTAGGAATGCTCATCAGTTTACTATCGATCCCAATTTAGGACGAACGGTTAAATATAGTTATTCATTCCTTAGCCGTACCACACGGATGTGAAATGCATTATCCAACTCGATCTTTCCAATGATACCAATTTGCGTCCGTACCTCCTTTCTAACCCTCTCCTATTTTCTCAACGCTCGTACTGTGTTTACAATTTAAAGGTTTCCCAAGTATGCCAAACCCTTTGAGCAAATTATAAATAAGTGGGCATTTTTCCTAATAAGCTATAAAAGACTGACTTTGACTATTTTTTTAGACCCCACAGAAATTAAGGTCAAATTGAAGAATCTGTCAGCATTGAGAGGAACCCATTCAGACTTTGAAAATAAAATTTGAACTGAATATATTCGTGGTGGCCCGTTGCGTTGTGGGTTTGTGCGTCTATCCCAACCTCAACGTCGTAGGTTCGATTCCTGCTCTGTGCGACAAAAATTATTTCAAGGCCCACCTCTTTCGAGTCACTTACAATGCTCTAGGAGTATTTCCTGTCTAGAATAAGCTTCTCGAACTTGGCCATTCGGAGTCGGCCTTAATCTGTAGATTCCTCCATTCGTGAGAGAACAATAGCACACACAACACGAGTGGTTGCTGAGAAGATAGGCATTGGCCATCTATGGGCTGTAGCGTATATTCGTAAAAAACGGAAGACATTCTGAGATTGTCATCCAGATAATACACAAGTTTACACAACAAAATTTGATCACTGAAAAGAAAATACCACAACAGGAGAAAATGATGCAAATCTAAGTACACTAAATGACGAGTATTGGAAACTCTAAAATGGCAGAGACTGAACAGCTTATAAGCGTGTCTTATTTTATAGAATCGTTCCATACAAGGCATAAACATTCTAGCGCAACAATAAAAAGGAAAATATTTTGTACACACTGTAACAAATCACATGAAAATAGTTCAAGAAGAAAAAATAACAAAAATCACTTGATGAAGAATGATCTTCAGTTTGTTTCGGAATATTCACATTACTTGCGTCTTGAAGAGATTATTTTCTGCACTGCGCACTCTCATCTATGTCTGAAATGAAGGAGCAGTTTGATCGAAAAATTCCTCATCATCATTAGCTTCTCCACCACATTTTCTCTAAGAAACGCTGCATCAATTTATCTAAAGCAGTTGTCGTTTTCTTCGTCTTCGAGATCGGAAAACAAACAATCTTCATCGTTATTGTCTGGATCATTGTTTTCGATGTCAATCACATTATTTTGTTTTGTCAATATTGGTTGTGTGTATTTACTCAGCTTAAAGGTGCAAACACGTCGACGTCGATATCAATCTTTGTGAGAAATTTAAAGCATTTTGCCACAAAATGCAGACCTAATTCTGTTCTTACACGGTATATAAGTTCCAGACTGAATCGTGTAAAAAATTCAAATAAATGAAGAAAGAGTCTTGATGTAATCGTGTAAAAACGGGACCAATTATTGTTTTTTCCAAACCATGTAAAAATAGAATTGGGTGTTCATTCATTTATCCGTTCTTTTTCTATATGCGTATCCCTTATAGAAAATACTATTTAACATTACGCCTTATGACAAAATACTTCGCGCTAAAGGTTAATTTTTATAAGCGTTTCTTTCTTATTTGTGACTTCCTGGTATATGATATTTTGTAGTACTTAAAACTTACATGCACTAATGGACGAAAGTATTCGATATGTGTCTCGTTTTGTCTTGGAACGATGACAAAATCTAAACAGTCAAACCGAATTAATTACATTTAAAAAACAAAAATAAAAACGCCTTTGTGGATTTCTTTCGCTTGCACGAACTATTTCCTAGGGAAACCACAAGATTTGAACTACTGTTTTATTTATATTTGACTTATGTTCAATTAGGCTGTGCAAGAGCTCTCTCTTGAGCTGATCAGGTTGGTTCTTTTGTAGCAATCTTTTGCACCGTATATGATTGTATGTGTATGTACATCCATTTTAGGGGGCTTGTACTGCAATCCCAGGATTTGTCCACTAGGCTTCTGTTAAAGCTTGCGTCGCGTTCCTGGTGATCTCATCTGTGTGTCTTTTCTAGATGAGTCTGCAGTCTAAGATGACTTCTCGGTCCCAGTATTTTGCCTGACAGACTTATTTATTTTAGTCATTCCAGTTATATTTTCTTGTGAATGGCATTAATCCTGGAAATAGTTATTCCATTCCATGATGTCCCACAGCGTCTCTCCTTGCCTTGCCAGCTTGACAGCATCTTGTTGCGTCGACTTTTATTATGCCTTCCGATGTATGCGTCTCAGCTGCCCAGCAAATAAAGTAATGCAGAATAAGACTTAAGTAATCCTTTCAACTTATACCGTGGGTATAAGGCTTTTCGTTAATAAAGAAAACTAATTTGCATTCAAGATTCCTCTTTTGTTCCTTACTCAAATATGGGCCATGTCCTACGCGATCAGGTAAAGACGCCTTGGGTATTCAATAAGGCATGAAACTGATGTATGTATACCTTATAGTAAGCCTTAACGCAGCATTACGATACACATTAAATAAACGACGCCATTTACCTTACCTTTTCCCTAATATAGGCCTTACATAAATCCTTTTTAAGACTTATTGTCAATTTAAGAAAAGGCCTTACGTTTATTATATCAAATGTAATAAATATTTTTAGTCTACTAATTGTGTACAAAGAATTCAAATTACTGTTCACAGTTTTTGTTATAAATATAAAAAAACAAACCCGAAGAATAGTTATTAAGCATTTTTGTTGCTTAAATTCATGGAAATTAACTATAACTTATATGAAAAAAACTAATCCACTTCTTTATTAATAAGGGGCACTTCGACATCGATCAGACATATTCTTTCCTTGTTTAATGGTCTGTTATATCTTTTCGTGGTGGCCCGTCGCCTTGTGGGTATGTGCATCGACACCAACGCACTTGAGCCATGACGTCGTAGGTTTGATCCCTGGTCTGAGCGATAAAGAAAATAATTGTACACCACCCGAACTCTTTCGAGTCACTAACCACGCTCAATGAACACTTCTGTCTTGAAAAAGCTTTTCAAGCTTGGCCTTTCGGCATAAAACTGTAGGTCCCTTCCAATCGTGGGCGTACAAGAACGTGAACAACACGAGTGGTTGCTGAGAAGTTAGGTCCTGGTCCTCTACGGGCTGTAGCGCCACCCATATTATTATTGTAATTATCTTCCCGTACAGCGATGTTTGGGAATATTTAAAATTGCTCATCGCTTTCATTTGTCTGCGCAAATTTTAATTAATTTTGGACAAACAATTATACGATATTATTGCGTTGAAATTTAATGACAACTTCTCTCCAATTTAGTGAGCAGTAATTATTTCTGCTATAATAATATAATATATTTACGTTTTAATAAATTAGTGTTAAATTCTACTTACTTTTAGCGATGGGCAATTGCGAATAAAAACAATCGAATAATTCGATTGTTCTTGCAATCGCAATTATTCGAATTTAAATTGAGCGGAGTCGATTGTTGATTTTCGATTCTTGTAGAGAGAGATTACTGAACTGTGTATATTCGTCGATTCTTCAATTCTGAGGGAGGTTATTAGATTGTGTGTATTCGCCGATTCTCGCAATTGCCTATCTCTTTTTCCTTTCGTTTCACTACTGCACTTTAAACTTTACATTTATGGGATTAAGAGTACAATCGTCTCACTCATTGGGTGAGAAGGACCAAGAATACAGTCGAATCCCCAAAATTCAAATACCCACGAGAACCAATTTTTCAGAAATTTGGTTTGACTTGTAGAAAATACGTTTTAAGGATGTTCCAATAACATAGATTTGGCTGCATTTCCATTCCCAATGTTCCTATTTTGGTAGGTATATAGGAGTTTCTTATTGGAGTAACAGTCCTACGCTGATTTTTACACTGATACCATATGAATTAATCGAGGAATACCATACATTAATTTCTACAATGGGATATTAGTAACCGGCATTCTCTTGGTTGTAGTAGGTACTGAGAATAATCGACTCGATTCGATTATTATTCGATTGTTTTCTGATGAGCCCGAATAAATCGACAATCGAATTCAGATTTTAACAATTGCCAATTTATTCGATTGTGAAATTCATTCGCAATCGCCCATCGCTACTTACTTTAGTATATTTTTAAAAACGTATTATATTTCGTTCAAAACCGTTCGTTCAAAAACGTATTATTTGTTAAAATGTGTTTCGATTCACAGTCCGTACGGAAAATAACGAAAGAGCATGAATGTTCGTTATTCGTGATGTGTGGTCGAATGCTACTTCAATATTAAAGAAATTCTCACGAATTCCATCATAATTGAAAATGTTTTCCCCAAAATCTGTAACAGAATTCATTCGTAGTAGAATCGAATTGAAAAATCTGCTACATTTTGGTAAAGGTTGCTATTAGTGAATACGTATGGAGTGGGCACTTGTTATGTTTTTCTACGACAAATTATTTACGTCGGAGTTCGTAACTCCGTTCGACTTTTGTGGTGCTGTTTTTCGTAGTTTATATCGTAACTAAGGCTGACTACTTCCATCGCTACAAAAGCGTTTTCGGTCGTTTATGTCAATTTTTTAGCGCAGTTTCTGTTAATCTGCCTGCTCTGTACGCATGTTGACAGTAGTGCAGAGGAGATATGGTTAGTACTTCCCTCTTATGTAGTTGTTTGCAACTTCCTCGGTCTGTAGGACTTAGGTAGGCTTGGATCTTTCTTGCCTATCTTTGGTATATAAACACTACCTTCTCCACTGGTTTGGTATATATTCTAGCGATAGGCAACTGCTAGTTATGACTGTGAGGTATGCAAGCAATTTGCTTTTACGTTTTTGGAGTTTTGCTGGTACAATACTGTACAATACTATCTGTACATGTGACTTATAGTATCCCCATGTTGACATATTTTATTGACTTCAATAAAACGAACAAGAATTATACCAAATTATAATTTTTTGTATAAAACACTAATTAATAATGGGAAAGTAAAAACATTTTATTCAAAGTATTGGCCATTGTTTTCTACACATTTTGACCTCCTTTCAGGCAATTTGTGAATACCACGCCAATTAAATTGTTCGTCTTTTAAAGCAAACCAATCAAACACCCAACTTTCGACTTCTTCGTAGGAATCGAAGTGCTGCTCAGCCAATGCGTGTCCCATCGATAAAAACAAATGGTAGCCGGAAGGAGGCAAGTCCGGTGAATACGGCGGATGGGGTAGCTGCTCCCAGCCAAGTGTTTTGATTGTACCCTGAACCGGTGCTGCTTTGTGTGCAGGTGCATTGTCATAGAGCAAAATTACCTTGCCGTGTCTTCTGGCCAATGCTGGTCGTTTCTCGATCAATGCATGGTTCAAATTGATCATTTGTTGTCGGTAGCGATCAGTATTAGAGGTTTCACCAGGTTTTAGGAGCTCGTGGTACACCACACCTTTCTGGTCCCACCAAACACACAGCATTGTCTTCTTGCCGCATCGTTCGGTTTTGCAGTCGATGTTTATGGTTGTCCCGGATTAACTCATAATTTTTTCCGTTTAGGACTCTTAGAATAAATCCATTATTCATCGCCAGTAACAATCCCATGCAAAACCGATTTTCTTACTTGTCTTTGAAGCAAAACTTCACAAGTGTTTTTTCGGTTTTCCATCTGTCTGTCATTCAATTCATGTGGCACCCATTTTCCACACTTTTGGATCTTTCCCATAGCTTTTAAACGGTTAGAAATTGTTTGTTGTGCAACATTTAACATTGCTGCCATTTGCTTTTGACTCAAAGTGTCATCTCCATCCAATATCGCTCGCAATTGGGCGTCTTCAAACTTTTTTGTTGGTCTTCCACGTTCTTCATTTCTCACATCAAAGTCATTATTTCTGAACAGTTGATAGAGCATGATCACCATATGCCTCGACAAGCATTCGATGCTACTCTGCAGCACTTTTCTTTAAATGAAAACAAAAAATATGATTTTGTCTGTTCAATGACTTGATGTATGCTAAAAAATGTTCACAGATGTCATAGCAAACAAACAAAACAAAAAATAAGGGCTAGTTCACATCAAAGGTTCCCTATCGAGACATTTGTATCTTGACGTTCACTTCATACCGGTATACCTGGTAATACATACATTTTCAGAGACATAATTGTTGTCTGACGAAAATATGTTTGATTTGCGTCAGCAGAGCGTTTTACGAATAACGTCTGTTTGAATCACGGAAAAATTAGTTTAAAAGAACACGAACCCGCACAGGCTTGGTATCTTGTTTTTGTCCTGTCAATAAGCAAATATTCAAAAAGGATAACAAACAGCTAACCTAACCTAACTTGTGTCTCACATCTTACGGTATTTATTAATTCATACATAGCAACGAAAATCTTGTTCTTAATGGCGCGTTATAATTTACGACGACTTGCAGTTTCGCTTCTGCTTCGCAAGGTGAAAGCTGCTCATGCTGTTTGTCACAGAAACGTGAATAAATTTCTTATCTTAAGGACAAACTGTCAAAAGACCCATCAACGCATCCCATTAAATGGCATTCCTCCAAGACATTTCAACCTGCACTGCTGACGGCTCCACATCTCGAACATAAGCCGTATTGCATATTCTGATAAGCAAATAAAACTACTACAAACCTTCTGAAGTACGAATGAGTATAATAATATGCAATATCGCATTGCACATCCGACTGATTTCGTTTCAATGAAAGTTTGCAGTGCGCTGTCTCCGTGCAGTCATAATCAAAAGATTAAATATTGTGCGCACCTTATTACGCATGAGCTGGCACCGTAAGCTCTGTCTCCTCCTTATTACTAAGCGAGCCACACCAGCACCAGCACCAGCACCACTACCACCAGCAGCCGCTAGTGACCACCATCGAGATCACCTGAAGGTAAGCGTGAAGCATCATATAAACTGAACCAGTCTCAATGTAATCCCCATGTGCATACACTCGACAAATATGTGCGAAGCGACCTCGTTTTAATGATTAGTGTATAGAAGGTACCAACGACCTATCCTTGACCCATTTAGCATGACAAGGCTGCGACTCCGACACAAAAGCCCACGTATAAGCTCAGACTGCACACAGCACACCCTATGGCTCTGATAGCAGTGATCTCAAATGAAAATTGCTGCTGCTCGTTTGTTGCTTGGCATTGCGTTGCGAGTTTGCGACGGTCAGTCGTGGCGGGCACTGGACGTCGGCAAAGTGCACCGTATGTATGCGCGTGAGTCTCGGAGAACACCACCGAGACATGGGGACGGGAGAAATTGTTTGATTTATTAAAATGGAAATAAAATATAGGTACCTTCAAGGTTAACAATGAGTTACGCGGTGACTGCGCTGCAGTGGTGTCAGTGGTGGAGAAGAGTGCTCGCAGTTGAGCTTTTGCCTTTTGCTTCCTCTGTGTTTTGTTTGTCTCTTTCTTCGTTTTTTTTTTTTTTTTGCAGAGACCCTGAACATTGTTTCTTTGGAATTCATTTTTGGTTTTAACATTTTTTTTGCACTCTTTCTGTTCCTCTTTTTTCGTGTTGTATTCATTGTGCAAATTTCGTAATGCAAAAGGGCATGGCAAGTGGTTGACACAATTCGCGAGCGTAAATTGCACTTTATTTTCGGTTCATGAAGATATATTGTACTACACCACTACTGCAATGGCTTGTGAGTGTGTTTGCGGCGATTAACTTTCAGTCAAGGTTTTTTGTTTTCGGTTCTCGCCTGTTTGAATTGTGAACTGTGGGGATATCAATTGGTGCAATCCGGTGTCCTTGTACCGACAATTTTTTTGATTTACAACAAATGTTAATAGAATATATTGATGTGTCGGGTTGTAGTAGATTTGTCTGCTGTTGTAAACACAATCACGGATTACGATAGGAATGGCTGGGAAATGGTCAGGAGGTTGGGGGACTTGTCAGTAAAGCCGTTATTAGCGACCATCAACAAAGACACGTGCTTTATAAATATGAACAACATCCATGTTCCAGTTTGAATAGAATTCCGAAGTGATGGGAATTTTCGTATGTTTCGAGTTAGTAAGTTGATGATTAGCCGGTAAATACCGGGGAAGCTCGGAAAAGTTGATCGAAATGGCCCGGAGCTTGTAAACTTTTCTGGACACTTCACTAAATCTTAGAGACGTTCAACTGATTTGACCGAATTGAGGAAGCTAACATCACGCGCAACCTACAACTGGTATTCCAGGCCCATTTTTTTACCCTCGGTCAGAGGGGTATCGCTGCATACACTAGTTCACCACACAACGTTTGTTGTGATGGGTATTCAGGGGCGCAACTAGGAGGCTGTAGGTGCAGTTAGCAAATTTGTCATGTGTACATAAGCCCATGCCTCATGCAAATAGTAGTAGAATCGCAATCGATGCTGAGAAATCAAGCTAATCACATCTGTAGGTAGACTGTTAAACGGCGACAAGATATGGACGGAGGGTAAATGCACTAGTATGCGACGAATTCCATTCGTTCGTGCAGTACGTCGCATTGATAAGAAAAATAGGTACATCATCATCCGTTAACCTATACTGAACCAGTTGAATGTTGAAGCATACATCCGCCAGGAGATATAATATATATATGGGTGGCGCTACAGCCCATCGAGAGCCGGAGCCTAGCTTCTCAGCAACCACCCGTGTTGTGCGTGCTATTGTTCTCACACGAGTGGAAGGGACCTACAGTTTTATGCCGACTCCGAACGGCCAAGTTTGAGAAGATTTTTCTAGACAGGAAATACTCTTTCAGCATTGTCAGTAACTCGAAAGAGGTGGGGTCGTGAAAATTATTTGTGTCTCTCAGAGCTGGAATCGAACCTACGACGTCGAGGTTGGGGTCGACGCACATACCCACAACGCCACGGCCGCCAGTAGATAAACAACATAAATAATAGGAATGAAGCTCAACCACGCAACTACTATCAGGGCACTCCTCAGGAGGGGATCAATCTCCGCCTGCTATGGATGTAAGCCAATAGCCTATGCGGATGACAGTGCACTGGCTATTACAGGCAATACACAGGCGCCATCAATAACGTGCTAAAATCAATCCTGAGACTAGAGGCTGAATGGAAGGGCAGGGCTGGATTTGATGTCAACCCGTCCAAGACTGAACTAGTGCTGATTATCAGGAGATACAAAATTCCATTCTTCACTAATCGAGCTAATTCTGAACAAACGTTTGAAGGAGAATGGAGTCGTTGATAAGAAGCCGCCTCTGAGTTGCTGAGTTCTATGACACCACTGAGAAAAAAACCTACGGCTTGACGATGAGTGCAGGCAAGCACATAGATCCAAACAGGAAGCCTACAAGTTACAAGGCAACGCTACATAAGCTCTACGAACAGAAAAGATAGGAAGTGGACTGGCATCTCAGACGGAAAAAGAACTATCACGAGAAGCGGGCCATAAAGGAGATGGAGGAGTGTAACGACAGGAAGGACGTCCCAAAATTTTAACAAAAGGTAAAACAAGTCTCCGGAGGGCATGGATCGAAGCCTACAGGGCGAAAATGAACAACTAGTAGTAGAATCTCAGTCCATGTTGAGAGAGAAAAAATGGAAAAATCACTTCTGCAGACTGTTAAGCGGCGATGACGACACAAATTCCGTTATCAGGCAGAATGTTTCACTTAATTTGGACGATGACGAACATGAATACCGTCTCCCCGACTTAGACGAAGTCAAGATAGCAATATCTAGACTGAAGTCGAACAAAGCTGCTGGAGCGGACGGATTGTTCGCGGAACTGTCTAAAGCAGCTGGAGATGACCTGGTTGAACGCATGCACCAGCTCGTCTGGAAGATATGGTCGGAGGAAAGCATGACCGATGAGTTGAATATCAGCGTCGTTTGTCCGGTTCACAAGGAAGGAGACCCATTTCACTGCGCCAATTATAGACGGTCAGTCTCTTCTCTGCCGTTTTGTGTGAACGTCTGAACCATTTGTTAATAATGTGATAGGTCCTTATCAAAAATGTTTACACTTCGGCCGATCCTGGAAAAGACTCAAGAGATGCAGATCGACACCCACCACCTATTTGTCGATTTCAAGGCCGCATATGATAGCGTGCATAAAGACGAGCTATACAGCGCCATGTCCCGTTTTGACATTCCTACCAATCTCATCAGATTGTGCAAGTGACGATGAAGAAATCTCGCTGCTCCATTAAGGTCAGTAACGAACTCACCGAGAATTTCAATGTCTAAAAAGGTTTTAGGCAAGACGACACACTGTCATGTGACATCGTGCCAAACTTAAACGTAAACCCCAGAGGCACGATCTTCCAAAAGTCCGTTCAACTGCTTGCTTACGCGGTACACATTCACATGATTGGACGAACACAGCGATTCGTCAATGGACGCTGTTGAAAGTTTGTCAACCCCCCGCCAATGGAACTGATTACTCTTACCTTTTATAGAAAATACGTGGTTTTCTAATTCAGCTATTTATTGTGCTTATTTATTCATAAAGGATTCACCTACAATCAATGAAGACAGAAGTACCCACTTTTCCCTATCGCACTTGACATTATTTAAGGAATTGACCTGCAATCACGGTGCAAATACATTCCATTTTCAGAACATTTTCATTTCATTTTAAGATTACGCAAACTTCAGTACAATCCTGTGCTTAAGAACGAAAGTTGTGGTTTTTGTTTCTTGTATACCTTCCGTCCTTCATGCAAATCCTTGAGAAGATATAAATCTAATCAGGCTTTATATCCGAAAAAAATATGCATGGTGGGCCAAGTTTTCTGGGCACCTATTACCAGAGAAAGAATTGTAGTCACAAGAACCAGCTCTCATTCTTAGATTCCTAAAGGAGACTGGTTTAGAGAGTACACTACAGTACACATCCCTTCACCAGGGCACAACAGGAGCCCATAACAATCAATACAATTCTGAATAGAAAAGTATGTGAGGGAAGCTCTTAAACAAGCACATGTACGAAATGGGGCATAATAGATCTTAAGCTCGCGGTGCAATATTACCACAGCAATAATAATAAATGTGTCAATGTCTTGTTGAAAACACACGTTCTGTGTTGCAAATTTATCCGATTCAGGGAACAAGGACATGTCTCGATTGCGATTACTTACCAACTTATCAAGCCGACGACCCATGAATGGTCTCAGCTTGAGCTGACGGTCTTGGGCGCGCTGCTTGCACTCATCAAGACCAAGCTGGCTTACATCCGCGATGACTTGATCTCTTCTCTATACGGGACTTTGGTCTTCCTCTCCAGGATCTCTAGGAGTCTCGGATTTGAAGAACCTCTTAGCTGGAGCGTATCCATGCACTTGATGCGGGTGAGCCAGTGTATTCGACGGATTTTTGTTTTCCGGACTAAATCCACATCATTGTACAGCTCGAAGAGTACTCGGTTGTTGTTGTTTCTCCTCCATTCGCCTTCCTCGCAGACGGGACCATATATCCGACGTGGAATTTTTCTTTCGAAGGCACCAAGAATCAGCTCCGCAGTCTTACTTAATGTCCAGCTTTCGGCTCCATAAAGCAGGACTGGCAAGATAAGCGTTTTGCAGAGCATCATTTTGGTCCTTCAAGCCAGGAATTTCGAGCCCAGTTGTTTTGGCAAACAGAAGTACAATCGGTTGCCAAGGGCGATTTTATGTAGGATTTCCACAACGATACGATGTCATTCGTGAAGTATACGTTTGCCACGAGGTAAAAAAAACTCCTTTATAATATAGGTGGCGCTACAGTCCGTAGAGGGCCAGGCCCTAGTTTTCTCACTTCCCGTGTTGTGCATGCTATTGTTCTCTCTCGAGTGGCGGGACCTACAGTTCGTGTCGCGACTCCGAACGGCCAAGTTTGAGAAGCTTTTCTAGACAGGAAATACTCTTTGAGCATTGTCAGTTACTCGAAAGAGTTGGGGCCGTGAAAATGTTTGTCAGAACAGGAATCGAACCTACGACGTCGATGTTGAGGTCGACGCACATGCCCACAAAGCCACGGGCTACCACTCGTAGAGTTCGCGGAAAATTCCTTCACTTTCTCGAAATCGTAGCTGTCGATTGTTATGTTTGGTTTTGATTGCGATTTCCAGTGACTGTTCCAAATTGCCATTAAATGGTGATGCCAAACATGAATGAATCGTACTGTCTGTCGAAATGTTGTTTGCTTGCACTTCCAATCTCTTTTCGAGTGTATCCTATTATTCACCAGCAGTAGTACCTGGTGATTGTTTGCAAGTTTTCTTGTCTATTGGAGCATTGCATTTGCTCTTTGCACTGGTTGTCTGATGTATGGCTTCATCAGACTATATTTACAAAAGAACAGAATGAACACATAACAAAGGCAATTAAGCACGTGTCATTTAAAGCTTAACAATAATTTCCAAAAATAACAATCCAAATTATCTCTGTTAGAACACACACGGAGTATGCCTTGGTGAGTGCAATTGCATACACAAGCTCAATAGAAACTAAAAAAAAACTATATAAATCTTCAAAGCATTTTCCGACACATTGATGTACTTTTATTTCGCGTGCTTCACATCAGACACTTGCACACAGGTCTACGAACAGCCTTTGCTACTGCAGTTCCAAGGTTATTGCATCAATATTAATTCCAATGACCTCGCTGCCGCTATATGCGAGTAGGTATCGTATGTAGATACTATCGCTGCACATATTTCGCCCCAGTCCAGTGCCAGTCGCTGAGTTTTTATTTTTATTTTTTTTTTGTTGTTTTCTTCTAATGCAGCACAAGCGAACCGCAGCAGCCGCCGTTGCTATTGGCGTCAAACAATGATGTAACCTTGACGAAATGAGAAATCTGAACAAATGGCACAAATCACGAACCTATTTGGGATGCTGCAATCCCCTTAGCACGCTCCATCCAATCAATCACCATTGTGAATACCGAAACGAATTTTTCCATTTCACAAAATTCTCCTTTGCTTCTTCCCTGTACCTACAGAGCGCGTGTGTGTTTTTTGAAAAGACAGCGAAACAAGAAAATAATTGTACACAGCAACCCTTAATTCGAGAAATGCAAATTCTAATGTGCACAGACACACTCTCAAGGGTGCTTGCGGGGCTGGATGCTGGATATTTGCATCACACAGAACTTGGGGGATGTTGTTGTGAGACCGGTCAGCAGAGAGAATGTGCAGTAGGGTGTTTAATTGGGCGAAATGTCTAGTCTTGGGGGAATTTGACGTGATTATCTTCAGGTATTGGTTTGCGCATGTGTTGGCAGTAACAGCAAGTGCGTTGGTATGGGAACCGATTCCGCTTGAATTGAATTAAGCGCTATGGGAAGTAAATAAACATTTTTCATTATTTTTGAAATTAACTGCAGGGTGCAATATAATACTCATGGATTATTTTGCAGAGGCGATAAATATCAATTACAGTCGATCAATACAGTAGTCGCACACTTTCCAGCTAAATGTTTACACTTAACACTCAATGATACCAATTTCATCGAATTAGGAGAAAACTTTATAATTGCGAAGGTTTCACAGAAAAAAGACATTGTGTACATTTTAGAAATACTCCACAGACAATGCTATAATCAGACCAAAAATCAGGCCTCCACCAAACTCATTCGTACAATACGAACTACGAGAAAAATCGATCACAAAATGCAGAGGGAATTACGAACTCCGACGTAAATAACTTGTCGGAGAAAAACATACAAATTTGGACTTCATTCGTATTCAGTGATAGCAACCTTCACGAAAATGTAGCAGGAAGATTCTTTGCTCGTTTCTTTTAGTTGCAAGTGGTAAATTCACGAAAATGTAGCAGATTTTTCAAAATGGTTCTACTACGAATGAATTCTGTGATAGATATTTCGGAGTTCGTAGCCCATTTTCGATTACGATGGAATTCGTGATAAGGGTGAATACAAATTAAACGAACAAAAGCTGTAATCTTTTTTCAAGTTGTCGAATGCAAACAAGCTCGGTCGAGGGAGTTCGATTGTTTTCAAAGTTGAAAAAGTCCATCGTCGACATCGGTCATCTCTAAGTGATAATTTTGCTTCTTTTGAAGTTATGGACAGAACAGGTTTCTCGTCGTCATCTTCATCATTTTGCCCCTCAGATGGTAGTATATCTGCATCTACTACAATTTTCCTTTCAATGAATGCACAGGAGTCTCTTTCGTCAATCGTCACGTACGCATTTCAGTACCGTTGAAGAAAACCGAATAAACTTAATTTTGAAGATTCTAGACGAGGTAAAAATGCCATCATTTTTGAATTAGTTTCAGCAGGAGGAGTAAATTCGAGTTAACGAAAAAGGACAAATTGCATAAGTTTTCTTAGATTTGCCAGGGATTTTTTTCATTGAAGAGAGAATGCTACTAATTACCGAGGTTTAGAAATTATGGAGAGTTGAGTAAACGAAAGTCTTTCAACTAACTCACGACTTCAAAAACGCCTTAACAGTAAGGGATAAAATCTTGCTTGGGGTGTGATTGTTATTTTGTGACCTCAATAACCGTTCGTCGGTAGATATGGTTTTAAACTTACGCCACAATTTGATTCATATACAAAAAGGTGAACACATGTGGAAAAAACTTTATTTAATTTTTGTTTTATTATTATGTCAGTTCTTATGGATTTGTGCACAGAAATTCATAGTTCAGTAAATAATCAGGAGTGGGGGTAAACAATTTCGTACAAATTCACAGAATGCACAAAACGTCAAAAAATATGTTCATATTCAAAGAGCCCTTCATATGAGGCCGCAACGAATTGAGAACATCGCAAACATTAATATCTCGCATCCGCAGAAATCAAAGCAATACCGTAAAAATCATTTATGTGAGTTCAACGGCTGGACTTATATTTTATAAATTCGCAGATTGGGAAACAAAATTACCATATGCAACGGATTTTGACAGTTTTTCGGTGATTTTCAGTGAAAACACTGAAATCAGCATTGATAGTTGCAGTTAGGTAGGTAGGAAGTGACATTGATGCACTTACCATAGACCAAAGTGTAGACTTATTGTACCTACAGCCACGTAGATGCCAGCGAACGACAAGACTGGCAGACGACAGACAGCCTGTTTTGTCAACAAATTTTACTAGTGCGTTGACCCTTACTTACCTGAAGTCGTTTAGATTAGCTTGGAACTTGTAACCTATAATGACGTTCCTAGTTGAGGAAAATGCGGGACAGTATCCGAGAACGTGCTGAAAGTTTTCCTTCTCATCCTCATCTGTACTGATACTTCCAATGTCAAACTATTCGAATAAAGATTCGAAACAGACGACAGAGCTTTAATTGCTGCTTGTCTATGTGTAATGATACAGATATTGTGGGCGGATATGAGCCAAAGGATACTAATAGATCAGGCCATTAAGCGTGCATGATTCGTAAATCGAAGTGTTCCTCGTCGAGAATGTGCCTACAACTAATTCACATCCAAGGCTGCCTCTAATCGTTTCGCAGTAGCGCATTCTGTAACTCAAATTTTCCAAGGCCTGAGTGGTTTCGGGCCGTAGCTCACGGACTGCCTTAAAGGTATTGGCATTAAGTGTTTGAATTTATTCCGGATTGTTGGCATAACATTGGTCCTTCAAGTTTTCCCATAAATTTCAAAGAAGTCAAATCGCAGCTAGGAGGCGGCCTATCGACATCGCCAAGACAGCTGATAACACGATTTAGGAAGTTGGTGCGCAAAAGTTATCGAAACTAATTTAAGTGACTCGAAGGCTGGGATAACGATGCGTATGGTGGCCCGCCTTCAATTGGTGAGTTAATTAAAAATTGTAAGCGAATAATGTGTGGTGGCCCGTGGCGTTGGGCGTATGTGCGTCGACCCCAACTACAACGTCGTAGGTTCGATGCCTGCTCTGTGCACGGCCCCACCTCTTTGGAGTCATTGACAATGCTCAAAGAATACTTTCTGTCTAGAAAAAGCTTATCAAGCTTGGCCGTTTGGAGTCGGCATAAAACTGTAGGTCCCTTCCACTCGTGTGAGAACAATAGCACGCACGACACGAGTGGTTGCTGAGAAGCTAGGCCCTGGCCCTCTATGGGCTGTAGCGCCGCCCATATTATTATTATTATTATTACTTATAAAGAATCCCGTGTATAATTTTCATTCAGCGCATGAACTAAAGATCCGCTGCATCGGCTACAACTAATTCAGAGTCGAATGCTTCTTTTCTAAACATTGTTCTACAAAGCAATCTATCTGTCACAATTGTTCTTTGAAAATTTTAAATTTTTCTATCGTCATCAAAGACAGCTCGAATGTTCCGTAATGGAAGCCCTGTAGAATCTCATATATTTATAGAGTATGTAGTCGGGTTCTTATTCATGCTACCAAGAGCACTCTTCAAAGTCGGAGGATATCTTTCCTCTATTGTTTTTCGATGAAGTCGTATGCTACAATAGTTATGAAGAAGTTAGTGCATGCACGTCAGGGTTTATGTGGCAACGCGATGTGTTTCTTGTCAATAACCCTCTATACTTCCTGTTGTTTGACTTTGTTGCACGTCTCTTATGTTGAGGAACAATCATAAATTTGTATGCAATCAACCTCCATTGATAAAAAAGTAAGCCAAACAAAAAATAAAATAAAAACGTTCACACAACATAAAAGCTATCCGCAATTGGCCCATCTTACGGCCAACACGTTTGCGTTTATACCACCACGCAGTGTTTCCAATACAAATGTAGATCACCAAATACAGAAGCTTTTATGCGACACATCATCAGCAATTGCGGCCGTTAGCTAGCGTGCATCGGTGGAGTCATTGAACGATAGACGCAGACCTACAAGCGACGCAATTGCATGAGTGCACGTTCTATTTATTTTGCACGATGAACTCTCGCCGTCTTCTTTCGTGTGCGCTCTTTACTTACAGAAGAGCCGCGCTACTCCTCGGCGCACAGTACAGCCAGCTAGTCAATCCGCAATCCGCGGCATCGTTGCTGCCGTCCAATGGCTCGTCGTCTCCGGGTCACTGAACTCGAAATAGCAAGCAATGGCAGCAGTTTTGTTTTTCTGCTGACTGTCGTGGATTTTTTTTTTGTGTTTTTCGCCGTTTCGCTTTTCCTGCGATAGGTTGGCGGTATGTGCACTACGAGTTTTGCAATTTATTTGAATTATATTCTTTTATGGTTACCCCCTAACTCATGTCAGGCGATAGGAGGGCTTCCAAAGAAACTTTGACAAAAATTTCTAATCAGTTTTTATGTCCGAAATAATGAGGACGAATGGAGAAACGCGAAATGGAAAATGAAATTTCTCACAGCGCGTTTCTGTAAAAAAGTCGAGGAGTATTACAGATGCACTTGCTTGTGTTCTTGTAACTCCGTTGAAGCTATCTAGGAAGAACTTGTGGTAAAAGAGTCGACAATTGTGTTTGTTGGATTTTTTTCTGAGTCAATCAGATTCATGGTGGCAAACCTTGACTTTGGTGTGATGCTTGGCAAGACAAATTTCAATTAAAATAGTCCAATTGTACTGTGGCATTAGACTAGGACCATATACCGGTCTGGAAGTCTTCATTTAATGATTCTGTGACGCTGGTTGCTCCAACTGAACTTGATCTTCAAATAACTTGCACTGTTCAGTTGGTATTTTCGGCAATTCGAATAATGTTGCAGGAGGAATTGTTTGAAGAATGTACGAATCTACTAAGTTGAGCGTGGTCTAGGACTCTGGAAAGTAGACGATAAGAGTTCTTAGCAATGTGTATTAAATGTGGTTTCTGTAGTCTAATTAATGTGCCCACCTCGAAACAACGACTCCTGATTTGCAGGTGCATCCTTGACAATATTTTCACTGACTATACCTTAGGGAAATTGTTTCGTTATTGAAATCATCGCATCACAAACCTTTCTAACCTACCACGGTGGATCAATATCAGATTCTAGTTGCAAACGGGAGAATGACTGTCCAAAATAGACTTCCTTCGCATCACCATTTTAAATCGGCTAATCCTCTTCCATTCCTGAAAGAACTATAACTTGCACGAAATATCCTTTCGAAGAGAGGATAGATTAGGTTCAAGTGGCCACAACAGCACAAACCAAACACCTTCACTCACTTACTGATTCCATTATTGTGGAAATACGCCCTAAGGGATTATGTCAGACAATGGAGAGGGCTCTGCACAGAAAGCGTACATAATGTCTTTATCCCTGCAGTATTGAAAGCTACAACAATGAAACTTTTTTTAATAACGAGCTGCAGAAAGACCTCGATAGAGAAGGGGTTTACATTAAAGAACATTTAACCCTTCAATACGATCGGCTTACATGTGTCCCGGTATAGTTTAAAATTTAAAATTTCCGAATCGAAAGGGTTAAAGTAAGGTTTATAGTTTTCACCACACGTTGCTCTGACAAGAAGGGTCGTGAAGTCTCAATTCAGTGCCATTCCGTTTGAAGAAGCAGCTGCTTACAACAAGCTTCTCGCGCAATGCAGTGTTTCTCGCTACAATAGTACCTCGAGCAAATTCCACAACAGCAAGAGAAAATGTCGTATCAGTTTATATTTGAAATCTTTTAGTCATTCCTGGGGATGGGCCTTTACTCGGTAGATACCCTTTCAGACTAAAATCTGGAATGTGTAAATATATAGGTTTTTACTTATTTTCATAAAATGTGATGTTATATTAAAACAATCGGGGTCCACTGATTCTGAAGATTTGGATGTGCTGAACTCTTATTGTTTTATCCCAAGTTATTTGTTTGATCCGCCGTGGGGCTCTGAAGCTATAGTCAATTGCCTTGTTTGTTATGTATACAAATAAGTGTTGAATGCAAGTTCTGTGGCTGCCTAAGTCACAAGCGCTGCGACTACGCTTACAATTTGCCTAAATTATTTACAAAGCTTACTCTGTCAGCTTCGACTAAATTAGCCACTGAATCTTTTATTTCTCTAAGTACTGAAGGACCTTTCGTATTGAACACTTATTGGTTACAAATTGCGTGATCCGCGACACTGCGATGTAACTCAATGCCAGAATTTCATTACAGACGCAAGCTTCCTTCATTAAATCAGGTTAGGTTAGGTTATTGGGCTGCCAGCGAAATTGCCAGCACACTTAGACCATTGTTGGTTTATTGTGCAGTGCCATTTCCAGTGCCGTTAATTTGATCCCAACCATCAATGGTGACGTTGCTTTTACTTGGACTCGAAACTGGGGCCTCTATAACCAGAAATAAGAGAGCAAAGAGATATCCATCTTCGGCGATTTTTGCTCCTAGTCCACAAAAGAAAAATATGGGAGTAGTGGAAATCCCTTGTATTTCACTTATACTTTTACAAAGTTTTCAATTCACCAAAAAATGGCCGGCCGATTCATCAATTTTTGTGAGAAAATCGTGTGAAGTTGGCCACAACTATGTTCCATTGTTCGAGAGTGTTCAGTTGGTCCATGATTTTAATGGTAGGGTTGGGTGAATACAAATGTAATTCCACGTAATATTTACAGGAATATCTTCCATCTATTTAATCAAATATTGTAATATATGTATAGCCTATTTCTATGTCATACGTGAGAAATTAAGCCACTTTCAAAAAAGAAAATTCGAAAAAAATTAGATAATTAAAAATTTAATTTTCTTAATTGTTAACAGAAATGCCTAGATATTGAAGCTAAAGCTAACTCCGGAAAAAAGTTAGTTAAAAGAAAAAGCGGCAAAAAATTTAAATGTCGGGTAAACGATCGAATTTTCAAATAATAGCCCAAACCCATAGAAACCGGTGCGTGCGTTGCGTCTTGTCAAAAAATTGACAACTCATAAAATCTAATAAGAGGGAGCGAGACCCCACACTCGTTGGGCATGTGGAATGCATCAGAATGGATGAAGTTGACGAACTTTTAACTTTTGTTCTGTATGACAGTTCATGCTCATATGTGTGTCTCATTTACGTAGTATGTATGTGTATCATTTTACTCTCATGGTCGTGTGGGATTACATGTAATGATACAATTTTTCGGACGCAACGCACGTATTTCATTGGACACCTCTTTGCAGTCTGGCAAATACGATTTTTGTGGATGTCAACTGCAACGCACGCACCGGATTCTATGGGCTTGGGCCTTAAGACCTTCAATCCAACCCAATACTATGGTTGGGGAAGATGATCAGCTGTTCTCAAGAGCTCACACGTATTCACAAACGCGGCGCGAATAGCTTATAAAAAACGCTGTCAGATGGAATCAAGGGGCAAGAGAGGAAGCATATGGATATCTCTTTGTTCTCTTATTTCTGCCTATAACCAAGGGCAGGCTCTCAACCAACTGCGCCATCCAACCGTTGTTCAGTTTTCAATTTTCTAGAGGGTAAAAGTATTGCCTGCAAGGCAAATCAAATAATAACCCGGTTTATATCTTATTTTGAATACGAAGGCGCCACCACTGCACTACTTCTTATATTTCTGATTAAATTCTTCAAAAAGGTTTCAAAATTGATACAGCTTGTTGCAATCCGCAGCATTACTTATCACATCATACGTCAAAAAGTTCCCGAAGTCGCTTGAACTCTTCTCCACTTGTTTCAGAGAACTCCTCTGTAGAGTATTCCTCAATTGACCAACAATGTGTATCCAAGTGTGCTGGCAATTTCACTATCAGCCCAATATCCTAACCTAATCTAACCGATTTGGCTTTAATCTATAAGGCGTATATTCGCCCTAAGCTTGAGTATAACGCTCATATCTGGTCTGGTGCCCCCAAGACCACCTTGCAGCTACTAGATAGAATCCAAAAGCGAGCGATAAAGCTTATAGGAGACAATGATATCGCGGGTTCATCAGACTCGCTCGAACATCGACGAACCGTGTCTTCTTTGTCCGTGTTTTATCGTTACTTTAACAAACGATGCTCAAGTGAGCTAGCCAACTGCATTCCTCCTCTCCTTGAATCCACCCGCAATACACGTCTCGCCAGGAATGCACGTCAGTTTACCCTTAAGCCTGCTTTCGGACGCACAGTGAAATTTAGAGACTCGTTTTTTAGCCGCACTACACGAACATGGAATGCTCTTCCCAGCTCAATATTTCCTATAGATTACAATCCGCAGATGTGTAAGACCAATGTGCACAGGTACCTCCTCTCACTCTCCCCCTCTATACCTTCGATCGTGCTGTGTCTTGACCCCGGACAATTAAGGTTATTAGTAACCCCTTGAGCACGCGCAAATTATAAAAAAAAATCTAATCTACCGATGATAAATCTCATCCTTCCATTTGACAAAATGTTCTAGTGCCTTCAGGCTGCAAAAAGGCATTCAACTTATGGAAGACTGCGAGAGATCGTTTCTTTTGAGCGTAGATACGTCTTCTCATCCCGTTCTTCAGCCACACCTCTTACAATGGCATGGTTCCACGTTGCAACCCTTTTTGAACATGAAGTCAATATATCGTCTCTTACGAATGGACGGCCTTAAATTCAAAATCAAATTTTGAGAAGCTTTTTCTTGACAATTTGACTCGCCGATGGTCAGTGACTCCTGAGAGATGAAACCGTGAATTACCACTACGCCACGCCGGCTACTCATTTGACGTCTCATTGATGACTGACCGGCATTTGCAATTAAATTGTGTTTTCGACGTATGTGTGTACCAGAGAAAATGTATAAGAGTAGTTGTATGTTCTCCTATATACAATCAAATACCTGATAAATGCAATAGTTTGCATGAAAGTGTGTGAACTTGAAAAATGCCAGCTTTTTTTCTCGTACGTCAAAAGTAGATATCGACTTTTCGGAGCGTTATCGACTGTACCAAAATAACATCGTTGCATCGTGATCTGGTGCTTCACTGTGGGTAGAAATGTCATGCCCTGTGACAACAACCCACTCAAGAGCTCATCGAGGCCAATGTATTAAACATATGAAGAAAATGATTAAAATAATAACAAGCTTGTTATGATTGCAATGTTTTTTCGCAGAATTATGTCTGGATTTTCCAAACAACCAGCAATTTTACATTCCCTGCTGACTAATGCATGCTTTTGTTTGAATTTGTTTAACATGCTCCCCACTGAAGCTTTATTATTGTACTAGATTCATTGAATTTTTTCTTGATTTAAAGGGCATAAGCCGCTGTATTTCTCATTCGCGGTGTATTATTCTCGGAATACAACACGTTTCATCCCGAGGGAGAAGCCTGAATCCAATTATATTCGCATTCTCGTTCCCTCGAATTCATGCGCTTCCACAATGAAATCTTGTATTAGATCAAATTGAAACGTAATTTGTCAGCTTTCAGTGGAGAGCAACATACATCCACACTTCATTCCAGGAAATGCTTGCACTTCAATCAAACCCAATCCTTGCTGGTATGACATAAGCTTTCTAATAACCACCTACTGCTGGAGTGGTTGCAAACAAAACAACAAAGGCACTACACTCAGATTAAACTGTCTGGCCTGAGCGCATTCTCATTTACCACAAGCCCCTCCGGACATCGATTGAACATCACGACACCAATGATTTGCTAAATTAAAAAGCTGAAAGGACAACAATGAGGGGGGTGAGAGAGGGTGCAGACTCCATGTTTGTTTCAAATCAACTCTCTTGCCTGCGCACCAAGGAGGAACTCAAACAAAGCTTTTGCAGATGAGTTTCTTGACACACACTGTCAACAGCGGGCACTGCTCTAATATGGTTGTGGGCGCCCCATTAGATAACACCCCCCAAGCATGGATCTTTGAACTTTTTACTTCCTACATTCTTCTCTTCCTGTGTACACTGTGGAATGGACACGTCATCAGGAGGAGAGTGCTTTTTTTGCTTTTTGTGTCCTTGTGCGAGTGTTTATAAGCGTCAAGGATTGACTTTGCCAAGCTTATCTTCAGCTCTGTATGTGTTTATTGAACTCCTCACTTTAGAGAGGAGGCAAGGAAACAACAAAGCGGTATGGTTCCATCCAACTTCTCGACAGAGAGGCGACGATGATTGCCTTTCTTCGCAAGTGGTGTCGAGACTTGTCCTTGAAACATATCCCACGTCCATAAGTGGGTGTGACAGCCTCCTGTTAGATATTTTCCTTCACCGTTTTCAAAAGAAAAGTACTGCCAACAATTTGACTCACTTCGTTAGAATCCCATCCGCCCTTAGGCGTCAAAAGATCCTGTCGTCATTATGTCAGCCATCCATCAGAGCCACTTACCCAGCCGAGTCCGTACGTATTTCTGGTGCTGTTTCTACGATTGCCATCTGAATGTGGCAATGGCTTGACTTCTACACTTTGCATTGCACATGCCAATTGCATCCGCTCCTCGTTTGCTCGTTAGAATGGTGCTCGCTTGCGCGGTCTGTCTCTCGTTTTATACTGCCTGCCTGCTGCTCACTCTCCACCGCACTCTCGTGGGGTGTATCTCTGTGTGTCTCTCTGTACACACAGTGCACAGTGTTGCATTAAAATAAATGACCTTCATAATGCACCCGAATCGTGCATGCCGAGTCATCCAGAGGGTAAAAGTCCATTAACCTCGAATCTTGAGTTGAACAAATGCGCGTTGCTTCAATCGGCGCGTTCGTCAGTTCGTTTCTACTGTGTGCAGCTATACTATAACACACTTCTCTTACGCTCTTCGTGCTTATGTAGAATACCAACAACAACAACGACAACAACAAACGTTTTCTTAGCACAGCACTGTCCGGTGTGTACTACGCTTAGACTGTTGGACCCATACGAAGGTGGTGGTCACTCATAGTAGTTTTGTATCTATAGTCGCATTCCGTATTCGCGATTGGTGATGTCTTTGGACTTTTATTTCGCTAGAAGCGCGCGCGTTATGTTGTGGTGGTCGTATTGAAGAAAATAAAATAATTGTATAGATTTGCATTAGATAACCAACCGATGAAACGACGAGAATGTGATTGTGCTCGAGACGACTGTCTGGTGTTAGTGAGTTAGTTTGTAATGTTTGTAATGTTTGATCAGCTTTAAATCGTTTATCATTGTTGGTCTGTTCCTTGGCATTCGTCATCGGTTATTCTCTTGTGGATTTTCACAGGCGATTCGGGTAAGTGGTTGTGGTGGTCTTCGAAAGTTCCACGAATGAGACCTTGATAAAAAAAATACATTTTTCCTTTCGTGTAAATAAGCAGATCTTGTTAGTTACCGATTGGATGTGTTCATAAGGAATTTACTTGAATTACATATGAAGGTGACTAATGTGTACGTACATTTAAGACAGACGTGCAGTTAATGTTTTAGGTTGCCTGAATATTAGATGTGGTGACCCGTGGCGTTGTGGGTATGTGCGTCGACCCCAACCTCGACGTCGTAGGTTCGATTCCAGCTCTAAGCGACAAAAATTATGTTCACGGCCCCACCTTTTTCGAGTTATTGACAATGCTCAAAGAGTATTTTCCTGTCTAGAAAAAGCTTCTCAAACAAAGCCGTTCGGATTCGGCATTAAACTGTAGGTCCCTTCCACTCGTGAAAGAACAATAGCACGCACAACACCCATATTATTATTATGAATATTAGATATCAGCTTTCAAACTGTAGACGAAAAATCAGACATCAAGATGGGGCTGGTCTACCTATAGTCCCTCATACATAAAAAGTCCACAGAGTACACGTATGATCAAATTTTAAGAAACTCGGGAGTCTTCTTTTTATGGTTTAATAATAAATTGTTCTGTTTATTTTCATTTACATTACAAAACATAATTGCCATGACAAATGCCGTCTCTTCGAAGGAGTTTAGCAGATATATTTAATAATAATATGGGTGGCGTTACAGCCCGTAGATGACCAGGGCCTAGCTTCTTAGCAACCACTCGAGTTCTGCGTGCTATTGTTGTCTCACGAGTGGTAGGTCCGTTCCAGTTTATTATGACTCCGAATGGCCAAGTTTGAGAAGCTTTTTCTAGACAGGAAATACTCCTTGAGCATTGTCAACAGTGTTACCACACGTTATTTATGAGTCCCAGAAGCTAAAAAAACGAGTCATTTTCATAATAAATGAGTTGCAACAAAGATTTTTGAGAACACAAGGCCTCCTTATGCGAAAAAAAGAAACAAGTATGTTCTAAGGCGTTTTAAATGAAAGAAAGCTCAAACTTTGCAAAATTATGAAAACGATGAGAAGATGTAAAATAAAAGTACGTTAGATGTTTAGGCATTTCTGTTCTTGGGAAAAGGAGTCAAATCCAAAAATGATGAGTCAAGTTTAAAAAAATTAGTCCTTTTGACTCTATAGAGTCCCTGTGGTAACACTGATTGTCAATGACTCGAAAGAGGTGGGCCGTGACAAATAATTCTAATTTTTGCCGCTCAGACCAGGGATGGCACCTGCGAAGTTATGTTTCAAGCGTATTGGGATCGACGAACATAGATATATTTGCCTACAAATTATATTCGTCGACTAAAAACGAATGAAAGTCGTATTTGCATAGCACTTCCCAATTATGTACTATAGTAGGTTGATTACGGAGAAACTCGGCACGAATAGATCTTATAATCGGACACCTCCTAACAAAGTGGTAGATGGTATGTATCCGCTTCATTTAAATTCCAAAGTGTACAATTCTTATTCATTCCGATTATGGAATCCGCCAAATCGACTGCGGAGGGAGTAACTGACATCCGCACTCGAAATTCGACCCTATTCTAGAATCCGTCGGATGAACTACATTATCGGTCCGCAAAATATCCCTATCGACCGCTTCTGTAATCAGCTGTTTGCTGTCAATTTTGAAGAATAGTTATTTACCAAGTGAATTAAACTATGGAGTCAAGTAGCCTTTTAATGTATTCAGAAGAGCAAGAAAATTATTCTCAAGAAATTCGTTATAAAATTAAAAGTAGGGCGAAGGATATTTAAACGAAGTAGAAGAAGTTCTTTTGTAATCAACCTTCATTTATGCACCCTTCTTTGAGATTTGTAAAATGATTCAGGCTGACTAAAGCAGGATTAGGATGTGTTATCTTGACGAAAATACTGCCACCTGTGTAAGGACCCACATCCTTGTCTCCGGAACATAAGTTCGCAGCATATTTAAGATTCCTGGATGAGAATTGATATCGGACCAGTACGGCTGACAGTTGTTTCAGTTGTTTTTTCCGACTGTAGCTGTTAGAAGAATATATATGTCCAATGGGAATGAATTAAAGCATGAGCGAAAAACGGGAAGCAAATGATATTTGTATGAATCAAGGATAATTTTCATTTGTTTCTTGTTCTAAAATTTACTTCCATTGCAACCATTTCCTCCTTTTTTCCTCCAAATCCGCAACTCATTTGGTTCGGATTGAAAACGTCACAAAATGTATGAAGTGCGAATCAGCTGCGTTTTCTATAATAGCATTTTGTTTCGCACTACTTCACCCACATCCGCTCACTTTCTGGATTGAGTTTTCTATAATAGGAAAATTTTCCCTCCGCAGTCGATCCGCCGGAATCCATAATCGGCATGATTTCTCCTTGAAAGCGTTTCGAATTAAGTCCTATCAGTCTTGCACGCGCTCTTAATCTTCCACATTATTAATCTTCGGCTAAGCTAAAAGTAAAATTGTCCAGTAGAATGGCTAAGCACCATGTGAGCTATTCTGCTCATCCTGAAGGTTCATTTGTATTTGAATATTTCGGAGTGTTTCAAAAGTTATCAAAATATATACCTTCTAGGCATCTTCCTCTAAAAAACACATCGACTGATCCTACTCCTATCCTATCCGTCTTCGTAACTACACTAGGTTTCTTACCAGTCGATTTTCTTCCCTAGGATTAATTTAGATAGAATGGACAGGACAATCGACTCACTTTATATCTAAATAGGGTTTTATGTTGTACTCCATGTGTAGTATAAGTGTGTACATATGCATGTCAGAGACACCTGACTCTATTCTGATTGCATAATTGGGAGTGAACTTAGGCAAACCAAACATTATTTTTTATGAATTGTCTTTGAACTTATCATACCACTATACGCTTTTTTTTGTATATATTTAATGAAATCAGCAAGTCATCTGATACAAGCGTTTAGTGAATGAAAATGGTGTGAGATGACCTTTATTTTTAAGACTGTGCACACATATTCAAATATGCTAGTAGGTACAAGCTAAAAGAGAATGCTTTTTTGTGAAATCTGCCTTCAATGATTCAGCATCACTACCTGTAATGTTTGGCCATTTACCAACTAGATGAACACTCGCGATAACAACACAACATTTTCGAGAGAAAAAAATTGTAGTCAGGTCGAATGAATACATCGCACAATGGAAAACACATGCCGAAAAAGTATATGAGTATCTGGGAATCCTAATTCAGTCTTCCTTGGTCCTTAAATGTCAATTTTTCCTCCACGACATCACTTAACTTGATCATATTGGTCGCATGATGCTTAGCATACGCAGTCCGTTTTCCTTGGGTTTACATTGCATTTCAAGAACCTCTTGAGGGTAAATAGCAGTTTTTTCCCAAATATGAATCAAAACTTTCCACAGCTTCGCATTTCTTAAGTTAGCCGCAGTGTCCCGTGGCGCCGTGGTTATGTGCGTTGACTCATACGTGTCTAGCTTCGATTTCTGATGCGACCAAAAACAATTCTCACGGCCCCACCTCTTTCGAGTCAGTGACAGTGCTTTTCTTTCCAGTTTTCTTGGCGAAACAACTAAAAGTAGAACGGTGTGTCTTTAACACAATAAAAAAAACATAGCATAATCCGAAAGGTATAGACAAATTTAAGATTTGAATAGCTTAGAGTACCCGTATAGGGTCAGTAGGTTAGGAGTAAGAACATTTCTTAAGTTAGTTAAGCTAGTTTTAAGCATTTTTGTCTAGCATGTAAGTTAATGAATTCAAAATAAAACAAAAATGAATGAAAAAAAAAACAGTGCTCAAAGAATACATTCTGTCTAGTCAAAGCTTCTCAAACTAGGCCGTTCGGAGTCGGCATAAAAATGTAGGTCGCTTCCAATCGTGAGAGAAGTGCCCACCCATATTGTTGTTATTAGAACAAAACAAGACCGACACCCAGACTAACGTCTTGTAACCTCATCAAAATATGTCCAAAATGTAAGAGATCTCTGATGAACATTTGATTTACAGCACAATTCAATGCTCCTTGTCAACGTGTACACTGTAGATCTTCTAGAACTTAATAGTTTAGACTTTCTATGTCTCTGTAAAAGAGTTGTTTACAATAGAAAAAGTAGACAGGGTGTTTTCTTATTTGTGTTCTTCATTCATGCCGAGTACACTATAAACTGACGATTGGTGAAAATGTTTTGCATTCATATCGATTACAGCGAACCATCGCTTATAGAGACCAAAATCTTCAGTGCCTTGCAAGTCGTTACAAGTTATAATCGATTTTTTTTTTCGTTTTCTACCCACAATCAGCCCTATCACAGAATCCATTCGTACATTTCGAAGTTACGATACGGCATCACAAAATCCGAACGGAATTACAAACTCCGGCGTAAATAAGTTGTAGAAAAACATTCAAATTCCCGCTTCATTCTTATTCAGTGATAGCAACCTTCTCGAAATTTGTAGCAGATTTTTCAATATGATTCTACTACAAATGAATTCTATGTCAGATTTTTCGTGGTCCCTGGCCCATTTTCGAATACGATGGAATTCGTGATAAAGGTGAATGTCATTCCTTTTTCTCGTTCAACGCTCGATACTAATAGTCACCATTACACCAACTTTCAAAAAAATAAAAATTCAAATTGTTTTATTCTAAAGCAATTTCCGAATGCAGTCATAGACGCTCGCCACACTAATCCAATAATAAGCTAGAACTTTACAAGTAACCTTATACGTCGCTTTTAATTTATTAACTGAAGGACACACATTAGACCTTTCCAAGCAAAGTGCATACAACAAAGAATGCAATCCAATGCAATCAATCGTCGGCCCCACTCCACGCAAATTCATACCAGCTCGTTGCCTCCTCCCTCCTCTCGGCTATGACTCAAATACGAATTTTCGAAACAAAATGAATAAAAAAAAACAATCTATTATGCGAGAGCGACTTCTTTCACAAAATTGAAAAAAAAAATCAAACCTCACCTCACAACATCAGTGGTGCGGCTGCTAGTAAGCGAGGTCATTGCGTTGACTCTTTTTTAGGTTATGTTCATCTGTTCAATGCCATTCGTACGAAAAAAGATACACTTGCGAAGGTTTCTCATTTTCTTCTGTCGTATATTTTTCATATAATATTTATTTTTAACATGACGTCTCTCTTACCTTCGAATCGATGTTTTTTTTAACCTTTAATTATGATGTTGTACTACTCTTGTTTTGTTTCTAAGTTATGTGTGCCGATTCTGTAAGTAATGCTAGTACGAGCGTAACATTCGTTCATGTCATCACTTTACTTCAGATTCTTGATGAATCAGTTCGGACTGAATCGACTACAGCTGCTGATTCCTTTCTCTTTTCATTGATAACACTAACAACTACAACTAACCTAAGCAACAAACAAAATCGAAAAAAAAACAAAATAAATAAATGCAAATTTTCCCGAAAAAGGTTGCATTTCGGAATCGATTACTCAACGGCACCGTTTGCCTTTCATTTCGGTTCGTTTTCTTCGCAGTCGTTTTCTTGATTGCAAAGCTTTCTTTATCTATGCGAAAGAGTTCATCGAACTGCGCTCTCGGTTTGCCTTCAGTTTTGCTGAATACCACACACAAAAGATTAAACAACAACAACGACGAAATGTAGTTTCGTGTTTCTTTCTTCTCCAAACCGCTCACACATTACGTTTTATAGTTCATTTTGGTGAAGTATCTAGTTTGGGTATCTCGGATGCAGACAGCTTTTGCACAATTCACCTACTAAATTGTTTTGCAACAGTAAACAAAAACCAACAAAAAATAAATGTGGATGAAAATATACAACACAATTCGCCCACAAAAACTCGTAAGAAAACGAAGAGGAAAGTAAATACAAAAATGTATTAGGAAACAGCACAAAGCCAAACCGTTTGCGCCGAGCACTATTTCATAGGCACACACAGAGAGACAATACAGACGCAGATGTGATGGTCGGAAAAGTCCAATGAACTTTTTGCATTTTATTTTTCTCTCTATTTTCTGTTCTGTTTTTTTTTTTTTTTTGTGTAAAATCTGTTTACTATTTTCTCTCTATCTTTTTGTGTAGTTTTCCCCTTTGCTCTCTTGCTTGTGTTTCACTCTCCCGTACTCATGCCTTATCTGAGACTGAGAGTTTAATTCGGTACGATGTCGATGAGAGTGTGGCAAGCTTTTTGCGGCGAGAACGTGTAATGATGCATTTTTATCTGTTGTTGGGTTTTCTTCTTCGTTTTTCTTGTGTGTCACATAATTAATAGAACTCGGGTGAATAGCTCTCAACTGTTCGTAACAAATAGGACCAAATAAGGATTTTGTGAAAATTATAAGGAACTGAAGTGAATCTGCACTTCATGTGAATAATTCGGATAAGATCCTTGAAGCTTTTCAGTTCAACTGTGGAAAATTCTTTCAGTGTTTTCTGTCTCAATATGCAAAGACTGGTGCATTGACAAAGATAGCAGTGTTACAACAGGTTAAATTATTTATGAGTCCCAGATGCTTAAAAAACGAGTAATTTTGGAAATAAATTAGTCCCAACAAAGGTTTTTTGATAAAAGAATGCCTTATGTGAAAAAAGAAACGACTTTTGCTAACTACACTATGGCACTCAGACTCAATGCTGGTCCATTGTACAACCAGGCAGCAACCTGCATATCCTTCGGAAGACCAACTGTAGCTTCTGTGATGGAGAGTCTACAAAATCAGAATCGTAGACCTCATCCAAGCAAAGACGGGACAGTGACAGAGGAAGTGCTCTGCCGTGCCGTTGGCCTCTTCACAGTCGTATCTTCGCTTAAACCAAGTACATTTAAGTGCTTGGACAAGGTGTAGTGGCCTGTTATTACACCGGTAAGTCGTCTGCAATTTTTTCCTGTCAAGGGACAGCAAGAATGCCGCGGATTTCTTACACACGTTTGGGAACAAACTCTTGGTTTATCTACATACTGCTGAGCTCTCGAGAGGCCCAACCATCAATGAATCAAGTTCAGGTCCTGAGAAAGTTCCATCTGTCCTGTCAGGGAGGATTAGCATTCCTGGACTATCTTGGAAGTGGTTAAAGGGTTGAGTTAGGCCTAAAACACGGCTGTCACAACAAACACAGGTACATCGACCCGCCTTCTTCACACTATAGTTTGTTGCGATTAGGATAGCAAAGGTTATCGCTTGGAAGACCGACGCAAATTTACCTAATGAGGTGTACAGTCTAATGTTGCCGTCCTCCACAGAAAAAAACCAGCGCCGGACCCTTCTTTGTTTTTAGAACAATCCATGACTACATTCCTTTCCTTTTCCTGGCTCGAAATCAATCGAAGTTTATCGGTTTGTGTGCTATTGTAACTAGACCATAATATCCGAATTGTCTCACAGGCGGGAAGACTCTTTTTCCACTTCTATTATGCACTTTACTCTTGACATCAGCCTGAGGTGGGTGGAAACATAGGATTGCTGGATAGGTCGGTTTCGTCCCCTTTCCCAGCAAGTTTATCTGCTCCCTACTATAACCTGGGGCCCTGCATAGAGTTGTCGAATGCTGCGAGTCAAGAACTTTGAGCTCTTCGCGGCAGATTGCGACTAGCTTGGACTTGATTTCTGTAGACGAAATTTCTTTAATGACCTCTTGACTGATAAAAATTGGGCATATAACTTAATTGAACGGTTGGACGTTTATTTAAGAAAAAAATTTACAATAGTATTATTCAAAGCATTGCCCATCTGTAGGTATGACTTTTTTCTCATCTTTCTGGCAGTTTGTGGATTCCATCCCAGAACAACTGACTTAGGAGCCAATGTTTGATATTCTGCTCTAACTCACTCTCTCTGCACGAATTAAATTACATACCTAATAGAATATAAAGAGTGATTTTTTAAGAGCTATAGGAAATTTTTTCAAAAAAAAAAACACGTAAAATTCAGAAAAATTCATGAAATCTTTATTTGAATCGATAGTACGGTCCATATAATTTAATGTTTGAAGATTATTTCATGCAAATGTTGACCTTGACTGCGCCTCAAATGGTCCATCCGCTAAGTCCAATTTTGGCATACTCTTTCCAACATTTTGGCCGGTATCTCATGAATAAATGCTTCAATGTTGTCTTCCAATGCGTCAATTGAAGCGGGCTTGTCTGTATAGACACGAGCTTTAACACAGCCCCACAAAAAATAGTCTAAAGGTGTTAAATCGCACGATGTAGGCGGCCAATTGACCGGTCCCGAAAGTGAAATGAAATGTTCACCGAACTCGCCTCTCAATAAGTCCATTGTTGCGCTTGCTGTGTGGCATGTGGCACCGTCTTGTTGAAACCGCTTGTCATGCGAGTCAAGCTCTTGCATTTTGGGCAAAAAAAAGTTGGATATTATCTCACGGTAGCGCTCACCATTCACAGTTACGTTACGATTCGCATCATATTTGAGGAAGTACGGTCCAATGATGCCACCAGCCCATAAACCGCACCAAACTGTGACTTTTTCTGGATACATTGGTAGCTCTTGCAATCTGATATTGACTCCAAAATCGACAATTCTGCTTATTTACGTACCCATTGAGCCAAAAATGAGCTTCGTCGCTGAACGCAAATTTTCGGTAAAAAAGTGGATCTTCGATCAACTTTCCAAGAGCCCGTTCACCAGAAATTTTACGTTGCGGTAGGTTGTAACGTCTTACATTCATGGTTAAATTATAGACCAAACTGAAGATGTTTGACAGTGAAACAAAACACGAAATGTGAGTCAGCTGTTTAAACCAGTGTTGCAAAAAAGATAATAGCTAAAAAATCACCCTTTAATATCAGTCGGTGGTATTTTCCACAACCATGCTTTAAAAACGCTGCCATAGTCAGGTAATCTGAGAGAGCAGTGAATGTTTAACAATTCGGAAGACTCATCTGTATAGACACGAATGGAAGTCGAATTATTGATGGGTTCATTAGAGTTCCACTCCTCTCTTGTTGACAGATAACCGACACCAAATGGGTGTATCGAAGTCAGGGGAGGAGAGAGAATAGTCATTTACTGTATGTTCTATTTGTAATCTATCAAGAATACTTGCATGACCATTCGGGCTTGTGTGTCAGCTTTTGGATTGCATGATCCTTATGGCGTTTTTTTGCAGCAGTCTTCTGCATATAGAGGAATAGAAGAGATAAAGAAGATCTCGTAGGCTCGCTTGGCTCTAGTTACACCTAGGCATGTACGTCTCTGTGTGCTTGTTAACGGCTTTAAGTTGGAGGCTTTAGGTAAGCCTGCAACCAAACAAAGCTGCTATATTTCAATATATTCCTGACAATAACTATGTACATCCACAGTTTTGTTGTGGGCTTTTGGATATTCCATTTTTGCCGTATATCCTTTTATGTAAATTCAGGGCACAGGCTGTCCTCTTTCGTTTCCAGCTTAATTTCTTATATAAGCTTACACCAAGCCCTCAATGGGCAGAAGAATGAAAGACGGATTGTTAGTGAAAGGGACCAACTCTGTTTTCTTCTCTTACTACCTAGACCGCAAAATTTTGCTCACTTGCGGAGCACTTTAATCGGGTGTTTATTTATCTCGCTGAGAGTCGGGAAAAAATTGACCTTAAGCTATTTTAAAAACGCCGTCAGCGAATTTCCAGAATTTCATTGATTACTAACATATATTGAAGGAGGAAATAACCCTTGAAGGGTGCCCGTTGAGGCTACAATTTTTGTTTCCTCCAACAATAGACAATTGATGATTTCGACTTCTATTTGAGATTACTTCCTACACCTGTTCAATCATTGCGTTATGTAATTTTTTCTAATTTAATTTTTACATTAAAAACACTAGTAAAACGTCTCTTGTGCTTAAAATATTTATATTTCTTTCGTATACATTAAAAGCCCTTTCATTCCGAAAATTCGATAATTCGAAAAAAAATTACTTCCGAATAAAAGAGTGTCGCTTCCAAAATTTGTATGTAAAAATAAATTAAATCAGCAAACATTAAATGCAGAAATAATAGAACACTCATATACCTATCAAAATGTAGAAGTCGTCCACGTTCTTGCATTTTTCCATCAAAAGGACTATCCTTTCCCAAACATTCCGAATTAACAAGCTTTCACTGTATACCAGTTTTCCGATTGAAAGGGCTTTTACTCTACTGTACCATGTATCTAGCGATCTGAATTCCGTAATCTAATTCATCCTGAGATGTTGTAGAGGTCGAATCTCCATTTATTAATTTGAGTGGTAGATAATAAGTAGGTTATTATGTCTAATCGGTATTTGCGACAAAATTGATATGTATCGGTTTTTTTTTTAAAGTTCAGCTTTGTTTTTACTCCTATATGTAGGGACTAACTTTCAGTAGGAATGTTAATAACACTCATAAATGCAGCCGAAAGAGCACTGAACAGCAAATCGGGATCTAAAAGATCAGTGAAGCTGTCTACTCGAGAGACCTCCTGAAAAAAACATTTGTACACATCGAACCCTGTTAAGGCTGACTCGTTCTTAAAACATGTCACAGTTGACTACAGCCTCGTAGGTGTATAGGAATGATGGTATATGTATACTCCTGGCCCATCGAAGACTGAACAGACAGGAAAGCACGTAATTGAGTGAAGCGCTCCATCATTTTTTTATAAAAAATAAGTTCATTTCTGATGAGTACTTATTCCCTGGAATTGTTTCTCGCTTTTTTAAAGTTGTTTACGTCTACGTCCTGGCACATTTCTTCTCGATTTTGCTAGTCAAAGAAAGTTCTATTAGGGATACCATTTTAAGTGATGCGAGCTTCAATTTCGTTCAACTTCTGCATTTCTGTGCAGACAACGACGACATATACTATGCGGAATGTACATAGATTATAGCGACGCCGAAAGGTGACGTTTAAGAAGCTTTTTTTGGCAGGAGTCTGTCGACAGGGGTGAAGTCGAACCAAACGCCCGGCGTATGAGTGCATGTCTCTACCCACGCATGATGCATACATAGAGTACTTACCAATTATATATGTAAATAGCTTCCGCATTAATTGAATTGAAAGCAAAAAGGGACGGCTGCGTTGTTAATTATCCACCCTTACAACAGACTCTGATAATTTGTGCATAAATACATACAAACAGACTGCATTAATCCATAACGACTTATGATTTAAGTGTACAATTCAAAATGAAGCATCCACAATTCGTGGTGGAAAAAGAACATACCTACATGTACAAATGCACTTGTCATTGACAACAAATATGCCATCGACTCCGAAATTACACTGCAATTGCTGCATACACATTCCGCGGCTACACGTCGTTTGCTTAGCGAAACAAAAACAAAAAATCCACCACCCCACCAATTGGTCGCCGCATAGTCGGTCTACGATACCCAAATTCAATGCACTCATAAAAAGCTCTTCCATCCTCGACGCCAGTAGCCATTACCTGGTACATTCGAGACGCATGTGTTTAAAAGTTTGCACATACAATTTTCCGCAGGGCGCACTGAAAACTCTCTCAGTTTTTCATTCGATTGCTCTCGCTCTCTCGAACCCCCACTGGATGGCAAGTGGTAAGCTCTCTATTTCTCTGAGGCACATACACGTATGCGGTATGACCAATTCGCAACAGATCGCTGGGCGGGCAGAAAGTTCACCTTCATTCGGTGCTGCCAGTCTGCACTGGAGCGGCATTGAAGTCGTAGTACGGCTTGAGGAACGTCGGCATCGAATGTGTGTTACCTTGCAAAAGCATCTTGCAAAAAAGTGAATTCATTCAAAAAGAAATACAAGTGAAGTGAGTTACAATACATATTTTTTTTTTTTTGGTTTGTTTGTGAAAGAAAGCGAAAGTGCGGTGCTGAATATATATGCATGTGTACATAAACAGTCATTGTGTTCTTCTGCTGCTTTATTGACATGTTTTGCATTTTGTCGGCTATTCGGTTGTTGTATGAAAATCAAAACGCTTTGATCCACACCCATACACGGATAAGTGCGGGAGTTTTTTGCCGGTGGGCGTTTGGTAACCAAGCTCAGCGAGGAATATCGTACATACGTATGGCGTTAGAGCGGCCTTTGACCATCGGTGTTCATCATCAGTTCCTCCACCTTCAACAGGCCTGCATACTCCCAAACACAAACACAGATTCATCTCGTATTATGCAATGTCTCTCTAGTACCCGCAGCAGCAGCAGCAGGTTTTAAACAAAAATTTACATTAATGTCTGCCTGTCGTCTGTGCATGTATGTAAATAGGGGAGACTCCAAATGTGAAGTGAAGTGAAATGAAGTGACCATAGAGAAAATAACAAAAGCCCCAGTAGTAGAAGTACGTCCAGCATTAGAAAAGGGGGAACCGAGCACTGTTTGCACTCAAACAACTCTTCCCATTACTGCAGATACAGACTGTTTGCCGGGCTTTCCTGGATGAGGTGCTGTTTTTTAAATGCAAGCGCACCTTCGCCTATTCATCTGTATCATCATATATAAATAAAAGAATCGAGTCAAGTCGAGCGCAGGCTTTACGCTGTATACAGACGTAAGAATTGCAAAATACCCCTACCAATATTTATTTACGTTTTTGTTGTGATGGCTGTGTTATTCAATGGCATCGGTATATACGCAATTTTATATATAGACGCCTGCCGTCGAACGTGGAAGAGTTCTGTAATTTTTGTTTTTTATGCTTTTTTCCGAATTTGCATATCAGAATGTGTTTTTTTTTTGCGTTATAAAGGGAGAAAGCATTTCCCCCAATAAAATTCATACTGTGTGTATACATGGAGGTATGTATGTACGAAACATTGTGTATTCTCGTCAATGATATTTGAAGACGAGTATATTCGCACGTCGATACGCATTCGGATTGCCAGAAGTAGTTGTCGCTCGTTTCGGTTTTTTATCCTCGGTGGATTCTGCTTTGTTATATTTATTTATAGTCTTCGTATTCATTTGCGTTTATGGCATATATCTCTTAAATTACAATTAAATGCTCCAGTAAAATTGATATTCGGAAAAACATATCAAAAAGGCCTGCTCACTAAGTTTATTTAAGGTTTATTTTGAATACTTCTTTTGAATATTGTCATTAGAACATGTTTTTAAATTGCTAATGGGCTGCTGTTATTGTTCCACACCACACATCAAATTAAATATTAACTGCTAAATAACAATGTGTGTACGATGAAAAAGACGGAATCTGGCCCACGAGGAAGGAAGACAGCATTACATTTTATACATGTCCATAGATTGAATGAATAGATGGCATTTTTAATGGATACGTTATTAAACGTGGACCATCCTCTATCATATCACCCGTGACTCGGTCGACGGTTTGTGTTTTTGATCCGAATTCACACTGCTCCACTTGCCCAACTCCTCTACGTTTTCTTACTATCTAGGGGTCGAAGACTCCTCACATTGCGATGATGGGTTGAATTACGGGCTAGGCGATACAATAACCTTAGCCGAATGAAACAAAATTTGCAAATTGTCATGTGCTTCGTCTATTAATTCGTGGAAAATAAAGTATGTCCAGAAAGACAACAAGTAATTTTTACAACAATGCCGCTAGCATCCTCAAAGGAATATGGCCAAGAGATTGCACCATTTGGACAGACATTGGAAGCATCGTGCATGTTAAATGTGTATTGATCTTTCAACGTGCCCCTACACCTCTTAAGAAAATGAGCAATTTTTCTATAAAATGTTCTAAACATTTCAACGCCTTAGTGCCCTATAGTAAATTGTTATCGATCGCTTTTTATATACCAAAACCTGGCTAGCTTGAGAAGCTTTTTTGACATTTATACACTTTTGGCATGTTTAGAGGAAGTGCCCTGAAATATGAAAGTTTCTTGTGCCATGATTAAGTCAATGGATTCTTAGGAATGTCATCCAAACAGAGCGGAAACATAATCCTTTACGCACTTGGTATCTAGGTTCGAACGACCAAAATAATGTGTACGGCTCCACTTCTTTCAAGTCACTGACAATGCTCAAAGTGTAACAATTGTCTGTATAGGACAGTTTCCTCAAGCGTGGCCGTAGCAGTAGCAGCTAGTAGCAGCAACAGTGGTTGAGAAGCTAGGCCCTGGTCCGCTACGATCTGTAGCCCCACCCATATTAAATTATACTAGCTGTTGCCCGCGTGAATATCAGTTCGCGATTGGATAAAAATGTTACTATGTCCGTCCTTGTTCGCTGAGTTCAAACTGTTCGAAGGGAACCAAACATGTGTCAGAGCTGTTCGGCATTGTACCACGCTGCAGACGGCTGTCCCGCGCCCTCCCCTCTCCCGCTGTCCAGCGTCTTGTGCCTCATGCGCACGACGAATAAAAATTATCACTTTTGAACACTTTTCTGGGCTCAGTAGCCGGTCACTGGTTTTATTCAAAAGATGAGTATGGGCTAAGAATGAATGCTTTTTTGTAGCAAATTAGTCAGAAAATCGCATAGCAATAACGACAAGACCTTTTCGGATACAAAAGACAAGTTAAAGTCAAAAGTTTTGGAATACGCTTTCCAACATTTCGGCCGGTATCTCACGAATATATGCTTTAATGTTGTCCTCCAATGCGTCAATTGAAGCGGGCTGGTCTGTATAGACAATAGCTTTAACGTAGACCCACAAAAATAGTCTAAAGGCGTTAAATCGCACGATCTAGGCGGCCAATTGACCAGTCCCGAACGTGAAATAAAATGTTCACCGAACTCGCCTCTCAATAAGTCCATTGTTGCGCGTGCTGTGTGGCATGTGGCACCGTCTTGTTGAAACCACATGTCATGCAAGTCAAGCTCCTGCATTTTAAGCAAAAAAAAGTTGGATATCATCTCACGGTAGCGCTCACCATTTACAGTTACATTACGATTCGCATCATCTTTGAAGAAGTACATTCCAATGATGCCACCAGCATATAAAACGCACCAAAATGTTCTTTTTTCTGGTCACATTGGTAGCTCTTGCAATGCTTTTGGCTGATATTCACTCCAAAATCGAAAATTTTGAGCCAAAAATGAGCTTCGTGGCTGAGCACAATGAACAACAAAAAGCGCGCGATGAACTTTCTTAACAGAGCACGCATGTTGATAATAAAATTCAATAATTTGCAAGCGTTGTTCGTTTGTAAGACGATTCATGGTTAAATTATAGACCAAACTGAAGATGTTTGACAGTGAAAAAAACACGAAACGTGAGTCAGCTGTTTAAACCAGTGTTGTCAAATAGATAATAGCTAAAAAATCACCCTTTAGATATATGTACATCCTTTTTTTTAGAACTTTCAATGAGGGCGGATTCTATCATACCTGACTTTTGCGTAACCAACAGAAAGGAATTTTTCAATTCCTGAGATTAACGCGTTCAACCAAACTCTCGAGCTTTATAATATTAGCACAGATTATCATCTTAAAAATTGTTTAAAAGAAATGCTACATATATTCTTCCCTTAAAAATTGTCTAAAAGAAATGCTACATATTTTCTTCCCTCACTTAAGAAGAAATTTCAAACATGTTTGCGCTGACATATTTATAAAAATATGTTACTATGTCAAAGCATTATAAATTACTCCCCTGACTGTTGACAAGAACATTTCGACAACCAAGCTTACTCAACAATGGTAGACCGGAGAGAGCACTGACCGCTAAAAACTAGGGCTCCGTAAATAAACACAATTGTTTGATTCAATTAATATTTGAACATTTTTTGTAGTTTCAAACCTCAAAAAAAAAAAAATGGAGTTGCAAATTCTTACCCACTGTGTTTTTTATTCCTTCAGGTTGTACAACAGGAAGAAACGAGAAGCCTACAAATTGATTTTGCCACGAAACAGGCGGCAAAGCACAACCTCTGCAGCAATGCGAAGTGATCAATCAGGTGGACTGTTGCATTTAAAAATATCCCCACCATCTGTCACATCAATTGCACAGAAGCACATAATCAAACAACCTCCGTCGACACCGATAATATCTAGGACAGAATCACGTGTGTCGGTTTCAGTAACTCCACAAAAACGAGAACCAAGCGAAGAATATGTCATAGACTTAGATTCGTCACCAGAGAAAAGTAATCAAGAACAATCAACACCTCGCAGGCAAAGTGATGGCCAACAGGACTCCGCAACAGATGTGAAAAAACCACCTGATAACAAGGAAGAAGAGCAACAAAACAGCACAATGCAGCAGACAGACAAAGTACGTGACAGTATACAGAAGTCCACTGAAGAGGTGCAGGAGGATAAATCAGTGTCTCGTCTAAACTCTGAACAAAATAAGGAGAACCTCCAAAGTAATGAAGCACTCAAAAAAGAAAGAGATGAAGTGTCATCAAAGCAAGAAATTGAATCCAAGGATGCGCATGCATCCGAAGAAATTATGGACACGACGGAAGAAATTAGTGAAAGTACATTAAAAGCCGAAGCACTTACTACTTCGACGGCAGCATCGTTAAAAACAGACCTTAAAGAGGAAAAAAATGACAAATTATCCACACCCCCACCCACGGTTGATGTGAGCGCAGCATCAAAAGTAGTAATTGAGGATGTCCCAGAGAATGAAACCACCACCCGACCGGCTTCGGCTCAACAATCTACGGGTACTGCAACGTCCAAACGTCGGCGATCTTCGTCGGGTACTCACGAAAGTAATAAGGTCTCCAAAACAAACGCTGGCATTTCAACTGGTGTCGAACAAGATGACGATGAAGAGTACATTCATCCAACAAAAAAGCTCCGAGAAGAACTGCAATCCAATTACCCCGCACATGATCGCATTCTCAATGAATACATAGAGAAGACCTCCAATGATTCCATTGACAGCATACAACGACACATTGAACAGATGCTTTCCGAAATTCAAACGCTCAACGACATGATCAAAGCCAAAGAAATCGAGTGGAACAATATGCTGCATCTGAAAAAGGTCAAAGAGGAAATATGCTTTCGGCTGTCACGGCGAAAGCAATGCATGGAAATCATGGCAACGAAAGTTGGCGAAGCAATCAATCCCTCACCACTGGAAGAAGAGTTTTTGAATAATGAATCGACACTGGCCCTTGGCAAAACTCCACCATCTCAAAAGAATCCTCAGCTAGCATCCACGCCTATAGCGGGTGCAATTAATTCGATAAGCAGCAACATATGTAACTTCACAGCGGTGAGTAGTTCTTCGTCTGCTGTACCAACAACCGCCCAACTCATAATACAGAATCGGGCGAATATGAAGAGCTCGGACTTAGTCAAAGAGAAGGCAAACACACAGAGACTGCATCGGTGAGTGAGCTTCTGTTTGGTTTTGTTTGTAGTACATTAGTTTTCATTAGCTTGCTTTAGTTACCCTTTGGTTTGGACCTTCAAAACAATGCATGCTCCATTCTTAACACCTCCCTCTTAATTTATTAAGTGACAAATTACTAAGTGGCGATTATTCTATCCTTCATTTTTTTAGTTTTTTATGTTATTTTTTTAATTAAACTATACAGACTTTTCAGACTCAGATTATCTAGCAGTGGCACAAGGTGCTGAACAAACTATTTATCTGCAAAAAAAACATTTACAATAAAGATCACCTGAACTTCAATAGAAATGATTTTTCGGTGGGCTTACCTTGTTCATGAGGGAGGAACTTTACTTGTCTGTTGATGATTATTACTAAAGGCAAAACATTTATTCGACACTGAAATTATCCCCGTCTTTAGAGTAACGTTCACTTCTTTGAATGAATTAATCGTAAGTCCTGGGGTGACAGCACATAACTTGAAACATTCGAGCATTATTCGCCAGTCAACTCGAAGCGAATATTTTGTGGCAACATGTAACTTGAAACGAGTTTCACTGTGACTTCTACTTAAAAATGTCATTGTGAACTATAAGTGAAATGTCAAATTTGTTATCTTCGTTCATTAAAGTGAAATTGGATTTAGAATAATATTTTTCGATTCGGAAAGCGAAGATGAAGAAATACTCAATGCCAAAATTAAAAGAATTTTTGACATGTGTTGAATTGCCTTAAGTAAACATTCGATTAAAATTTAAACGTTCGAAAAAATACAGGAACACTACCTTCGCATACAACATTTTCTTTGAATATATTGTATTCTACCTCTTCCCTGTCTAGATTTTTAGTTTCTTTATTATTATTGTGGTCAGCAATTTGACTAGGTCCGACTCCAAACATTTTTGCTGTAGGTATTTCTTCAACTGCTGCTTCTAGCCCTCGCATTCTATAATTAATATGTATGGGCCACCGCCTGTGCCTTTTAAGTGGACCTTATTTTTCCTGAGTTTGTTCTTAACAAAACTCTTACTTCAGGTCACTCAAAGTCTAAAAATGCACGTACAATATAATAATTCAAACATACATGCATTTGTCTTTACCTTTTTGCAGTCATTGAAATTGTTTTTTGTTGATGGACATATTTTACTTCGCTTCCATAATGAGGACAACTTTTTATTTATTCATGACGATCACTTTTTCCTATCGACTAAAAAATGTTGTTTCAAATGTTATATTCGAATTTGTATGCTGCCTACTTTGGAAAAAATTGGTGCTACCCATGTTCGATTGTATCGACTCAACTCGATTGTTTCAAGTTAAGTGCTGGCACCCCTGCTCCCGCAATTCATTGAATTCGTTCCTCTTCACGTTGGCGTCTTCATCCCTCACAATGATGTCATAAAGTTATACCAAGCAGGCCTTCCAGTGTCAGCTGTTGAGTACGTGCTCCATTAGCCGTTCGAATGTTTGCGAGGGGTTGCATAATACCAATGACATTTATAAGAACTGTCATGGCCAGCACTGAAAGCTGTCTTTTTCTAAATAAATTGCCAATACGCACTTTGTTGAACGGTGAAAACCTCTTTGATGCTGCAAATATATCCAGTGAGTCCTTTATTCTTGGAATGGGATAACTGCTCACTTTCGTTATATCGATATGTTTACTGTAATCGACACAGAAGTGTCTGCTATCTTTCTACCTGCATTAGTTCAACGAGTGTGCTTTTTCATTTACCTTCGCATTTCGAATATAATTGTTTTCAATTCACTTGAGGAACTCTTGTTCTCTCCAGTTTTCGGCTGCATCACTTTCCGAATTCAAATAATTGCCATAGATATTCAATTTGTCTACATGCGCTAAGGTTAATAAGAATTATTGTTTATGTACTTCTGCGCATTTGGCTTAGCTCGTATCGTTGTAGTTATAAGCGTCGACCCCAACACATTTGAACCTCGATGTCTCGATGGCTAGGTACCACCAAAATATTTAAATTTTCACGGCTTCACCTCTTTCGAGTCACTGACAATGTTCAAAGAGTATTCCTCCCTAGAAAAGGCTTCTCAAACGTGGCAGTTCGGAGGCGGCAAAAACTGTAGGTCTCTTCTATTCGTGACAGAAAAATAGGACGAACAACAAGAGTGGTTGCTGAGAAGCTAAGCCCTGGCTCTCTACGGGATCTAGTGCCACACACTTCTGTGAATTTAATCAATTGAAGTCAGAATATTTTGACAAGCATTTCAATACGTTCTTTCGCTACCTGTCATCCGTACTAAATTGATTTTCCTTCTACGTTTCTGTGAGCAGTGGTACTCTACTATTGACTCAGAATCGGAGGAGATGATTCATCCTCCGTTTTCCAACCATTGTTTTCTGCTTGAGGCTAAGGCAATGAACTTTCACTTTATAGTAGAGGTGTGTCAATCGTTCAACTTTCAAAGATAGGGTTGTATTCGTTCAATACTACCGAAAGCAACGTCAAAAGGTTGCACAATCGATCGTAGACTCTTTGTATTGGTACAGTAGCAGGAAACCAAATGTGTTTTCGGCCACACAAATAATATTCACCACTTAAATAAGAAGTAGTAAACATAAGAGAATATGCATGCGTATGTGGATTCGAACAGCGAACAACACGAAAATGTTTGTGTTTCCATCGAACCAATGAAGAGATGGTGGGAGAGAATCATCTCGATCATTTCGCTTAGAAGGATATGAACGAACGAAAGATACGTTCATATGAGTGAACGAAACATAAGTATTGAATTCTTTCTTTCATTCGTATCGTTTCGAATTGACCGAGACGAACGAATCTTTAGAGTATTGACTATGTGATTGTCTGGTTTGCATTTGTGTAATTGGAATCATCAATACTTTTTTAAGTGAACGGGTCAAAATGAACGAATCAATCACGATTGACACAGCTCTGGCAAGTCGTCGATATACTGGGTCGGTTCTACTTCCTCCAATGGTTTCGTTAACTGCCCAGGCAATCATAAATGCTTCGTTTCTACTGCAAACGCATCACTTGCGCGACATTAGAATGTTTATTTAAGAGCTTAAGAGTTAAGCAATCTAGTGCAGCAATGTTACAGTGGATTTCCTTATCAGACGTGCCTCGCGTGTATCCCAATCACATTTTGACCATCTACTCGGCGAGTGCCGAGACCTGGCTAGGAAGTAGACAATATTTGGGTGTACAATTGTTTTGCAGACCTGAACGATTCAAGAGTTTTGAGATCTGATATCCACCTCACCAATCGCGGGAGGTTAGGTTAGGTTCAAGTGACTAACTGCTAACGAGAGGACAGCCGCCCCAATAGCGTTTCATGCCCATTCTGCTACCAAGCGGATCCGTGCCCATTGCGCAAACTAGTTTTTGTTTTTGATGAAGCGAAGAAGATGGTCGACTTTTACATGGCTAAGTTCGGTCAGTTTATTGATGTTATAGCGTGAGAGATCACTACATGTGCAGAACAAGGGTACAATGGTCTCTTCACCATCCTCGCCGCCTCACTGTAGCTCCAGCTGAAGTTATTGTAAGGGAGGCCTATCCTAGAGGCGTGAGGTACTAATGGCGCAATGCCCTGTTATAGCGCCGGTGAGGGTTCTAATAATAGGCACGCTCATATTGACCAGGTTAAGTGTTCGTCTTGGGTCTAGCATAGGTCGGAATTGTTTTCTTACGAGGCATCCTGTGCCAGTTGACCATCTCCGATTTGCTTTGGCAATCGTGTGCATCTTCAACCTTACAGTGGTAATAGGTGTGATGGTATGTCGCCATCCAGAAAGAGTGCAGAATATGTACTCTTTCGTCAGATGTGCCATTCTCTGGAATGTCAATGTAGTGCTCCGGCAACCACATCAGTAAGTGGCCACCTCGTGAAGGGATGGCCTGCTTCTGCGGGAAGTCTTGGAGTTGAAAGTAGAAGAGTACAGAGATTTGATTGCCGCCTGTGTGTGAGGCGAATGATCTGACTCTGGATACCACATTGGCAGAGCTTCATTTATGACTCTGGTTTAGACGTGGAAGTCGCTTCAAAGGTTAGGTAGTGGGATAGACAGCTGGATGTTCAAAACCTTGCAATAGACTCCAATCCATCTGCGAAAATTCCCAGTGGAACCTCCAGTGTTTGATGTTTAGACTCCCAGTAAGACCTGGGCAGATGCTGGGTAAGAAATTCTCCTTTAAAGGAGTTCAGTTATAATGAGGTCCGTGTCTCGACCGATGCGGTCTCAATTTCATGGTTTTAGTAAGCCGCGTCTGTAAGCCTGAGAGGGCAACCGTCCTAAAGAAGGCAATGTGTCCGCAAAAATTTAGGCGAGATTTTCGCGTCGGGAGCAAATGTTCACAAATGTTTGACAAGAGGCTTAATTTTACCTATCTCTCTAATTTCTCTCAAATTTCGAAGCCTGTTCACTTCACTCCACAAACTCCTGTAAATATTGCTAACAAATTGACTAACGTTATTAAAGCTTTTTATTTTTGAAAAATTTAATTTCGTTTATTATCATCCCACTCATAATTTAACATCGCCACATTAATTTTTTGTCTTGTTAAAATTAACCTGCACTTCCTCCTGTTTTTCTGAAAAAACAGCCTTCTTGTTTCTAGAAATATCTTACCGAAACCCAGCGCATCGCCTACGGGTGCTAACGTCACTCAGCCGAGTAATTCCACAAACGGTCCATGCGCATCAAGTTCCACTACTCAGCCAATTCTGAATAGTTATTTGACGTCAGCGGACAGCGTTCACCAGCTGTTCGATATGATGAACGGTCATCACAGTAACCATGGTGGTCTACAAAATGGCAGCTCAACAGGAAATAACAACTCACAAGCGGCAATGGTCGGGAGGCAGGGACCATTTAAGGATGTACGCAGCATTATTGCCGATTTCCGACAGCAGCACCCAGAGGTGGTGCCCCGCCGTGGCCGAAGAGTAAAGAACAGTAACAATTCCAACTTATCGGATTCCAATACGATTCTGGGGAACGCTTTGAAATCTGATACGGTGGGAATGGGCTTAAAACCTGGAGCGAGGCATATTAAGAATGTTTTTTTCTCTCTCTTCACAGAATTCGCGGCCGTCAAGCAACGACTCGTCGTCGCACAGTTTGAGCAACCCAAATCCGCCAGCGACAAACAACAACACAGTGAACTCTTTTAAGGATGTTCTAGCACCGTTTGCAAAGTCCCAGGGGGCGGCTTCTTTGCGGTCAACGGGAGGGCAACAGCAGAATCCACCTTATCCCGAGGTGACCCTCCATCCTGTTACAGCGCCTGTTGCGTCGTCTGGTGGTGATCAGCCTACAGGCTCTCTACTCCATGGATATTTGACAAAAGTGAGCAATCTAGGGTCTGTTTGCCTGGGTTTTGTTTTTAATTCGATTTGCATTTTTTCAGTTCCCACGTCCGAATGATTCCGCCGCTAATACCAAAAGTGCTGGCAACCAAACGTCAGCAAATTACATCAGTAACTTCTCGCCTACCCTCGCCAGGCTGTTGACAGCGCCCGAGCGTATTTCCGCCACCGCTGGAGCATCTGGCCATCATAGTTCAAATAGTGGGGGTGCGGATGGTTGTGGCAACAGCGTTAATGCCCATCACTCGATTTCTGGTTTCGGAGTTAACCTGTCAAAGGTTGTCGGGCACAACAGCGAGATCACGATTACACCGGTTATTAATTCCATGCATCAACAGTCGATCTTACAGCAGCAACTGCAGCAGCAGCAGCTCAAGGAGGTGCTGAATCGAGCCGCAAACGCCAACAATGTCAAGGATGAACACTTCCTAAAGCTTGTAAGATTCATTCATATATACCATATGTATATCACTTGTATTTTCTCCAAGTGCCCTTCACAATCTCTTGCTTTTGCTTTTCTCTATCGCTTTTTATTTTCTTTTATTTCTTCCCCCGTCTTTTTATTTATTTTTGGCAATTTTCGGTATGATCAGTCGTCTTTTGCCTCTGCACCCGCTGGCAATGATGATGACGCTGAGGACAGTGTCGATCGACTAGTTATCGATGAAGGTGTCGATGCGATGGCTGGGGCCGATGAACATCAGCGTATTGCACCGCATGCTATTGGCCAAGAATTTAATGAGAACGAAGTTCCTGTCTGTCAAGGATGCAAGAAACATGAAGCGCAGTTTGTGTGCGCCGGCTGTGGTAATCAGTGGTATTGCAGTCGAGAGTGTCAGGTTAGTTATAACTACATTATCAATTGTGGTGAAAATAAGTTTATGAAAATTTACAATCAGAGAGTGCATCACAAGCCTGTACTATTAAACAGACTACTCTTTTAAGGCTAACTATCACTTGCACGACAAGTAGAGATGTGTACAATTGGTGGTCATCATTGAATTTATTGGGGTTTTGTGGGTATTGTTCTAAAAGCAGTGAGAACTTTAAGGGGTTGCGTTTCCCTTAAAAGTCAAAATAGGCAGATTTTATAAAATTAAGAAACTTTCCGACCTGAAATTTTAACAATGCCAAAATGTGGCCCGTGGCGTTGTGGGTACGTGCGTCGACCCCAACCTCGACGTCCTAGGTTCGATTCCAACTCTGAGCGACGAAAATAATTTTCACGGCCAAACCTCTTTCGAGTCACTGACATTGCTCAAAGAGTATTTCCTGTCTAGAGAAAGCTTCTCAAGCTCGGCCGTTCGGAGTCAGCATAAAACTGTAGGTCCCTTCCACTCGTGAGAGGACAATAGCACGCACAACATTAGTGGTTGCTGAGAGGCCCTATATTATATTATTACATTATTAAAATGCGATATGGTTTTCCTCTTTGTATAGTAAGACCTAGTACGCTATCTATGATACATTTTAATTTCATAAATCTTTGGCTTCACTGTGTACTAGGCTAAAGCCAGAGAGTAAGTCACGTGAAAAAAAAACCCTTAACAAAATAATGATAATGCTATGAACCTTCCCCGATAAATATATTTCGATGTAAGTTCATTGAATTAAGGGTATAAATTGATTTTTTTTAATTCATGGTGACACTTCTAGCGGCGATTAAATTAAATGTTCTGAAATGAATCGAGAAAATAAGTAATTGCTAGTTCTTAAAGTGGTATCGATAATTTAATGTGTACCAGTATGAAGTGAGCGTCAAGAAGGAACATTTGCTGTGAACGAGCCCTTATTTTGTTTTTTGTTTGTTTGCTATGACATCTGTGAAAAATATTTAGTATACATCAAGTCATTGAACAGACAAAATCATATCTTTTCATCGTGTTAAAAATGTCGAATTTTGTACCAGAAAGTGATGATTTGCGGAAAGCATTAATTTTTTGTTTTCATTTGAAGAAAAGTGCTGCAGAGTCGCATCGGATGCTTGTCGAGGCATGTGGTGATCATGCTCTATCAGAAGCAACACGCAAAAGATGGTTTCAACGGTTCAGGAATAATGATTTTGATGTGAGAAATGAAGAACGTGGAAGACCACCAAAAAGGTTTGAAGACGCCGAATTGCAAACGATATTGGGTGGAGATGACAATTTGAGTCAAAAGCAAATGGCAGCAATGTCAAATGTTTTACAAACAATTTCTGATCGTTTTTACTTTCCCACTATTAATTAGTGTCTTATTTAAAAAAAAACGCTCATTTCATACCGGTACACCCAAAACTTAAATGTGTCGTGTAGTCTGGGTCGTCCGACTGCGCACCCAAAAATCCCCTACTTGCCCAGCTTTGCGTTGAAGTCACTAAGGACGATCTTGACGTCAAAGCTAGGACATCTCGTAAGTTTTGTCAAGGAGCTCGTAGACGCAGTCTTTTGTTGCGTCATCTTTCTCCTTCATCGGGGCGTGCACAGGCTTATGTTGGCGAATTTAGCCTTGATTCGGATGGTCACCAAGCGTACGCTAATACGTCTAAAGCTCAAGACTTCTGGCCTAAGTCTGCTGCCGATGACAAACCCGCATCCAAATGTGCACTGACCACGTTCTTTGTAACAGTCACTTTGTTTTGATTGAAATGATATATACTTACTTGCTAGAAAAAAGTACTTAAAACTAGCTTAATTAACATATCAATACCTTATTTAAATCAATGACAACCTACTGACCCCTTCGGGTACTCTAAGCTAATCTAATAGTATGTGTTTTTGCCTCTCGGCTTACATTTCGTTTTTTTTATGGTCATGGTAGACATTTGATTTTTAATTTTAAATTACCAAGAAAACTTTGAAAAACTTGGTTTGACCAAACTTAAAAATCTTAAATCTAACTTAAACTACATGAGCCTTATAACTAGCTTAACCTAATATAAACCTTAAACTAATGTAACTAAGTCCGTTAGCACAGACTTATGCACCGGGGCGTATATGTAATGTATATGCATAACATATACCATATATACATCTTGGTGAACCTTTTTTTGGATTATTTGTTTTAAATCCTCAAACTTACTTAAAACCTATGCAAGTTGGCCACTGTGGTCAACTACCACGTCAATTTGAGAAGCCATCAATTGCGGAGACTGGGTTTGGCGTAACCACCAGTAAAAGTGCCGTTCTTTAGCATACTTTTTCCTATCTCGAGCAGAGATCGCTCTACTGAACCGAAGGAGATCCTCATGACTACGAGCGTATCGGAATCGTCTCTCCACTGTTCGGCGTACAACATGGTAGATAATAGGAAATCCTTCATCAACCTTTATCAGGCCAGTAGTATCCAGGTAGAGGAAAGGAGGAATAAAGCCACTCTTTCATAGTACATTATATTTGGGTAATGAGCCCCAAAGATTAGACTGTTGGTAGAAGTCATAGCTCGCGCAGTATGACTTCTGATCAACTTGATACTAAAATTATATATCCTGTTCAAGTTTGCCTCGTTCTATAGGACCTCGTTGGGATAGTTCTTCTTGTACTCAGATTCAGGTTACGATACAGACGGAGACATGCCCGAAGACATTGTCTCTCGAACAACCTCATCTTTTCCATCTGGAAAGGACTGACATTAAATTACAGTTGACAACCGTATACCATAATTGGTCATATGAGGGCTATCGCATTGTTCGCTTTATAGTGGTCCAGGGCCTCCGCAATTTGTTCCCACACGTAACCTCCGAACATGGGGGAATGGGGCTAGATAAAGCTCCTGGATAAGGGGCTTCTGCACACATTGAATCCCTCCCCCCGCCCCTTCAAGCGGTTGCTGCAGAGGCTATCCAGAGGGTGCCACTTTGAGGCTATATGTCAAACCTGCGCATTTACAGGGATCGCAGCTCTGTATGCGCCAGCCCATGCTCTCCAATAATATATACTTTTTATCACGCTTATTTAGCATATATGGAGAATAGAAGGACGCTTCCTTTAAGCCTAACTTTAAGGTAGGAAAAAGGGTCGGACAATGTGACCTGACAAGCTTCATTTTACAAAATCGTAAATATCTAGAAAACAGTGCATTTTCCAGCGATCAAATTTATCGCCTATTATCACGGTTTTTAGACATATATGGAGAATGGGAAGACTATTCTTTTGAACCTTTAGCCATCCCGACACGATAAGTGGAAGGTAGGAAAAAGTGTCGGAGAAGGCGACCTGACATGCTTCATTTTACACAATAGCTTCATGTAAGCCTGGAAAAAACCTAAGCGTCTGAAAGACATCGTGTTGCCACGATACACGTGGTACGTACTAGATACTACGTGTACAATGAGTCAGGAAAGCAAGAATCGTTCTGACAATGGCATTTGTGCTCAACCGCTTCTTAGTTGCGGTCTGCAGTTTGCACTGACAACAGAAACCGGGCTTTCCAATTACAATCCCATTTTTACGTGCGAACATAATACAAACCACTCCAACAAGCAAGAATGAGTTCATAAATAGAGGAAGAAGAATGCAAAAGTTTGGTTCAAAACACTTCTTTAAAGTAAGCCAGGTCGACACAGAAAACTTTTCGAATTAGATATGTACAAATCCCATGCTTCAAATTTGTATCTATAACCGTAGGGATGACGAAGTTGCGACAATTTATCTCAAGGCAAGTAAAGTATTTCTAATGACAGTTTATTTACTAAGTAAGACTGTAAATGGCACAATTTGTATCAAATGCCTAGAAGCCCAGAGTTCCACATAAGCTCTCAAATATTTTTAATCTCCAAACGAGATGCCCAACCATTCCAAACTTGTTTCAATCAGTTAACAGTGGCATGCCAACAATTTTTAAAACCGATCAGCACATGCGATGCACTTAGTCACCAATCTTAAGCGTACATCATTTCAACGCATAGCAACACTCAGGACAAGCATTAGGCTTTTGAGCACAGTAAAATTCAGTTTCTCTATCTCCCTTACGGGAATTTCTGTTAAAGGGCAGGATGTGGTGGAAACCTATATACCTGATTTCATAGTTCAAGCTTAAGTGCCGATCTGATGCTAAACTCAGAATCAATAGAAATTTCGTTTTCACTGTGGAAATCAAGTGTAGTGGTTTAACTTAAGCCACCCATGGCCACGGCTTAAGTGTCAATCCAGAGAGTACATATGTGTGGCAGTGCTTCTGAGAGCACACTCAATCCATGACTTACCTAATCCACCATTGCCTGTGAAAACGAAATATTCATATGTAAAGTTTAAGTTCGATCCTACACTTAGCTAAACCAGTAGATAAGGTTGCACTGTGAAATCGGGCAATAGTGTCTAATCAAACAGGTCCACAGGTCAGTACATCAGATTTTACAAATTCAAGATCTTGTGTACGGGTTATCATAATAAAGTTGACAATGATTAAAGCATACACCTTTGAAAAGCAGTCTATGGTACCAATTTCTGGGTGACAGCTTGAACCATACATTTTCCTCGTACTGATAATATTTTCCGTTTACTTGTGGCTATCTACGAACATCTACTTAACCAACTGTTAGGTTAAAAAAGATAATTAGTCCGGTTTCAACTTCTTAAATCAACTTTTTACATCAAACAACATTCTGTTCTCCCGCATTCAACCAAGGCCGACTACAAATACCACTCTATGCAGAGCTCAGAAATAAACAACAGAACTTGTGACACACTTCGCTTTTATCAACACTTTTGTGATGATTTCAGAGTGATAGGACGCACATGTATTAGTTTTGGTCGCAAACTGAACTGAGAATGGGTTGGTGAAATTTGAGAGGAAAAGGCGCTCATTTTTACATGAGAGATATCGTTCTCAGACTTCCCAAACTGTAACAAACTAAAGCATAGACGAGACGTTGGTCATGGTCTCAGATCAACCGAATCGAATATGCAAAAACTAGTGCAGGGCAGCTACAGAGGAGCTTTTGTTCATATTTCACCCAATTCCGCCTCTTTTTTAAGTCCTTTGTACGCCAAGGATTCTATGCACTCTTTTACTGGGAGCGGGAGTTAATATATCCACAATGGGTCTAATTTTGTCGGTAATCTACGCAAATACCCCAGCATTCTCTTAAAACTCTTTATATACGTCTTGACAACCTCAAGGACTACCGTCATGTTTTCATGAAAGATAATATCATTATTCGCCTCCCCGAATACCCATGCAACAGAATGTCCTACCACTCATGCGAAAACAATAACACATCCAAGTGGTACGTGAGAAAAAAACCAAGGTTATTCATATCATATATCGCCTTCGTTCAATTATAAACTCAACTGACAATGGCTCTCAATCGACACGACCAGCCTTGCCTGTCTCCGACCCGGCTTGTGCCACCCATCGAATAGCCCAAAATAAAGTCATTATTTACGGGTAAACAAGTATCAAGTGAATATGAACTGAAAAAGACTGGCGAGTGCCCACCTCTCTGATTGTTAAATGTTATTTCGAGAGCAACCCTTATGAAACATATCTTATTACATGGTTTCTTTCAGGTCACAGCGTGGGATGATCACTCGGAAGTTTGTACAGGTTAATTAAATATATAATTTATAGTTTCTAATTTTAAGTTATCGTAAATACATATATATAAATATATATAGGTTTAGATTTGAATGAGAGAAAACAACATACAAAGTATAATTTATATTTCTATAGGTTTTTCTTATCTTTACTATTATTGATTACTACTGATTCTTTCGGGCAGAATAGAAACCGAAGACGTAATTTTTTTTCAATCATTCTTATTATCTTTTATTCGTAGAACTCTAGTTTTATAAAGCAAAACAAAACAAAAGTAAACGTGTTTCAGTTTCTTTTTGAGTAAGAACAGAACAGAATCCAAAACCAAACGAAAAACAGAAAAAAAAAGAACAAATTGAGTAAAAGCCAACTGAAGTATGTTCCAAAATACAAACACATTAGATCTTAAAGTTACAAAAAGCAAAATTACTAAATAGTTTCTACATTGCAACAAACAAACAAAAAAAGAAGACGAATTGTTACTGTTACTCCCTTGTTTCCCCCTTTAATCCGGCGCACATAGAAGAATTTTGGTCCGTTTATTTTTGTCCAAACGAATATCGAAGAATTCAAATTCAATCAATTCTCAACTCAACTCTAATCTCAAACAAACAAACAATCAAACAACTTATGATTATTTTTTTTATAAATTTTCTCTTTTTCCCCACAGCTACCAAACAGATCAGAAATAATTTTAATGTATTGAAATCTAGAGATTTAGTAAGAGGAGATCAGTTTTATATTGTCAGGCGAAGAAAGAGAAATAAATTCTATCCACAGTATTGATAGATTGGGTAGAAAGAGACCTACTAATCGTAATGATATATCTGAAAGAAAACAATACAAGCTTCATATATATGTATGTTAAATGTGAAAAGAAAAAGAAAATAAATAAATGCTACAAAATATTTAATATTAAACAAACAAACAAACAAACAAAAAAAATGAATACCAAGAATAAACAATTATTTATGATAGAACGCACGATGGATGGTAGAATCTGCTTTTTGAACAAAACAAAATACGATTTAAGTGTGTTGCAATAGTGCCTGTGAACGGAAATGTACGCAGAAATTCTTATATTATTTGATGTCGAATGTATTCCCAAACAGCATCCTTATTTACTAATTATTTTTCTACCTTAAGCCGTTCTTTGTGAGCAGGTTATACACTATTTTTGTTCTTAAAATAACGAATGCAAGTTCATGTATCACCGTGATGTGAGAATAAATATAAAAATGAAAAACACTAAATGATGGAGAGCAATAGGACCAACTAACAATTAACATTTATATGATGTATGATATTTTTGTTTTGTTTGATTATCAAGAAAAAACATAAGATTGATGAAAATACAGTTAAAAGTAAATTAAAATAGACCAAGAACAAGTTGATTTTTTTATTGTTTGCAGACAATGGGTATTTGTTTGTTGTTATTTTATTGTTTGCTCTTTTTCAATCCACACACTGATTGCCTGTTCGCCACTCGATGCATTTAATTATCCTGTTTACTATTCGATTAGCTGATTACTCTGTTTATCAGTCATGTGACATGGCATGTCTTATTGAATTTTCCCATTATTGGTGCACGAATATCAGAAGCATAATTGCTTGTTGTTTGATCTTCTGCTCATTGAGTTACTTCCAACTTTAAATATGCGCAGAGCGTGACCCAAGACTTACTCTGCACAACCTTCGTAAGCGAACAAAATTCACAAATGATTTTCTTAAATTTTAAGCACATTCAGCTTGTAGCATTTAACGAACGTTTATGAATGAACATTTTGAGAAATGTTAAACGTTTCATGTATCCTCTAGGTAAGTAAAAGTGAAATAAAAATCTGGACCATTCAAACAATCAGTCGAAGTTATCCTACAAGTAAAGTTTAGTCTTGACGCCAATCAAATTCGTTCGAGTTATCGAAGTGTGACTGTATTTTATTTGTAATTTCAAAATGCATTAGTCGGCTTCAATGTATCATCAATTTGGTTAGAAGTCCATTTAACTTTGGACATTTGTCTTATATTGTGGTTCCTAAAACGGAGATGGTGGCCCGTGGCGTTGTGGACATGTGCGTCGACCCCAACCTCGACGTCGTAGGTTCTATTCCTGCTCTGTTCGATGAAAAAAATGTTCACCACCCCACCTTCGTGTCACTGACAATGCTCAAAGAGTATTTTCTGTCTAGAGAAAGCTTCTCAAACAAAGCTGTTCGGATCCAGCATAAAACTGTAGGTCCCTTCCACTCGTGAGAGAAGAATAGCACGCACAACACGAGTGGTTGCTGAGAAGATAGGCCCTGGCCCCCAACGGGCTGTAGCGCCACCCATGTTATTATTATTAAGACGGAGATATAACTTCTCCATGGAATTTAGCTGTTGGAGTGTGAACTTGGCAGTGAAAGGGCACACGAATCGCCTACAGAGCATTTTCCCTTTGTCAAGTCTTCGATTAAATCGCGCAGTTAAAGTCACTAAGGCTACTTAATCAACTTTTTGTGGACATTTCGATAAAGAGACAAGAGAATGCGCAAAGCTTGACGAACAAAAAAGTTGTATAGACCGTTATGCTTCATGAGGGAAATGAACTAAATTCCAAACGTTTGAAATGCCAACACTTTTGCCATGTAAATCTCTTGTTCATATTTTCTTTTTTACTTTTTATTGCCCTCAATGTACATCATGGATAAAAATCAAACATTAACTTATTCATTCGTAAACCAAAATGTATTAAAAATTGCAATGTTTACGAAGTTGTATCTTCAGTTATGCTCGGCAGTGAGTGGGGAATGATCTTAGGGAATCTTATAATGATCATCTAGTTCACCAATTAACTCTTTTTTTTGTGAATTATGTATGGCGGCTTCGACACAGGTTCAAAGAGGATAAGGCTTGAATTGAAATTGATTGTCAGCAAAGGATATAAATTAATTTTCTCAAATCTCCAATCCCGATTAGCACTTTCTTTCGGTAATTTTGAACCGCAATCTGTTTGGTCATAATGCAACCACATATCATTATACCAAAAAAAAAAAAAAAACATCATAATTTTCTGAGTGAGAAACCACCATTCTTCTTGTTAATATAATTTCTTCTCACAATGATCGATAAATCATTGTACGGAGGCTACAGACTGCAGATATATAAACAATAAGTTTGTTTTCTTTTTAAAACAAAACATACAAACAGAAATTTATACGTGCAACTCTTATTTTCGTATGTTCGTAAACAAACGGAACTCTCAGAGAGTTCATATTTTTTTATCCATGCAATTGAATACAGATTTTTTTAACGAACAATATTTACATAAAACATTTTGTAACAAACCAGCAGAATCTGTAAAACGAACAATAATATAATATATGATCATAGATTTATCTATTTGTAATAAATGTAAACAAGAGTAACTTTATAACTATAGCTCAAGGTTACGCGAAATATATGTATTAACTCATGTAGATGCCAAAAGAAAAAAAAATATTATTTATAAACTGAATGAAACTGAAAAATTGTGCAAGAATTGTCTTTAAAGCGAAAGCTATCAGAATACAAGATGGAAGGTGCATGCTTTCCAGAAATAGTAATAGTTAAGTGTTTGAGAACATGATTTTATATTCACAACAAAGATACAGAGACCGAGAAATGACCGAGCAACATTATACTTATAATTGATATACATACCTATACAATTATTTATGTGGTATATGTTTAAATATATTCATGAAATACTTGTGCGTTTTAAGTAACATACATTTTTGATTCAAAGTAAAATAAACATGATATAATATCATTAAATACATAAATGGAATGTTTGTTTTTTTTTTCTCGATTGAAGGAAGTGATGGATGCGGCAAATGGCAAATATTACGAATTTTCATGCTTGATTGGTGATTGAACGCTTCTTGGTTTTCTTCTATTCGTGATTGATTGTGTTAAAGCGAAGTAGAATAAAATCACAGCAAAGCCCTCAGACCTGATATGCTTTTGTCTTTCAACGAGATGGCAGATGACCTAGCATTCACTTCATTCGAATGTTAATACACGTAATTACTTAAGGTTGTGCTACAGTCCGGGGTGGACCTGGGCCTCAACCAACAAGCGTCTCCAGCCAACTCGATCTTTAGCTAGTTTCGCACGCATAATTGGTTGAGGTCCCTTTCCACTTGCGTGTGCCACCTGAGTCGCGGTCTTCCCCTACTGCGCCGTCCCTCGGACCTCGGGGGTGGATTCGAAGACTTTTCGGGCCCGAGCATTGGTTTCCATCCGCTCTACATGACCTAGTCATCTCAATCGTCGGATCTTCACTCTTTTGACCGATGTCGCTGAACAGCCCGTATAGTTGATACACGTACTATTCTAGTAAAATTGCGAAGCCAGTCTACTCACCACCTACTTCTACTCCAAAGAAGAAAGAAATCCACACTGCAGTATCCACAAACCGCAAGTGGTCCGAATACATACTGCTAAACATTGTCGCCGTTACTATAAAGGAACTATAAAGTATCACCGGGTAAAGGTAGAGATAAAATAGCCCTACAGGAGTAATTATGGGAAAATAGTGACAGAACTCTGTCTGTATCGTCGTCCCAAAGAAAATAAGCCATCATTTGTAGACCTCTACACAAACAATTATGCGGGCACACTTTCTCATCAAACTTTATGAGTAGACACGTTAGCATCCCAATCCATTCAATAAATTCATAAGTATACTTTTTAAGATGCGATTGACTCAAATCTCATTTTATTTTTTTCTGAGTGTGAAGCTTATAGTAGGCCTTTTAGACCTTTCCCACCCGTTCTAGTATTCTGCAAAATGAATGTATTCTTCAAGTTTAATTTCTGTTGATTATAATTTCAAACGCAAAAGTACCTACAGAAAATCTCCTTTCTATATACCAAACCAGGGGGCATGGGCTTATGTACACAGGGCAAAGTTGCTGACTGCACCCAACCTGGTAGGATGCCAGCGCGATCCCTGTTTGTGCATAAGTCAAGTTGACATACAGCCTCCTCGTGGCGCCCCTGGATAGCCATCACAACAACCGTTGTGTGGTGAACTAATGTATGCAGCGATCCCCCTCTGCCCGAGGGTCAAATAAAAAAAGAAGAAGATATACCAAACCATATGATATTTCAACATACAACACCAACTTCTTCTGAAAACAATTTACACTATTTCACCCAAATAAATTTTTCTCTTCACTTTCTTGAAGTCTTTTATGCCCCTTTTCTGTTCTAAGAGACTGCGGGACAGAATATAAAAATTGCCGCCGATATGAAGTCTTAAGACCAACGTGCCCAGGTACCCTCCTCGCCCTGTTTGCGTTCGGCCCGTGCTGTGTAATATAACCTTGAACACAAATTATGAAAAAAAAATTCGGCCCATGAGGCAAAAAATAGCGTATGGCAGTAGTTATTTGTTCCGGTTACTGCTGTGGAAGACTAAGTCGCCGAATACAATGAAGTTGTAGCTATTTTATGATGCTGTATCAAGGCATTGAAGCTGAATGTCCTCGGCGTGTACGTCGTTTTCCGCTCGTTCACCGCTTGAAACCGCCAACCCGAACAGCATAGAGGCTCTATCGTCATCCAGCGCAATCTGAAGAGCTTTGAAGAAATGTCAAATCTGAAGCAACATGAATCTCTTAATATGTGCATATAAACAAAGTATTTGTTTGTTTCCTTCACCTCGTCACTCTTCCCCTGTCTGATGGAAGGGTTATGATGTTGGGCAAGAAAAACGAAGAAAAGAAGTTGGGCAAGAAAAATTACGCAATAACCCTTTTACGAATGTTGCAAATGCGAAATATTGAGGAAGTGTTATTTTCTAGGCACTTGACACTTAAACCCTTCTGATTTCATTGTTCGGCTATCTTCTTCTTTGTGTGGCGCTACAGTTCGGGGTGGACCTGGGCCTCAACCAACATGCCTCTCCAACTAGCGCGATCCCTGGCTAGCTGTCTCCAGTTTCGCACACCAAGTTGGTTGAGGTCCTTTTCCACTTGGGTGCGCCACCTTAAACGCGGGCGTCCTCTGTTGCGTTGCCCGACAGGTTCGGATTCGAAGATTCTTCGGGCCGGAGCTGTGGTGTCCATACGCTCTACATGACCTAGCCACCGTAGGCGTTGGATCCGTAGACGCCTAACTAGGCTCATGTCGTTGTACAGCCCGTACAGTTCGTGATTGAATCTTCTCCTCCAGAACCCGTCAACACAAACAGGACCAAAGATCGTGCGTAGGACTTTTCTCTCAAAGAGACCAAGGACTTCTTTATCCGCTTTCGAGATTGTCCATGCCTCCGCGCTGTATAGCAGGACTGGGATGATCAGAGTCTTATATAGAGTCAACTTGGTTCTTCGAGAGAGGGCTCTATTACTCCATTGCCTCTTGAGTCCGAAGAAACAGCGGTTGGCAAGAGTTATCCTACAGAAATGATCTTTCCAGATTCTCAGTATCGACTGCGACTCTACTACCAGATGTCCATTTCCATCCCGACAGGCTTCTGTCCGAGTTTTATATCCACTGGATAATTGTTTTACCCTTTGATAAAACTTTCGGACGTCATTCCTGCCATAACACCTCTCCATCTCCTCGACCGCGCGCATCTCATGCTCTTTCTTTTTTTTCTGAGAAGCCGGTGCTCTTCCCTTCTCTTCTGTACGTAGAGCTCACGAACAGCCCTCGTTGTTCGATGCAGCGTTGCCTTGTAGGCCTCCTGTTTGGCTGCATGTGCCTGCCTGCACTCGTCGTCAAACCATGGGTTCCTTCTAGGTGGTGTCGTAAAACCCAGCACATCAGTGGCAGCTTCTTTGATGGCTTCTTGACAACGACTCCATTCTTCTTCGATGGTTTGTGCAGGCGTTGTTCTCGTGATATCCTGATTCTTACCTTGGCTACAACAAGGAAATGGTCCGAGTCAACATTGGCTCCTCGGAAAGTTCGGACATCAAGAATGCTGGAGGAGTGTCTGACGTCGATCGCAACGTGATCAATCTGCTTGACGGTTGATTGATCTGGTGACCGCCATGTCCCTTTATGGATGTTGAGGTGTGGGAACCGCGTGCTAGCAACAGAGAGGTTACGTCCCATGACAAAGTCCACCAGCCTTAGTCCGTTACTGGACGTGGTGTCGTGTAGGCTGTGTTTCCCTATGACTTTAGCAAAGATTTCTTCTTTACCCAGCTTAGCATTAAAATCTCCTAGAACGATCTTGGTGTCAAAGCTGGGGCATTGATCGTATGTTCTTTCTAGGAGATCATAGAAGTCATCTTTGCTACTATCATCTTTGTCCTCTGTCGGTGCGTGGGCGCATATCAGGCTGATGTTGCCGAATGTAGCCTTGATGCGGATTGTTATGAGGCGTTCGCTTTTACAGTCAAAGCTTAAGACTTTTTGCCTAAGTCTGCCTCGAACAACAAATCCACATCCAAATAAGCGCCTCTCTCTAGTAGTAGATGTCGCAGTTTTTCACCCTCTTCTTGCCCGGCCCATTCCATCGCACTTCCTGGATGGCGGTGATATCTGCTTTATAGCAGTCAAGGGCCTCCGCGAGTTCTTCGGCTGCACGTGGCCTGTTAAGAGACCTCACATTCCACGTGCAGAACCGAAAAGCATGGTCATTTGTTCGTTTGCTGGGGTCGTCAACAGTAGATCGGTCAGTATCCGAGGCAATTAGTCGTCTCTGAACAAATTTTTTTTACGTGGTGAGGGCGTTAACCCCACGCACAACTCCCAGCTGGGAGGCCAGGCCCATTTATTTTACCCTTGGGCGAAGGGTCCGGATGACTCCGGTATCGGTAACCTCGCTGAGGTTGTGAGTGCCGCCGTTGACCCTACGCGATAGGATTCCTCCGCCGCCAACTCTACTCCAAAATCCCGATATGACCTTGAAGGCAACCTTTTAGATCTGAGCTCCGAATATGTCAGAGAAGCTCTAAAAGGGGGGGTGTACCAGGTAGCTCTGGATGTCGCCGTTGGCTAATCTGATGATAAGCTCCTCCGCCGCCATCCGTAGAGAAGATGAGCCCTGATACAGACTTATCCACTCTCCCCCTCTCTCGTTTGCAGCCGCCAATAACATCCCACGGGGTTTGGGTACCCCATCTTCAGTCGAAGGTGCTCGGCTCCCGGATTTCACCACGGGGAGGTGAGAGTAGGAGTTCATTGACAGAGGCTAAGTGCAGACGCCTGTGCCTGCATAAGTCGCTTGTCAACGCTTCGAAAACCTGTTCGGCTATCGGTAGACTTAATAATATGCTTTCCACATTCAACCAACAGCAGACTTACAATCTTAGGTCCACTAAAAGGTCTGCTGTCTTTAATTTTTCTAATAATTGTGCGTTCTTCGCGCAGTTATAATTTGTGGGATTGACCTCTTTGCTTCATTAACTTAACACGACCTTAGTTTCTGAACCGTCTCACGATGTCACCGACTATATTAAGTGCACTGTCACTGTTTAAGTGCTGGCTTAACACCAACTGTCGTTTTTCAAGCGAAGTGTTCTTTCCTTTGCTGTCCATTTTATTTTGTTAAGCATTTAAGGCTGTTTTTTTTATGTGCTATGTGTATTCAAAAAATTGTAAATTTCGAAGGAAATAAAGGGATCTTCAAAGTTAAGAAAGCATGGGCTAAAAACCATTTTGTTTTAACTGCAATTTTTCACACATTCGAATATTTGTATTTTAAAGTAGGTAAGGAGTGGAGTGTAACTATTGTTGTGCAATAAGAAATTCAAGCTGACAGTGGCCAAAATGGTCTAAATTGGATTTAGTTTTATAAGAGCTCACTCGATCGAATCATCCATTCTTGGATCGCTTGAGCTCTGTCACCATTTAGAATAAAAATCCTTCATTGTTCTGCCTTTTTCTGCAAACAATCATTTGATAATTTGTCTCCGGTTGTCTGACTGCGGTTTACCGGCAAGAACATCTTTCCGACGTCGTTGTAAATTTGTACTACAATCTCCTCCAGAACAGAATGATGTCGACTGTAATTTATTCTTGTAGTTTTGGACCTACCAACAGACGATCATAAAGTGAAGTTGTATCTAAGGTTTCTTTTGAAGACACTTTACTTCACTTTTTATTATACTTTATTTTCTGTACATTCTCCATTAAACGACCTGAAGTAGAAAAACTGGCTTGAATTGATTTTTTTTTTTATGATTAGCAATTCACTATGTTTATAGATGATTTTAGAAAGCGGTTGCATGTTGGTGTATATTTGTTCTAAGTTACCATTCCAAATTTGCCAAGCCACACCACTGATGCACACTGTCATAGGCGGCTTTGACAGTGAATAATCGGTAGTGGATCCGAATCTAGATTTGGGCTTTGCGGGTCTTGTCCATGATATACTGGATTTTTAACTCACCTGAAGATGGCAAAACGATATCTTTCAGTCGTTATAATTTTTCGCGGTTACATGAAGTGAAGCTACTATTCAGACGATTATCATCACAGGGTACTTAGGTACTAAGGTACTAAGTTAAGATTAAACTCACACTGATAAGGACCTATCAGAGTGGGTACATTTGCAGAGATCTTCTTGTGAGCGTGTTAGGTGATGTCCTGCAAAAGGATTTTTCACTTCTTGTGGATTTATCCTTCCTTTTCATATGTTGTTTTCTTCTTCATCCGCTTTCAAGATGGTCCATGCCTCCGCGCCGTATAGCAGGACTGGGTTGTGTTGGCTCTATTACCTAATAGCCTCTTGAGCCCAATGAAATAACGATTGGCAAGAGTACTTGTTATTTATGCCTCGGTTCCGGAGGTAGCTGAAGTCCTTGACCATCTCCAAGTTATAGCTGTCCATTGTGACGCTCTGTCTCTGTATGTCCTTTCCTGATGACAGCATATACTTCGTTTTGTCCTCATTCACTGCCAGACCCATTTTAGCCGCTTCCATCTCAATGTTAACAAACGCCTTATTGACGGCTCGCTGAGTTCTGCCAATGACGTCAATGTCATCGGCGTACGCTAACAATTGTGCCTCTAGTGTTGGCGTGTGAGATTTGCACGATCTTCTCGAACACGATTTAAGCATTCACATGACAACACGTCGCCCTGTCTATAGCCTTTTTTGACATTGAAGGTCTCTGTGAGGTCGTAGCCGACCTTGATGGAGGAGTTAGAGTTCTCTATCGTCATCCTGCACAACCTGACCAGTTTGGCATGGCATTGTATAGCCCGTCTCTACGCACGCTGTCATATGCGGCCTTGAAATCGACGAACAGAGTGTGAGTGCCGATTGGCACTTATTGTGTCTCTACCAGAAACTGCCGTAGTGTGAAGACCTCATCTATTTTGGACTTTCCTGGCCTGAAACCACATTGATGCGGACCTATCAGATTATTGATCAATAATGATTGTTTTCATCTGTACCCATTTAAAAAAGCTGCATTTTCAACTTCACAAAACAGATACGATATTTTATTGTATGCTGTTTAACCCTCAAAGAGTAAATATTGATATCAAATACACATTTACGTACGGCTGTAATACAAACAAACTCTTTGGCAGTCTAAAAATCATGTAATTATCTTGATAGTGTAGTGATTCCATTTTTTTAAACTAAATACATACAAACTTATTTACAGTAAAATAAATAACGAAATTCACTTTATTCTTTGTTTTTTCGAACCAATCAATACCAGTGGCGGGGGCTCGGAGAGCACGGGGAGGCGCCTCTTATCCTTCAACTTCTTCACGTGCGGCAGAAAAACTAATGGCGGAGGACTTGACAGGTCCCTAGGCTTAAATGCGTTTTCCGAAGACAACGCCGACGTTTGTTGTTCACACTCTATGGAGGGCTTTATTGACGAAGTAGATTGCTGTAGCAATGCCGAATCATTTGCGCCGACCTCTCCCTGGCAAGTAATCATACTTGAGCACTGAGCAAAGCAACTCGGATAATTATTATCCAGTCCCTCATCGCTTATGACAATATCACCACAATTGTACGAATCCTGGGCAATGTGGGCTGTTGGAATGAACTCGGATGCTGGAGAATTCGCCTGACCTTGGGAGTTCGCGGTGAGCTTTTCTGAAGTTGAAGAGGACAGTTCGAAAGTGCTTCCATCAATCATTATCCATGTTTTAAGTCCGGATGATGAGCTGCTGTTGGAGGTTTGATTATTAGTTTTCGGGTAGACTGCAGTCGTGTAGTTGCGATCCTTGATGCTCGAAAGATTGGCCAAGTACATGGAGTCAGTTATGCAATGGCTGCTCAATTGTAGGAATTGGAGTGGATTCCTCAGATGGACTGGTGTTTTAATCCACAGCTGTGTGGCACTCTCTACAATTTTCTCAGCCACAATCTCGTTTCTCTTCTGTCGGACCGCCACACTCGAGCTTTTCGAGTTCAGGCTTTTGCCATACTTTCGCTTGAGATTCACATACAATTTGGTAGCTAGTTGACGAATGGAGTCTAATATTGTCCAGATGACTGGTGATTGTCCTATTCGATCGGTAAGGTCTTTATTGAACACTTTAATGTGATTGGAAGCTATTCGATTTGTACCAAATATGGACATTTTTTCAGTGCCCACCGCTCGCAACCACGTGTGCTCTACGTAGTCGCAAAGACTCGAAAGATTATTGGAAAATATATTCTTTTCCCGCATCCACTTGCGCAGCGATTCCAAACCGGGAACCATGTATTCTGGAGGCAGCAGTGGAAGGACGAGCACCATCCGCAGTGCACTTGCTCCCACTCCTTTGGCAGTTTCTCTTTGCAAGCCGAGGCTCTTCATCTTTATGAGCACGGCATCCGTGTACTGATACCAAGATCCCTTGATAATAGCCTCGGGGAACGTGTACGCCAACTCAGACTGCACGACGTGGTCAAAGTCGGAAACTATTATGTTTGGCGTGACTTTGAGTTCCTGTCGAATGTAGTCGAAGATAGCTGCGTAAACTGATTTGGTTCGTGCTGTCACAATGGAGTAGATTATTGGGGCAGTCTAAAAAAAAGCAAGTTAGCAAGAAGTTTGTGGAACTGCATTTGGAGTTCTCACCATGTAACCGTGCACTGCATGAAAAGTCAATAGGAAGTAGTCCGGTTGGTTTGGACACACAAACTCCAGGGAACCATCCATGTGTATTTCATCGATCCTTGGGACAAGTTCAAACGTCTTGCGATGCATGAATATCATGCATGTAGCATCGGGCAAGTTAATGGTTTTCTGATAGATTCGGTCCTTCTGTGAGCCGCTGTTGATTTGAAGAAAGTCTTTACCGCAGTCGAGAATACTAACGATGTCAGCGACTTTCGTAGCTGATTCCTTCGGGAGTTGTTTTCGACGTGCTTTTCGCATTGCACTCTCTGCTGAGGTGAATGGGTACAGAAGTGCCGCATCTGCATGACGATTAGTTGCCTCATCACAGTAAATCACATTCAAATCAGCAGTTTCATCTGCTGCGCGTTGCGTTAGCACTTTACGGAACGCATCGACAAGTAGTTGGTTGGGCGCGGGTGCATGGTCGTGCTCGACTATGAGTTTTGTTTTTCCGTTCTCATTCGTTAAACGACCTGGACACTTTGAGCTCTTGTGACGATGACAACGATAGTAGCTTTGGTTGGGGATGTAAAAGGTTTTTGAGTATTGTTAATAAACTTTGAATAAAAAACACTTTTCTAATTGAAAGGAGGAAAACAAGCACTTGTGTGGATGTTAAATATTCAGCCATTTATTCTTGTACCTACCTTACAGACCCAGTTTTATAGGCAAGCCAATACTTATGTCCGTCTACGTACATTATTTATGCCTTTTATAAATGTTCGCTTTAAAGTTTAATATGAGTATATCCATCTAATCTACCTAAACAACAGGAAAATACAATATTTATTGAACTTGTTGTGACAAATACAGAAAGAAACGTCAAAACGTTTCGTTCCGCTGTCAAAAAAGACGTAGTACAATGTCATGTAACGTAATAATTGACAGAGGATCTGAACTGAAGTCGGTTAAATCATTCTGGTAACTGGATAATCGGAATCGGACCATTCTTCACTTTTTCAAGTTATATTTAAATTTTGAATGAAGAAAAACAAATTGTGACCACAAACAATTGTCCATGATAAACAGAAAAAATGGAAAACTCGGTCGATTTTCATTATAAGCAAACCCACTGACTTGTAGATACGTCTTTCAAATTCTGTTTTTCTGTTTTTTTTGAATGAAGAAAAACAAATTGTGACCACAAACAATTGTCCATGATAAACAGAAAAAATGGAAAACTCGGTCGATTTTCATTATAAGCAAACCCACTGACTTGTAGATACGTCTTTCAAATTCTGTCACTTTTTCGTGTCCATATGATGCTGAATACACAGATCACTACTCAGCAAAATGCACAGTAGTAGTTATCACAAATTGTCTTCAAATGCATTACTGCATTTTGATTATCTCAGAAGAGAAGTGCAAAAGGTATACTGCTTCCTTCAACAGAATAAGGAACATGGTCTTAATCGGACATCCCTTCAAAAAATGTAAAATCACGCTCTCCCTCTAATTCGCCCATATCACTGTAATCAACGTCTATGAAACTACATACGAGTGCAGTCAACGAATTGACAACATTGTTTTTTTGTGTTTGAAAATAATTCAAATAAGTAACTTTTATTAAAACTATACAAAATTTGAATACAATTGTTTGTAAGTTTCACAATCACATCATCCATCTTGTAAGCAATCAATCACTACGCTTCACTTGGAGCACTACTTGTACTGGGCATCGATTTATGATGTTTAGCAACAGCTTGTTGGGCTTTGCTCAGATTAATGTGTCCGTCTACGGCGCGACTCCGCATTTCATCTTCCACTGATCGATTCACCCTCTTTGTAACGACTTGCTTAATTTTTTGATTTTCGGTAAACTTATTCTTCTTCGCTTGAATAGGGGCATCTGTGACAAAACGTAAATATTTTCATTAACATTTGAAGGCGAATATGTATATTTGAAAAGAATATTCTTACTTGAGCGCCTAGTAAATGCAACCGAATTCTTTTGTTTTTGCTTTTTTTGGACATTAGCTGGAAGCTTAGCCTTCTTGAATTTACCCTGAGCCATTTTTAATAATATACTTTAAAATTATAGAAATCTAATTTACTTCTGCGATGTTGACGAAAAGCACGTTTGTTTTTCTACACGCCAGCTGATAGATGTTGTTGACAGAAGCAATTTTAAGAATTGCCATGTGTGAGTTTCTTTATTAATTTTATCATTCACGATCTTACCCTCCCGTCACACTATTACTGATTTGGTAAATAATATATTAACCATGAATAGAATTCTGTTTTAATTAAGGGATATTTTCTACATCAACTCTACTAGATTGTACAAGTTATAATATTACATTGTTATTATTATTATTACATTTCCGGCTTCACCCATTGCGATTTTTTAAAAAGTTTAAGTTTCTAACAAGAACTGAATGAAATATTTAAACGTTCAGTGTCATCTATAAGTAAACATTTACAAGTGTCAAATAATATACGAGATACCTACCCTTAGTAAACAAACACTTTCCTCTGGCGCTGTCTATGATTTCGATGTTTAAACGCCTAGTAGTCAGTGATGACATTAAAATGTTACTGGAGAGTCTTAACTCAGCGAAATATGTTGTTGTGTGTGAACCGTGTGAAATCTTGCTAAGAGCACTTTTACACGAGCTAATTTCGACAGCAAGCTTTTCCATCTTGTAGGCAAGGGGGGTGAAGCTTTTCCTAAAACTATCTTCTCTTTGGAATTCGAACCTGGGACCCTTATAACAAAGGACAGGCACTTAACCAACTATGCCATCCAGCCGTTTTTCACTTCTCTTTAGTGAATTAGTGTCTGTAAAAACAGCCATATAATCTACACGCGTACATAATGCCGATCACGGTTACATCATGCTTAATAAGTCACTGCTACGACCATGGACTGCCTTAAGCAATAATGATGGATGGATGAAAAATATGTTACTCTCAACATCTTTCTTTACTTGTATGCCACTGTACGGGTTTTTGAACAGCAAGGCACTAGTTCAATGGCCTCTTTAGAAAAAATGCTAACACGGCCTTGTTTTGAAAAATGGACAGCTTTTGAACCTCCAATTCACGTATTATTTAGGCAATTGATCTCTCTGAAGATCAAGTTCAATCTGTATAAGACTTTAGTCGTCCCCAGGTTTGGACTTATCCTTAGCTGGGACAGCCAGAGGCGGTAGTAGCGTTGTCTGAGGTGAGAAGAAAATATTAGTTCTTTCTGTCTAAGGTAGCTCCAGTGATCATATTTGAGGGGATTGTTCCCCTGTTTCCCTTTAGCCTGCTACTGACATTCTGAAGGCCTGAGCAGCTCATTGTCGACTTATCAACTTTGGAACTCAGCGCTGGCCGTCCTTTCGATGTATCAGCCGAAGCGAATATTCCGGTTTGGTTCCTGCTTTCAGGCCTTTTGAGCATTTCTTTACACGCCAACATAGACGCCATTGTCGCTTCAGCTCTTTCGAGCAAACCCTTTTGTTTCCACTGGCATTAAGGAGGTAGAGTCTCTTGGCATTGGCGCGTTGCTTGGTTAGGTGCCTGGACACAGATTTGTGCCTACCAGTGCTTAACACCGTTATAATACTGCCTAGTGTTAAGTTAGCCTCCTTTGCTGACGCGAGTAATGTTGTCGAGTTAGCTGGGTTGAAGGGAAAAACTAGACATTTCGTCTTTATTTGATTTGTAACTGTAACCCGCTGTCTTGAGCACGGCTTGCGATTAACTCTATCGACGAAATATTGGACGACCGTGTGCTGTTCCCCGTGCTGTTTTTAGACGGTTATTGATGATTCCGCTAAAATGCGTTGAACCATATTTGCCTGTTTGTTTGGGTTGCTTGTACTTGCTGCCTTATCATTTGGTGTTGATGAAATTGCATCAGCGAATGTTGTTGCTCGTGGTGGTTTGAGGAATGACCAGAATTGATGGTGTTACTCGCGCTTGTAGGCGAGCATTCGGCGGCTTTGGGTGAGCAAGAAGTAACCAATACTAACTGCAGTCATTACTTGCTACTTCGCTGGTTCATCCTTCGGGGACCTACTTACTGGTGAGACAGCTCCTCGCCTGCCAGATTGACACAGCTATAGGAAGGGAGGGTTACATCAGTGTTTCGGTGCCTTGTTGCAGAGTAATCTTCCTCCCAATTAGTCGGCGATTGGATAGCAAATGGCTGTTTTTTGGCATCTCAATTAGGAAATCAATTGCACATTAAAATCTCGTCTTCCCTAATGTCTTTTTTCTACTCAGCCTACGTCAGTTACGGAAATAGCTGGAGAGGGATTTGACAAAAGATACATAGTATTTGGAATAGCTGACGTTGGAGCAGGATTCGTCATCCTCGATGAGCAGGTCATTAAGGTTTACTTTTCTCGCTTCACTGCTGGCTACTACCGATCACGGTCGAGCTGGAAAGTGAAGGAGGATGAAGGCTTTTCTTTAGATATACCTGAGTCGGCTTTATGGAGATCTCTGGTGCCCGACTCATTTAAGCCAAATTTCTCAAGTGTGGTTGGATTATGTGTGTCTATTTTGTTCTTAGGAATAAGGAGGAAAGAGAGGCCACGCTGAACTCCCCCCTGTATGCAGTGACGAGGAATTATGTTGAAACTGGATTTTCCCAGGTAAAAGACATACTAACGCAATGCCATTTATCCTTAGGAACGACATAACCGAGATTGCGGGTTTTTCTTGAGTTAATCCACTATAGAACCTTCTTCTTATTCTGGCACTAGAGTCCAGGGTGAACCTGGGCCTTAGCCAACAATTCTCTCCAGCTGTCACGATTCTTAGCCAGCTGCCTCCAATTTCGCACTCCAAGTTGGTTGAGGTCCTTCTCCACTTGAGTGCGCCATCGGTTTCGTGGTTGTCCTCTATTGCGTTGTTCCACTGGTTCGGAGTCGAAGACTCTTCGTGCTGGAGCAGTGTTGTCCATGCGCTCACCATGGCCTAGCCATCTTAGGCGTTGAATCCGTAGATGCCTGACTAGACTCATGTCGCTGTACAGCCCGTACAGTTCATGGTTGAATCTTCTTCTCCAGAAAGCTTCAACGCAAACAGGTCCAACGATTGAACGCAGAACTTTTCTCTCGAAGAGACCAAATGTGTCTTCATCCGCTCTTGAGATAGACCAGGCTGCCGCGCCATACAGCAGGGCAGGGATGATCAAGGTCTTATGTAATGCGAGTTTGGTCTTTCGAGAGAGGGTTCTACTACTCAATTGCCTCTTGAGCACAAAAAAACAGCGGTTGGCAAGAGTTATTCTGCGTTTAATATCGGTACTGATGTTGTTCGCACTATTAACTTGGGAGCCAAGGTAGATGAAGTCCTTTACTACCTCGAAGCTGTAGCTTCCTGGTGACGTTCTGACCGAGTCGTCGATGTTGTGTGTTCGTTCTTGAGGACAGTATATACTTTGTTTTGCCCTCATTCAGCGCTAAACCCATTTTTGACTTATCCCCCGATAGTTGGCGCAGTCAAAGGGGTTTCCTTTCTTGTACATCGGTCAAACGATACTAAGATTCCACTCGTCGGAAATGCTTTCCTCCGACCATATCGGCACTAGAACCAACATTTGGTAAAACCAAGGGCATCTCGACCAAGTTGTGACCATTTGGTCACGTTTAGCGGTTTTAGAAAGAAGTTCTTCCTGATTCATACAGAGTTTCGGCGAATTGTATGTCTGTATGAGTCTAGCCAGGCGTCTGCAGATCCAACTGATGAGATGGCTAAATCATATAGCGTGTTTCAACTTAGCTGCGGTCCGAAGAATCTGCGACTATGAGTCTGTGGGACATGCATTGGACGTCCACGCATAAAGAGGACCTCGGACGGCATGGTGTGCAAAACTGGAGACAACTGGCGAAAGATCGCAGGGCCCTAAACAGAAGAAATGCAAAGGTTATCAAATAAAAAAACAACAATTATTTATATAGAAATTTCTTTTCATATATTTCCTTAAAAGTATCGCTGACCAGATGATAATGTCCGTTTTAGCAACTTTTTGTCTCCCGTGATTCTTCGTATTAATATAGTTTTCTTTCTTCATATTTGTGGTTTGTCTTTATCAATCTTCGTATTTCGTTTCTCCTTTTGTTTACATTTTGTTTGTGATCATTTTTAGTATGCATTTAACATGATTAACTCTCTGTATATATCATAGATAAATTTGAATGCGCATTCACGTTCACAATAATTGTTGTAGTCAGTTTTTCATTAGTTGAACCCCCCTTCGTCCAACACACATTTTTCTAATCTATTGGCTTAGTACATTCAGTGAATTTAATTTTTGTTTCTTATTGGTTCATATACATATATATCGTTTTGTTTTAAGTTATAATATTTTGTATTTTTATTTTCCTGAAACAAACAAATATTTACTATACTTAGTTATATTTTATGCTTTATTTTTTATTTTTTATTTATTTTTTCATTTATCACATGCCATTTTTGTTTGAATTGATTTTGTTTTCGTGTAATTTATGAATTAATTTCCTCTAAGAATTTCGTGGTATATTTTGTTTGATTTAAAAAATAACTTTATTTCCAAAAATTGTTTTTGCTCCTCATTTGGTACATAAAATTTGTTCGTTTTATTCTATTGATTCTTTCATTTTATTTCATTAGATGGCTGTATATAGATAATTTGAATGTGTTTATTGGGTTCTTCCTTTTTGTTTATTTCTTTTCTGAATGATTATTGATACGATAGATGAGATGAACTTGCAAAGGGAGATGGTATTGTGAAAATGACAAAAGCATTATGGAATGGGAACGGATTAGCTTTAAGCATTTGGTAGATGTTAGGTATGATAGTGATTTTAACAAAGTTACGGATGTGTTTGGAACAGTAAACCAGCAGGAACACACTTCTGCAGAAGCTGTCGAGATTTGGTCTATAATAAGATAAGATATATCCAACATCTGCTTGAGAATTCCCAATCCGTCCTAAAAAGGATAAGAAAACAATTCCTTAGAAGCTACTTCTTTGCCGGAGAATTATTATAATAATAATATGGGTGGCGCTACAGCTCGTAGAGTGCCAGGGCCTACCTTTTTAGCAACCACTTGTGTTGTGCATACTATTGTTCTCTCACGAGTGCAAGTACCTACAGTTTTTTGCCGACTCCGAACGGCCAATTTTGAGAAGCTTTTTCTTGACGGGAAATACTCTTTGAGCATTGTCAGTCACTGGGAAGAGGGGTGAGCATTATTTTTGCCGTACAGACCAGGGATCGAACCTACGACCTCGAGGTTGGGGTCGACCTGCCCTCCTTGAAATAGAACTAAAAAACTTCATAAGGCTCCCAAAGGAATCCGAATGGTTTTAGTAGGTACAAAATCTCCAGGGTCCACACTGGACACGTTATTCTAAGTAAGGCAGTAAGGACACCGTCTTTACTCACCCACCTATACCTTTTCAAATGATATTTGCACCCACGCATATTTGTGTGGCCACAAGTCATAACCCGCTGAAGTCGTCTTTAGACGGAATTGAGTTTTTGGTGTCATTAGATTGAACATACTCACATCTATACTGTGCACTTTTGTCAATATTTTATCTTCAAAAATGTTATTTCAAAATAACGCAATTCACTTTTTTCTATATTTTCATCCGAAATCTTAAACTGATTTCCTGAGCAAAACAGACTTTAGCGGATTTTCCTTGTGAAAACAGAGTTTTCTAACAAAAGTTAGAGGGCCTGGGGCTGCACATTCGTGAAGGAAAGACAAAGTACAAGTTGGCTTCGTCTCCAGGAAGACGAACAGTTGGCCAAGCGATCAGGATATCGTGGCATGAATTCGAAGCAGTGCGTCCTTCCAATACCTTGGGTCAATAGCAGCGATGAGGATGTAAGTTAACACCATAAATGTCACATTCTCCAAACCAAACCCATTGCAACAGTTTAGTTCCAAGAAGATTCAAAGCATCTGGTCATCATTCGGGAAGCATTAGCCCAAGAAATCTCTACGATCAAACTGTAATCAAATCTCAGCAGAAACTCTCAAGAAGCACTGCGAAAGTAAGTATCAATAAACAACAACATCCGCTGCCCTTCTTCTAAGAACGCACTTGCGGAAATGCTGAGACAACAAGTTGCCATCAACACCATCTCATTCACCAATGCCCAATAATGTCTGCAGCTCATCTTCTAAACATCCCCAACCCAATTTCCAGGAAGGCACTTGAAGCAGTATTAAGACAACGGCATCGTCACACTCATCAAAGCAATATAAATATCTGTAATTTAGTTTTTAAGTTCAGTTCTGATTCGCACATTAAACTGGACAGTTGTCCAATGAAAAGCAAATTTTGTTTTTTTTTTTTTAATAAACTTCACGGCAAAAATCAAATTTGTACAGCCCAAAAAGTGGAGCAAATTCGCTCAAATATCGAAGTAGATTTACAAGAAATGAAGCAGTTATAAAAACAAAATATGTATTTGAAAACTCCTTGCCAACTACCATAGGTGTCCTCACGTTAACCACAAATAGTCAAACAATTCTCTCCTGCTACTGGATGTGCTAAATAGGGACCGGTCTATGGACTATGGCCAACGTGGGCCAATGGCGAGTCCCAGAATGTGGCCAATTTTTGCGAGGAACGTCAAGGTTTTTCAAATCCAGAGATCTAATCAAAACCTCTAAGCTACTACTGTACAGGATCATGGATCCCCCTTCGGGTAGGGGTCGTAGAATATACCAGAGGTAAGGCATGCCTGTCGTAAAAGGCGACTAAAATCCTGGGCTAAAAGCTAGTGGTTTAGGAAATAACCATTGTTTGTCAAAATTATGTTTTCAAGCTCGCAAACAAAGGAATAAACGCTAAGTGCCTCATCTTATTATAGATAAGTACTGGCTTTATAACAGTCCCGGGATGTTGTGGCATCCTACTGGTAGCTTGACCAGAGTCTATAGTCGGGAGATCAGGCTTCCGCCCGTGAGACCCGCAGAGGTTTCATCCTGATCACTTGAGGTTTGCCCCCCAAGTTGGAGCATCGTGGTGGATGTGGTTTAAAACCCAAAGCCGCGGGGAGAAGTGGAGACATACCTGAATGTCTGGCAGTTAATCTTGTCTATGGGTCTTGGCTATGGGCATTTACAACTCTCCGACGTCAAAGGTATTGATTCAAGTCAATGTGGAGTTGCAGATAACAACCGGGTGCTACGACCCAAAGAGTAGCAGATGTGTTAGATGGGCTTCGCCACCCTACCAAGGTGGAGAAATAGGTCCATAAGCTTATTTCTAAATTTGGAACTTGAGATTCCTACCGAAGGCGTCTGGTCCAGCGTCGTGAAATAGGCCAAAGACTTAAATGTCTTCGTTATATAAGCCTAACGGCAGGTGATCTCGTAAAGCACTTATTTCTGTCTGTACAGGACCATGAGCCCACCAGTTCTCACGTATGGATCCGAAACTTAAGTGCTTAGTTAAAGGCAATCTGATCTTTAATTCGAGGAGACATTTTTAGGAAGATTTGTGGGCTCCGTATGTGAGGAAGCACAATTCCGGAGACGCTGCATTCGCGACCTGTATACACTTGCTTCGAAGTGTGACAAAAATTAAGCTCGGTAGACTCCGGTAGGCAGGACAATAAGCTCGTATGAGCTAAGAGCAACCGATTCGGAAAGTCCTTGCACCCCTTATTATGGAAGGCGACAGCGTGATGCTAAGCTAAGATGCTAAGCTAAGAAGATGGCGAAGACGAGGACACCCGAAGCCTTGGTGTGTAATGCTGGATAGCGTCGGCTCGCAATCGCTATATGTGGAGATAGTTCTTGATGGAGCATGGTTGTGGCGGTGATGATGATGATCCACCAACAACTTCAACACTTTTTTTATGCAAACTACAATATGTAAATATTTTAAAGTTCACATTATTCCGTATCCTGATAAAACGGAGTGACTCTAGGTGGAGTAAGGCTAAAATTTGTTCTTTAGACATTAATACTAGTCATTAATTTAACATTGTTGGTTTTTGCCATAACACTTTTCTCATCCCCACCACACTTCCTCCCGCAATGCTTTGTGTTATGCTTTCAATTAAGTTTTTTGTTACTGTTATTACTTAAAGGATTCTGTTTATGTAAGCATTTAGTGGTATTTTGTAATTCTATTGATTGATCTTCTTTGTCCGGAAAGAAAATAAATGATAAGTGCTTCAGAATTGAGTCGAGGAAGGAAGAAATTCAAACAATGATTCTCAATTGGTTAACGACACTACATGTTCTAGCTAAATGTTCATTTTTGACTTCTCTCGATTAAAAAAATATGTAACAAAATATTTAATACTTAAACATGCCTTTATCTAAATACAAAAATGTTCTTGTTTTGTTTTTTAATTTAAATTTCAATATACAGGCTGATCATTTAATGATTGGATTTTTTTTACTAAATAAATTTAAGGATCGTTTTTTTTAATTGTATCAATAAGTCACGGAATTGTAAGCAAATAATAAAGTAAAATGCAATACTTACAAAACACGTGGAAAATTATTACATTTGTCAAGCAAAACATGGAAAAAATACTCACGGGATAGCAAACAATTTAATTGAAGTTAAATAAGTAAGAGAATGTGTCACGCTCTGTCATAGACTATTGTCCAAGGAAATTGGTCTTTGAAGGTGAACCTATATTTCTGATTAATATTTCCTTTAAGTGTGTTATTCGTTTGTTGCACTGATGGTAAAAAGTTTCAGATTCTTACTCTGGAATAAGGTTACAGTAGAATTCGTGAATAGCAACCTCGGTTACAACGATATTGCGGTTAAGGACACACCGATTTGAACAACCGGATGCAAGCACTAGACGTTGTGGGATATTAAAAATGTATTATGTGTGTGTAGTTACACCGATATTTCACTACAAAGTGTTAAATTTGACAATGTGCACCAGTTCGGCCCTTATTGTTGAACTAACAGCCCAACCTTTACTTCTGAGCCTAGTTGTGACCTCCAATTGTAAAAATATAATTTCCGTTCAGAATTAACTTTGTTAATCGATATGGCGGTCATGACGAAGTGAAAACCAAAATGTTGGCTTGTCATTCACCAAATAACAAAAAACATAATTCGGATAAAACGACTCGGAGAACATTGTAACGTCGAAACTATCTCCCTTCAGTGCTCGTTAAAACCGAATTCTACGGTATTCTCAAACGAAAGCAAGTATATTGTATAATTCTTTTAAAAAATGGGTGATAACTTCACGTTTGGAAATCCTGTTAATTTTTAACAAGATAACCATTCCAAGTTGAAAGCAGAGATTGCACGTGTATCGATGCAGTAAATGTTGCACTTTTAAAGCCACATGGCGAATAGTTATGTCCAGCAGAGGAGTCGCCCATCAGTGCACTTAGGAATAATAGTGGTAGCCAAAATTGAATAAAACTTCAATTTTGATCCGATGTTTCTGTAGACAGAGGAATGACTGATACACAAACGGGACACTGCGGAGGTTCAATGAAGGTGAATAATAATGTAGACAGGCCTACATCCTTGCCAGGCGCTTCGAAGCTTGTGGGGCCTGATCGATGACGCTATCCAGAGGTGCGTTAGGATAGATTTTGGACGGGAAATGTGGTGGTTAACCATCACTTCAACTCAGAGGGAGGCCAAAGAGCTCAATAAGAGTCCCTTCATTTGTGGAGTACACAATTTCTTCTAACTTATGCCGTGTAATGGTTGAAACCACTCCGAGCTCTTTATGAATTTTATACATAAGATCCGATATGTCCGAGGTCTGCGTGAAGAATCTGTGCTTCAGCGAAGCTAGACGCCGATTCTGGATGTAAGGATAATATTTTTGAACTATGCCTGCTGAAGAAAGAGACTTAGGCACAATATTGTGTCAGTACCCGCTGCCAGATAACAAAGAATGTATATTCTAAACCACTAGTGTGTGGACAAAAACTGCCAGCAACACGACTAATCAGAATCGGAGGTTGAAAATCATCGACGATAGTACGATAGCACCTTTTATATCGTGGCAAGGTGCCCGAACTTTAGAAAATTGGAGTCTCTTGAAAAGGCAAACGTGGAAGAATCAAGCTGCATATCACCCATTACGAGTTTCCTAAAGACATCCACGTTTGACAGTTACAAAAATATAAAAACATAGATGGCGCTACAAAGCCATAGAGGGCCAGGGTCCAGCTTCAACACAACGTTTGATGTAACATCGAAAAAAGGGGCAAAATGAGGTAGGTTCAGGTGAAAATAAGCGTCTTTCTGTAAAATAAACTTTGTTTGATTGTGGTTTATAATATCAATCTGTTCAGTTTTTTTTTTTAAATTTGCTATCCCTATAAACAAAAAGCAAATAAAAGTAAAAGAAAAAAATAAAAGAGGCAACTAAAAAAATATTCTTGCTAATTTTTATTACGAATATTTAGCAAAATCACTTTTCACGAAACAATTGCGTTTCTCTTCTTCACTTTACCATTTTGTCATTACATGTTTTTCGTTTTTTTTTTTTTGTGAGTGTGAGTTTTTTTTTTTTTTGTATGCATATAAAAAAGAAACGTGTTTCAATGAAACACTTAACAATGTTAAAATTTGTTCAAAATCAAAATAAGATATATGTAATATAATAACTAACTCCTTCTACAGCAATGTTTACAAGACCTCTCTCCCTCCTCAATCTTCACATCACTCATCGACACTTTAGAACGTTTTCATGGGAAAAAACGCGAAGGTGAAAAGATTGACAGCTAAAAGAAGTGAAAATGAAGAGGAAACTATTTTCTCTATTATCATGAACAAGACGTATAATCAGAGTTATGTATATATGCATGGTATATGTATAAAGACTTATTAAGAATGTGTGTAATAATATTAATAATAATTAATTAAGAAAGAAAAAAACACATTTGCTTTTTTTTTTTTTGATAATTTAACTGCTTAACTTTCCTACTATAATTCCAGTCACAATTAAACCTATTATCACAGCGATCGCTAGTATTATTAAAATTTTTCGACGATAACGTGTTCGATACTCGGCGGCTTTTAATAGTTCAGCAGCGCCTGCTTCAACCTCGACACAGGTGTTATCAATACTGTTTTCAATAGTACCTGCAAATATGCGTTCAATAGTTTCATCTCATGACAATCGCCTTGCTTTAGATCAAACTCACCAAGTTGTTCCCCTTGTTGTTCCACTAAGCTACTTAATACTCGCATAATTGCATTGACATCTAACACATCAGCCTCAATTTCTTTAATTCTATTCTCACGGTCCACCAGGAGGTCTTTGTCAAACTGTAAGTTTGCATTTTCTCGCATCTTTTTTTGAATAAGCTCTTCGCGATCTTCAGTACTTATGTTCGCTGACTCTTCATCCTGCATTTGGGCCTGTACGGATTGCAGGAAAACTTGTTTCATAGCAGTTGCTATAGATTGCTGACTGCTCGAATATTTCTCCACAACTTGCCGAAAGTCGTTTGTCAGTTTTTCTAATTGTAGTTTCTGCTGTTTATCAGCACGGCTCACAACAGCCGTTAGTCGCTGAAGATCTTTGCTTGTTGTCTGAATTCGGATATTTGTTTGCTCTTGTAGTTTGTGAATTTTATCACGTCCCGCCTGGGTGTCCCTTTGTGTTCCAATCACTTTACGAGCCTTTTCTAATTCCTTCCAACTAGAGCTAACCTCATAAATATTGAATGCAATATTGTCACTGAGAGACATAAATTCCGTTGGACTGAAGCCGGAAAAGTTAACATCCGGCATACTGCTGATTGCTGATGCACTCGTTGAGGATGTTGCCCCGTAATCCCTGTGCAGAGCTGGATTGTTCAAATTACGAGCCATGATTGTCCGCCTTGTTTGTCCCCTTTTGCTTTAACGAGTGTTGCGGTGCGGGGGCTGCTCCCTTACGTATCGAACAACTAACTCCTTTATGGTTACGGTTACGTACAGATGATGGTTTAGTCTAGAAAAATGAAAGCAAAAAATGATTAAAAACAAAGTGACTCGGGACAAAGGAAGTATTAAGAGATATTAGAGGCGAGGTGATTTGAGTATGACTGTCGGTAAGAAAACGTATTTCGCCTGCTTTCATTCTGGCCCAAATTGCGGTACTCACTTGCCAATAAATCAGACTATTAAAGTCGTTTTTATCATCCTTTGATGTTTACTTGTAATTCAAATGTGAACCTATTGTGTGGTCGGAGAATAAGACAGACGATCCATTATATGCTCCACACTGCCTTACCAGATCACACTCTCCAAATGACTAGGCTCTGACCTACGCCTGATACACTTTTTTTTCCCCTGATAAAGCACACAAAGACGTTTATCGTAGAGTTCGGGTCGCTCGCAGCTGTGTTTCTCATCGTAGCTAAACTCATTTTCTAATGCATTGTTCTACTTTTTATGGTGTTAGTTTGAGTCTAGATAAAAAGTAAAAATACAATTATCTACATGTGTGTTGTTTTTTTCCTTTACTGAATTTTACTCAGTACTTCCAACAATATTGCCGTTTGTTTATTGGGTCTCTCCTCGGTTCAGGCATGTGTACAATCAAAACAGAAAAAAAAACAGACCCATGGCAGGCGAGAGATTTATGATATGCAGAATTGGGACGATAGCGAAGAGATGGGACGACATCAAGTACACCAGCCGGTCGTAGAATCACATACATTCTCTCTTTTGACCAGTGACACTGACAACTATGGTCGAACAAGTATCAAAACAAAAACTAATACAATCAATTATCACAAGTTAAATTGAGGAGTAATGAAAAAGGGATGGGCTGCGCTGTCTAGAACTACAAATCTTTCATACACCCCATATATACCTATTCACACACCCATATGCACGTATTTCGCTAATAAGTTTTGTTTTGACGGCTTTTGTTTTTATTTCTGAAAACAACAAATGAATCATCGAATCGAATTAATCGCACTGAACGCCGAACGCTTTTATGTTTGTGTAGATGATATACATGGCACACAAATCACAGATGCAGATAGTACGCGTGCTTTATAATGAAATATGTAATTGCATTTGAGATGTCGTCATCCGTACGTACGTGATACTCGAGAATTCAAATCTTAGAATCAAAACAAAGCTAGAGTGAATGACTGACTGATAAAGGAGCACTTTCGATGGTTTTTTGCCGACATGAATTAAGAACCTTATCGCCTGTTGGTTCTTTGGAGTCGTTTTATTTAACAGAAGGCACGTAAGTACAGCGATTCACATTTTAATCGGTGCGAGGTGCAGTCAATTTTATTTATTTTTTCACTTCGTCCATGATGTGCGTGTTCCATGAACTGATAATCCAATTGACGAAATTATTTACAGAAATTTTGTTGACTTGCCAAGTATTGTGAATTATTTATGACCGAAGACAGAGATCATTTGTATTTGTGTTTCATTAGCTTTATCATTGCCTATTAGCTGTTATGGCTTTGGTCAGCATCGGACGTTTTTTTTTCTCTTGTTTCCACTTGCTGTTACTATGGGGAGTACATTTGTTTTCTTGCGAACGTAGATCATATACTTAGATAATCAATTGGCTCCTCGAGAATAATTGATTTTGAGTCATATAAACTGATAAAAATAGGTCGAGATTCCATACTGCTCACACTCACCATATTTTCGGGCATATTTGCCCACTTATTTCGTTCTAGCACTAATCTTTCATAGTGAGCTCGTAATATTGAAATACTCATCGTGGGTTTGTTGAGTCAGCAGATAAGATTGTTTATTGGACTCGGTAACAATTTGTTTAGTACCTGTGATGTGATTTTAGTCACATTATAATCAAGTTCAACAACATACTATCACATTCGTCTGACAGTTCTGCATGATTTATTGGCTTGCACAACACTTATGAGCAGCTCTCTTCAGTGAGACTTTTTTTTCGGTCTTGTTGGTCTTGCTCGGTGATGCAGAAGACAATCTACATCACACGAGCCTTAATAATGCGGAAATACGTCACTTAACTTTTCACACACCGCACGAAAGCAACAGCAATGCGCTCATCCCAGATAATAAGAAGCTTCTAAACTTTTTTGCCATCAATTTGTCTCAAAGTGCAATGTGATAATTGCAAAATTTGCAGTTGACACCGTATGCTTCAGAAGCTTGCAACATTAAAGGCCGGTATCTTATCTACTCAGTGATGCCATCAATTCAATTCAAACCAATTGACTAAATTCATTTGACGATAATCAATGTTTGAACTAAACACATTCCCATTTGTCTAGCAAATGATGTCAGTCCAGTCCACTAAGAACCAATTTCAAGTATATACACACGATCGCATCACACATGACGACCTTTCATAATTTCTGTTGACCTATAGTCCCACATCTTATAATCAGAAAAGTATCATTGAAAGCAGAAACCAATGAAATCTCACAATCAAAGCAAACAATTCTTTCATTAATTGCACTGAGTCACTGTATCTTTCAACATACGATAGTTCTTATTGTGGGGCTTCTCTATCCCATTCTAAGACGAGGGTAATCGGGCGGTGGCAAACACAGGCAGGTTGGCAACAATACATTTTCGTACATCAGTCCCGCTGTTTCCAACTGCATTTCAGAAAGAAAAAATCTACAAAATGCAATTGACTTGTGACAACGCAGTCTCGGCAAGGGAAAAAATCGAAGCAAAAATATGTTCCTGCTTTTTCTGCTGTCTCTCCTCTCTCAATAGACGTATCAGAAAACTTTTCTTTGTCTGGAATATCATCATTTTCAGATGAATTGATTTTTTCTTCCCTCTTTCCTCAAATGAAATTTATTTGAATCGTATTTATGCGCTTCTGCTCCATGACGGGCACAAAACTTACATTTGTCGGATTTACAGTAGAATTTCCTTTGCACAAGTTTTTCAATTCGGTTTTCACGGACACACACTTTCATACGATGAGGAGAAAAAAAAACACGGAAAAGTTCGAAAACCTTTTTTCTTCTTAATTGCGAGACAAAAAAAAAATAATAAGTCTTCCTGAGAATTTGTTAGAAGTGGTCGTTGTTGGTGTGTCGCTAGGAAATTGTTAATGCTATTCCCAGCACGAAAATCACGATACTTTTGAATTTAACAAGAACGGAATAAATTGGTACTTTTGCAACACAAAAAATTGACAAAACTTATGAGAGTTGAAAAACGTCGTCTCTATGTGTGAAAACGAACGAAAAAAAATCCGACTCTCTGACAGATCATGTATGTGAATTGTGAAGTTCGCTCCTAGTCGCAGGTTGCAAAAACAACTGTCAAACAAAAGGAGCTTTTTCGAAGAAAAGACTGCCCGACGAGCTTTTTTTCATTTAGATACTTCTTAGAGCTAATCAAAGAATTTCCAACAAAGATATTTGAGGAACTTACCTTTGATCTAACGAACAAGACAAATGATTGCTGAGATGGACTTTTTGAGAATATAACCAGGATCTGTGGTAATTTGGTAAATACAAGAGACACTGTCTAATCACCGGCGAATTTGTGAGGATGATGGATAAAGGAGCTTTCTGGAATCCAGCTGGTCAGACGTCCGGAGAACAGCTGAGAAGAGTTCAACAATCAGCTGAGTTGTCTGCTCTCTTTTCCTAATGTCACTTTCGTTGAGAGAGGGATAGATGTCATGAATGAAATCTCCTGTCATTTATCATGGGGGCGCGTTCGGAAAGTAGCACTCTCTATTTTATTGTTTTCTAAAAATATGATATAAAATGAAAGCCAAGATTTAATTGGATATTTTGCAAGAGTCAAAAATAATCACGTTTCATTTCATTTCATTCATTTCATTTATTTATGGATTTTATATAGCTGTACCTTAAGAATATTACATGTGTTCTTTTAATAGTACAGGAATAATTGAATTAAGCAAGGGTTTTAAATGACATGTTTTGAAGTGTGAGTTTGCAAAATTTTTTAAATGACTGCGCACAAATGCGTATAATAGAGAACAAAACAGACATTTTGGGAAATTTATTCAGTTCGGACGAGAAAAATGGGAGAAACAAGCGTTACAAAATTGTCTGTACTTGGTCTTTGACCGTACAAGGTATGTGATTCCAGAGATGGACAGCGTGAATGAAGAAGTTCAACGTGACATTAAACAGGTATGAATGGAGGGCCTTAAGGTAATATGACGATTCGATTGACAGAGAGTGATCTTTTCAAAAAGATAGTTAGGCTGTTTCTTGTGAATAATTTTGAAGAGTAATATGCAAGATCTGTAGCTTAACAATGCTTCTAATTCCCATCCTAGGAGAATACGACGTTTTTCCGAGACATGTTCATACCTGCATAGGTTAAAAACATACCTTGTAGTTGCATTGATTGCTCTTGTCAACTTTTGGGAGAAGAGTAGTCACAGTCAGCGAACAATTCGGATTCATATGTGAATATTGGCGCTATGAGTGCTCTGGCCATCTGATTGGCTTCGAAGTTAATTTAAAAGGAAAACTTGTCGAGACCATACTGATGGGTGCTGGTCAAGTTTGGTCTTTGTCTATTCATATGATAAAAAGTTCAACACAATGCCTGTGACAATTATTGACTAAATACAATTGTCGATTCAGCTGATACAGGCTCCAAAAAAAAAACGAAACTAAATTCAGTTTCAATACGACAAATTAAGACACTAAAGTGCATATTTAATTTGAAAGTGCATATATTATATTTTCGGATGGGCTGTCATGAATGCAAATAGACATTTCATTAACCTCTGCGTTTTCTTCTCCTATGTATCTGTGTCGTCAATTAAACAAAATCGGTATCCTTAGTCCTAACACGTATTATTACTTGAATTGTCAGAAGGCGAGAAGGGAAATTTAAAGAGTTTCAATGAAAGACAAAAACAGGAAATAACAGGAGGAATTCAAAAGCGTGGTAGATTTTACACTTTCGGTGGTAGGTTTGGTAGGTTTTGAAAATTTATCGAAGTAGCGGGGGATCTTCGAAAACTGTGATAAAGTCCGAACTTTGGGTGTGGGGAATGATACACAGAATACAAGGTAGTATGTTCATTTGATACCAAAGCTACGTGACGTCACTAGTTTACCATTTTCTGTGAGAGAGGACTTTACTCATACAATTGTGAGGAAATATTGAAATAAATTGCGTATAAAAATAGTAAAATTGATTTACTATTCTTCTCTGTTCTATGTATTGATACTTACGGCTACAACTTCACAATATACATACTTTACTACTCATTGAGTGAACGTAGTATGAAATTGTTAACAATTTTCTTTTTACAACTGACTTTTTAAAGCCATTTTTTCCGAAATGTTGTTTTTAAGATTTCAATTTCTGATATATATCTTACATCTAAAAAGAGTTTTTATTATTCCCGGGCTTGAAGGGGAATTTAAGCATAATCTACCATAGTTATTGTGTGATGCATACTCATTTTAGTCTGCGATAAACAACTGACGTAATATTATAAAAAGACGCGGGAACATATTACCTTATATTCTGTGTATCATGGGTGTGACGGATGCCTGCGCAGAACAATGTTTCAGAACTCTAGTTGAGCCAGATGCACAAATCACTTACACCGACATAGTCAACTTCTACCTCGCTCGCCCATAGATTTCATCTGACAGCGGTTTTTATAAAATGTTCACAGACAAGAGCTGTGAAAACATGTGTTCTAAAAGCAACATGGCGCTTCTCCCATAAGAAGTGAGGGTGAAAATAAAGAAGTATACGCGACTTTAGAGCAAGTTCAAAGATAGGCCGGAGATTTATTTAAGTCTCCTTCATACATTATTTCTTGCCAGATACTAAAGGCAAGGATACATAAAATTCAGAAAAATGCATGAAATCTTTATTTGAATCGAATGAAGATTATTTCATGCAAATGTTGACCTTGACTGTGCCTCAAGAGTCAATTTTGGCATACTCTTTCCAATATTTCTTCCGGTATCTCTCGAATAAATGCTTCAATTTTGTCTTCCAATGCGTCAATTGAAGCGGGCTTGTCTGTATAGACATGAGCTTTAACATAGCCCTACAAAAAATAGTCTAAAGGCGATAATTAGCACGATCTAGGCGGCCATTTGACCGGTCCCGAATGTGAAATAAAATGTTCGCCTCTCAATAAGTCCATTGCTGCGCGTGCTGTGTGGCATGTGGCACCGTCTTGTTGAAACCACATGTCATGCAAGTCAAGCTCTTGCATTTTGGGCAAAAAAAAATGGATATCATCTCACGGTAGCGCTCACCACTCACAGTTCAGTCTCTGAAGAAATACGGTCCAATGATGCCACCAGCCCATAAACGGCACCAAACTGTTTCTTTTTCTGGATACATTGGTAGCTCTAGCAATGCTACTGGCTGATATTCACTCCAAAATCGACAATTCTGCTTATTTACGTACCCATTGAGCCAAAAATGAGTTTCGTCGCGGAACACAATTGAATGGAAGAAGCGCGCGATGAACTTTTTTAACAGAGTACGCATTTTGATAATAAAATTCAATAATTTGCAAGCGATGTTCGTTTGTAAGACGATTCATGGTTAAATTATAGATCAAACTGAAGATGTTTGACAGTGAAATAAAACTCGAAACGAGAGTCAGCTGTTTAAACCAGTATTGCCGAAAAGATAATAGCTAAAAAATCACCCTTTAGATGATGGGTAGTTTAGAGCAAGGTATGTCTTTTTCTGTCTGTAATATGTCTAGGGCATTGTCTGCCACTTTTCACAGTCAGGCAACCAAAAACATCAGAACAGCGATTCTTATTCCACACTGAACCTCAAAATACAATTCAGTAGTTTGTATTTTATAAATAAATGAATTAGATTCATTTTTAGGACTTTTCTGTTTGTGTAAACCACGCAGCAGTTGCTTCCATCGAAGCGTTCATGCATTTCTTATCAGGAGTTATTCAACTAAGTAATCACAAGGCATTACTTTGAAGAAAAAAAAAACCCCTCCCAAAGATAAGTTTTATTGTTTGCATTCGAACATATGTACATTCTTGGTGACAATCAAAATTCTTATGTCATCTGCACTTAACCTTAATAAATTCTACTTTGAGGGACGAGGTGATCCTCATTGAATGTAATGGAGTCATTTGCATAAGAAGATGGTGAATAATAAAATGTTCACGAAAAAAAAACGGCTGTGACTTTAATTGTTAACAAGTTGATGACAAATTTAAAATTCGGGAATTAAAGTTATCTGTATATTAAACAGTCATCGCGAATTTAACAACGGAAGAGAACATTACGATAAGGTTTGCAATAACGAACTTAAACATTCGTAATTTATCGCAGTCACTCACACTTTCTTAGCACCATTGGAGGTGCACAAATTTGAAGGTCATCCAGTTGGCGAGTCATATGCATGGTCCTTTGGGTTTTTGGCCAGCAGCCAAAATAAATGTGACATTGGTGGATGGTAAGCAGGTCACATCGTTTGGACGGTAACTTGATGAGAATCTGAGCAGTAAATGAAATGAAAAGCGTGAAATGAAAGCGAATGACGTGACGTACCATTAAGAATGATGTACATATACAAGATTACATCTTTACTGGCATATGTGACGTAGATTGAGATGAGAGCTGTTGAAATTGCTGTTTGTTTACACACAAATTGCGGAAAGGAAGATTGATTCATTCATACTGGTCTAAAGATGATTATGACTCGTACTTTCCCGTAAAGTTTCCAAAGCTTTCTTGCAAATAGTCATAATTTTCTTGAAATTATATGTCGCTGATCGAGTCGCCTTGACGTCACCAAAAACATGGCGGATTTTCTAAAAGCGTAATCTTGTATACATCATTCTTGCTACGAGATGAACTGATATTGATTTCCATACAATTTCCTCCTATTTTATATGAAACGAATGAGCTTGCGCAGAAAATGAGGGTCAATTGCAAGAAAAATTTGCTTACTTTACAAAAAAGTAGGAAGCATAATCATCTTTAGACTAAGATGCACATTACACATTACCTTTGATTTCATGCATTATTCAATCAATTAATGCACTTAAAATGTTCCTGGGCATCTTATTGGTCTTGGGAGTATTTAAACACATCGTCTCAGCTGAGATGTTTTAGAAAATTTCCTTAGCGTAATTGTTGACAACGGCCCTTGTAACGAATGAATTATTTCATATATTGCAAATTATAGCAGTGGCTCAAGAAATAGTCTTGGACCAGTTTATTTGTTCACATTTCACACTGGGCGTATTGTAGAGGAATGGTAACTTTTGAACTCATTTATTTGATACTGAATCAAATACCGATCAAACTCAGATCAACCAAGCCGAACGTCTTTGCACATCGTGAAGTGAGAAAAGTGTAGTCTCCTGGTTTGTTGTGGTCGTATGACCTTCAGTCATATTTTCGACACCCAAACTTCTGCAGCATCCTGGGGCGAATCTCCGGCTGAAGGTACGACTTCAGCGAGTTTAATGTATAGGATTGAACTGACTGAAGCGTTCCATAAAGACCACGTGGAGGTTATAGAGTGTGTATCAATTCAAAGCAAGAACAAAAATAATCCACATTTTGGTATTTACAATGCTCGTTAGTAGCTATTTTAATGTACACAGTTAACTAGTAAAATTAATAGTTAATATGCCTTTTTCTTGTTGCTACCAGGTATTGGGCATCTTGTCTGCATAAGTTTGTCAATGTAAATAAGGTAAAATACTGAATAATAGAAATATCTAATAATTTTGCATACATAATTCTTGCCTTACCATTAAGGTTGGTTATGAAACAGTAAGCATTAAAGAGATTGACTATTCTCTAGATGCAGTAAAGTGACCTGTGGGCACCTTCGAACCTTTAAAAGCTCCCGTTGACGGTAGTTTCCCAACACCCTACGACTCGATACCAAGAGCGATCAGTAGCTGAACTATTCTTGACCAACAAATGGATTACCACCATGCTCGAAAGTACCTTTTGGGGAAGTGCCAGTTTCTGTAACCGTGGTCAAGGAGTGTCCCTGATTCTGGTCACTATTTATCGTCAAAGTTCAGATCTTCAAAGATTTGGCAACATCATCATGGGTTATGTTCTATGGCTAGGAGACGTCTTTATGGCATGAGTCAAATCTTTAGACCTAACAGAAGGACCTATGGCTTCGAGTTCTATACTGTTTCAAAGCGAGTTGAGTATATAATTATGGGAAGGAAGTACAGAAGGGAGCAAGAATTTAAATATTTACACATTGTCGGGAAGCACTTAAGGCATTATCGTCCAATCTTATGGACTATAAAACGGTCAACGGTGAGGCTACGCCGCACAACAATCCCTTACCAGACACCGCTCCGTTGTTTCCTTGGACACGAAGAGTTTATAGGCAACGTATCTGCAGATGAGCTCTTCAGGAGCGGATAGGCGCTTATAGGACCCGAACCGTAACGTAATACCAACTGAACAGCAGCTCAAAACTGACTAACTTATGGGAAAACAAACTTCTCCTAGAGAAAGGCCCATTGAGGTTGGTCTATGTAATTCAAACAATTAATCAGTCCTTATTTTAATAAGAAAATCCTCCACGGCGAGTTTTTCAATTTCAATTTCAATATTCAACTTCAGCAACGAGTTAGGCATAGGTTATAGAAATGGACCGGACACAAGCAATCCTAGATAATCACACTCCTTTAGAAGACGTCAAGAAGAAATTGAATGAGAAGATAATGGAAATAGCAAATGAATGGTATACAATGTAATCACCTGCGAGAGGACTTCTTCCAAGACCTGCGCGAATAACAAAAGAGCGATTGAAATCTATTTTCAGATTTATCAAAACATACTGAAGAGACAAGGCGAACACGTCGTAATGGGTAAGAGAGAGTGGTAGAGAGGAATCTATTCCTTCAAATCCACAATGCATGTGCCATTCAAAGCATTAGAAGTCTCTGGCCCTGATGCAAAAATGAAAAAGATTCCAAAAGTCAAGCCCTATTTTATAGGCGTTGGGGAAGTCTAGAAACATACATATAATAATAGAGGTGGCTCTACACTCCCAGATCCCAAGTCCATCTGGGAGTGTAGAGCCACCTCTTAGCTTCTGTAGCAAACTCTCGTGTGTGCTTGTTTGATATTTTTATCTTTTGAGATGTTTTTTCTAAACCCTTGAGCGTTGTCAGTGAGTGTAGATATGTGGTACCAAAACCCAGTGTCACGGATTGACCTCAGACACCATACCATAGATCTCTGTCAATTGAGAAAGACTTTTATTTAATACCTGACTTGGTGTATTGATTTAATTCATCCGTGCTCAACGTCCTTTGACCTTTTTTTTAAAAATATATTTTTTTCTCTCGTCTCAATGCACAGTCCAGGGATTGATTTTACTGCATTCGCTAATGCAATATGTGTAAGCACCTGTGACAACAGTTGCCGATAAAAGAGTGTAAGGCAAACATTTGTTTTGTTTATGTGAGATCATTCTCCTCTTCACCTGAACACTCGCTTTCTGTCTGTGTGTCTATGAAAATCTGTTCAAACATAAGCCCATCTGCAGTATAGAACAGTCCACTGAATTCCAATAAGTTAACCTCAATATACATCTGCATGTGTATGCGAGTCCTATTGAGTATGTCCTGTTCAACAAAACTGTTATCCATTCTGTCATTTACATACCTCTGCATCGTCAACCTTGGCTTTAAACCGCGTCATTTCCCAGGAGTCTGCTCTTCATTCCATTCAATGTACCTCTTTCCGCCCAGTTGTCGCACATCCAACCCCAAACCATCTGACCTGGTTAACTCTCAGCGAACCCATTCTCTTCCTCTAATTTTGGCAAGAATCGTCCAGATGACACACTGCGACTGTGTGTGTGTGTGCCTTTGATTTGCTCATCTCAAATACAAGTGAGTTCCAGAGGGTGTGAGGGACTGTGGTCGGCTGAAATTGAAAGTTCTTGCATCTCGTCATGCAATTTACTCACACAAGCGCAGGGGTATGCGGCGATATCTAGCGTGGCAGAAGTGCACATGTTTGGCTAACACTAGCAAGTAAACTGTTTATCTTATCGTGAAACGACTGTGCCGTCGAACAGGTGTGTTTTTCAATTAGATATCAAATTACTTCTGGAGCCAAAGCAATTTTCGGCTTCCTTCGGTACTTGCCAGACGCTATCTTCCTTTATGTTTGTTCGATCTTAATTACAGGACTTTAAAAATTTGCGCAATACGAATGAATAAAGCAAGGATGTTATGAAAGGCTCAGCACGAAGACGCAATTTTGTTAAAAAAAAATGCCTGCACTGTACATATGTCAAGTTACCGAGTCATTACATTATTTGACTGGTCGCCGTAAGTGCTGCAAAGTCTTTCAAGGTTCTATTACGGGAATTGTTTTTCTCTGCCTTTGACTTCTGTTTTAAATAATCATGCTATTTTTGTCTTCCCGTTCTCGAACCAGAAGTCCGGAAAAGAAATAAAACGTCTGTGCCATTGCTCATCTTTAAACAATTCAAGAATTAGTTATGCAAATTCAACTATTTCTACCTATAGTCCTTCAAGTCTCATTAGGAACTAGTTCGAGACAAAACAGAATGTACTACACCAGCACCCAAATACGACAAAGACACCAATGCGATTCTGAAGCGGATTCAACAGTCTTTAAAGGAATTCACTGAGTATGCCAAAGAATCAGTTGGTAAAATGAGTCTCCCGAGTTGAAACGAATTTGTCGATACATCTTTTCGATGTCCGCCGTGAAGGTATATCTGTATCGTCTCTACTTAAGAACAATATCAACCATGTCACTCTGTATTTTAGGACCCTTCATCAGGTGATGTTCCGTCCAAGAACTTGGCTGCTGCGTCGAATACCACACGAAGCCTTGCTGTGCTGCTGTACTCTACACCAACTAACTTCTACAATGTGGCCCAGTAGAGTATATTCTTCTATGCATTTTTCGTGTTCATCCCGTAGTGTGGCATTGTGCTGAAAGCGTTGTTGGAAATGAACAAACCTTCGCAAGGCGCCTTGTTTCGAGAGACCAAGCCTAGATTGGAGAACTATTGGCGCATTAGTGTGTACACGATTTGCTTTCCCGACACATAAACCTCTTCGTACAGCTTGCAGAGTTAGCAGTCATTCACTTGCCTGACAGACAAGAATATAATATGGACATATGAATCCGATGACGTAGAAGTGCTCCAAAAATCAACTCTGTTGTTTTGCTTATCATTCTGATTTCGGCTCATATAGCAAGACTGAAGAAAAAGCGTTTTGTAGAGTATGATTTCGATAATTGAAGTCAGGGCTTTCGAGTCCATCGATTTGAGTTCACGTTTGTTAGAGAGCCTCATTTATTAACTTACTTATTAGGCCTACAACCGATGGACGGTTTGACCCAGAGATATCGCTGCCTTCTATCGTTGACAGTCCTGGGCATGCGTCTTGTAGTAAGGCCAAGCAATATAGAAATGCAAGAAATATCCACTCCCTCTGATTTGGCTTTAATCTACAAGGCGTATAATTGCACTAAGCTTGAGTACAACGCTCATATCTGGCCTGGTGCCCGCATAACCACCCTCAATAGAATCCAAAAGCGGGTGATAAAACTTATAGACAACAATAACGCGGGTTCATTAGACTAGCTCGAACATCGACATACAGCGTCTTCTTTGTCCGTGTTTTATCGCTAGTTTAACAAACGATGGTCATGTGAGCTAGCCGACTGCATTGCTCCTCTCCATTCAATCCACCTCCAATGCACTCCTCGGGAGGAACGCCCATCAGTTTCCCTTAAGTCAGCTTTCGAACTTACAGTCAACTGATTCAACTCGTTTTTCAGCCGCACTACACGAATGTGGAATGCTCTTCCCAGCCCAATATTTTCCATGTACTACAATCCGCTGATATTTAAGCCCTATGTGCACAGATACCTCCTCTCCTCTGTACCTTCAGCCCGTGCGGTGTTTTGATCCCGGACAATTAAGAGTATTAGAACCCCTTGAGCACACGCAAATTATAAAAACAAAAATAATAAGCTGTCCTGCGTCTGCGATGACACGGTCTTTGTACTGGAGATTCGGTCTCCCTCTCCTTCTCGAACCAGGAGGCTCGGATCCGAAGACTCTTTTTGCCGCAGCGTTGGTGGCCATGCAACACGGAAGGCACTTTCTTCTACAAGTCAGCTGTTGGGATACGAGGACAAGACAAAATACATGCTGTCGAGCTAAAAACGATCCACCGCACACCACCTAGGCCAAAACGTTACAATCGACAGCTACAATTTCGAGTAAGTAAAGGAGTTTGTCTACCTCGGGGCAAACGTAAAATCCACGAATGACATCGTAGTGAAGATCCGACGTATAATCGCCCTTGGCAACCGATGCTACTTCGGTTTGTCAAAACATGTGGGCTCGAAACTCCTGATTCGAAGGACCAAAGCCATCCTCTACAACAACCTTATTCTGCCAGTCCTGATTTATGGATCCGAAAGCTGGACATTAAGTACACTGCAGAGATGATTCTTGGTGCCGTTGAAAGAAAAATTCCACGTCGGACATATGGACCTGTCTGCGAGAAAGGCGAATGGAGGAGAAGACACAACCGCGAAATCTACGAGCTATACAAGGATGTGGATGTATTCCGGAAGGCAAAAATCCGTCGACTACACTGGCTCGGCCACATCGATCGAATGGACAACAACGCTCCAGCAAAGAGGGTCTTCGAATCCGGGACTCCTGGTTTGAGAAGGAGAGGCAGACCGAACCTCCTGTACTCCGGAAGCAGCGTGCCCAGAACCGTCACCGATGGAAGCCAGCAATTGCTCAGGCTCAGACCCTTCATGGTTCGTCTGCCTGATAAGTAAGTAAGTCTGTGGCCTTGCGCTCAATGTGACACATCCTGGTGCAGCAGCAACTAGATTACAGACGCAATTTCGAAGAGCCTGGTTGCCTCTACTAAAGGCAATGTCCAGACTTTTGGTTTTTAATAAAAGGCCAATATTTTTTGCTTGTCCCCCAACTTTTCGATATCCTTGAACTGGGAGTTTGCGAAAGAAATTTTCTTCAGGCGTAGAAGCTTTTTCTCCTTTCGTCTTCTAGCCCAGTATTCCTCTTGCGCTTCTCCTAGTTTTCGTTGCAGCGCTTTTTGATATGCCTCATCAGTTGCACGTTTTGCTCACACTCGCCATCGTATCACAGGTTTCACACAGTACTAGGTGGCATAAAGTAGTTACCTCTACTTCTTTGTTGGCAGAGCGGCATGTAGTGCAACCACATACGGTAGCGCTTATGTTCGAGGTAGGTATACCCGAGAGTCTTTCGCTTCGGGGGCTCTGCCAAATCTCCCGTGTGGTCAGGGGTCCAATGTCAAACCTCCTCTTTGCTTGCAGGTACAGCTTTCTGATGTTGGATCGTCGAACTCTGAATCTTGCTGCTAAAGAGAAGCTCTTTACAGCCGCAAAATTGTTCCTGACCTTTGTTAGAGAGCATATATTTGACAATTGCTGTGAATTCTTCCTCTTCGACACATGGACAACAACACACGACATATGCACTAAATTTCCAGTTCCAAATTGAAGATATCACAGCAGTTTATCTCCTTGTGACTTCGGAATGTCACAACTATGGGCTCGATTAAAAACCTTTATAACATCATTTATCGCCCAAGAGTGAGTAGATTGTTTCCTGTCGAAACAAATTATTTTCCGTCACTTTTCTCAAATCACTTACCTGGCTTGATGTAGCTGACGACGTTGCTCTCAAAGCAAGCCCTAGTGTTATAAGAGGAATTGTTCCATCACGGGTGGATGCGAGTGACAATTTTGTGCTCACTCCGAAAGCTGAATTTTAAGAGATACCCTTCGAACATTCGTAGTTTTCCCCAAAAGAGGTGAAGCTGTGAATTAGGACCATGCTGAACCCAGAAACAACAGCGTAGGAGTCGTCGCACCTACTCACTACACAAAATAGCCTCCAGAGGTAGACACAAAACTTAACAGTTTTATTAGCTATTCTTAGCATTTTCCGCATTTAGTGCTCCCATCGTCATTAACTAATCAAATTCAAGACGAGAATGATCTTGAGTATATTTGAAAGTTGTTTTTATTGCAGTGCCTATCGCGTACAACCAAAAGTCAGCGCTACACGGTGTATATGAATTACTATTTGCGAATAACACAAAACCCTCAACAGACCCCACTGTGCTCAATACACACATCATATGTACATACATTGCTGCCTTCGCAGTCATTCACTGCTGCTGTACGGGAATGTGCAAGTCGATTCGATTTTATGTCTGGCAGTCCGCTCGGCAATCCTCCTCCTCTGTTACGCTAGCAGAGTTTTCGTTCGTGAATTTTCGTTTAGCCAGCCAGTCGGCAGTCACCGTTTGTCTTTCGTGTTGAGTGTATTCGTTGTGCGAGTTGCCTCCGAATTTCTACACCATAGATTCGCGTTGCGCTAAGTTGAAATATCGCACCGGCAAACGTCGTCAATCACAAGGTAGAAAGGATAACGCCGGTGTAGGAGGGGGAGAGATTTTATTTGCCCGCACATTTAATTCCAACAAAATCGTACAAGGGTCGCAACGCACATAGATAATTAATCTTTTACCGCGGTGATCCTTCTTTTTGAGCTCCAAGCGATTCATGATCATTAAAAATTGCTCGGCATTCATAAGTATCCGTGTGTTTATTGCCTTTTCCCTTTTTTGTTCGTCGTCTTCTTCACCTCATACCTCAGAGAGGAGCACCTCTTGTACATATGCAAACATAGAGCCAGTTTGCCTGTCAGGCCGGTTTTGTTTATATCGGTTTTATTATTATTTTCAGTTGTTCGTGCCGCGCGTTCTCTTATTTGGGTTCACGGTGTCGTTTTCAGTGTGTGTGCTTCTTTATTTTGTATTCGGTTCGGTTTTCTAAAGAGAGCCTTCCATCTTCGATCTTTTTGTGTAGCGGGTCAGGTTTGTGAATTCGTAATTTTGTTGTTGTAGCCGTAATACATCAGCTTCTTGTGTTTGTAGGACAGACAGATACTCTCGTACTCGTACCTTCGTGGATTTCAGGTTTTCTTCGCGGACTTCACTGTCACGAGATGATGACGATGATGATGGCTTTCGCGCGAAAATCGTGAATCGCTTGGTTTAATGATTGATTGAATTGGAATTAAATGAGACGTGGTACGTTGCTAACGATATGAAGTGGATTCTCGCTAAGAAACTCTTGTTGTGACATTCAGAAGGATTTAAGTTTCAATTTGATAATTAATGTTAACGCGTTGGTCTTCAATTATTATCGTGCCGTTTGTCATAAATTGCCGGTGTTCTGATATATTTGTGTGCGAATCATTTTTTTTGCTAAATTGGATGTAATTATTTTTTAGATTGGACTTTGTTTGCAGAAAGTTTGGAAAAAGTGCCAGAGTTGAAAAGTAAATTACGAAAATTGTTTGAAAGTTATTTTGTGAACTGAAAATAACAGTTATTTCTAATCAGTAATTTGGCGTTGACAGAATTTTTTGAGGATTACGGATTATTAGAGAACATCTCAAGTAAGTACTTCAATTTTTCCAGTTGGTCTAAAATCGTCAATTTAAGCGTGGAGATGATGTGCTACTCTCGAAAGTTGTCCTCGAATCTGAAATAGCCGTTACGAAGCTATTTGATGCCCTTAAGGGCAATGGACACAAAAGTAATTTTCAAACTGGATACACCACATTACAGCACGAATTCGGTAATCGGATTTAATATAAATCGATGTCGTTGTGTTGACTGAGGTCGTTGTACCTTTATGACGATGAGGCGGAAAGATTTTTTCTAGTTTTCGTGTTATCCCAGAATATACCTTAGGAAGCCCCAAGGGAGTTTTGTTTCAAAAAAAAATTCGGCAAATAAACAAAAACATCGATCAACAGGTTTTTGATTGTTTTGTACATCCACTTCGGGAAGAAGTGCATGATGCAACCTTCAAATAAGACATCAAGTCATTCATGCGTTCTTAATAGCTTGCAGACAATGAGTGCTGAAAGAGTTTGAACGGAGTTGAATGTTTGACCTTGTGCATGCAAGACGAATTTGTGCTGATGAGGGAGGTTATTCGTTCCTACAGAATTGAACTTGCGTTCTAAGCAGTGTTGAAATGTGTGAGTGATTACTTATTAGCGAATTAAAAATGTTATTGTGAACACACAATTTTTTAGCTAACAATTTGAGATTATAACTGGAAACATCGCGTTGAGGTAGGTTGTTCGGGGATTGTGTTTCTCAGGTTCCTGATTGCCACGATGGGATGGTTGCTGAGTTCTAGAAGCTGTTTTCGGAACAGAGTAACTATGTTCTGCTGCAAAGGGATAATGGGCGCTTTGTCGTTTTGTTGCTGTGGTGCCCTGTCGAAAGTGAGGTCTAGCCTCCTCATATTCGTAGTATTTTCGGTTCTGACGCATAACATCGACGTCTCAGATAGAGCGCCATAACGGCCAGCAGTAACTTTGAGAGAGTCAAGGACTTCGTCTACGTCGGCTCTGCGTTAAACAGAGACAATAACACCAGTACCGATATCAAGCGCTTTGGACTCAAGAGGTAATTGAGTAACAGAGCCATCTCTCGAAACACCCTCTTTTGTTCTATGGCGCAGAGGCATAGACTCTATTGATAGCGGATGAAGAACCTCTGGGTAGTATTCAGAGAACCCAGCTTCCTCATCCTGGTCTTAAAGATGGTGTGCTATAATGGAAAGCTGTAAAATTGGCGGTAGCTTTGCCCTCTGTCTTAAACCATTATGATTATGAAGCCTAGGTTTTCCCTCTTTCAACCTTTCCTTGAAGTTAACGCGTAGATATTTGACCTGTTTCCACGATCTGCTCCGACATTTGGCTGCTGACCTGCAAATACTCCGTTTGGTGTAGTAGTGAAGTATGTTTCAATTTCGACTTCCTGCTCTGCAAATGTTGGTGACTTCGAGCTGGTTTAAGCCTCTGAATAGACAACAGTTCACTGTGTTTGTTGGAGATGGTTAATGCCGTGAAGACGTTGAAGAGCATCAGTTCCAGCTTCGACCGTTGCGCAACTCTCGATTTTTTTAAAGGCATCATGAGCGGTATTCGCGTTTAATGTTTTATTTGCATATACATATATTGTTAAATTGTGACATTTTTATGAACGCCATTTGCTGCTGTTGTAACTATTATTATACATCGATGAAATTTAAATTAAGGAACATTTGTTAGAGATCTAATAGTAGTTCACTAAGAACACACTCTGGTCCAGGAGCAGTAGTTTCTCTATCAGTAATAGTTTCTCTTATTGGCTAGACGTTTGATCGACTAAGGGGACGAAACGATAGCAAATGTTTCAAATATGTGTGTCCCCTTTAGATGTATGTTGACTGGTGTCTCGTTTTAGATTTTTTGTTTAAAAACCATGATATAATTCTTGTCATCCCTCAGACCTGGCTAGTGTCGGCGTTCTATTTTGTGTCGCGATTTGATTCACAAACACTCGTTATTATGTTGCAAAGTCATTGTCCAAGATGTGCTGGACAATCTCCGACATTTACTAGTCATTAAGGATTATTAAGTACATTTTCTTCGTGAAGCTGTAGAGAGCTGATACTAGTAGACTATTTTTTTTCATTATTCTTCAATTTTGGCACTATTTCATCAAATTACTGCTAAGACTTAATAGCTTATCATTGCTGTTCGAGCAATACATTTTAATTGCAATTGGAGTTATCCCAGACAGCAACGGTCAATGAGATAAATAAGTGATCTTCATGTGGATCTCAAGACAGACTACATCAAAAAATTGCACATACACCGCTGATTTTAATATTTTTTAAGTTGGATCAAATAGGTCTTACCTGCTTTTTGTTTGGCATTTTTCTATGATTATTACTATCATCGAATAAAGCAAGCCATACAACACTTCTACACAGAAAAAAATATTTTTACTCGAATTTATTGTATCCCTATAACCATCAAAAAATTGCACATACAAAACATGGTATTGTACTTTGGCGATAAATTATCAGCACAAAACGGCAAAATATTGTGGGCTTTTGAGATGAGTTCTCTTAGCCGACTTTTCATCGGAAATACAATCTTTCTGAAGACTTCGGCGGATATCTCATCCCACTCCTCCAAAATGTGTACTTTTAAGCAACAACGTTGTTCTCTGAGCTTCTTCTCCAAAATGTTGCAGAAAGGATCCTCTATCCGATTCTGGTCAGTGTCTGGCTTGAATAAATGAAGTTATTCAACGTTTTTTTTTTCTCTGTCCTCATAAGCATTGCCAATGAATTCGTGATATAGTAATCTGGTTCATCACATACGTATATCGTTGCCTGTAAGACATTGTTGATATAATAAGCCAGCTATACTTTCCTTGAAATCTTCGTAAACTGGCTTAGTATGACTTCCTTTACGAATTGGGATGTGCGGGTGGTGACGGATAAAATCTTTCGTGACTATTTGGCAAACTGCATTATCAGTACTATACTATTCTATACTATTCTATATTAGAATAGAATTTGATTTTCGAATTGATTGAAATTGATTTAGAAGCTGATAAATTGTATGGGAACGTCTCATCACTGCCAATAAACATGTCTGCTTGTCGGTTTATCCCATCATTACTCAGCTTATGATTTTGTCCCAATTGCAATTAAGTACTAATACCGAATCGGCGCCAATTCTAAACTCAAGTGGTGTCCAATGATAAACTATTTTTATGGATAGTAAATTTATTAACTCTTTTTGAGATCTGTTTACAATCGACAACGATAACGGACTGGACTAAAATCGAAAACTTATCAAAAACACTCAAGACCATATCAATATGTTGCCCCGTATGGTGACACGGAAAACCCTCGACTTTTATCAGATGGCTGCCATCAGAACTCCACTCTTAATGCTTCGCGAAATGCTCATGTTCGACAGCTCGCGGAAAAATTATTGCTTCCTGGTAATTTGATAAGAACACATCTTATCACTTGTTCATTTCCAAAGAACACTCGATTGATTGACCGCCTAATTGTCACATGATACGCGCAATCTACTTGAAATAAAAAACAAACTCCATAAATCCATCTCGTGTTCGTAGAGTCATTTTGTTTTGTTATTTTCAAATCAGACTCCATTAATTATCTCTCGTCAACATGATTTATCAATCGCTTGCAAGATCTCCTCCCCGATGGAAAGAAAAAAATATGTGTGCGAAGGTTTGTCGCGACCAGCGGGGAGGGAGCAATCAAAAGCACTCGTTCGGGATCTCTCATGGATGCTTTGTAATTACATAAAACGATTAAATTGCACTTCGTTACCCGAAAAGTATACTCGCATTGTCACTGTGGTTAGTCATCCGCCCGTAGTGTGTGCCGTGATCTTTGTTTGCGTTCGTTTTGTTGTCTGATGACAATTGTATGGAGATACGACGAGTGTTATGACGATCGTAGACATCTCAGCGAAGCGACGAATGTATATGACCACAAGACATAATAATACGATCGCTCAAATGAACAAATGCAAGTGTAACAAGTTGCTTCGGGGAAAAGTAATAAATTAAATGAATTGCATGACGAAAACGAGGAGTGGGATCGAGTAATAGGTAGACGCTTATAATTGGAGTTTTCGGATGTTGCGTAATGTAAAAGGAGAGATTTTTGTTGTTTCTTTCTTATGCTGAGCTGACCAAATGGAACATGAAGTATGTAAATAGTGTTCTCTTCAGCTGAAGCTATTGACACAACTTTCCCTTTTGTGGGTCCTACATGCTGGATTTTTAATTAGAATCTGTCAGAAATGAGCTTCGTTGTCTCGAAAACATCTGTCTGTGTCTTCTTCCAGATAGTCTTCGAAAATGAGTGACGCTTTTTTAGAAATGTTGGCTCATGATACGTCGAATAGTAATGACCACAAGGGGGTAATCATAATATGGCAGAGTCTCTATAAAGTCTATGGCTAAACATAACCACGATTCATCAGAATCTGCTTATTGATGCTGGTTGTACCGGTGTCAACATCAAAAAGTGTTCACAGATCTTCACAACCTTTTCTTTCTCTCTGCCAACAACCAACACACCTTCAATTAAACCATGTGCTTCATTACTTACTCGCCTGGACGTCATTCACGCGCCAGATCTTAGACTATCAACCTCAAGATATTGGGATTTACTTACTTATCAGGCCGGCGACCAACGGAGGGTCCGAGCCTCAGCAATTGCTGTCTTTCATCGTTGACGGTCCTGCCCTCGCTCCTTCCAATCATCAAGACCAAGTGGTCTCTTATCCTCTCCTTTTCGAACTCGGATTCGAATACCCTCATAGCTGGAGCGTTGTGGTATGTCACAGTGTCTCGGCAACCACATGAGGTGAATGTTAAAATGATCAGCCATCTCGTTAAGAGACAGCCTGCAATTAAGGGATCTTTTTGAGTAGACCATGACATTGACCAGGGTTTCTAAAGCGACCTGACTATCGGAATATCACTTCGATTTTGAGCCATCACAATGCTTCTTTAATCGCTATGGTTTCTGCCTGAAAAACTAGTGTTCAGGGAGCTTCAAAGAGGTAACAATGTTGAGATCATGGGAGTAGACACTCGCACCCACCCCTTCGTGAGTCTTCTATCCACCTGTGAAAATACGCAAAGGATCATCCAACGTCTGCCATCCAGTCCGATCTGAAAGGAATGCTGATGTGTTTTGAGTCTCAAGCCTACCTAAAAAAGTTCTGTTATTAAGTTTTTCTTCCACATTTTTCTTAATTTTTATTTGTACTGTTTAATTGAATTATTTAATCACTAATCATATGAATTTTATGTTAAGTCGAAAGACATAGGATAAGATTAAGTTTAGCTTAGAGTGCCCGCAGAGGGCAGAGTCTCAAGCCTGTACTGGCTGCTATTCGTTTTCCGAACATTTCCAGTGGTGGAAGATGGAGGAGAATATTCAGTGCGTCTGGCGGTGCCCTGCTGATACACAGGCAGAACATTCTTTGTACTCGGTTGATAGCCTTGTTTAGTGCTGTCCACCAAACTGAGACTCATACAGAAGTGTCGGTCTGACGATAGAGGCGAAAACCCAGTGAGCGATGCGTGGTTGTAAGTCTCATTTGCATCCAATGGCTTTTTTGTAGCTAAAAAGGACAGAAGAGGCTTTCTTGAACCTTTCCTGGATGTTGAGTTGCCAGTTTAGCTTGCTATCAATCGTGTGATCCAGACATTTCGCACTTGTAGTTAGCTGTAATTTAGTGCCGCACATCAGTGAGGGGTCAAACTGGGGGATTTTGTATCTTCTGGTTAGGAGTACCATATTCATTTTTTATGGGTTAACGCCGAGTCCGCATGTTTGTGTCCATGCCTCCAGCTTGTCGAAGGTATTCTGCATTATGTCTCTTATCGCTCGACGATGTCGATGCCATCTGCGTATCCCAACGGCTGAAAGGACTCGTAGAAGATAGTAGCCTCCATGTTAACATCAAGAGATTGGGAATAATTATGTATTTTCATCAAACGTTGCAGAATGTTCGCCATTTGAGACTTTACAGTAGTTAAGCATAGTTATACATTGCTTACACATTTCTTCAATTTTATTTAGATGCTTGACGTTATAGAGTCTGTCTTACTCAACTGCATTTCCTTGGCGGAATTTTGTTGACAGGTGATCGATTTCTTTCTTGCCAATAGAAAGTCGTAATAAAATTCGCCACTCCCAATCATGCGTCAGATTAACAAATCGATTAAAGTCAATGGGTTGTGTGGAAATGGTGAAAAATTGAAAGTGTCAGAAAACTATGATGCGATTTGATGAGCTTATTTTTTATGAGTTCCTTTTAACGCGTTGCTAATTCGGGTAGAAAGTGATTGCAAACTTCCTTGACTTTGAAAAACTGAAAGATGGCTAATAGATGAAATTTGGTAAAAAGCACATGCTTGGGCATTGCAAGATACGCACCACGTAATCACGCTTCCCGTCACAAGCATTGTTCTTCAAGCAGACATGCAAAATGATGTCAATGTTGGAAAAGTAACCAATCTCATGGATCTTTAAACAACTATTTATAACAATTTTGGTCCTTGGTACACAGTACTCGATGGTACTTGCTAGGAATGGCCAGCAGATGTGGATGTTAAGAAAAATGTATAGGACTGTACACTGTTATCGGTGAGCAACGAGGTGGTGTTTTTTTTTAGCGACATGTGAGATCACTGTGTTCCCTTTGGGCTTCTTCTTATTTGATTGGCGCCACAGTCCGGGGTGGACCTGGGCCTGGACCAACATGCCTCTCCAGCCAGCACGATCTTTCGCCAGCTGCGCACACAAAGTTGGTTGAGGTCCTGTTCAACCTGTGTGCGCCATCTTGTAAGAGGACGTCCTCTGTTCCCAATGGCACGGTATCGAAGACTCTTCGGGCCGGAGCTGTGGTGTCCATCCGCTCTGCATGACCTAGCCATCTTAAAAGTTGGATTCGTAGACGCTTAACCAGGTGCATGCCGCTGTACAGCCCGTACAGTTTGTGGTTAAATCTTTTCCTCCAGACGCCCTCAACGCAAACAGAACCAAAGATCGCACGCAGAACTCTTCTCTCAAAACAACCAAGAGCTTATTCATCCGTTCCCTTTGGGCATTGCAAGTAATTTCATTCCAACACTAGATATCTTGTCATATCACAAGAACAAATTTATAAAAGCGTTGGAATACCGCAGTTGGAAGCCAGATTCGAACACAGAACTTGCAAGCAAAAAGTGTAAGTGGAACTTCCGAGGGTTTTTGTTTTCGTTCACACTCATACCGAGTGAGACATCTTAAATACACAGCCCTTAATTAAAGAGTGATTCTCGGTTTCAAGGCTACATTTTGCGATCATTTCAACCTCCTGGTCCAAAAAAGCCACAGCCGAACGCGCTGCACATATTTGTCTGTCTTCTCCCTCTTGAGCTCCTTCGAGACTGCGAGCATTTTAGACGACTGCGACGCTGAAGACGGAATCCATGGTTACATTCCATCCGCATCTTCATCTTCACGGCATCAACTCTCTTGTATAGCCAATAGTGATCGTGGAGTATAAAGCGTATTAAAGTATAGATCCTATACCCCAACAAGCACAACATGAGTGTTAGTTGTTAAAGCTGACTCTGCATGAGCTGTAATGTTCACAATTTCATGCAATCACAAATGTAACTAGAGAAGAAATCACTGGGTGTAAAGTCGCACGATCATGATGACCAAAGCACTGAGCAATTAAGTGATTTCAGCGACAATTATATCGTTGATTCGGTTCTTCACGCAACGGTTGCTCTTGGGACTACAAGTGCATCGCTTGGATTACTATCGTCTAGACGCTTACGAACAATAATCTTAATCACTGACCATTGTCCAGCAACGTTGACGTCATGCAGAAATATTTCCACGAGTCTATGCATTTTAAGATAGGACAAAAATCTCCCACTAATGTTGGTTTGATGACTATCGCTTGACTGAAGGATTTATAATCAATCTTTATCAGCAGGTCATCAATCTATCAACAGATTGAATTTATGTGCAGATTCTGATTATTAGCCTTGGGTTAAGTTGTAGGCACCGTGATGGGATGAGAATCAGTGTAGTGAGCGAGGAACTTAATGCGTAGCAAGTTTGAATGGAAAGGGCTGTTTTCAGCTGTCTGTTTCAAGGGCTCGAATGGCCTCATCATCACGACTGCAAATGTGTGAATCGAATGCGCCTCCATCGAACAGAATAATAATATTAATATGGGTGGTGCTATAGCCCATAGAGCGGAAAGGACAGTTTTATGCCGACTCCTAGGCCAAGTTTGAGAAGCTTTTTCTAGACAGACTCTACTCTTTGAGCATTGTCAGAGAGGTGGAGCCGTGCATATTTTTGGTCGCACAGATTAGGAATCGAACCTGCGTCGAGATTGGGGTCGACGCACATACCCACACCGCCACGGGCCACCACCAGGCAGAGGTAGTCCAAAAACTTGCCTGGTGGGGCTTAGATATAGTTCCTGTAGAGTTAGAGTCGATGTCGCAAGATCGGGTGAGCTGGCGATCGCTATGTATGTGCTTTGTTCCGCGATCCCTTAGTAGTCATATTTATTAATGGACTTAAAAATGAAGTGAAGTGAAGTATTTATTAGCATTGCGAACGCCGAAGAATATACTAAGCAAGGCAAAGAACAGGCCACTCAAATTAATTACTGGCTCTAGGCTTAGGTTCGAGTGAACGAAGCTAAGAATGTCTTCGAAGCCGAGCCTCCTGGTTCGAGAAGAAGAGAAAAGCCAAGTCTTTCCAAGTGATGGCAGAGGCATGTCTTAATAACTGAAAGCAGCTTGCCGGGGATTCTAAGCACAGAATGCTGCTTTACCTTGGGCTCATATCCTCTTAAAGTCACTGTTCTGAATAAGACAAGAAATCGTATCAAACAACGCTCCTTTCCAGCTCCATTTCTTACCAATTTCTTAGCCCACCTGTACATTGACACCTTAATCAAATGCAGAGCATTTTTATTTGTGTTTACCAATGACTCGAAAGAAACAATAAAATAAATCATCATTAATCAAACTCAAATTAACAATTTACCCAAGCATTTCAGAAGATAATGCGTTGCCAAACAGCACTCTCTTACGACGTTAAAGTCAGATTTTATTTTTCTTCTTTTTAAGAGCAATCAAACTTTAAGCTTTTGCAACATTTGAACAATAAAACGTTTCACTTCAAGATGGTAATGAGTTTTTGGCGAAAAAAGGCGTTGAAATAAATTTGATAGATTAATGAACTCAATGTGTCTGCTTTGTGATCTATAATCCCACAGGCGAGGCGTTTTGAAATGTCAATCAAATGAAAGTGCTAACAAAAGATCAGCAATTTATTCGATTTTTTTCAATTTCTCGTTATTGCTCCACACGGTTTCGCCATCCACATATACCATAGACTGGGCAGTGTTGGTCGGACGGCTTTTGTTCCATTTCTTCGCTTTGCAATGAAGTGTGACCACTGTACCTTCACCGGTGTGACTTCATCAGATTGAGTCATCAGCGTGTGCACGAGGGCGATGTTTGACTCTGGTGTACTTCCACCCTTTGTAATCTGTATTTGTATTTAGTTAATGAAAAACAAAAACAAATCCAAAAATGTGCATCGTTCTAAACACACTGGATGGATGGGCAACCAGCTGTGAGACTAACGTGTTCGCTTGCTGTCACCTACGGCTGGGTTCATAAACCCCTCGCTGTTTGCATTGCGTGATAAGCAAATTAAACTTCAACAATATGCATTTAATTACCCGTATAATGTGATTAAAATTTGTCGCTGTTAGCAGCGAAGACAGGAAGATGACATAGTTGGCGGTGCTGTTTGAAATGGTGGCAATATCGTTTTGGGCTGTGTTCAGTATGATACGAACATTGCGGCGACATTTCCGGTGAAGCCAAGGGTGACATTGGCTACGCTCAGAAATTGAGTCAATGCTCGTGGCTTATATCGGACATCTTTTCTAAAACGGAAAATGTGTTTCGCTTGTTGACGATAGGTTAGGTGGCACTGACTGGGGAGAAAGTACTGAAATGCTAACAGTGTCGCTGACGGTATGAACATAGTCGATTCATTTAAAAGGCGACGATATTTACGGTGATGGGCAAGATTGTGGCGAATGGTTTATGTGGAGAAAACGTGTCGGTGATAGCGTGATGGATGTGACAAGTTGTGGGCTGGAGTGGTTTAAATATTTGTGTAGTCTTCTGCTGACATTAACGCATACTCAATACGACATTGGACTCATAACTGGAATCGGGTAAAATTGCTGTTTGGCAATTTGGGCAACGTGGTGGTAAATAAATGTTGACACTCAGCAACAAAAGCAAAAGTACTTTAGAGACTACGAAAGACGTCTAAGAGTTTCTTAGAAGCGCTTTAATGTTAAGCAGTCTGCAGTCTTTTGTTGTAACCAGTGTATCCCTGAATACGAAAGTTATGAATCAATCGGACCGCAGAACTTTCGTCGAGTCCTTAATTGGGGAAACATAGACTTGGATCAAGTCTGATTTCAAAATATGTACTCGAAGATGGTGAATGAATGATGGTACGGACACAGGTGTCTTGACCACATTGACAGAGATTTCGTCATTCACTGCAGTATATTCCAATCAGAAGTAAAAACATTTCAATAGGCCTTCTACCGACTGTCTGTGAGTTTCATAGACGCACAATCCATCGTTATGTACATATACATAACCATTTGGCTCTGTCTGAAAACGCCATCCATTTCAATTTAGATGACATAACTTTATCGTCTATCTCTGAAGGAGATGGAGGTCATTTGTCCTCTGTGCCAAGCCCGTGGGCACGTGGATTTGGTGGTTGGCATTGACATCATAGGAGAAGAAGACACCGACTAAAAGTAGTCAAACCGAGGTAGCAGGTGCAATCCCAGCTTTTCAATAAATTTCCTAAGAGTGGCAACTAGAGAGAACATCAGTAAAGTTGTGGTTGCTTACTGGTCACTGCCTTATGAGCAATAACAAAGAAGGTGGCCTACAATGCCCGTCGTAGGAGGAAGGTAAAGGACGTTAGGTAAAATTTCGTCCAACCGCCTAGGAAAACTGTCCTAAGGAAAAAGTGTGACAATACACATCTGTAGGAAGGTAGTGGCTGCAGCATCAAATATGAAAAGACAATTGAGAAATGTCAAAAGCTTAGCTAGAGTGGCACAACACAATGAGTCCAGACTAGGGTCTGAGGTGTGTCGCCTATTGGCAAGCTATACATTTTGCGAAATTTCGTAAATTATTTTGGAGGCGATAGACCCCGAATATCCCTGTTCTAATATCTTTTAGTTGTTTTTGTTCAAATGTCTCGATAGGGAACATTTGTTGTGAACGAGCCCTTATTTTTTTTTTGTTTGCTATGACATCTGTGAAAAATATTTAGTATACATCAAGTGAATGAACAAACAAAATCATATTTTTTCATCGTGTTAAAAATGTCGAATTTTGTACCAGAAAGTGATTCTTCATTTGAAGAAAAGTGCTGCAGAGTCGCTTCGAATGCTTGTCGAGGCATATGGTGATCATGCTCTACCAGAAGTAGAAGCAACATGCAAAAGATGGTTTCAACGGTTCAGAAATAATGATTTTGATGTGAGAAATGAAGAACGTGGAAGACCACCAACAAAGTTTGAAGACGCCGAATTGCAAACGACATTGGATGGAGATGACACTTTAAGTCAAAAGCAAATGGCAGCAATGATAAATGTTGCACAACAAACAATTTCTGACTGTTTTTACTTTCCCATTAATAATTAGTGTCTTATTTTCAAAAAGAAACACTCATTTCATATCGGTACACCATGGTTTTTAGGAAGAACTCGTCCCAAACTGTCACTCTTTGATGATATATTTCCTCATTTCTCATATGAGTCCGATGAATAGATAATGTACGAATTCTTCTTCTTCTTTGAGTGGCGCTACAGTCCGGTGTGAACCTGGGCCTCAGTCAGCATTCCTCTTCAACTAGCGCGGGCATAGCGCCGCCAGTATCGTACAGCCAATTGATGAAGATCTCCTTCCAGCTGGTTACGCCATCCCAGCCAAGTCTTGCTCTACCACGTTGTCCCCGAGGATTGACTTCCTTAATCAAATAATTTTGTGGTGGACCGTAGCGTTGTGGGTATTAGTTGACCTCTACGCACTTGAACCTCGTCGCTTAGCTTCGATTCTATGCTAAAGGAGAACTTCTGTTTAGAAAAATCTTCTCAAACTTGGCCATTCGCAGTGGATGTAAAACTGTTGGTCCCATGATGTAAAATTGTTGGAACAATAGCGCACATAAGGCTTGTGCCAGCTGAACTTTAAGGCATGATCATAGGTTAGCATCTAAAAATGAGCTAAAAGTGGTTTTAGATTTTCTTCTTATAATTTGTGCGAGAAAGTGCGTTTTAAATACCCTTAAGTGTCCCGAGCCGGTGGTGGCCCGTGGCGTTGAGGGTATGTGCGTCGATCACAGCGTACCTGAACCTCAACGTTGCATATTTGATAACTGATCTGAGCGACAAACATAATTTTCACTGTCCCACCTATTTCGAGTCACTGACAATGCTAAAAGAGTATTTCCTGTCTAGAAAAACCTTCTCAAACTTGGCCTTTCGGAGTCGGAATAAAACTGGTCCCTACCACTCGTTAGAGAACTAAAACACACACAACAGGAGTTGTTGCTGAGAAGCTAAGCCCTTATATTATAAGTGTCCGGATTGTATTGAGTACAAAATAGTGGGTCATTCCAAATTCCAAGTGATACGAAAAGAGAGTCTAGACTTACATAAACCTTGTATCGAGAAGCATACTTGAAAAATACTGATGTACAGATGAGTTCAATTGGCCTTCGGCATTGTTTGATTTTTAAGAAAGTATACTCATAACGTGTGTAATTGAATTCGCTATTTTGCTGCCTACCTATTAATCACTCGGCCTCCATCTAGTTTAGTATCAGGAATGTCTTAGTGGTAGCAGACTCAATGTGAGCACCATAGCCAATCTTTCGTGGATATAGATGTACCAGTGGAGTCCGACATTTCTTGCATTGTTTAAGGAAACCTTGATATGTGGCACTCTTTTTGTCGCCTGGAAATATGTGATAATTCCAACTAAGCATTGTGCTGATACACGTGGCCTGGACACAAACGGAATAGAGGCTGATTTTAAAATGTTTGCTTAAGTGACGCCACATAGCATTGGGTCTGCATCTCTTTTTTTGTCTATTCCAGTGGACTCCGTTCCTGTGATCATCTCGAAGGGATAATTTCAACTAATCCGACTGGACTCCATGTGTAACCTTCACTTCTCTTATTCATCCGACACGTTTAATTTTATCGAAAACACTACATCATCGCGTTAAGGTATAGTACAAATATTTTAAACACTTTGTAACGATGTTCTTTATTTCTGCAAATTATGTGAATGTTTCTCGACATATTTAATAGTCTGCTAATATTCTCTGAACAAATGTCGTCGAAATGGACACGAAAATGGAAAATAGCCATTCTCTTGAATTGAAGACAACACCTTTTGATGGTATCATAGGAGACTTCTTACAAAAAATTCTGTACACTCGTGAACACGCACGCAAGCTTCAACCAAAATGTCGAATTATTTTACTCAACCAAAACTCCACTTAAACGCACAAATCTCTTCGTTTTTTTTTCAATCACAAATGTGAACCACCCCTTTTTGAGGACTTTGACACAAGCTTATCTCGCGGTTGCGATAAATCATTTAGTGGTGTGTGATAATAGTTGCAAAAATATTCGTCATCGCCGGTTCGTGGTTATTATTAGTGACGCAATCTGTCTTTCTAGAAATATGTTAAACATTTGCCTAGCTGGAGGAAGCACTATATCATTTGGGAGTATCATACTTCAGCCACACATGTGTGATAAATCCAATGAAGTACCTCTTTTGACAGCAACTTTTATGGCATTCTCCCTTTCTTGTGATGACTCTTTGCCGACAATCACCGTGGACAATATTTCTGTAGTATGTCTGTCGCTGTGTTTGACTAAAGCTTCCTTCCTGTTTAACACATTTGGTATCTAATGACATTCTATGCTGACGTGCCCAAACCAGTGTAATTTGAGCTTAGTCACGGTTTCTAAAACTAATTAGCTGGCAAGCAATGAACAATGTCTAGCCCTCCACATATCGCTTGGCCAGAGGGAGAAGATAAACTGAAGCGTATTTTGTTGCGAGCGTAACTTAATGCTCCCGAAATCCACCCACGTCAGTTGTTTTCTAATAATAATAATTTCTCAAAAGCCCAAATCAATGTGACAGAGCCAACGCCCAACACTCAAAAAGCCGCCCCACCGTCGTAATTCATGTCTCAAGTACAAGTTGAATGAGCACACACCAAGGTTGCACAACAAGGCATTGTCTTGCCATCAATCAGGCGGGAGCAACCATTTGATATTCAGGCTTGTACCTCGTGCCTATCACTCGACCACCTGCTATCACAGCAATTTGCTTATCAGGACCGATAAGAGGGGTCTATTTTTAGTGGTCTTACTTTTCCAAGCATGGAAATGCCATTTTGATATCTAAATGCATTCCGGAAAAGATATCAACTTCACTCCGGCATCAGATAAAGAAGTGCCAGCCATCTGGCTTCGTTTGACTTGACAGTGACATCATCCCTTCTTTGTAGTGGCCTGCAGAGCCATTGATCGGCTTTGCGAAGAGGGCTGGCAGATATTGCTAAGGCGCCATAAGAAGCGAATGTCAGATGAGAGGGAACGCAACCGGAGACAGAACACAAAGAGTACATATCAGATCAGGTCTTCATTGAGTCGCTATTTATTATTTGCGTCTTTGCATCTGTTGCCTGGTTGCGGCTTACCCTCCGCTTCCAGGCGATGAGGAAACTGTTGAACTTGTAAAAGATTGGATGTGCGCGGTTGCGGGTTACCTGTGAATTGGGGTGAATGGGTTTGCACGGTGTGCTGTCTTGTTTTGGGGGTCTTCGGGTTTTTTATTGCTTGTCACGTTTCGTATTGCCCCGGCGACTAGAGGAGGAGGAGAGATTCGACATTTATGAGTGAAACTGCACCTTTGCTCCCGCGCTCGTAAATGGAGCTAGTTTTAATATTTCTAAGAAACCCAAACTGGTGTAGCATCTTGGGAAGTTCGTTGCTAACGTGTGTGTGGCATTGCCTCCAATGCTGTGAGTCGCTTGCAACGGATGTCATGTCATGTTCATGGTCTAATTTAACTACGTTTCACATTCGCCCCTGCTTGATGTTTTAATTAGGCCTGTTGTAAAATGGAATGGAATGCGTTTGGAAATAAACCTATGACAATCCCTCTGTTTTTACACGCACTGCTGCTTTGGAATTTTGCGTGTATTATTACTCGACAGGTCAAGGCCATTTGGGATTGATATTCAGGATAAATTCATTACCTTTTTACATGACGGACAGGAAATGCCGTAAGCGATTTCAATGTGTGCAGTAGATGTTCGTAAGTAGATCGTCCTAATTTCGGGAAGAGATGGTAGAGCAGCACAATATTTACATGTGCTGGTTGTCAATGAGACAATCCGGGCATTCGTAAGGCTCTTGCTGCTCTGAACCAAATTCAACAGAAAGGCCCCTCGGCCTAGTTAGTCACTATTTTACGCAGTGAGGAATGTTAGGGTAACGAGGGATATTAAATACCAGCAAACATCCTAGAGTAGTGACTAACTAGCAGTTGATGGCTACTGTTTTACGTGCCAAACCTCCAAAATGATCTAATCCAGACTCGGTATTGATGACTGAAGACTGGCGTCATCACAAGTGACTTCTGCAGAGGCAGCAGAAGTGGTAGTAAGCATGCCAACATTGCTCCTGTCCTGCTTAGATGAATCGCGAACTTAAGGGACTTTAGTGTAAATTTACTTCTCCTCAACGCAGGTCCAGTCAGTTCATCACAAATTTGTTAACCATAACTGATCCGAATGGTAACAGAATGACCTCAAATTTAAATCTCTTCCTTTACTCTGGGAGCCATACACCCTAAGATTCCTGGAGATTCCATGCCAAATCAGACTGGAATTGTGTTGTATTGTACTTGGTAATGTAATTTGGCTTCTACTATGAACGATCGATTCACTAAGGGACTATTGCGTTGCCACTCAGGCGGTTATCGTACGTTACTCTTGGAACCATTTTTTTTTGACGAATTTTCTGTTCGGACAAGTCCGCTAATTCGTTAAAATAGTATTCTCCCAGGGTTTGTTCCCTAATGGAGTCCAATGCATAGCAGTTGCAGAGTAGCTGTGAAGGGCTTTATTTTTCTTCGTCCATCCATCTGCTACAGAAACCGTTGTATAGCAACCCCAGTCTTGTCTACCTATTGCGCAATGTCCCGTAATCACTCCAGCTGGGTAAGGCCCATTCGTATGACGTCGCTACGAACTGCGACCTTCGCAAAGCTCTGCCAACTCATTCATATGGAGTTTTCTCATTCGCAGAGAACTACTGGTGCCATTTTTTGGTCGCGGTGGTTGTGGATTGCGTTTGCCTATTTGTTTATTAACATGGCTTGACAGTTCGCAAAGAGAATAATTAATTCGCAGAGAAAAACTTTTAAATCGTTAATAAGGACACTTAAGCTAACTTTTGTTGAAATGTTTGTCGATGAAAAAACTCTATAATTCAGTTCCAATCTTTTTGCTGTCAAGGAATATAGGTTAGGTTGTAGTGGCTGTCTGCTGCAGAGCAGTCACACTTAGGCCAGAGTAGGCCCATTGTGATGTCAAGAAATATAACTCTTTGTCCATATTTGTTGGACAAGTGTTGATTCCGAAAGTTCGCGTTCGCAATTCGCCGCTCATATTAATGGGCCCTTACTCGCCTAGACTGAGGATGGTCACGCCCAATGGAAGCCCATTTTGGTCATACTTGTTTCGCATTAAGCCATGTATTGAGGTTATTGCATCATTCACGGTCACTGCAGATCGCTAGTTCTGTGATCTTGTTTTTTTGAGTGCACTTAGACGTTTTTAATCTGTTGTACAATGATGGGCTGCCTAGCTCATCTGCTTTACAGTTGCGTGGAATATCACTGTGATCAGGAACCCAGCACACCGTTAGGCTTCGTTGTGGGGATGAGCAGATGAATGTGGGCGCAAAAAAGAAACATGTTGACAGGCGGTCTTATCTTTTACTTCGTGGCAAAGAGAAGAGGGCTAAAGCTGCATTCTGCTTGTATTTCTAGGAAAAATCGGCTTCGGAACAATAACCTAATCAGATGGTGCGAATGTTTTTAGTTTTTGTTGACAGATGTCGTTGACTAATGTTCGATCTTCAAATTTTATCAAATCGCCTACAATATCTCGTTAAGAGACATGCGGCAGAGGTTGAGTTAGTTAAAGCTCAGTTCAGGAGAAGCAACGCTTTTGCGATTCTACTTGTAATATCAATTTTTGGTAAATTCATCAATCTGGAGCAAAGTTCTTGCTTATTCATCTCTTTCTAATCCATGTTTTTTAAATAAGTTATGTTGGTTTCGAGTTAGATGTTTGATACAGCCAGTGGATCGCTATCATTTAATTTCCTTTTAATTCATTTATATTAATGATTCATACTTAACTTAAGAACTAGACAAAAATGCTTGACACTAGTTGGACGTACAATTTTTCTATTTCTAACTTACTGGTCCTCTGCGGACACTCTAAGGTAAACTTAACCTTATCCTATGTCTTCCGAACTCATCTAACATTAATTATTTGAACTACTTCATTATATCTGCATGGCTTAAAAAGTGGACCGCTATAGAACATCAACCACGCAATGCGAATAAGCATGTAACTTTCCCACTTCTCGACATTGAAGCTGCATCAGTGGCTGGCCTAAACTTTGCATCTAGTACGCACAAACTTCCTCCTAAGGTTATTTTCATACATCTTCTGTATGCCAGTAGGTTCTTTTAGCCCCATAAAAACAGAAATCACAAAAACAAACAACCAGCACAGTTAAAAAATCACACAAATCCAGTTTACAAAACAATCAGTCAACATCTCATTTCGATGCCAAAATTGTTGGCCGACCTCAGGCAAGAATCAAATTACTGACACTCTTCTCATAAAATCGCATTGATTGGCAACGTATTAGTTATCTCTGCATCTCGCCAGCACTGTTTCCCTCTTCAACGTAAGAACCGGATCAGAAATCGCTTAATAGGTTCCTGGTTTGTTATCTATTTGTGTCATCGACGAACACGAGACGTCATTCAACTTCAGTGATGAAATACTTGATAAATTTGAACAAGCTTTTTCAAGCTGAGTTTAGTCCAGGCCACTGACATTCTTCACTTTAAAGTACATGGAATAAATCGAAGTTTTAAAGATGTGACACCTGATTTGTCAGTCCTCAGATGTTTAAGGTTAGTCTGGTCACACATCGACAGCAAATTTATTCTTGAATAATGGCATTTTTGAAGCACTTCTTCACTGATTTTTCTGTTTTCATCACGTGTACTGTCATAAGTTGTTTAAACAAACAGTCCACACTAAAGATTTCAATTACATCACGCAAAGCCAGCAAACAAAGTACATGTTCATGAAACCACTTACTGATCTTGTTCTTGATGAAATGTACATACATCCAATGGCCAAGCCATCATTCCAACCACATCATAAATATGACAAACCACATCAACAGTCAAGACCGGGTTTGCCCTCATCTTTGAAATATCACGAATGTTTCAAAACCTGTCCTCGCAGTAAAAAAAAAGTGCGCAAAATATTCGCATTCAGAAAGTATGGATTTCCTTATTAGAATTCTGGTTAATGCGATCATATCAAATCTGATTGAACATCCAGTTCGATTTATTTTTTTACAAATTGAACTGAGGACGAATTTAAAACGAACAACCTTGCAAGCTCATTAAAAGGCGTTTTGAACTGATTCCACAAGTGACTTTTCTCCGCTCTGATGTCATCATACGAGAGTCGTGTACGTCGCTGGCCTTCATGATTGATGTGTTTTCGCTGACAGCAGTCGCATAATAATTATGCGGATTTGTGTTCTAAAAAAACCACGTACGTATTCAATTAAATTGTTCGTTTATTTTATCATTTTATGTTGATTTCTTTTATCGAAATCGGATATTCATTAATTTTATAAAAAATTTGAGTTGCTTTGCATATTGCATATATATGCATAACAAGTCTTTAAATTATTGGAGAAATATTCTCAAGTTTAAGGTTAAAGTCAAGTGGTTTTTCTGGTGAATTGATTGAATCCGATGGGAATTGGATTAAATCTCGTCCACTGAGATCGGATTGTGCGTACTTTTTATGATTATAAACTCTCTGGGTGGGCGGTAATTTTGCAATTATCTCCAGGTCTTAGTTGGAAATACGTTTACGCTTGAGTTTGTGTTCCTCAGTTCCCAGTCGCTTGTTTTTCTGTAGTGTATGTCGATGCTGATTGTACAGATCGTAGTTGACAGAAAAGTATTAATTGCAGTTTTTCTTGTGATTTTTAGACGATCCTTGATATTTTAAGGTAGAGGGTTTTTTAACATTTGCTCGAAATCTTGAGAGAAAGTCAATATCACACCTCCGCGGCACGAAATGAGTTGCTTTAGGATTGAACAAAGTTAGGAAATATTGAAAACTTGTTTCCAATATCAGTGCTGTTTAGTCCTCTAGTTCGTTTTTCTGAAGGGAAGACAAGCACCCACTGCAACTGCTGTACCCATGTTTGTGCAAAAAGTTCGTGAGACTGGAATGCTATTAGAGAACAGTCATACTCCCAATCGCAATACGGTGCGCACATATGAGAATGTCAGCAGCCACATTCTCATCTGTGCGACCAAGAGATTTCACGAACATCGAAAATGAGGCTGGGAACAACGTTTTTGTCAGCGGTGGGCACAGAACTATGTCAACCGACTTTTTTTTACCTAAATTGAACACATGGATTTGGACGTTCTCTGGTTCATGCAGGATGGCGCGCCATTATCGATCTCATGTACCCCAGATTTCCAAATCGTGTTATCAGGAGTCTTGATGAAGTTAATTGGCCGCCTCGGTGCTGCGATGGACTTCTTTTTGTGGGAATCCGTGAATGATACTGAAAAGCTTCCATTACTTAAGCCGAATATCATCCCAGCAATCGGTGAGATACAGTCCCTGACCATGAACAATATAATATAATTATAATACGGGAGGCGCTACAGCCCGTAGGGGGCCAGGGCCTAGCTTCTCAGCAACCACTCATGTTGTGCGTGCTATTGTTCTCTCACGAGTGGTGGTATTAGCACATTGTCGCAGTGAGGAGCAGGGTCAACGATTCCATCAGGATACTTGGACAATGGAAGAGCGTTATCAGGTGCGGTGGGACTCACCAATAATGGCGGCTACTGATGAATTTTTCCAACGAGAACTAACTAAAGTCCTTAATTCAAAAAAATCTTATAAAATCTGCTTTGTCACAATAAAAAACTGTATATTTCAAAAAGTAGAGCTGTTAGCAATCTCCGTGTATTTTTCATAGTCAAGGCCATATCAAATATACCCACAAACTTGTGTTGATCAATGATATCAAAGCTTCATTTAAGGACGATTGATGGACTGTCCTTTAATGAGCGCTGATACGCTCGACATTATTTTTAACCTGAAACTAAAACCAACCAGTGTAGGCGTTATCCCATGTTTATTGCATTTTTTAATCCCTTCTAACGTGGAAGTTTAACAACTACAAAACTCCCTATGTTATGTATCCTATTGTCTTCGTTGCGTGTCGGCGTCGCTTTAATCGAGATGAACTTGGTACTCAAGCAAAGAACCTGTACTACTGTATCCGACAGAAGTTGCACATGCCAAGTTGGTGGAAGAATGTTCGAGTTGTGTCTGACATTCAACAAGTATGAATGGAGGGCCTTAAGGTCATATTACGGCACGATCGACAGAAAGTGATCTTTTCATAAATATAGTTTGGCTGTTTCTTGTGAATACTTTTGAAGAGTAATATGCAAGATCTGTAGCTTAACAATACTTCTAATTCGCATCCTAGGAGAATACGACGTTTTTCCGAGACATGTTCATACCTGCGTAGGTTAAAAACATACCTTGTAGTGGCACTGATTGCCCTTGTCAACTTTGGGGAGAAGGGTAGCCACAGTCAGCGAACAATTCGGATCCATATGTCAATATTGGCACTATGAGTGCTCTGGCAAGAGAGAGACTATATTTGCTGATTGATAGGCCTCTCAATTATGTAAATATATATCTTCGAAAATAAGCTGTCGATGTTGTCAGTCCATGTCAATTCACTATTGCACAATATTCCAAGGTTTTTTACACATATAACATATTCTATTATTGTGAAGTTGAGTTCTAGTGGCGGGAAATTGGATAGACAAGGGGACTGTTCCGAGATCGGGATGGCTTCGGTTTTGTCAGGATTGATCATTAGACAGATGTAGGTAGTTCAAATTGCAATAAAGTGCTCCACGCGCTGTACAGGGCCCAGTAACAATAATCGGTGGGTCCTTGGACGGTTACTTATAATTATGCCAATTAGTTCACGAATTCTTCTGCAAATCTCATCAAGGTAAATTAAGAATAAAAAAATTAAGTTCCACAAACTTCCAGTCTACCAGTCGCGCAAACGTTCTTCCAGACTAGATGCGAAATGACTGAAATGGAAGTTGTTAATGTTGTCTTTGATAAGATAAAAAAGAAAATGTTGTTGAACTTAATTGAACTTGGCGACATGAGCAAGCGCACACCGACTTGTGACTTGCCAACAAATGCCTTGCCTTTCCCTTTCAATGTGACGTCAAAGAGCCTTGAAAAATCCAAATAATTGTCAACTGATTGAAACGACATCATATTTCCGAAAGCCGAGAAAAAACCACTTTCAACCGAAAACCATATCGACTTGCAGCTGCTGGGTAACATGTTCAAAATGCAACTCAATGAAATCTGAAATGACACACATGCCATGTATGGTCTTTGCGGTCGGTATACATATGGTCGTTCCTCACATGTGTCGCGATGAGTCTGTTTTTTTGCAATTTTTTTTTTTGCATAATTTGTGTATTTAAATATAAGTAAATATAGATGGCAGTATATTGAATTACATGCGCCGTCAGTGGTTTTGTACACTTTTTTGTTTTGTTTTTACGCCAATCTTGCCTTGATTAAACCTGAACTTGTATCTGGATGTTCAAGTGCAGGGAAACGTATAAAATTACAGCGCAAAGTGTATCGTATGTATGTAACTGAAAGCGAAGATTTTTTGGCGGGTAAAATTGGAGTACACTGTAAAAATGATCGCGTGTTTTGTGGAAATAAATGCGAATTGGTTTGAAAAACAGGAAATGAATGAGAGTGCGGAAATCAATTACTGCATAACTTTATTCTAGAAGAATGAATGCGTGGTTGGGACCTCAAAGCCCAGAAGTTTGGATTAGAGGAATGAGCAACAGAATTTCTGGATTTAAATTGAAATTGTTGTGGAACATGCTTGATAGGTACCAGGTGCAGTACTTCTACTACTAAGCTTGGAATAGCATACAAGCTTCCAGAACTTCAAATCTCTTAGAAAACGAATTGTTATAAGATGCAATTCGTAGACTGTTAGAACAAAACAAAGGTACTCATTTCGGTATAGATAAGTAGAAGTGGTGGTTCAGAGAGAACCTAATGAATATTGCGTGCCGCTTTAAAGCCACCACTCTTTTATGCTCTAATTGAGATATGCTTAAAACCAACGTGAGCATTTTATAAAATGCGTTAGATTCCTAATATCCATTGTAGAAATGTCATTAAATGCGCTCGCTGTCTGGACCCTAGCAAGTGCCGCGAAGTTAGAAAGGAAAGGTCATCAGTATTGTTGTAGGTGCCACAGTCCCACTGTTGTGTTGGATACCTAATTTTTCGGTATGATTTTCTATCGGCCAGTGTCCTATACTGACCGCCACCAACCTTACAGTATCATGTAGGTTTCGCCGTGGGAGATCGTTTGTTTTGAAGCGATTATAATCCGGCTAAATTTGATGCATAGCATAGTTTGTTGATGCTCCGTCAAGGTCATTAAAGATTGTGCCGAGACCTTTGATGTCAGAAAAGGATTTAGACAAGGCGACGCACTGTCATGCGAGTTTTTTAATATCATTCTCGAGAAGATCGTGCGGAACTCAAATGTCAACACCAGAGGCACGATTTTCCACAAATCTGTGCAACTGCTCGCATATGCCGATGACATTGACAACATCGGAAGAGCACAACGGGCTGTCAGTGGGGCGCTTGTGAGCATCGAGAAAGAAGCGTCTAAGATGGGGCATGCGGGATAGATGAAGGTAAGACGATGTATCTGTCTTCAAAAAAGGTCCACCAACACCGACAGCTTGGACGAAACGTCACTATAGGCAGCTATAACTTTGTCTACCTAGTCTCCGAAATTAATACAAACAATGACACTACTGCGGATATAAAACGGCGGATCACGTTGGCCAACCGCTGCATTTTCGAATAAAGCCACCTCTCGAAGAACCAAGATATCTCTATATAAGACCCAGTCCTGCTGTATGGCGCAGAAGCATGGACACTAACTAAAGCGGACGAGGATATTCTTGGTCGCTTCGAGAGAAAAGTCCTTCGAATTATCTTCGGTTCCGTATGTACGGATGGTGTTTGGAGGAGCACGCAGCTAGAAGGAGTCCTGCATAAGTTAAACGTGCGTGCCTGGAAGCAACTAGCACATGACCGGGCTAGATGGAGAGGCATGTTGGGTGTAGCCCAGGTTCACCCCGGACTGTAGTGGCAGCCAAAGATGAAAAAAGCATAGTTTGTTGATCTGGCCCATCCGGGGTTAGCAAATTGTAAGAAAGTTCTTATATATATTAGCTTTGGCTGCTTGCAGTGGTACGAGTACTTGCTCTGCAAGCAATAATCGATGGGCAGAGCCTTGTCAAGCCAGTTCATCAGCCTTCTCATTTCTTGAGATGCCACAGTGACCAGCAACCCAAATGTGGGATATTTTGTGTGGGGATTCTAATGATGCTGCCACAACCTGGGAAGTTTGCATACAAGTTTGGTGTGTGTGGTATGGTTGCTTGGTTATCTATACATATTATCTTTTGTCTTCGTAGATATGTGGGTATATTTGACGACAGGCTTATTCTTGGAATACATTTCGCTATATTGCATTTGCTTTAACATTTACCATCTAGAATGGAACTACCAAACGATTTAGATTTGGCCCAAATCAATTAAAATGAATGACGAATCAGAGTGAATACGCTTTGGAAAATAATCTCGTTTTATGTTTTAAATCTCGTAAGTTGTAAACAAAGTGATGTGACGTGTAAGTTCTACAAATCGTCTTTTATGAGGTTCAAGGTGTGGCGATACCGGATGACTCAAACATTTCATTTGCGTCGTAAAATAGTACCTTTTTAATTGTAGAACACTTTCGTGGCTCTTTGTATAATTTTCGACGTACATTAATTCCACAAAAAATATGTGTGATAAACTCACTTCGACTTGTGATCATGTGGCATCTTCATAAGTCACCATGTTTTTCTAATTTTTTGATGTTACTCTTGATTATCGTTACTCCAAGGTGAATCTGGTGAAAGTGCAAAATTGGTTAATGTGGAAGAAGAGAGAGAGAGAGGGATTTGATACAACATGCGACTCTTCCCAGCCCATTGTACCACCAAGAGGGTAGTTCAAATTAGGAGTTGTAATTATAGTAGCCAGCAAATTTTTCAGTGTATTGACTGGTGTATGAGGCTGCCATAAATTTATAAGCATGTACTGGCTTCCTTAGTGGAGGCGGGCTCCGAACAGCCGAACAGCCGCAGAGAAGGTAGTGGATGGTTTCTTCTTCATCCTCGTCTAGGCAGCTTCTACAGAAATCATGGGAGAAAAGATCTAGTCTTTTTGCGTAAGGGCAAGTGTTAACTTTTAAGGAGATCAGGCAGCTTGACCTTGTGGACACCTTTATGTTGGCATCTGGCATTTATTTTCTGAGTACAGACAATAAAACTGTAGCTGCAAAGTCATTAATTGGGTACCTAAGTTACAAGAGGTTCTACCAATCGGCAGTAAAGTGGCGTGTTTAGCAAGCGTCAGCTCTACAGTTTCCTGGAATGTCTCTAAGGCCTGCCACCCAGCATAGACCAATTTTGAACTGTTCGGATATCTCGTTAAGTGAACTATGGCAGGGATCTTATTTCTGCCCGGCTATCACTAAAGAACGGATATCCTGAGCTGGTATAACGTTCCACCTTAGTCAGGACAGGACTTCGGTTATCGCCATTACTTCGGTTTGGAAGGCGCTACAGTGATCAAGGAGACGAACAGATTTGTTCAGGTAAAGACACTCTGAGAACACTCTTGGATCCATCTGTGTAGAAGTGTTTGTCTTTAATAAAAGGTGTGGTGTTTCGAAGCTGCTTTGTGGGAAGTGTCGTGGTGAAGTCGGATTTTTGTAAGGTTTTGTTCTTGTAGGATTTTGGCGTGTCCACAGGTGTAACGCACCATTCAGAACAAGCCCTTGCCAAAGATATCCAACGGCAAGAGGTTCAGGAGAACTTCAAATGCATCGGTGACAGTCGTTTTGAGGACTCCACTGATGCAGGTGCAGGCTTGTCTCTGTACTTTCTTTAGTTTGTTGAGCTGATCTTTAGTGTGGGGCACCACACAACCACGCCGATCAAAAAGTATGGCTTTGATTGCCAGTGCGTCATATGAAGTTGAAGGCCTCATTAAGGCTTTCTTCTGGATTGCCTTTTATTACGGTGGTATTCCTGCATACATTAAGTATTTGCAGTCGTCTTTGCTACATGAGGATTAGATCACTCACCCGAGGACACGTTTAGCTTTGTTCAAAGCAATGCTCAAAACATGTCCGCAAGATCCTGACAGACAACGGATCATAGACATGTATTATGTATTATATACGACATCTCATTAGGGTTTTCAATGTCATCCAAACACCACAGATTTCATGCACTCCACTAAGCGTTTCAACTCAAATGCGCATTTATTTTCTGGAACAATACGTGTTCATACTTTGAAGAATGTAGTTTGTACAACTACGTATTCAATTGGTCAAATTTTAAGTTTCACTCCTTGCCCAGCACAATGACTCTACTTAATCCGAATTCGGTACTTGATCAAATCGGGACCATAATAAATTCTCTTTCTGAAATACTCAGCATTTATTCAATTTATGATTGTCTTTTCAATAAACTGCGGTATGATATAAAACCGCTTTAATATTCACATCAGGTGCCCACTGCCCGTACTGCTGGCACAGATACACACTCAATGATGTTTCTGTTGTCAATTTCATGTCATTGTGCGGTATATCTATAAAGTCAGTGGGACACTCAATACGTGGACTTACAACGAACACACGGCCAAAGGTGCACACCTTAAGCACTGTGGCATTTCTGATTCCGCTGGAGAGACGTACGACAAAAAAAATGAATTCTTAGACTGGTTTAACTCGGATGTGTGTATAGACGGTGATTCATGCGATGTGCGATAAGTGCTATTGGAAAAAAGTGACACTGGTTTATTTCGCATGATGACTGTATATGCCACGAACCTCAGATACTTATCATAATTTCTTCTGGCTTAACTTGTTTTTTTGCGTATATTGATTTGAAAGTGAAATAGATTCCAGTTTGACGGCGAAGACTTACCGATTGAGGTTGATTTTAATGAGTCAACTTATGCGCAATCAGGAAGAGCGTTCGTCGCATCGTGTGTTTGTAAGAGACTCCAGGATAGAAAAGTGGGTCATCGAAGGGAGATGTCAGTGTCGATCACAAGCTGGCTTAGTTGTTGAACCTGTTCTGGTATTCTCCTCGTACGAAGATGATTTTTAAAGGATTCAGACTTGAGACAGAGTAGTTTTTGAAGTAATCTAAGTCATGTCAATAAAACAAGTTAAATCAACTCCAACAGAGTAAATATTTTTTCTCACTTTGAAGGCAGTTATGAGCTTTAATGTTTGTCAATGATGAAATCCGGCCAGAAATGCTTAAGGCATAAGAGTGAGTTTTATGGCTCTCTCGTGTCATTTAGGTTGCATAGTAGCTCGGGGAGACACCTAGCCATTGTCAAACAGGGGTGATTGCTCCTCTCCCTGGGGACAAAAGAGATTGCTCAAACTTCAGAAGCATATCACTTTTAAGTCTCCCCGGCAAAGTCTACGCCAAGGTGTTAGAGGCGCGTTCTAGAACAAACTCCCAAACCTTCTCGAGGTTCCATTCTTAGAGTGAAAAGCTAGTCGGTTGTGCTTCTGCCCGGACGAAAGCCGCACTGTTCATCCCCAGATTTGGATAAGATATACGACCAAGTGCCTCCAAGTAATCTCTGGAGTGTTCTGCGGGAGTATGAGATTGAGGGTCATATTTTAAGGGGTTTCAGTCGCTGTACACAAATTGCAGCAGCTGTGATCCGTGAGCGTTAGACTTCGCCAAGGGTGCGTCTTGTCTCCTTTCTTTTTAATTATGTATATGGAATGGAACTCCAACGCGCACTAGATAGGTTTGTGACCGTCTGTGCAGATGCTGGGATAAAAGTCAACTTGGAAAAAAGCTGCCGAGTAAGAGTTACTCGCCGGGATAGGGTGAGAAACACAGCAGTACGCGGGGAATCAATGTCGAGCAGCTACTTCTCCAAACGGAAAAAGCTATTCCTCGATGGCTTGGCCACGTGGCATGAATGTCCCCATCATTACGTCATCCGAGGCGTGCCTTAAATGCGACTCCACCAGGAAGTCGTCTCATTGGAAGACCCAGGACGAGATGGTTGGAGCAAGTCAAAAAACTCACTTCGTTGCGCCTGGGCATAAATCCTGAGGAGTTAGAGTCGATGGCGGAGGATCGAGTGGCCTGGCGATCTCTACTGCGTGCTTTACCCCCGCGATCACTTCAGTGGATCAAGTCGGTCAGAAAATGATAATGATGATGATGTTTATGAATTGATTAACTGGGATAGTCTTATTTTTAACTAAACAAGTGGTTGCTGAAAAGCAATTCCTTGGCACTCTATAAGCTGTAACGCCACTCATATTATTATTATTATTATACGAAATCTGAGTTTCATCCACCTATTTTCTATTGACAATCTCGTCCCCAATAGTTTAGCCAGGAGAGGTGAATCTTCCCTGTTGAGCTATATTAACTAAATTTCAAAAGTGGTTTCAACATTTTGATGACATTGCAGCAGATGCTCCAAATTGCAGCAGATTGTTGAAGCGTCTAAAACGGGCAATGCTGTAATTAAAAAATACTTATATTTTATTAGAAGAAGGAGTCTAGTTTCAAGAAAGATGTCGAGATACGTGGGCTGTACACATTTACCCATTAAATTAACTCCAACCTTAACACATATTCTGAAAGCCACAGGGATTCGAAAGATCACAGGAAATGTTAATTATGAAGTGCTAATACAGGGCCATCCATTTTGAGATTCTGAATGTAATGTATCTACTTATCAGGCAAATGACCCATGAGTCTGAGTTATAATTGACGTCCATCCCTGACAGCTCAGGACACGCTGCCTCCAGTCATCAAGACATCAATCAGTCTTGCGATTGCTTGGTCTTTATACAAGATGTTCGGCCTTCTTCTCCTTCTCGAACCAGAAAGGCCGGGCTTAAAGAACCTCTTGGCTGAACCATTGGCATGCAGACGATGTGAGCCAGTGCAGTAGGAATTTGTCTTCTGACTACGTGCATATATTGGCAAAGCGGTTATGTCTTCTCCTCCACACATCTTAGAGATAAGATCGTAAATTCGACGTAGATTATTTGTTTCCAGTACACCAAGAATCAGATTCGCTTTTTGGTTGACAACATATATTTCTTGTCTTTACTGATCTTAAGACCGGCTATTTACGACTGTTCTCCGTAAATGCTTCCACTACGACACGATGGGAACTTGCGACGCTATCGATGTCATCATATTGCAACAGTTGGGCTGACTTATGTACTAAAATATAGTGCCTTTTGTGTTTATTTCTACAGTACAAAATTGATGCATCGCGTAGGTTTCAAACAAAATTATCTTTTTTTTTTTGTCACCACGAAGTCGGCATTCTTGGAATACTTCATTGCAATGAATGAAGTAAAGCCGAAATCAGGTCGTGTTGTATGAGCTGTGCATCTCTATTATAAAGCACAGTCCTTACGTTTCGATATGAGTCCAAAATTCGATAATCATTAAGATTTTATGGACACGGTAACATTTCCTATGATGACATCACCAGCTCAAATTACACACGGTTTACGGATGCAATTGTCGAGTCTTTTAACTGATGTTACCGAGTGAATTATGAGCCCGCTCGCTGAAGAAAATGATGCGAGAAAATTGATCATCCAACCAAATTGACTCTGCAGTTTGAACAAACAAAAAATCAAGCGATAAATACTAACGTTGAGTTCAAGCATTTTGTCTTTCCTCCTTCTTTCAACGGATTTCACATTAATTTGCTTATTCACTTGTATTTTCATTGCGAATGCCTTGGGCCTTCGGACAGTAAATGATGACTGAAGCCACAATTCCACTTTCAGCCATCATGCGCTGTTGAATTTCATTCCACAAATCATACAAATTGAAAATGATCTCACATTTGTCTGTAACCAGCGAGTTACACCATCGCATAAATCTCTGGTCATTTGCATTTTCCCTCCAGAATTATGTAAGTGATTTCCCCTTCGGCAGAGTGTGCACGAAGGTGTTTTCGCCGCCTTAAATAACACTTGCGTAGAACATTGTCATCATCTGGTCTTATCGGACATCAGCACATCTGAAGTAACACCACATAAAGTGTTTTAAATTCTGGCAACATTTTCAAACGCAGTTTTGGCGGCCAAGCAACTTTGTCATCAAACGTGAGCTGCATACATGATACAAGGTCCAATGATGCAGAATAGAATATGAGATTTTGCGTGACTCAAGTGACTAAAGTTGTGGCTATGGGTACGGGAGGTAGGTAGTTCGGGACGGCTTTGTGTTTAACTGAATTGATGTGTAATAATATAATAATATGGGTGGCGCTACATCCCATAGAGGGCCAGGCCTAGCTTCTCAGCAACCACTCGTGTTGTGCGTGCTATTGTTCTCTCACGAGTGGGAGGGACCTACAGTTTTATGCCGAATCCGAACGGCCAAGTTTGAGAAGTTTTTTCTAGACAGGAAATACTCTTTGAGCATTGTCAGTGACTCGAAAGAGGTGGGGCCGTGAACATTATTTCTGTCGCTCAGAGATGGATTCGAACCTGCGACGTCGAGGTCGGGGTCGACGCACGTACCCACAACGCCACGGGCCACCACGGTTTTGATGTGTGTGTGTCTTTATTGCAATACGTATTATACCACTTTTAGGACGACAATTTTTGTATACTATATAGGGATGGTCATCTGTTGGCCTCATTTTGAAGCATGTTTCTTCTGATGTAGTTTTTAGGAGAAATGGGCAGTTTTTCGGGGAATTTTTAACATTTCCATGCGGTGCTATCTATTCTGGTATAATTAGCCAACCTTTTCCCGAAATATAGTCCGAACCCATCAAAAGTTGAGTTTCCTGTCAACTCAACGGCTGACTGTTTAACATTGTCAGGTAATGAATTGGACGAAATAGTGTTCTGTATACATATGAATGTTTACCCTTTCAAAAGAACATTGTATAAAAATTACTGTTTTTTTTTCGCTACTTGGTTTTAGTTTTACAGACGGTACTCCGAACTGAACCTAGTTGCCAACCAATCGCCTTGTACAAGGAATTGTCCTATCACAAGTAAGGGAACCTACAGCTCCTTCCAAACTTCACACGGCGAAGCTATTCTCTCTAATCAGTCTCCGTGGCAGAGAGGTGGGGTTTATGGCCACGGTTGCCACTTGAAAAAAAAAATGTGTCCAAAGTTAAAAATAAAAATGACATACTACATCTTAAAATGACCAAAATATTTGTAAGGACGGAACAAATAATTCATCACATTTATTTTCACAAATTTTGTTTCAAAATATAGACAAATTTCGCCACAAACTCAGTTTCTTGTACCTCTCTTTTGATGTCATCCATTAACATACTACTTATCGCTTCAAATAAATCGTTTAAGATTGTTATCGGCAGCAATCCCTTTAAAAATTGTATTAGTTTCTAAGAATTTTTTATGCAGAATCGTTTTCATGTGTAAATCTTTAAAGTTGCCTTAATTAGCTAATTCTTTAGATTCGTTGTAATCGTGAAATGATAGCATCACTCAAAAGCTCAAAGGCCTTTTCATTTTTTGCAACAACTTCAGTAAAAATTTGAATTCCAGTTTATCTCTGATGATTGAATAGAAATTCAATTCTTCATAATCTTCTGATCCGCATAATCCATTAAAGGCTCGCGGGAAACTCCTGACCATTCCATCCTCTACCATCCACAACTTATCAGGGTTTATGCCCAGGCGCAACTTGAGTGTTCCAACCGACTCTTTCTCGGTCCGCGTCCAAACCGTCGAACCATTCCTTTCGGAGAAGTAGCCGATAGACGTTGAGTTCCCCGCGTACTGCCATGTTTCTAATCCTATCACGGCTAGTAACTCCCACTTGGCAGCTTGCATTCGGGATCTTATTATTGCTGTCATTACCCAAATTTCATGGCCATATGTGGGAATTGGAACAAGTACTGAGTTGAAAACCGATAATTTGGCTTTGATACCAAGCTTGGCCTTTTCTGATTGCTGATCTTCCAAGCTGTTTAATTATTGATCCAGTTTGGCGATTCCTACAGGAAAGCTCAGCATTACTCCTCCCATCACTCGTGAAAAAGACCCCGATATACTTAAACTTATCCACCTGTTTCAATGGAAGTCCACTCCACTTACATGTAGAGTGCATTGGCGTTCTGGAATTTATCGTAACGTCCGATTTTTCCACGCTAACCCATCCCAGCATCTGCAAATATGGTCACAAACCTATCGAACGCGAGCTGGAGTTTCGTTTGGAAGAATGTGAGGATATCCAAATCGTCTGCAAGAAGCAAGAAGTTGTGTTTATTGTTCATTTCGTGAAAAACAGACCAAGAGAAAAAACAGTGACCAAATTTGGCCACAAAAGACAAATATGACAACTGTGGTGCAAGAAAAATAAGTTGTGTTCGACAGCCATCTTATTGTTTTGTGACGTCACTCACGGTCCGTTTCTCCGTTTCTGTCACTGGGCAGATGTACCGCCTAAGATTACATAACAATTCAAAAAGGATTAACTTCAATTATAAAAAGCCACTAAAAAGTCGCAGAAGCTGAAATAATGAGTAGAAAAGTGTTTGAAAGAAATCCGTTTTTGTTTTTGAGCATGTGAAGAAAATGTCCTTAATTTTTTATTGACGATGGTACCACGCAGGACACAATAGAACTGTCCATCACAACATTTTTCCCTTAACTCATGGATGTTGCACAGAATTATAAAAGTTGTTCGTTGTAGGTTTTGTAACCAAACCCAATTTGTATTTGTCTTGATTTGATATACACTTCTAGCCACATGTTCTTTACTTCCTAGGTTGCACAAGCCATAGACTGATTAGTGTGTATCTATAGCTTCTTAGGAAAAAATGTTTTTAAAGTGCCTCAAAATCTGTAATGAATGAGATGAGACTTCTCAAACCGTCAGCACTTCACTGAAGTAGTTCTGGAAGAAGGCTATTTTCTAGTCTGTGGGGTAGCACCAGTCTATTGGGCAGCGTAATGGTCCCACGAGGAAAGCTGGTCTGACATCCGCATTAGAATTGTAAGGCTTATTAATGCGGAGGTTCGCAAGGTGCTTGCTCAATTATATTATTGCAAGTATGGCGTTTTGAGACTGGCTATGAGAAAAGTTTACTTAATCTTTTCCACTTCAAGCCATACATTTTGTGAAGAGTGCATAGCTGTCGCTACACTTTGCAGTGATCTTCGTTATCATAGGGTAAGCCGTTGTCCACATTCGTCCAACGACCAGTAATTACTTTCGTATTCCAACTGTAGTGTCCAATTAAATAATTCAACCCAATTGTCTCTTTAAAATGCCCCACAAATTATATGACGCCTCATTAAACCACATATTTTACACCCAACACATGAGTGCTTTCTTCCTCGTAGCACCAAATTAAAAAAATATAATCAAATTAATAAGGTAAACACACAGTATGCACAGGCCGCAAACACACCCTTATTGCTCCAAAGCCGATTCATTCATACCACAGTATGGCCTAGCCGAAGGACGCTGCTAAACGAATAGGAAACACGTATGTTGTCTAAGGATAATCGAATGACTCGAAAAAAAGAATAAATTCAGTGTAGGAAACTCACTTGACCCACATACTGAGCGACTGTATAGGTATTCGTGTGTCCTTTTGGCACAGATTGCCCACAGAGGCGAGGAAAGAAAAGCATGGAAGCCTTCAGCCAATGCGGACAAGTGAGACACCGCGTTGAGTTCAACGAATGTGAAAATCACGCCCAAAATCGGAAACAATCGATAATCGATTTGCATTTTGTAGGTCGATTCATTCTCTGTTGGGGGGATTAAATTTATGAACACTAAAATTCAATCGATTGCTCATCTGACGGGTGAAATACTAAATAAGCTTAATCACGGCAGGATAGTGACACATCTAGTGAGACAATCATTCAATTAGACGTATCATTTTAAAGGAACGAAGGGTGATGATATGAGAACATGTCGATGCGGAGGAAAGGTTAGTCATTGCGAGGTGTTGGTTGGATAAGGCTAGATTGGCTATTAGATATCTGTAAATAACACCTCACGCTGAAGGTTAACTACTGAACAATTATGAGAGTTATCTGTTAACGACAGCTGGGATATGTTACAAAACTTTTTTGACTTTACTTCATTCAAGAGTCCAGACCCAGGAGCTAGTTATGGAAATCAATATGGATGCCTTCGAACACGTTAGTTGTAGTCGAGTAGGCTGGGCATATACCATAAAAAAAATTAGCTGATAGAAAATAATCAAATTTGAAAGTAATTGATTTAAGGGTCAGGGTGAAGGGTACAAAAGGTAATGTTGTATATTTCTTCCAAAATACGGGATGGTTAAGCTTAAATAGCATCCCGCTGGACAACCAATATATGCAGCGGGCACTTTATCACTTTGCAACTGGAAAGAATCATCAGCTGAGTTTAGGAAGGTCACGAAATAGTCAGAAAATAGAGTGGACACACATAAATACTGACTTGGTAAGGATGATGTACCAGCCCGTCAGTAAAATATGGTCGAAGGAAACGCAAGGTGAATGGAACTTTAGCTTTTTTTGGTCGATTCACAAGAAAGGAAACCTTCTGAATTGCGCCAACTATATCTAGAGGCATTATTCTTCTGAGCATCCCCTACAAGATATTCTTCACTACTTCACCACTTCACAAACCAACCACTTATTTTTGCATATTTCGGAGTTATGTTCGAATTAGGATTACTGTATAACATTAAGGAAACACGGTCTTGACTTTGGTTATCTTAAAAAAAAACTTAAAATTTCTTCGTTAAAATTATCGGGGAAAATGCAGCTAGGCAAATAATAAAGGGTGATTTTTAAAAAGCTATAGGAAAGTTTTTCAAAAAAAAAAAAACATGAAATTCAGAAAAATGCATGAAATCTTTATTTGAATCGATAGTACGGTCCATATAATTTAATGTTTAAACATTATTTCATGCAAATGTAGACCTGGACTGCGCCTCAAATGGTCCATCCGCTTAGTCCAATTTTGGCATACTCTTTCCAACATTTTGGCCGGTATCTCACGAATAAATGCTTCAATGTTGTCTTCCAATGCGTCAATTGAAGCGGACTTGTCTGTATAGACATAAGCATATTCATAACATATTCCCACAAAAAATAGTCCAAAGGCGTCAAGTCGTACGATCCAGGCGGCCAATTGACCGGTCCCGAGCATGAATTTAAATGTTCACCCAACTCGCCTCTCAATAAGTCCATTGTTGCGCGTGCTGTGTGGCTTGTTGAAACCAAATGTCATGCAAGTCAAGCTCTTGCATTTTTGCCAAAAAAAAGTTGGATATCATCTCACGGTAGCGCTCACCATTCACAGTTACGTTACGATTCGCATCATCTTTGAAGAAGTACGGTCCAATGATGCCACCAACCCATAAACCGCACCAAACTGTGACTTTTTCTGGATACATTGGTAGCTCTTGCAATGCTTCTGGCTGATATTCACTCCAAAATCGACAATTCTGCTTATTTACGTGCCCATTGAGCCAAAAATGAGCTTCGTCGCGGAACACAATTTTTCGGAAGAAGCACGCGATGAACTTTCTTACCAGAGCACGCATTTTGATAATAAAATTCAATAATTTGTAAGCGTTGTTCGTTTGTAAGACGATTCATGGTTAAATTATAGACCAAACTGAAGATGTTTGACTTACTTACTTAAGGTGGCGCTACAGTCCGGGGTGGACCTGGGCCTCAACCAACAAGCGTCTCCAGCCAGCTCGATCTTTAGCTAGCTGTCTCCAGTTTCGCACGCATAGTTGGTTGAGGTCCCTTTCCACTTGCGTGCGCCACCTGAGTCGCGGTCTTCCTCTACTGCGCCGTCCCTCGGGGGTGGATTCGAAGACTTTTCGGGCCGGAGCATTGGTTTCCATCCGCTCTACATGACCTAGCCATCTCAATCGTTGGATCTTCACTCTTCTGGCTAAGTCGATGTCGCTGAACAGCCCGTATAGCTCGTCGTTGTATCTCCTCCTCCACTCACCATCTATGCAGACGGGACCGAAAATCACCCGAAGAATTTTCCTCTCGAAGCAACCAAGAGCTGCTTCATCCGCTTTTGACAGAGTCCATGCCTCCGCGCCATATAGCAGGACTGGGACGATTAAGGTCTTGTAGAGCGTTACCTTGGTTGTTCGAGAGAGGGCTTTGTTCACCAATTGCTTTCTTAGCCCAAAGAAGCACCGATTGGCAAGAGTTATTCTTCGTTTGATTTCAGCGCTGGTGTCGTTGTCTGAGTTGATAGCGGTTCCTAGGTAGACAAAGTTTTTAACTACCTCAAAGTTATATCTGTCTGCCGTGACGTTCTGACCGAGACGTCGGTGTTGGGTGTCCTTTCTTGTTGACACCATATATTTGGTCTTACCCTCGTTTACCGCTAAACCCATCTTCGCGGCCTCCGTTGCAATACTTACAAAAGCGCCTTTGACATCACGCTGCGTTCTTCCGATAATGTCAATATCGTCGGCATATGCGAGTAGTTGGACGGACTTCTGAAAGATTGTTCCTCTGGTGTTGGCGTTTGAGTCTTGAACAATTCTCTCAAGAACGATGTTGAAGAAGTCGCATGACAGCGCGTCGCCTTGTCTGAATCCTTTTTTGACATCAAAGGTCTCGGTTAGGTCTTTACCGACCTTGATGGAGCAGCGTGCATTCTCCATCGTCATCCTACACAAACGGACGAGTTTGGTAGGGATGCCAAAACTAGACATTGCTCTGTATAGCTCGTCTCTATAAATGCTGTCATACGCGGCCTTAAAATCGATGAACAGGTGGTGGGTATCGATTTGTTGCTCCTGGGTTTTCTCCAAAATCTGCCGGAGTGTGAATATTTGGTCGATGGTGGATTTTCCTGGCCTAAAGCCACACTGGTATGGACTGACCAAGTTGTTGACGAATGGCTTTAGGCGTTCACACAGTACCGCAGATAATATCTTATAGGCGATGTTAAGGAGACTTATCCCCCGATAGTTGGCGCAGTCAAAGGGGTCTCCTTTCTTGTGGATCGGGCAAACAATGCTGAGGTTCCATTCATCGGGCATGCTTTCCTCCGACCATATTTTACAGATGAGTTGGTGCATGCTCCTTACCAAATCATCGCCTGCGGCTTTAAAAAGCTCGGCGGGTAGGCCGTCAGCTCCAGCAGCCTTGTTGGATTTCAGTTTAGATGTAGCACTCCTCACTTCATCCGGGTCGGGTGAACGGAATTGTTGATCTTCATCGTCCCTTTCATTGGGGTTGAATGGTTCGTTCTGCCTGACAGCGGAATTTGGTTCTTCGTCGCCGTTATACAGTCTGCAGAAATGGTTTCTCCATATTCTCTGCATCGACTGTGACTCTACTACGATGTTCCCTTGATCATCCTTACAGGCTTCGGTTCGGAGTTTATAACCTTGACTGGTTGAATTTGGTAAAACTTCCTTACCTCATTCTTGCAGTAGTATCCCTCTATTTTGCCGATCGCGCGCTTCTCATGCTCCTTCTTTTTTCTCCTGAGAAGCCGGTGTTCGTCTCTCCTCTTCTGCTCGTAGAGCTCCCGAGCAGCTCTTGTCCTTCTTTGCAGTGCCGCTTTGTATGCTTCTTGCTTGGCTGCATTCGCCTGCCGACACTCATTGTCAAACCAGGGGTTTCGTTGTGGTGGCGGATTGAAACCCAGCACATCAGAGGCGGCATCTCTGATGGCTTTTTGGCAATGCTGCCACTGGTCTTCAATACTTGATGTTGGCGGCGTAGGATTTCTTAAGAGGTTGAGGGAGACACGATCGGAAAAGGATTTGGCAATCTCTTGCGATTGTAGCCGGCCGACGTTGAACTTCCTCACAGTATTTCTTTGTCTTGGCGGTGTTCGGGATATCCGCAACCTTACCTTGGCTACTACAAGGTGGTGGTCCGAGTCAATGTTGTTGAAGATGTTTGACAGTGAAGCAAAACACGAAACGTGCGTCAGCTGCTTAAACCAGTCTTGCCAAAAAGATAATAGCTAAAAAATCACCCTTTAGTATGTAAAATATATATACAAGAGTGAGTACAATAGATTCAATCGCGATTCCTTATTCAGTGTTGTGTACTGAAATTAGGGCTTATGGTCAAGAGAATACTCCAAACTCTCAGCAAATAGAAGCTATGATATCGGAAGTACATAAACGCTTTATTTCTCAATTTCCATTTCGATGAACTGTTCATAGAAACAAAAGTATATCTGAAAATAAATACAGGGATTGGCTGATAGGTCTTTTTAAAGTACCACTGCCCACAACGTCAACTAATGCTGAAAAACCGAGAAACAGTATGCTGTGACTGATCAAAAAGTTATTAAAAGTGATAAAGTGTGCAGCAACATCAGAAAATGTTTAGTAAAACATTTTTAGAAAAATATCAATAACTTATTTTCCAACCATGATTTCATAATCAAATTTTAACTAAATCCGTATAATGCTAATCACAATATGTGTGCTCAAAAACTTGATTCCGCTCTCTCATACAAACCAGCCCACTGTTCGCTTCGTCAAAATCATTCTTGAAAGAATTGTTCAAAACTCGCACGCCGCCACCAGAAGAACAATTTCAAAAGTCCGTCTATCTGCATATGCCGATGATATTGACATACACGGAAAAAGACAGTGTGATGTCAATGGCAGTTTAGTCAATAACGCGGCGGAGGTCGTGAAAATGGTAAGAATACGAAAAGGACTGAAGAACCGACTGAGATCATTTGTTTAAATACACAAATCTGACCTTATATCATCCACCTCTGGGATATGATGTTGAGCTTATTCGATCCAATTGATTGCGACTGTATGAAAAGCAGCTTGGTGATGGCTAACAGCTTTTCGTTTGTGTCATGTAGATGTTTATAATTTGTGTACATCTAGAATTTTACTTAAAAAGTGTCATTCGAGCTGTCTCTCAATAGCAAATACGACTAGATAGATAATGTTTCTCATCAATTATTGATCTCTTGTCTCGGGTTAGTTGCATAATTAGTATACATTCTGTGTGTAGAAAGAACTAAACTTTTGCCAATTAATGTTGTCATTCAGAGATTCGAATGGTTTTATTTTCACTTTCACAAGCGTAAATGAAAGGAAAATATTTTCGAATGGTTGTGTTTTTTTTCAAAGAACGTTGTCAAGTAAGTCAACACAATTCAAACCGACTGCAAGATGTGTTGGCAACGAGTTCACCATGCAAGAATGAAGGACATAATTTATCGGAAGGAGAAATGTGGATTTTCCAAATGTCCTTGACGTTATATAACTTCCATGGCAAACATCCGACCGAGAAAATAAGCGACGAGTAAATATAATGCTTTCGATTCGCGGTGCACAGCAGCAGGACCTGTTCTCTTCTGTGGTTTCAATGCGAAGTGGAAGTTGTCTTGCAACATTCACTGGCAGTCGGAGAGAAAAAGACGACTCTGATTATTCCATTTCGATCGATATCAGTGAAGAAAGGAAGAAAGATAAATCTCCTTACGTTAGCATATAAATGTCGGCAATTATTTGAATTCTTGAGCAAACAAATGACAAAACATTTATGCAACTGCTGAAAGCCGATCAGAAATCGAGTTTCGAGTGGAGTTAAATTTATGCGTACAATCACTCTTACCATACTTACGACTGGCATTCACAGCCACCTACAGATGAATTCTCTAAGAATATATAGTAGTCACCCTATTCAATGACTATTCACTTTCACCATTAGGCTACGCACTGCAGTCCGTATGACAAGCGCGCCATTAGACACTCTGGCCCGTATTTCATGTGGAAATCGCGGTTTCTCCGAGCACACCCAACGCGGCAAGCCTGTTTCCCCCCAAACTGGGTTTTCGTTAGTCAAATGTTGATTGCTGACTTGTGCCTTAAATCAAAGACAGCTTATCACGGATTGATTCAGACGACAGAATGCCGCGGACACCAGAAAGCGGATCATGAGCGCAACTTCCCCATTCTACCCAATTCACAACGAGTCCCAAGAGAAGACGTCAAATTAACTTCTAAACAGTTTCCCCACACATTTTTCGCGTCGCTGCATGGGTGACTTCTGGCTGACCTTAATTCGACGTCACTTTGGCGTTTGCCATGAAAGTCGGCTCAGTCGGTGTGACAAAAACAATTAAATCAACTTCGCCTTACCTTGCTCTCGACGGGGGAGTCTGTGAAGCAACCTGGTCGGGGTCCGGTTTGTTCGGAGAACTCCAAATACGGCTGGCAGTGTAACCAGTTTGCGTTGACTGATCTTAGACGACGGGAAGAGTCGGTAGCCATCTTCACCGCTGACTGCACTTCTATTTTGAACTAAAACACACGCATTTTGAGGTCTCTTGGTCATCTGGGTTATTGACCGGTCAATGTTGATGGTACAATTTGCTTTGGGTGAACCTCGCGGCGATTAGTTTAATTTATTCTTGACTCTTGACTCAGAGGGACGCTCACGAAATTTGTCGGTGTTGAGTCATCGATAGCAAGCCACAGAGCCACGTACAGTGAAGGAGTGACCTCATCGGGTGTCGGTGTGAAGCGCATTTTAGTTGGCTCTTATTGTCATTCGTTGATTTCAAGCGATGACTGTTTGATATTCTTGCGAATTTTTCGAGCATAAGAAGTTTGTTTTTTGATTCCGTTGATGACGGGTATAAGGGATATGTTAATTTAGTCAAGATGTTGCATGCGAGAGTGGTTTAATTAAGATTTAATTGCGATTAGGTGTCAGATGATGTGGAAATTGATTCATTATTGCCATTTCGAGTCAGGAACAATGTGGTCGCCTTAACTCAATTTTGGAATCAATGTATCTCTGCATCATCGGGTGCAAGTGAGGATTACAACCCCGCATTACCACTGGATATATGTGTCAGTAATCAGATCCATACCGCAGTCGATATAAACATAAACCACCGCTCAACAGAGTGGAAAAGATGGTCTGCGTGAGCATTAGCCGAGCACTAAGGACAGCTCCCTCTGTTGCTCTGAACATATTCCTCAGCCTGCCATCAATAGACCTAGTAGGTCGACAGTTAGCAGCTGATTGCCATGTTAACCAGATTAAGATTGCTGCATTTCTGGAAAGAACTCCGATCTGGACACTCAACGATCCTAAGCTTGTATAACTCTATACCTGTAGACACGGAACTCATGATACCTGAATTCGATGCGCATGCACTAGCTCACCTGAAAGATATCGGAGAAAAGCATGCTCGACGAGTGAAATCCCAGTATATTTTGCCCGATCCACAAGAAAGAAGACCCCTTTAACTACGATCCTGGAAAAGACGCAAGATGTGCAAATCGACATTCACAACCTATTCATCGATTTCAAGGGATAATCCCAAAAGCGGTGAAGAAGTCCTCGGTCTCTTCGAGAGAAAAGTTCTACGTGCGATCTTTGGTCTTCTTTGCCTTCACGGAATCTGGAGGAGAAGATTCAACCAGTAACTGTACGGAGTGTACAGCGGCATGAGCCTAGTGAGACGTCTACGAATCCAACGCCTACGGTGGCCGGGATGAGCGTATAGAGAACTCGCATTGCACAAAAAAGTGTAAGAAGAAACATGTCATTCCCCGGATGTGGCGTGAAAAATTGACTCATGGGAATGGTGTTCTAAATTTGGATTCCCGTATTGAGCAACTTTTACAATTCACGACAACATCTTTTTCAAGTCAGTGACAACTCTTACATCAAGTCTAGAAAAATGTTTTCTAACTCCTGGGACCAATCACTCATCGGACTCAGCGGAGGAACTACAGATGAATAGGTCTCCTTAGCATCGTCTACAATATTTTTCCACTGTTTTGTGTACCCGCCTGAAGCCGTTCATTAATAATCTGATAGATCCATATGAGTGTGGCATCAGGCCAGGAAAGTCCACAATAGACCGGATATTCACACTTCGGCAGTTTCTGGAAAATACCGAAGAAGTGCAAATCGACACCCACCATCTGTTCGTCGACTTAAAGGCCGCATATGACAAAGTGCATAGAGGCGAGTTACACAACGCCATGTCTAGTTTTGACATTCCTGCCAATCTCGTTAGGTTTTGCAGGATGACGATGAAGAATCCTAGCTGTCAAAAAGGTTTTAGACAAGCCGACACGCTGTTCTGTGACTTCTTGAACATCATAATTGAGAGGATCGTGCTAAACTCAAACGTCAACACCATGATCTTCAAAAAGTTCGTTCAACTGGTTGCTTACGCTGATGAAATTGACGTGATTGATTGGACGAATACAGCCGACAATGAGGAGTTTGCGAGCTTAGAAGCGACTTAGAGGCTGCCAGGATTGGTCTGGCGATAAATGAGAGCAAAGTAAGTACAAATTTAAGTGTTGTTATCGAGAAAGGACGCACAACATCGACGTCTAGGGCAGACTGTCACAATGGGCAGCAAAAAACTTCTAGGTAGTGAACCTTGGCTTCGCAGTGAATAGGGACGACAACACCAGTACCGATATCATAATCTTGCCAATCGCTGTTTTCTTGGTCTCAAGAAGCAGTTGAGTAGTAGAGTCGTTTCTTGAAGGACCAAGCTGGCTTTGTGTACACCTTGATCAACGCAGTCGTGCTGTACTGCGCAGGACGCTATGATGAGGAAGCTCTTGGTCTTTTCGAGAGAAACGTCTGGAGGAGAAGATTTACTTTTCAAGCGTCTACGTATAGCTAGGCCGTGTACAGCGTATGGACATCAGAATTCTTGCCCAAATAATCTTCAAATCCACGCCATTGTGACAACGCATCAGAGGACCCCTACGAAACAGATGGCGAACCGAGGTGGAGACCTCAACTAGCTCTTCTTTGATTGGCGCTACAGTCCGGGGTGGACCTGGGCCTCAACCAACATGCCTCTCCAGCCAGCACGATCTTTCGCCAGCTGCCTCCAGTTGCACACACCAAGTTGGTTGAGGTCTTTTTCCACCTGTGTGCGCCATCTAGTGCGAGGACGTCCTCTGTTGCGCTATCCCAATGACTCGGTGTCGACGACTCCCTAGGTAGGCGTGCGAAATTGGCAAAACATCGTGCCGGCTTGAGATGCGTATTGGTTGTGGTCCAGGTCCAGGTCCACCGCGAACTGTAGCGCCACTCCAAGAAGAAGAAGAAGACGGTCAGGGTGAACCTGAACCTAGCCTCTACAGCAACCACACGTCTTTTGGTCTATCATGAGTGAAGAGGGCCTACACCACAATTTAATAGTAACTCTACGAAGAGTAGACTTTTTTCAGTGTTGAGTAGAACTGATCAACAGTCAGATGCTAAATACTCTCACATATGTCGTAACGAAGTAGCTTATGATATTTTCCAAAATCTGCTTACAGTACCGAAAGATAGCAGATTGTCCACATGGGGTTCATAAGAAAAACGACTACTTTAAATTTTGTCCGACCACATTTGCATATGAATTCAACCAATAAATTTGGAGTCCACCATTTGAAACGCGCTTATGTGGATCAGACATGGTATGGACATAAATATGGGACATAAGCCTATAAAGAATTGACTTTGCTGTGAAGATTCTTTTGAGTTGGACTTACATGCATGTCATAAAGTCAATAAACTTGAACTTAGTCGTTGAATTAAATTCAATCACCGGAAGAATGGGATTACTGAAGAATTATGAGCTCTTGGTATAATTTCTCCTCCAATCTCCATTGATCAAATTCAAATCGTTTTAATGCGCATCAGACATTAGTCGTGCCACAAATAGGTACATCTTCCCGTAGACATTAGGTATTGTGTCAAAAAATCTTCATATTTTTCCGTAATTGTTGAATTGTTTCGCGAACACTGTGATTCGTACTGCATTCGTAGTATCATAAACCTCACGGGATCGCTATCTTTATGTTTTTCATTTCATGATGGACACCAGTTCGAAATAATTTGTTGCGTCTGCGTCTGTCTTATTGGTATCAATTAAACGGGCGTCTGGTGGTACATTCGCCATCAATTCGAAACCGTGGCTGACTATAATAATAATTAACACAGTTTGACGAATTTAACGTGATTCTTCTGTGTACCCCCTGTGATTCTCTGTCATTTTCTTTTTTAATCCACAACTTTGGCTTGTAATTTCCCCGCACCAAGTGTTCGTCGCTTGTCTGTGCGCTGGGATCGTCTTAATGTGAACGTCGAACCCTGATTGTATCCCATGGCTCCATTCAACAACGTCTTCGTACCTCGCAGTCAGGTCAATAACACATCTCGGACAGATTAAAATCAAATTTGGAGAGAGGTTCGATGGTTACCTGAGGAAGAGCAATGACGCGCCCGCAGGTTAGAGAAACAATACATACAATTGACTCGAATCCATGCAGAAGTTGAATCTGTATTGGTGTTTAGGAATGACCACATGTCGTGGCTTTAACCATTATTCTCATGCGTGATTCACTATTAAATTTAATAAATGAAAAAGATAAACAAAGGGAATCCCAGACAGTGTTTACACTTCCATCAGAGCGGAAGAAAGAAAAGAAAAATGCCTCTCGTTCACTCGCCCATTGTGTTTAGAAAAAGGGTGTGAGATATGTTTAACTTGAGTGACTAGTCTGAAGTCAATACACGCATAAGCCTTGAACTGGTTATGCCATCTGCTTGAGCTCGCATTTATAGTTAATCTTTTATTTATTGACTTTCGGTCCGATGCATGTTTTTCTTTTACTTTAATTCAGTGAGTCATTGTAGTTGGTCATATTTTTTGATTTAAAATCAATCGATGAAGTTGGATTCACTTACAGAAGTACACATCACTAGATGATATGATCCCTGTCGGAGGAGTAGTGTACAACTGACGTAGCACATATAGTTATGTTAATATAATGGACAGAACCGAATGCCCTTGTGAATCAGAGAAATGTCATGTTTTTGTTGTGACATTAAACTAGATGTATCCCGAAAGTTCTTACTACTTCTTTTCAAAAATCCGAACACTGCGTTAGACTTCCCAATAGTGTAATCATAATGGGAAGACAAATCTAACTTAGGGTCAAAAATTAAACCAAGATCTTTAATTACTTCTAGGCGATTAAGTCTACAATTGTTTATGAAATAATCATAAATAATCGAAGATGACATTCTATGCGGCGTGAAATTTTTACGTTTCGAAATATTAATATCTAAAGCATTGTGTCTACACCATCCCGATTGAAATTTACTACAGTCGGTTACATTATTTTTCGATAAGATACAAATTTGAAGTCGCGAATGTTAGAACCTTGCAGTAATGAAATATTTTATGAATGTCGTTTATAAACAAAAGAAATTGTAATGAACTCAAATGGCTACATAGCGGCACACCCGATGTTAACTTCATTTCCCGAGAATTAAAACTATCAATCTACTATCAAATACTTCCTCCCTAATAAGTAATTGGCAAACCACTCTAACATTTTTGAGTGAATTTCCAGTGGTTTAAGTTTGTTTAAAAGCAAAGTGTGGTGTACTTTATCGAAGCTTAAGAAATCAGTGTAAAATACTTCAACTTGTAAACGATTTTCTAAGTTTGTATTTATATAATTTGAAAATACCGCGCAAGTGACGTCACGATACATGTTAGATTACAAGTGACGTTACTATAAATATGATGTTGGAGGCCCGTGGCTTTGTGGGTATGTGCATCGACCCCAACCTAGACGTCGTAGGTTCGATTCCTGCTCTGTGCGACGAAAACAATTTTCACGACCCCACCTCTTTCGATTTCGATATCTAGAAAAAGCTTCTCAAACAAAGCCGTGCGAGTGGTTGCTGAGAAGCTAGGCCTCGGCCCCCTACATGCTGTAGCGCCACCCATATTATTATTATTATTACTACAAATATATATATGCATTGTATGTACACATGTATACAAACAATTAAAAGACAGAGAAAATGAGTTAATGACATCAGCGTGGACGGTGCATTTAAGTAGTACAAACTAAATATGGAAGATCATTCGATTTATAAATAGAAACACATTCAAGCATTAGTTTTGATTTGGACTCTTACTTGAAAAGACGTGTTTTATTTCTTTGCTCCCATACATTATATAACTCGCTTAAAGCCATACTGCGTATTTTATATTATACAAAAGCTTTGATATAGGCCGATAGTTTTCTATTTGTTGTCTTAAACCGATTTTATTATAAATTGGTGTTAGAAAGGAATATTTTCATTCATTTAAAAATAATTTTCAGATAACGTTAAAACGAAATCCAAACACTTTTTTAATATTACAGCCAGGACACCATCGTGGTCGGGGCAGTTATTGGCTAAACGAAGTTGGCTAATGGAAAAAATGCATATTTCACGACGTCTTTCAGCTGATAGATACAGATTCAGCTGTTCATTAGATCTGAGGATCGAGCAACTACCTTCATAATCGTGTATTTGAAATACCAGGACATGGGTTGATAGACAACAACCTAACCGTTTTGTAAGAAAAACTAGGTTCACATGCATGGAAATCTTGCTAGGGATGATAAGCGAAGACGTCTTGGGATCCTGATCCTCTAATTAAACATCTTGTGTATGCAAACAACATAAAAATGATATCCCGTAGTGATTTACATTTACATTTTTATTGTGGCATGAATTGTAAAATTGTTTACAAATTTCTCAAATTCATCAATCTATAGACAATTTTTAATTCTCTTATGTGTACACATATATGAAATTTAATTGTGAAAGAATCTGAGGAAAAGAAGAATATATGGCTCACGAACTGCCAAAGAAGCCTCATTTCTCATCTCCTTTTGCCAACTGTCTTCCAATTAATTACGTTAATTGTGAATGTCAATTGACTTAACAAGGAAATCCAGACCAAATATCATTTGCTGTGATATAGTAAAAAGGCGTTTAAACTTAATAAAATAAACATAAAACCTTAGGAAAGGGCTATGCTTTGATGGTTTGGGCACGTGGCACAAAGCTACCCATCATCACGACATCCGAGGCGAGCCTTAATTGCGACTCTATAAGGAAGGCGAGACAGGCAGGCAGACTCAGGGTGAGGTGGCTGGACCAAGTGCAAAAACTCACTTGGTTGCGCCTAGACTCCATGAATTTACCCGCAATACCCGTCTCGCCAGAAATGCCCATCAGTTTGCTCTTAAGACTGCTTTCGAACTCACATACAAATTTAGAGACTCGTATTCGACTTCAGCCGTACTACACGAATATGGAATGCTCTTTCCATGGATTATAATCGGCAGATATTTAAGACCTATGTGCAGAGGTAGCTCGTCTCCCTCACTCTCTATACCTTCGGCTCGTGGTGTGTCTTGATACCGGTCAATTATGGGTATTAATAGCCCCTCGAAAAGGCGCAAATTATTAAAAAAATATATGTGTATATCATGATGAGTTAGAGCCGATGGCAAAAGATCGAGTGGCCTTGAGATCATTAGTGCGTGTTTTACCCCATCGACTCCTTTAAGGGATAGTGCGGGTCATAAAATGAAAAAGGAAAAGAACATCATTTAAGCGAAAGTAAATTCATTCGAACATCACAATTTCGACAGATCCTCTGCTCAGAACTTTTGTTCGAAATACGATCTTGTTAATCTTGTTATTTGTTACTCACTATACTCGTGGAAGGTTCCCGTGAGTCCTAAAATGCAACAGATTTGTGCACGAAATCGTCATCCGCTTTCCACTAGATCTTTTAACTTTGTTTTTGATGTGAAATAATGTTTTTTTACAATGATGAGCTACCACTGTTATAACACAGTTATAGTAATTTTTATAATTATTATTTTTTCATTGCACCACGCAATGTGTCTGGTTGCAGTTACTGTATGTTTTAGCCTGTTGTCTAATTGTCACTAATTTATGAACTTACTCCTTCTTTTTAATATCCCATAAAAAGTGAAGCCGTAAAAACGTTATTCGAGTTTAGCTTTTTTTTGTCTCATTTGGCGTGGCCTACTCTGTAATTGCGTCATCTACATATACCTAGTCCTGCAATTATGTTATTCTTTGTATCGAAAAACTTCTTGAATCCATTCCACACAGGACTGTTAACGTAAGATGAACTAGATTTTTTTTATTTTACAATGCTCAAAATGTGTAGCTGTCTAGAAAAAGCTTCTCAAACTTGGGCGTTCGGTGTCGCCGTAAAACTGTAGGTTTTTTCCACTTCTTCTTCTTTGTTTGGCGGTAAAGCCCAGTGTGCACCTGGGCCTTAACCAACACGCCTCTCCAGCCCGCACCATATTTCGGCAGCTGCTTCCGCTTCTCACAAAAGTTAATTTTGGTCCTTTACCACTTATGTGCGCCATCTCGTTCGAGGACGTCCTCTGTTGCGTTGGTATCGAGAGTCCATCCGCTCTAAATGACCCAGTCATCTTAAGGGTACCGCAGTACAGCCCGCTCAGTTCATGGTTGAATCTTTTCCTCCTGACGTCATCAATGCAAACAAGAAAATAGATCGCGGCACCTTCCATTGGTGTGAGAAAAATAGCACGCACCATACCAGTTGCCAAGAAGCTACGCCCTACGAGGCAGTTGGCCTGTAGCATCACCCATATTATTATTATTATTTTTTTTATCTTTCAGTCTCCTAGTTGCGTCACAAATTCAGCTCTCAAGAGCTTTGTTCGGAAATTTAATTTTTTAAAGCTCATGTACTTTTTTTTGTTGTCAATAAATGTTGTTTCGAACCCATGTACACAAATGAATTTTATTCCTCTTGGTTTTTTAATTTTTAACGTCTATCCGGTGGATCTTAAAAAAAACATGAAAACAGTATCAACAAGTTTAGGGATCTACGTATTTAGATGTCGATTTTGAATTTCGATGCGAATGAACTTCACAGTCGAATACATTAACAATTGTTAGAAATTGAATTCGATTGTCGATTTATTCAGTCTCATCAGAAAACAATCGAATAATAATCGAGTTTTACAATTTATTCTCAGTACCTACTACAACCAAGAGGTACTGATATCACATTGTAGAAATGTATGTATTCCCCGATTTTTTCATACGTTGGCGTCAGTGTACAAAATCAGCGTAAAGCTGTTGCTCCAATAAGAAATTATACCTACCAAAATAGGAACATTGGGAATGGAAATATCTGTAATTGGAACATCCTTAAATCGAATTTTCTACAAGTCAAACCAAATTTCTGAAAAATATTGGTGCCCGTGGTTATTTTGAGTTTTGGAGGTTCGACTGTATTCTTCATCCCCCTCGGATTTGAAGAATAGACGAATACACACATTCGTTGACGATTGGAATCGGACCTACAAGAATCAAAATCAACAATCCAATTCGACTCAATTTGAATTCGAATAATTGCGATTGCGAAAACAATCGAACAATTGAAACGATTGTTTTTATTCGCAATTGCCACCTTTAGTTTAAATATCTATATCAACTACAAATATGTAGCCAAACAACACTGATTTAGGAGACACGAATTACTATACTTTAACTATTTGCCAACAAAGAAGCTTCTATGCAAACGAAATTTCAGAGTTTGTAAAGTTCTCTCTTGGTAGTTTTCTAATACGCGGCTCATGCGTACAGCACTTCGGGCGCCCATCGAATCTAATCATAGGCATTAGAGGTCTGCAATGAATGTCTGGAAACCAGTTTCAAGAAATTCATATTTTTCGAGTACATTATTCATTTGACTCACATCTTAAAAAGAGAAATTAATGAAGCAGCCTATATTTGATTTCTGAGTGAGTACTTCACCCTTTAATAACCAAATATTAGGTTCATTCGGATAAAGCGAGTACACTGCACTGAGTGCACCGAGTACACCGAGTACATGTTGGCTTATTATTATTATTATGTAAACTCATTATTCTTAGTGTATTCAAAATGTAGCAGAATAATAAGGATGTGCAATACATTGAAATAAAATAAAGGGTTAAGAACGTTGTATATGTATGTATCCAAAGTATTAGGCATTTCAATGTTCATTGAAATTAATACAAATTTCGGTTTTGAATAACATTAATTGGTTTATCGGAAGAAATGACACTACTTTTTTCTGAGATCAACAGTCTAGCCGATGAAAAGACCCACTCTAGCTAATATTTTACAGCTTGTTTTGTATAAAAAGGGGAACTCGAGTTGATGCATGTGCCACCACTGTAATACATTAAACTCGTCAAAAAAAGTCACATTTGTGTTTTGATTTTCACGGAGCTCGTTCTTGTTACGGGTCTTTGTTCTATAATGCGTCTTCAAAGAATGGAGAATCATACGGTAACTTACATACTACACACAGGCCAGAAAGGCGAAAAAGGCACAGTGACATGGTGTCTTTACTGCGTGAACTTAGTTTTACTTCACTGGCTCTGATCGTTTGTTAATAAATAATACGATCATAACTCCTACACTCGATGAAAGTAAGAGCCAGAGACAGCAGCCAATTCTTTTGTATTTTATTCGGTGCCTCGGTGTACTCGGTGTACTCGGTGTACTCGGTGTATTTTGACCAGTTATGCGTGAACTTGATTCATTTGAGTAAAACACCCACAATCTTTGTTTCTCGAATAGCAGTACTCATTTTCAGTGCGGACTATACCGAATGATTTCAATTAATAGAGTACACTGAATTACTGTACACTGTAAGAAAATTCAAATGAGTACATTCATGCATACCTCTATTAGGCATTGCTCCAAAAATATATCAAATGATTCTGTTTAAAATCGGCATCCTTTGAAAACAACACTGAGAATTTGACAACATTAAATTTAAGCGTATATCCACAAACATTTTGAAACAAGTACTCATATTGCTGCAAACATACTGATTTATTAACTTATTTTCTTTCATTACAATCACTTGAGTGGGCGTGCTTTCCCTTTATGTACCATCCTTGATTTGAGCCATAACCTAAGCCCTGTCCAAATCCAGAGCCATGGCCATATCCGTGCCCATGTCCTGAGCCATATCCGGAACCAAATCCAGTGTCAAATCCAAATCCGGAGCCAAGGCTAGAGTAGTCTGGTTTGGCATTGATCACAACAACTTCATGGATTTTGTCACCTGAACCTGAACTTGAACCTCCTTTGTTGCCAAACAGATTGCCAAACAATTCACTGTGCTTCTGATCGAGCAAGCTCCAGAGTCCGTCGGTTGGCTTGCCGCTGCTTCCGCTGCTTCCGCTGCTTCCAGTACTAATTACAATTGGTTTCTGGTAGTATCCTTGCTGGGGGTAGTACGGAATTGATGGAATTGACGGGATTGACGGGATTGACGGGATCGATGGAATTGATGGATATGTCGGAATTGATGGGATCGACGGAACTGGGGCGTACACTTGTGGGATGTAAGGGTACTGTGGATAGTAGGATTGTGGGGGATAATAGGGCTGGTACGGGTACGGCTGTTGCTGGTAATAGATTGGATAATTTGGTGGTCCATGATCATGGTATGTATGTACATGAGTGGCATTGTTTGTGGCATTATGCACATGGCCAGGATGGATTGGGTGGGGTTGGATTGGTTGGGGTTGGATTGGTTGGGGTTGAATTGGGTGGGGATGGATTGGGTGGGGTTGGATTGGTTGGTGTTGGATTGGTTGGTGTTGGATTGGTTGGTGTTGGATTGGTGGACTTACAACATGGTGGGCATGACCACTATAAGTCGGTGGTTGGGCAATGTGTGAACTTCCAGCATTGGGGATCACAATGATTTCATGTTTGACAAAGTCCGTGGTGCTGCTGTCTGTGGTTGGCTTCCCGAAGAATTTTGTTTTTGTTTCTGGAACGACGACGCTCGCAACAGTGTCTGCAACGGCAACGGCATCTGGAACGGCGACTGGCTCTTCAACGGCAACAGGACCTGGCTTCTGCTCAACAACAGGCTCATCGGCAAATGCAGTGGCGGCCAGAAGGCAAACTGCGTCAAAGAAAAAGGATTAATCACAGGAAATCAAAAAAAAAAAGAACTGATTCTCAATGCTTACCTAAAAGTAAGCGTCCAATCAACAGCGTCATTTCGACAGTTCTAATCCAGGTTCTCCCTTGCATCGACCTTTTATATCTACGGAAAAAGAATAATCAATCCAGCCGAGATGCTAAACAAGTTTTCATCGGTGCCCGACTGGTCCAGACATTAATTGACAGTGCATGGGTTGGGTGGGTTACAAGAACGCATCTTTAAGAGCTTTCTCCTGCATTGGAATCAGTATTATTTAAATTATATCTTCTCCGTGTGTGTGGGGTGCCCAAATGGATAACCTGTCGTGCGACTCATTTTAGATTCTCTTGTCTGCCTAGTCGCTTCTGAACTGGAGTTGTAAAATTGTAATCATGTTCGTTGTTTTCGGGTTAGACGATCGTTCGCATCGACCAGTCCATTGGTAGAGGTCTTTCAACTTTGGTGTTGGTTCGCGGTTGTTTGGATTCGAATTCAATTCTTGGGGACTTCGTAAAGTGTGTCATATTTTATTTTCCCAGCGAGGCTTCAAGTAGAATTGGTAAGTTTGAGGATTTTTATCAATATATATTTTTAGTTTGAAATATTTTTTTTATTATTTCTTAAGTCAAATAAAGGGTTACTGAATGCTTTTTGGGGGAGGAGAAGAGCATAGGAGCAATTTAATGTCGAGAGAAAATCGATGGATTCTCCTACCACATTGGAAAGGCTTTTCATAGTCGAGAGGCATTTTTAACCGAGAATGCTAAGTCTGTGCGGCAACAAGCTCTTGTGGGCTATTTGTTGCACTCTAAGTTGCCTGACTTCCTTCAAGACATTGACTTAAGATGAATGTACAATTGACATGCATGTCCATACAGTTCCTAGTGGCTAAACTCTTCTTCTCGAACCGTCATCAACGCAAATGTTATCGAGGTCTCAGTCACAGTTGTTCTCAGAAAGGTTGAGACCCTTTTTCACTGATTTCGATGTAGTTGATATTAGCTTAAGGCGTCCAGGACAAGGCCTTCTGTTCTTTCGAGGCAGTGTTAGACTTAATTCCATCTGGATTGAAAAGTCATCCTCTGCATTTAATCGCTATCTAAATGTTTTGATTAATGTTAAGCGCATACTCAAGACGGACGCTAGCCAGATTTGAGTAATGCGAAGAGTTGCTTAATGTGACATTGCAAGGAAGGTGTCGATGTTATACGATCTTTTTGGGATACAACACTCATTCTTGTAACATTGTTCATCTCCAGATAAATTCTCCCGCTGTTTCAATGCGATCGAATCTGTGGTATGAAGTGACCATTCTTTAGAATTATGTGATTAACGCGGTCATGTTTTATCCATCACTGAATTAGTGATTGCAATTTTCCCATGACTTTATTGTATTCACCGATTGTTTGGTCAAGGTTCAGTGTAGCGAATGTCTTGGAAAGAAATATAAATTTGTTTCAAAATTGCTTACACGGTCAGACGCGTAGGAACTTATGCATTTGCATAAACATTTGGAGGACCGTGTCTCTCGCATTATCAGGCTAGTGAGTGTCGCACGATCTTTTCAAGTAAAAAATTGTTCGACGCATTCCTTCTTTCTCAAATCGAAAGTTGGTGAGATGGCCGTTATTTCAGCAAGATTAAACCGTAAAATTCAATGATAATATGGTCCCCAAAAACACGTCCACCACAAGATTGCCTTAGAAAGTCAGTTGCCCATCCCTTTTAGAATTCTTCACATACAACAAATAGGAACCTACGAAGCAGTCTGAAGATTATGGATGAAAAGAAAAAAAAGGGGAATAATATCTTTATGGCGGATAAGTCGTAAAATTTCATACATACTTATGTATTCGAATGCAATAAAATCGCCATTAACCAGACACCAAACGGGAATCCGATTAGTTGACGGAAAAAGAAATACCTTCAGAGAATCTTCTAAATCGAATAAAAGTTATTTCTTATGTCGAATTGTACATTTGCTCAGAGAAAGACAATTTTTTTGCTTAGTTTTTTAAAGTTTTGCACTCTTATTAATTGACATATTCTATAGTTGATGAAATTCTTCCTATAACCATATTTTGCTTCGAATTTGAACTGTATGAAATGTTTTTGTTTGTATAGTAATCCTTAAAAGCTTCTGCGAAATAGGCTTTGATCTGTGAAATAAGTAGATTATATTAGGGCAACGTAAATGAAAGAGTAAAATACTATTTCTTTTATATCAAACAAGAAAGATGTGAGTGTTGTAAACAAAATGTCCGTGTCTGATCTTATTTAAAGGTTTTTTCAGCAAGCGCGTAACCGAATTAGATCGCAGTACATGATACAATAAATGGTCGAATGTTCGCTCCTAAACCGAATTGCTGCACGAGAAAATTGTGGCCCGTGTCTTTGGAGGTATGTCCGTCGAACCCAATGCACTTGACCTCGACGTCTAGGTTCGATTCCTGGTCTGTATGACAAAAATAATTTTCACGGAGAAGCTAACCCTTGGCCCTCTACGGGCTCTATCGCCATCCATATTATGTATTATTTATTCTATTATTATACATGAGAATTTTTGTGATCTGTGCCTCTCATATTTTAAGTAATGGACCTTGCTCATAAATCGCACCAAACGGTGGCTTTAGTTTGGGTTTCTTGAAATAAATTCAAGCAATTTGTTCAAGTTGCACCGACGAGTTACTTACTACTTATCAGAAATGAAGTACTATAGATATAGCCGACTTCACAGCTGATTGCCCCTAGTCTATCGACGAATTTGACGGATTTTCTCCTACTTTTTAAAGGTTATTCATGGATGCATGGCATTTATTTAAAAGTCATCGCACATTGCCTCATATTTATGTACTGTTCTTGTTTGGAGCAATCAAGTACACCACGAAAATGGCGACTCATCGTGCATTTTTGCCCTCAATAAAGTCAAAATTCGTGAATTCCAAATTAATGAATTGTTTTGAGGGTCCTGTTTGTGAATAAAATTACTTAACCTGATAAGCCTGATATTATGAAAAGTCCTCTCATTTATGAATATACAATTCTTCAGAAATTCTTACGAAGAGATTTTATATTATGTATATGGTATATGGGTAGCGCTACAGCCCGTATAGGGTCAGGGCCTAGCTTAGCTTCTCAGCAACTACTCGTGTTGTGCGTGCTATTGTTTACTCACGAGTGGAAGTGACCTACAATATAAATATACTGACTAAATACTTTGATGTTTACTTACAATTAGACAGCACAGTAAACGATTTTGTAAAGGACCATTGTTCTATTAATTAGGCAAAGCGCTAGGCTTCAAGTTTAATTGAATTATTAGAAATCAAATAACATGGAATTAACATAATTAATTGATAGTTATTTTTCTCCAATATGTCGATGCATAAGACCCTATTCTCGGGTCAGTGAAAACCTGGGAAAAAACATTATAAAAACTGTGTCCAAAGAACCGAAAACTGTCAAATAAGCTGTCACAGAAATATATGGTGTCTATTTAAGAGTTCTCTGGCAATAATTGTCAATAACTTCTAAATGTAAAAAAAAAAAACCCAAAAGTCTGTTCGACTGACAAAACAGTCGTATACTTAAGACGCACTCCTGTAATAATATAATTCTTTCACGTACACTTATGAGAAACTTCAACGATGGCTTGCTCCCGAAAAATCGTGTTACTGTTGTTGACTGAAACACAATGCTACTTTGTTACATTCAGACCTGGGGCGTCAAGTCTACGTTAAAATAATTTATGAGATGTTTTCAGTTCTCAAGTGACTGTCGGCACAACATATCTGTCAATATGTAAAAGAAGTGCAATTTGAAATCAGCTCTCTTTCAAAAATATCGAACATGCTACAAAGTGTTAAAAAAATTCTTGTGTTCGTTTTATGGTTGACGTTGTATTATGAAAAAATCATTTCTTTTCACAAGAACAGTGTGCATTAAGAATAATCTATTATTTTTAGGGCCGATTTTTCAATAGCCGGATTCTAACTAAGGAATACATTTATTCCATTATTAAGCTACTAAGTGTGAGTTTTTCAATCAAAAAATAATTGTTATATGACGGTATTCTCTAACTTCACATGACGTGAGTGTGAGTGAAATAGCTTGATTGACAGTTTTTCGTGTAAGAGCATAGAAGCTGGTTAAGCTCCTGGCTTGAAATTGATCTTTAATTTGTCGTTTCGTTTTCAATAACATTTCAAGAATAGAAAACGTTGGGAAAAAGCATGAGCGGGCTGCTAATTTTACTTCAAGTGAAACAAGATTGCATACAGTTAAAGCATTGGCACACGAAAAGTCTCCTATCGTCATATAAAAAGTTCCTGTGGTATAAAATCTTAAAGTAATGAACAATTGTGTCATGGGTGAATCACATTGATTTCTATACATATGTACATTTCAACTTAACTTTCTATTGTGTACACGATTTTGTTGTTTTTTAATGAAAGTAGGTATTGGGCAGTACCTTTTTCTAACTTGAATCGACAAACTTTTTAAATTTGCCAGCTTATATCTGCCAGCTATAGTTTAACCGGAGAATTACATTTTATCTGAATCAGAATCTGGTAGTTAACTTTACTTTGGTCAGTTAGATGATACATTCCTCGAATAACTGCTAAACGGCTATTGAAAAATGCATTTTTGTCTTAACTGACAGTAACTAACTGACTGATGGTCTGACCATTGAAAAATCGGCCCTTAAAGTTTACCCTCTAGTTTAGAGATTTTTTTAACAAAGGTAGTGAGTCGCAGTATTTTGCTAATTGCAATTAAACTCCTTGCGTTGAATGTCGATGGAAGCAGCAATGCTCATATTATTTCAGCTTCAGTAAAAAATGACACCTTATTTGTTGATCACCGTAGTCACTCTGCGATTGCGACTGCGATCGAACACGTTTAAAATTAGGTCTTCATCCAGTTGAACCGAAGTTACCTCCTTACATTGGCACTTGCATGGTTTACTTTCCTATAATAAAGAAGATGGAGGGTTTATCTCGCCTATTTGTTGCATTTCATTAAGGATGGACTAAGAAGGATGCCGAAGATAAAGCTCCTTTCTTCTCCACTTCATTAGTTGTGAGAACGAGTGTATTCAAGACCTCTCCACACTGGAATTTCTCAAAGAGATTAACCTGAAGTTGAACAGGTTCCATTTCCTATCTACGTAATATGTCCGATGGTCCGATAGAAGCCACACTTTGTTAATAGAGTACTCATTCCACTCTTCACATCGAATGCACATACATGTGTGAAATGCACACTTTTTATTGAGCTATTGTGTCTTGAATCCCGCTGGTGGCGTGCCATCAGTACGCTTGTCCGCCAGTATGTACTCCTGACAAACGCACATTGACTTCCCCACGCGAGTGTCTTTAAATAAAACGCCGCCACGCCAAGATGGATCTCGGATTTGTTTACATATTTCCGTCTTTTGCCGACCGTTGTGCGGTGTGGATGTTTTCTGTTTGCCTCGAAATAGAATTATACAACCTGAGGCAAAAAACTCCAAGAAGGAGGCGATTGCAGCACGCTAACCAAGCAAATATGACTTATCTGCACCGGCATGCAAGTGTGCAGAAGCACTGTACTCTCGGTTTCGTTACGCCGACAAGGAAGCGCGTGCACTTTATAAATACATTTCCCCATTCAATTTTTAGCATCTGCTGCGGTTTGTTGGAGAGTGACTTTTTATCGAACGCACACCTTGGTCGCTGAGGTCGCTGCATTGGGACCAAATACATTAACCATCGCGGCTGTCAGCCGACCTACTTATGTGCTTGATCTTCGACAGGGAATCCATAAAATCCATTTTCCCGATTCATAAATGCAATCAGACGTCTGTTGCCTTTCAGACAGACTGCAGAGCAATCGGGTTTGGAATTTCAAAGAGCCGCTGCTGACGAGTAAGGGGCGTCTGTGCGACTGTTCCAAGTGGCGTCCCGCGATGATGCGCAATCAGTGGGGCACGCAAGTGTGCAGACTGACCACAATTTTACATAAAACTTTGCATGCATTGATTCGTTCGACTTCGCCCGTGATTGGTCATTAATTTTCTGCTTATTGCGCGGATTTCGCGAGTGCAGGCGAGACAATATATGATTAACGACGATGAAGTAACACAATTTTTTTTCCTTTCTTTCAGATAATTTGTCGACTGTCGCTTTTTGTAACGGTAAGTGTTAAATAATAGTTGATTTGGAAATGTTTTCGCTCATTATTTGCTTTCGGACGGTGGAGCGAGTTAGTAGTGTAAATAGTTAAGAATGATGTCGAACGCGTTGCGATGCGGGATGCTTTAAAATGCAAGAAGAAGGAAAGTGGGAAGAGCGTAATTGATTAGCTTCGAGAGAAAACAGGAATTAGCATATGAATAAGAGTGGAAGAAGAATGCAGCCGGTAAGAGGAAGCGGATAATAATAGTGTGACCGTCCACATCGAGGTTGGGTCGGGTCAGTCGTCGTCAGTTGACGGTAACCCTGTGAGGTTTTATTAAGGCTGTAAATTCTCAAATTCAAAGGAGGAGTGTGGAGTGAGTAGAATAGTTTTAACTGCGAGTGTCCAAGAGTTTCTCCGGTTGCTTGTCACTTAGAGGGTTTGGCTAGTTTAATATATAGTTTTCTATTTGAAATAGCTTTCTTTCGAAATATAGTCACGTACAAGTGGCAACTTTTCACACCAAAGCTGATAAAATGCATCTAATCCTGTGTCATACCGTGGACGTATAGATTTATCCAAGAGTGTCTATGTGTTGGTTGATCGTCGTGTATAAATTCAAACGAGTTTACAGATTGAGAATTATTGAAAAGAGAACATAGAGAACGTACCCAAATTAACATATAAACGATGGTTAGAAATAAAACGAGAACTGAAGCGACTTGTTGCCTAGTGAAAGAATATGCATATACCGTCTGAGAGAATTCTTGACTTGCACTCCTGACATTTCAGAGTAATCTTAGACGTGGTCGCTCTTTAGAAACATATCCAATTTTTAAAGTTAAACAAGCAATTCAAATGAGATCGTGGTTACGAGGAGTTAACACTCTGTCGAATGATTTGCGGATATGTTCACAGTTTCGTTGTCGAATTAACTTGAAGTGAAGAACAACCAGACTATTCTGTCTGAGCTTACTCGAATTACATTTTTTCTGTTGAAACAACCCAACAGGGCAGCTTGATCAGGTTTCATTGTGATTCAAGTTGTAACGGAACAAGTTGTATAAGAGAATGATCGTGTTTAGTAAAAAATGCCCTAGTGGGCATATGCATTAACTCCTACGCTGAGTGAATAGATCGACATCAGTGTGGGACCGGCACTGTTATTATTTTGATCGTTAAAGAACTGTGTATATTCACCACAATACTAGTGGTTGATGTAGAAGTGAAGTGCTTCTGCAGAATGTTCATTGTTACATCAAATATTGCCGCACTGCAATATGAACAACATTTCGTTAATTTGCATATATGAAATTTGAGCTCAAAGAAATACACATCATCGATGTTTTGAACGACTTATCTGCACCTAAACAGTGACTTGTTGTCACATTCGCATTTGATGTTCGCTTTCACTTGCTTAAGACGAGTGAACAAATTGCCTCAACTACGCTCAATTTCCGTCAGCTTCTATATCGGTTTGTATTCCGTACGGATCTATGTGGCCTAAAGTTGGTGCTGACAAGTTCATATGCAGTGTGAAATGTACTACATCGAGTTTTCCTGCACATCCTTAAAGCGGCTAGATTTTATTCGGAATTTGCGTTTTGTTGATCTAAGATGATGTTGGCTGACTGATCACTTAACCACAAAGGTGAGTAGACTTAGAACGATTCTAAATAGACGCAAATTGAGCAGATTGATGGCGCAGTCTGTTCTCTTGGTTAGACGTCCCCGGCTCCAATCCCAATGACAGCTAAGTTAATAGGCTTTTTACTTATATATCAATTCTGGTCCAGTCACCATTTGCTGTTGGGCTCAAATAAGCGGCGCAGTCATTGGAGTTGTCGATTACAATCATCGAAAACATCACAAACAATGAAACGACAATGATCTAAGTGTCCTGGTGATTTCGATGGATGGCCACTTCTAACATAAAATTTGCATGTAAATCCATTCCTTATAGAAATACCCTATTGGTTGCTATATACGACTCTCACTATTTATCATTAGTACTAAGAAATTTACAAACTGATTTGATGGTATTGATTCTTGTTTGTTTATTTTTGGTAGCGAAGTGACAAAGCTTTCGAATATATTCTGCAAGTTACTTCTTCAGGACAGCATATACTTCGTTTTGCTGTCACCGCCAGACCTATTTTAGCCGCCTCCATCCCAATGCTAGCAACGGCTCGCTCAGTTCTGCCAAGTAAATCAATGTCATCGGCATATGCTAACAATTGTACGGAAAGATTGTACCTCTGGTGTTGGTGAGTGCTTTTTCACGACCTTCTTAAGTTTTTTGACATTGAAGGTCTTTGTGTGTTCGTGATCGACCTTGATGGAGCAGCGACAGTTTTCCATCGTCATCCTGCACAGCATGACGAGTTTGGCAGGAATGTCAAAACTAGGCATGGCGTTGTAAAGCTCGTATCTATGCACACTGTCATATGCGGCCTTAAGGTCGACAAATAGGTGGTGTATGTCGATCTGCATCTCTTGGGTTCCTTCTGAGAATCTGCCGTAATATGAGGATATGATCGATGATGGACTTCCCAGGCCTGAATCCGTGCAGATAAGAACCTATGAAGTTATTGACGAATGGTTTCAGGCGCTCACAAAAAAACGGCATAGTAAATCTTATGGGCGATGTTAAGCGGACTTATCACTCGATAGTTGGCGCAGGCAGATGATGGGGTCCCTTTTCTTGTGGATCGGGAAAAACGATACCGGAATTCCATTCGTCGGGCATGCTTTCCTCCGACCATATCTTACAGCTCATCTCCAGCTACCAGCTCATCTGCAACTACCTTAAGAGTTCTGCACCCGCAGCTTTGATCGACTATAGTCTCGATATCGCTGCCTTGACTTCGTCTAAGTCGGAGCGACGGAAGTCTCTTCTATCGGTGTTCTCTTGCCGTTTAACAGTCTGCAATGGTGATCCTTTCTCAGTATCGACTGCGACTTTACTACGAGTCGTCCCTCTTTGTTCCGACAGAAGCCTGTCCGATGTTTATACCCTTTGGATAGTTGTTTTACCCGTTGGTAGAACTTTCGGACATCATTTCATTCTAAAGTTTCTCGATCGAGCGCTTTTCTTTCTTTTTATTTTTTTTTTTAGAAGCCGGTGCATGCTTCGCGGGCTGGCTTTTTTCCGGGTGGCGTTTAGAAACCCAACGCATCAGGTGCAGCTTCTTTGATGGCGTTTTGGCAACTGCTCCATTATTCGTCTATTGTTTCGAGTGGCGGAATAGGCACTTTTCCGCGATCACGGTCGATTGCGCAATGCGATCAATCTGGTTGACGGGTGATTGGTCCCTTTGCGAATGCTGAGGTGTGGGAACCTCGTACTGGCTACAGATAGTTTAATCTTAATAGTACCATCATTCCATTATTTTTTATTACCCGTTAATAAATTCCATAATTCAGTTTGTACAGAAATTTCATAATTCGGCTACTGATTTGTAATAGCGTCCTTTCACTTTTTTACTTTCATCTAATTGTTTTGATCTGCAGAAGTTGTTTCCTTCGTCGTGAATGCGGAATTTCGTTGAATCGATCATTAAATAATTTAACCTATATACCATCAAAACTGACCAAGCAAAGAATTCTAGCATGACTGAATAGCTTCTGCGAATATCGACTTCTGGTCGCATGTTTCAAGAGGAATGGTGCCCGTCTTTGGACGATGTTTCCTATACTTCTCTTGGACATTATTTCTTATTCAACTCTTTTATGAAACGCCATTGTATGGAATGGAGCTGGACCACAAATAACAAGCCCTTTCAGCAAGCATGATATCTGGCAAGCTGCACCCAGATTCACGTGCCCTGGGGCGGGCGTAAGAGTGATGCCTTGTTTCAGTGGCTCAGAGTCAAAGCTTTTTTACTGTTGGCATCAAATTTGCCATGCACTCTTAATGGCCTGACGGCTTCAGACGTTGGGCCAATAGACGCCTAACTACAAGTTGAATGTTCTCTTCCAGATACTTCTTCTTGTTGACTCTGCAAGGCCGCAATTTGACTTGTATTGTGCAGAGAAGCAACTGAAAGATGAAGTTTGAACATGATCAATGACTCAACAACAACTACAAGCAAGATATGAGAAATTCAACGGGCGGTGTGTGATACATTTCCAGGGTAGCACCTCTGCAGACGCACATTGCTAAACAAAGATCGAATGCAGTTAAACGATTATGTCACCTACATTGTTCACATGCGATTCCTACTCACTTCTGTCGGTGCTGCCTCTATTTTGGCTGCTTACAGCCCGGTTGGAGGTAGGTAGTTGTGACTGGCAAGATCCCAGGGAAAATTGCCCTTAGAGATCCATTGTACTGTCACTTGTGTACGTCGGCTTCTCTCGATGTTCTTCGTTGACCTATTAAGACTTGCTTCGCACTTACCTTCCGTGGCTGTACACAGTGATACTTTGATGTGCTTTAGAAACATAAGAATGTCCTTAATGTTTATGTTCGCTACGTCCTCGAGCCTGGCGAGGAGATAGCTGCCCAGGTATTTGCTTCTTATTACTGTAAGGGCCGGACAAGTTCGGAGGTGTGATAGTACAGTTTCCTCTTTCTCATCTCTGCAGCTTCTACAGAAGTTGTTTTAGAACACTTCTAGCCTGATTTCCGGCACTCAAGTCCGTAGTGGAGCTGAGACTAAAGCAACAAACCTTTCCTCCCAGCATGATCATTCACCAGCTGCCTCCAGTTGTGCACACCAAGTTAGTTGTGGTCCTTCTCCACTTGTGTGCGCCATCTTGTTCGAGGACGGCTTCTATTGCGTTTTTTCAAAAGCTTGGAATAGAAGACCAGATACTATCGGCTCGAATATAAACAACAATTGCTCGCAAAGCTTTTCTCTCAAAAAGATCAACGACATATTTATGTTAGTATTTTGTCCAGCCTCTCTGTCATAGAGGAGGATCGCTATGACGATCTCTATCTGCGTCGTAAGACACCGAAGCTTCTGAACGAATAACTACTGCTTTTCTCCTAGAACTTCTCTCACAACTTTCCCAACTTTGAATTCAACGTTCAATTTGCATCGCTTTGCTCCATCCTTGGTAACCACCAAAGACTTCTTCTTCATAAAACCACCTCTACATGGAGACACATACTACTGCCATGTCCACTCAGTTTGGACAACTTGACCCCATCCAACAATTCCAATAAAATTCTATACCTATTAACATACATACGTACATTTATGTACGTTCCTCGCCAACTATTTTCATTTTCATTAGATCTTAGCCTACTTTCTGGTTTCGCTGGACGTCCAAAATGCTTTCCATTCCTTGAATTTTTTCTAGGTGGGCGAGCTGGAGTTCTCATCGTTCCACATACCTGCAAGACATAAAGCGATCGATAGCTAGTGACCATCATCGCAACGCGGCGTTTCTCCCCTGCCCGTCCATTGAAATGCTTCTCACGTAGGAGTAATTACTGAAGCTGGCACAATGTCTTCCGTAAAAAAGCAGCCCAAGTCAACCGTCGTGCTGACGGTTAAACTGGTAGAACAGAGAGTTCTTGTACCAGCTGACAATTAGCAAACCCGTGCGACATTCCTTCTGAGAAAGAGGCACGGAACACGATTCTTGGCTGGTTCCCAACCAAAAACAGAACCAGCCTTTCTTCGAGGTCATATGTTCTGCAAAACAGTTGAACTCGTGCAGCAATTGCATTGCATGCCCTCGATGTGGTAACCAGCCGTACCGCGTATCTGATGACTTCTGCAATTTGACGGCAAATTGGCCGATTCGGGAAGTGGTTCGTTGTTTGCTCACAGAGGCAGAAAGGAATGGAAGGTGATTTCATTCACCGAGTGTGTGAGGGTTTTTTTTTTGTTTTCCTATTTCTTCTTCATTGAGCAGTGTGACGGGCATCGAAACGTTCTGCTGACATATTTAATGTGTGCGGGCGGAAGCATGATAAGATTACAAATGAAATCACGTGTCAGTTCAAAAGAACCATCCCATCGTGTTTGTGTTCATGGACTCGCCGCACATTCAAGTGTATTGCAAGCGATTCGTGGAATTCTGTGGAATAGCCGAGAAAATATGATTGAGTGATGGCGTCAATATAGTGTGATATCAATACTGAATCATTGTTTAAGTGGTGTTGTACATACGAGAAAAAAAAATACCGTATACATTTCTCGCAGTTCACAAATTCATGAACAAAAAACTTACCACAAACTCCAGCCGTGATATCTGCTGCCAAATGAAATTCCTTATGTGACAAGAAGCCGGAGTGTGTGGTGTCAGGCTGCAACACGCAGCTTATGTATACAGCGCATTGCATTGCAATCTCATCCGAAAGGTTGCAACAACACGAAAACCTTGCTTGTACACATGCTGGTCTGCAACATGTGCTGCGTCTGTACACATCTGTGTCTGAAATGGGCCTGCTGATACATTAAACTTTTGTTGCATACTCTCAGGGTTAGATCTTGGGTGCAGTAGAAATTGCAAAAAAGTGTAAGCATATCCCTAGGCGCAATTTGTGGAATGTATCGTACGTAATGGTGCTAGCTGACAAGTGCTACTGTGGAATATTATGTTTACAGGCTATTCGTTATAAAACTATTTACATTCAAACAACACAATTTTTCTGTTCTGTAAAATGTAGGTATGTAGGATGACTACATGTTGTATGACTATATAATCATGCCCCACTTAGATCACTTGGTTAATTGTGCTGTCACTATTCGAACATACACAACTTGGTCCCTTCGTTGGACTTTTGTGTGTTCTCTGCTTAGAATCGGTTGGTCATTACAAATCTCTGTTTACAATTGGTGGTTTTTAAATTTGTTGGATATCTCATGTAATAAACAAATTTTAATGAGAGTTAAAGAAATGTATGCCTAGCAGTATTCTTGTTTATGTTCGGGGTATTGCAGCATTGTTTCCTCTTCGTACTCATCTCTACAACTACAGCCGAAGTTGTGTGGTGCTTCGAGTCTTCTTGTGATACTGTGACCAGTCATAACCTGCCCCTATTGGTTTGCTAATATTATTCCTGCCTGGTTCCCCCCTTTTGATTCGGTACAGGTCCGATCGTTTCGATGAACCATACCAAACACCTATCATTTGTGTCATTTATAGCGTTTGTCATTAGCAGCGAGCCTGATCAATTAGTGACTTCGATCGCTGACGGTCCTGGCCACTCTGCATAAAGCCATAAGAGCAAATTGTCTAGCAACCGCGATTGCTTGGTCCTTATAGTGGAGGTTCGGTTCCCTTCCGTTTCGAACCAGGAGGCTTGAGTTCGATCACCCTCTTGCGCTCAATGTGGCCGAGCCAGTGCAGTCTACGAATTTTTGTCTTTCTGATTACATCCACATCCTGATACAGCTCTTAGAGTTTGCGGTTATGTCGTCTTCTCTATTCGCCTTCTTCGCAGACAGGACAGTTCGGTGGTTAGTTAGGATATTGGTCTGCAAGCGAAATTGCAAGCGAGCTTAGACCATTGTTGGTCTATTGTGATACCTAGTGTCGTTTATTTGATCCCAACGATAAATAGTGACTGGAGCAGATTTTAAAACCAGATAAAAGCATATTAACTTTGCTTTCACTGGGATTCGAACCTGGGACCTCTATAACCAAGCGCAGGCACTCAACCAACAGCGTCATGCAACTGTTTCGATAGGACGGTATGTCAGCCGTAGACATTGTCAGCCTTGCAGTATTGCTTAGCGTCCAGATTTCCGTTCAATTGTGTATGCCTGGCAAAATAAGAGTTCTGTAGAGCATGATTTTGGTCCTCGACCCAGGAGTTGTTTTGACAAACCGAAGTAACATCAGTTTTAGTGCGATTCTACGTCAGTTTTCAACTAAGATGTCATTCGTTGAGTTCACGTTTATTTCCGAGGTAGACAAACTCCTTCACTACCTCATGCCAATAGGGATTAAAATTGCGGTAACATGTGAAAGTAGAAATAGTACATTATTTGCATTCACAGCTCTCTGCCGTTATCCTTCGATAGAAATTGCTGTCGAAATAAAGCGTATGTAAGAGAAGCCTTTCTTGCATGAGGAAATAAAGGATTGAAGAGTATCTCGGTGCTGTGGTGGATTGGCGTTTGAGTTCACTCTCATTCGAATTCATGAGGAGGTCGCAACATCGAATTATTCAAGGTGAAGACTTTATAATTGAACAATTAATGCTTTCGGTAAAATCAGTTTTGCAATGGTGATTGGTGTTGGGAGTTTACCACAACTGTTGTAGACCTACTTCTTTTTTTGCAAAATTTCCTACCGCACATTATAATTCTTCCTCATTACGCCAACAAAAACAACAATTTTTTGCTCAGTAGCCTGCTTAGAGCTCAATTTTGTGTGCACAAAATTACAAAGGCGTGTTGGAACTAACGATTGTGCTACAAATATGTGAAGAGTGAGGAGGAGTGAGGAGCTGTTTCTTTCGTTTGTGATAGCAAGGTTTACGTGATATGTGCATTTTCTAATTCCCGGTTTCACAGTAAAGGCTTAAACTTCAATTCAGCTTAATCTTGAACAGGATTGTGATTGAACTCGTTCGTTTTTACAGTCAAATCAGAACTTCATTTTATTTGAACTTGGTTTACAATTGGTTGTGATCGTGATCGACAATTGGTTTTCCTCCATCTTTGAGTAAATATACGCACGTTCGTCATATTTGCTATGCGTTGCACTTTTGAAATACGTTCGGTGCTTTCCCTTTGTAGTGCGACTTTTAACTAAGGAAGGGAAAAGCTGCGGTATAGGAATTCATTGCAAATGACTTCAACACAAAGAAGGGATCTCATTACAGCTGATGTCAGAGAGAAAAATTACGAAGGAGAAAAAATGAAAGCGAAACAAAATGGCTGATGCGCCGAACTAACGCTTAAATAATTGCGTACACTCGTTCAAGTTTTAAACGAAGGCTTAAACGATACTGAGAAACAGAATAAATTTCCGAACTGAATTTTAAGCTAAAAGTGGAGCTTAAACGAGCACTGCAAAACTGGGCATTAGAAATTGAATATATGAACACCATCTTCCACTCTTTTTTTTAAACCTACCACACATTTTCTCACTCTTTGAAAATTACAACTATTGCACACTAATTGTGATATTAATTATTTGCGCTTGTTAGAAAGCACAAACAGTGTGAGCAGCTTCAGAATAACCTGGATTATGGAATTCATATGTTTCATTCATATAATATATGTCATTTGAAAACGAAAAAAACGACGGCTCGTATATACTTATGTTGGGATGAAGGTTAACCTATTCAAATTCGAGTTTATGGTACTTCCAGTACGACCAACCGATGCATTCCACATGTTGCAAGCTTAAATATTTCGAGTCTTTTTTAAGATGGGATTTTTCAAGCTGAGTCAATTTTGGAACTGCTTCCGAAGCGTGCCTTAAATGCAATTCGATCAGCTAGGCGATAGCTTTGCAAACCCAGTACGAGGTGGTTAGACCAATTCGACGCCTTAAATGGATCATACAAGCCACGGAAGATGAGCGAGAGCTATATGCATCATTCATTAGAAACAGTTTTCTGATAACGGGCATTGTTTTTTTAGTCATATTTATGTGTAATCATTGCGTTTTCAGTGCGGTGTAATAATTGTTATTCACACATTTTATTACAATTAATCACGAACCAACGAACATTATTTCATTTGTCATGTACATGTGTAAATGCCTTGTTATAACCAGATTCATTCATGCGAATTGAAAAAAAAAGTGAAGTCGAGTGGTATCTGAAATTGCCTGTGACAATTAAGAAATGGGTACGACACACGGTTCGAAGGTTACGAGTCTTTTATGTCCATCCATTGACCATCTGTACATGTGAGCACAAACATTGATATGTGCGCCCACTAAAGTATGTATACCTAAAAGCAGACACAATATTTTACTTCTCTGCTTCGGACAGGAGCAGACTGAACGGATTAGCCGATTTTGATCAAATTAGCGAAATAGACTAATCACATGATGTGCCATATGATATGCTATTGACAACAAAATCCACTACCGCAGCTATTTTTTATGAATCGCATGATATCCCTCCACGTTGTGTGTCACTCTAGACAAATGGAAAGTATTGCCCCCATTTTTTATAGCATTTATCGAACAATCCTTAAGACTTGCTTCATCCCCGCTTTCCATTCCAAACTCATCTCAAATATAGATTCCGCTGGTCAGTGGTCACTCAATAGTCAAGTACAGAGAAGTATGAATAAAAAGTAATAATGCTGATAAAAATTTAATTCAGCGTCAGAAAGCATGCACGTGAGTGTTGACTATGTTACTCGAAGTCAGTATATCAGAATTCCCCTTGACTAACTCTTTATCTAATCTTTATAAATAAAGAAATATTTCAAGTACTTTGATTCTTCCTCTGGAAAAGCCCCAGCGGGCGCTAGTACTGCTCTAACCAACTAAATCTAATGGGCTGCTGGGTTTTGATTTCATTAATTACAGTAAACTGGAAAGGCCAAGTCGACTTTAAGAAAATTCTTATTCAATTCAAAAAATTGAAGTATGAAGCCTTGATCTCTTCAAGTGAAAAGTGTTATATTATGTGATCCTTGGCTCTATTTGTGATGATGGTTTTGTGTAGAATGTACGGAGACATGTGTCTATCGTAGCACAGCAGGTTAAAAGTCATCTGTCTTTTAAAGCTCTTATGCGGCCATTTATAGGATGCGACTGACAAGTGTGGTTCTTGCGATCTTCTATCCAGATGCTCAAAGGCAGTGTTTTTGTAAGAGAGAAAGAATGTCTAGTCTAGATGTCTAGTTACGTTCATTGCATACAACAGCGATTCCGCTACGAATTGTATGTCTCTCGCAAGAGGATCTTCGAACAATCAATGGAATCTAGTCTCGAAAAATTAGCTTCAGCGGCCACTAACACACACAAATTACAGAAGAACTTCTTTCCTTGGAGATTTATCTTCATGAATGCCCTAAAATGTTCAATGGGATTTGCATCCGGCGACTGTGATGGCAAATCTAAAACATCGACGTCATTTTCTTGTTTCCACGCACTGTACTCCATCTGCGATCTTTATCTTCTTCCAGTAACCAACTCTCATTCCTGCTTTTAAACCACTTTTGGGCAGATGGTAATAAAGCCTTCTTATACATTTTGGCCATGTTGAGAGCGTTTAAGTTATTTGTAAACATGAATAAATTGCCAAAAATGCAACTTTGCCGAGTGTTTGACGGTCTGCTGGATTAATGTATTGGATTGTGTACACCAAGTATGAGTGATAGGAGATCATGCAAATATAAGCTTCATCCGAAAATATAACTTTTCAACTGCGTGTACCTAATCTACTGAGCGTTAAGTAAAAACCCAAAGAACTTTGAATACGCTTCTTAATTCTAGAACCTTAATCGCTGCATAAGTGGTGGCCCGTGGCGTTGTGGGTATGTGCGTCGACCCCAACCGCGACGTCGCAGGTTCGATTCCTGCTCTGTGCGACGAAAACAATTTTCACGACCCCACCTCTTTCGAGTCACTGACAAGGCTCAAAGAGTATTTCCTGTCTAGAGAAAGCTTCTCAAACAAAGCCGTTCGGATTCGGCATTAAACAGTCGGTCCCTTCCACTCGTGAGAGAACAATAGCACGCACAACACGAGTGGTTGCTGAGAAGCTAGGCCCTGGTCCCCTACGGGCTGTAGCGCCACCCATATTATTATTATTATTATAAGTGCAAGGAACTTTATTACGAGAAGACCTTCTCAAGCAGCATTCCCTCCAGTTCCTACTGCCAGTCCAAATACCAGACGATTGATAACATCAATTGCTTAGGGTTAGTGTCTAGTGTATAGTCTTGTTGATGCTTGCGCGGACGGCTTCGCCGCCGTAGCCTGTATCAGGAACGACGATCACATTGCTCATTATCGGAGTAAAGACAGGAGTTGCACCGTTCAAACCATTATCTACTCCACGCCTCGAACTACAAGCCGCTGTACTCGAGACCTGGTTGGCAAAAACCATCGTCGACTCACATACGATTAAATTTGCTAAGAAATATCTTTAGTCTGACTCTAAGATGGTTCTGGCTTTGCTCGGAATATCGTAACTATCGTCAATATGTGTCTTTTGCGTCAGCCAGATTCTGGAGCACACTGAGCTAGCAGAATGGCGTTGGATCCCTACGAAGATGAAAGTGGCTGACGAAGCCACCAAGTGGAATAAACTCCTGCATTTCAACGTCCGTCCCGAAAGCCTAAAGCTGCACCTTGAAGACTGGCCGCAAGAAGACAAGATAATAGAGAATACCACATTGGAGGAAATAAACGCAGGAGCAGTACGCTCCCCAATTTGTGCCCATTTTTGGGTGAGACGAAAACAATTAGACCGAATGGAAGGATTCATTCTCTTGATGCAACTGGCATCGAGTTCAAGAAACCGTTTATTATTCCTATATTACACAGAATCATCACCCTAATCCTAGAGGACTTTCACCATACAAACATCGATACCATGAAACTGTGATCAAGCAACTCCTACAGAAATTGCCCGTAAAACAAATGAGAGCCGCCTTAAAAGCAGTGAGGAAAACTTGCCGCCCGACCATATAGCATAAAGTCACGCATAAAGTTTAATTTAGTTTAATAAATTCACAAATAAATTTAAGTTTAAAATCCGTTGAAGATCAATGATTAGTTATTGAAACTATTTTGTTCTGGTAAAGGATAAGGAGTGATGCACTTGAACTGAATGAGCTGAATATGCATGGTTTTGATCCAACAAACAAATGTTGTGACGCTCGAGTCGCTGACAATCGATCACCGTTCGTGGTCAATATAAAATTGAAGGCTCTCCTAAACTATGAACGATCAAACGAACGCTACATTACGCTAGTTACTCTCTGACGGAAATCAGCACCAGGACGCTGTATTCCTCAATGAGTGACTAGTTAGTAGTTAGTCATGAATCAAACAGTTGATGTAGTCATTGTGGTAAGCAACACCAAACTGATGCCTGTATACGTACTTAACTCACGTCTACTACATGCGCACTTCACACAATCATCAACGAACCAACGATAAGGTTCAAGGTATCGTCTCAGATACAAAGCTTGACATTGGATAAGACTAAAAATAAAAGAAAAAAAAAACGTATGTACGCAATTCCCTGAAAAAAATAATGTACTCACACAACGTATCAGTGCATGAGTATGTAGCTTGACTTAGTTTATTTTTTCCTTAGAATCCAGTAGATTTTTATTTAAAGCGCAAGTGTTTATCACTTTTGCCAACAAAATTCCAATCGTTGCTCTTCAAACAGAACCTACTCTAGCCATCACCGACTTAAATAAAAACAAAAGCAAACGCAGAACTCAGAACTTCGATAAGAAGCCAGCATATGGCAAAAAAATGGAAGTGGTGGCGTATTCACGAAGCGTTCTCACGATTTACTTATTGTAAACTGAATAGTATTACTAAGCGATATGAGCTTGCTTACAGCACACAAGTCGGGGTCTCTTCCAGAGTCCCATCCAGAGGCGCACACTCACTCCCCAGCCGCATATACAGTAGCGCTGTATCGACAATGCTATTATTTTGCTATACTTTATTTTCGGTTGAACAAGAGCAACAATTTGCTTCAGAGCTGATAAGAGTTTGATTAAACACGAAAGCGTCGAGCAAATGGACCACAATCGGACTGCCGGGCAGGCAGTTTAATGAAAACTAACATTATTAACCTCGATTAATCGTGTGGAAGTGAATGCGGGTTAGTCAAATTCGTTCGCGCTGTTTGTAAAATAGGCAAACAATATACTGTCTGTATGGCTATTGAGCAATATTGGAGTCCTTAGCTTTCCATATTTCGTGATAACACGCGTTCCAATATTTATGGATATGTACCTGCTAGTGCTCCAATAAAAAAAAAAACAAAAACGAAACACACAACTCCGATGGCTGCGAGATAAGTTATCGTATCTTGCAAAATCCACGACGACGGCGGTGGTGGCGTATACTTGACATTTTTCTCATTCGCACGGGAAATATTGGACGCACACAATAGAAAAACCAAAAAAAAGAACAAAAACACAAAAAAAAAAACAATAAATACAAATTATTAAATAAAAGAGCAGAGCCTATCTCATCAGAGGAGGAGGAGAAGTGAATTCGTTTTTATTGTTTCAACTCAATTTGATTTCTTCCAGTAACTGATTACGTGCAGACGACTACAATCACCGCAACGACTACAACAGCGAGTGTGACGACGGTGACGACTACTTCGCGAGGTATCGAGCTTCGATTGGCACTCAAGGTGCGAATATTGAGATTTTAATTGCACATTCGGGATCGGGCAGGCAACAAGTGTGGCAGCTTGTACTTTAACTATTTACTTTATACACCCTTTTCATTGTTTTTTTGTTTTGTTTCCTCTTGTAATTTGTAATAAAAACCGTCCCTCCTTTGGATTCACTGGAACGGGAAAAAAAGAAGAATAACAAAACAGTATCCAACTGCGAAAGGGAGAAATGTGAATTTGCTGATGTAACAGATAGATTGACTGATTTGGTCTGCTGGTGTATCTAGCCGAAAAGTGTTATTGAACAAACAATTGTGATTTAAAGAAAAATCGTGTAAACGTGTTGTGGATACAGTTGTGTTTGTTTTGAATCGAACAATTTTTTAGCTGTCTCACTCGAAATGGAAAGGTAAATAGTGCTCAAGGAATTACTCATATCAATAATTTAAGTCCTTCTTATTTAAATTTACATGTTTACACGTTTGCACAATATTGCTACGGCAATCTGTGTGTGTTATCGCATTTGTTTATGCTGAAAATAAAGTGAATAAAATCGACATATGCAGTCTAAAGTCCTCTCGTGGGTAATAATGGAGGCTATCGACTGCACTTAGATTAAACCGGTGGAAATAAAGTGCTGATTATTAAATACCGTCATCGCTTCTTATCGAAGTCTGTTCGGTTTGTTGTAATTAAAAATCATGTCTTTGGATATCGATATTCTCTTCCCATCAAAAAATTCGAAGTAGATAAATCCAAATGTTTTGCCGCATTCGTTGCGTTGCAGTACTAAGCTCGTTGTCTTCGTTAGATTACGGACCAAATATAAGACTTTACTATTGCCCTGTTCGTTTACTTACTTACTTATCAGACCGGCGACTCATGAAGGTTCCGAGCCTGAGCAATTGCTGCCTTCCATCCGTGACGGTCCAGCCATCAAGGCCAAGCTGTCTTACATCCGCGAAGACTTGGTCATTGTACCGGAGGTTCGGTCTTCCTCTCCTTCTCAAACCAGGAGGCTCGGATTCGAAGACTCTGTTTGCTGGAGCGTTGTTGTCCATTCGCTCGATGTGGCCGAGTCAGTGTACTCGAAGGATTTTTGCCCTCCGGACTACATCCACATCCTTGTACATCTCGTAGAGTTCGCGGTTGTGTCTTCTTCTCCATTCGCCTTCCTCGCAGACGGGACCATATATTCTTGCTCGTTTATTGAACATAAAGGGAGTGGGGGACTTGGCCCTAGTTTCCACTCAAAAGATCGTGCGTTTTATTGTTCCCTGACAAGTGGAAGGAACCTACAGTTCGCCGATTCCGTTTGAGTGAGAGGTGAACCACAAAATATGCCGCCTCATTTCATTTTCATTTTAATTCATTTTTATTTCTTAATCACAATAAACTTACGTACTAGACAAAATGCTTAAAACTAGTTTGACGTTCGGTTTTACTAATTCTAACTAACTGGCCCTCGGCGGGCACTCTAAACTAAACTTAATCTTATACTATGTCTTTCGACCTAACCTAACTATACATATGTTTAAAAATGAAGACATTAACTAAATTAATTAGTATTAAGAAAAAATTTAAAAAAACTTAAATACAGAAAAAATATGCTGCCTTGAAACATTGTAACGCTTCTATATATGTAGATTGAACCATTTAAGCAGAAATTACAATGGGGAGCAAACTATTGTGCCTTGCAGTGCATCCTCACCTAAAAGCTAGCTGAAGCAACGTTTGTGTCAACCGTCAGGCACTCAAAACTAGCATAGCCTATTGCAATGTATGTACTCACGTGTTTTGTGATAAAACTGTCGAACACTGTTCACACATGTTTCTCATTTCTTTCAAGAGGTATGAAAGCAGTGATAAGTATACTCAAGTCCCGGCTGGTTTTATAACAGTTTTCGTGGTGTATTCTTTTATGTATTGGTCAAATATTTTCAGGGTTGCAGAATTGAAGAAAATGGGTAGTGAATACTATAATGCAACCACAATAGAGCTATTGTACCGCCAATCTTGTTCTAGAACTCTAGAACTATCTTGAACATTGTTCTGGATTGAATGCTCTGATAGGCTATTTCTTTAAAGGTACTGTTCGTATATATGATAAAGTCTCACTTATATGAACTATTGATCGTTGGGCCATGTATAGTATGAAGTACATTTTTTATACTTTTGTATTTTTTTTTTTCAAAATTTGATCGTTTTGTTTAAGAAAAACGTACAATAGTATTATTCTAAGTATTACATATCTGAACTTTTTCAATTACAACTTTTTACAATGACAGTAGCTTTCCATCGCATGTTCCAATAGAATAATACAAGTAACGCCATCTCTTAGCAAACCGCACGAATTAAGTTGTACATATGTATTTATTTCATCCAGTTCACGCACAAAACTTCAAATAATTTATTTGTAATCTGTTGAGTTAAACTCGCTTGAAGAGGTAAACTATTTTTGTTCAGACAGTTTTCGTAAATCCAAGTTCGATAGCTCTTTCACGCATTTTTCTAAGCATTAATAGTTCTTCTTAAGGAATTTCATACAACACAAAAGGACGGTTTAAACTTCATATATCTACTTATTTGTCGGGCGCTCTCATTTATTGGAGCACCAGTTCTGAATTCCAGTACAAACATTCGACGGAATAATGAGACTACAATATATATCGTACAAATGGGTTCTACAGTTTACTTTGATTTCTCATAGAGTCTACAGTCTTCTGAGCTTCTGTACCTAATTTTGTACATGTGACAGTTGATTGGGAAGCGGCCTGTAAGTGCACATAACATACTTGGATCAGACTTGTTCGATTTAAGGACATCCTTAGTTCTTCTGAAATCGACTTTTATGCATTTTTTGTGTGCAAGTCCTCTCCGCTGTTCTAGAATTGAATACGGTATTTATTTTACCAGTGGTTTAAATGCTACCGGGAGCTCCTGCCCTCTTTGGTGGTTGTCTTCCGCTTCATTGCCATCAGTCTAACGGTATTCATCTCCTGGCACCCAAATCAATTTTAGTCTGTTATTCTTTGTCAGATTGATAAGTTTTGTATGACCTTCCCAGCCAGCCCCTGAGTTAATTATAAAACTGTTAAGGGCTTTAAGAACAACCTGGCTACCTAAGAGTATCGATATTTTTGTTTTGAGTAGCTTCCTACATATTGAGAATGCAGTGGACTATATTTTCAGTTTTAAATTACTAAACATATGATATTTGAAATTTGAAGACACATTACAGACTCTGAGATGAAAATATCAAATCATTTGAAAGATGCACAAATAAATTTTTTTAGGTCTGCTATTATGTATTTCTATGTGCTTTTGCTTTTATTTCCACTCAACCATTAAATTCAGCTTGATCTGCAAAGATCTTCTGATCTGTTTTCAAGTAGACATCTCCTTTTATAATGCTTCACCCTCGCAAGAATTGTGCGCGATATTTTGCACTTTTCATCATTTATGACAGCTTGTATAAATATATCACCTCAGTGTTAAGTACTACCACACATGTTGACATGAAACCTTCAGTATTGACACATGTTGTATTGAGATTCATTCACAAAGGCTGCCGCCCTTGAAGTAATAAAAAACTGCATAACCAAGTCAATCACTTGTTACTCATTGTCTGAAGCAATGCGAAGTCATTGTAATCAGAACAAGTTCAGATGAGAAATCAGAGTAATGTACTCATTCGGTGTTGGAAGGCGACAATTTTATTTTGTTTAAATACTATTATGACGTTTCCAAGATTTCTTAACAAAATGCATCAAGACTTAACATATTTTTCAAGTTTGTTCTTCATTATTATTTTAAGTATTGCAGTAAAACTTACCTGGAAGAAATATTGCTTTTTTCAGTTGTTCATATTTTAAAGCTCCAATATTATAGAGAAACTTTACTTGTTAAACAAAGTTTTGTACCCGCAGCTTAGACAAAAAGTCTTATGGCAAAGACCCAAAATAAACATACATACATAACTAGATTTCCACTTCGCAATATTAAATGGTTTGGAATCATTCAATTCAAGATCGTTTAAGAGAAATTAACACGTTCTTCTTCAATTTGAAAATTAATTGAATACTCCTCTATTACAAAGCAGATCTTCCAATGTTAGATTTTAGTTGCTTAGCTTGACTTAAAATTCAAGAAAGTGTGAAAACACACATACAATTAGGATAGCAAAGCGCAAATGATTGGCAAACATTGCAGACCATTGCAAGACAGATTTGGGCAGTAGAAAACTCAGACGTTTGTGTAGTCTCAGAAAAGATCGTCAGAAACTTTGGACACTGCACCCATACCCGGAGAATGGTCTCCGGTACAATAAATTCTATAAAAGCTGCAGACACGAGGAAAAGCCTTATCCTTGCTACCCGTAGTGAAATATCAGCACACTAACTCTATTTGTAGCAATTTGTAAATCACAGATGAGAATCTACTTCATTTGTAGTAGATTTACTTTATTATTTAATATTCATGAATTTACTTACGTAGAAACATATATCTACTTCGTTTATTTCGATCCCTCTTGGGTTGCATTATACTTATACGTACTCGCAAAAGTCAGCCATTTTTTCTAACACCTGGTCTATAGCCAAGACGTAATAGGCTTATTTGTGCCCTACCCCATTGACCGGCTTCGGTCTTGCAAAATTAACACTTCCAGTAGGAACGAGAATTTGTTGACTATTTGGCGGTGACGTAAGGACATCAGTTATTAAGAAGTTAACAAATAAGTACTGAGTTTTTATTTTTTTATGAATCTACTTCGATTTTTGAGGCAATTTACTTCACTTTCTGGACTCTGCATTCTCATTCCTGCTATGAGAATGCATAAATGGATCTACACATAACTACTGGAAGTTTATCCAACCAGCAGCGGCTGGATAAGTTGGTTGAGTGGCTGCCCTTGTTTAGAAGGGTCCTCGGTTTGCAACCCAGTGAAAGCTGAGTTAGAGGACTTTATTCGATTTTCTAATCAGCTCTAGTCACCATTTTAGACCACGCTGGGTTGATCCCATTCAACCGGCGCTATCACTGGAGTTATCGATCAGCGGTTAAAGGCAGTCTGACTGGATACACAATTGGTCACAATTGACCAACATGTTGTAAGTGTGCTGGTCGCTAGTAGCCCACTAACCCAACCCAACCAGAGTTGGTAGTTAACGAATGTGGTGAGTCCTGGCGGAAAAGAGTAGAACATTAGGAAAAATGTAGTAGATCTTCTTTACCTACTTTACTTATAAGAAAAGAGTGGTACTGAATGAACATGAAACTCTTAAAATTTATCCACATTCCTGTTTGAATTTGGGCATCTCTTACAATCTATACTTACCTTTATCCTAAAAAGTGGTCTAGAAACATGAAACAAATGGAGACGAAGACTTACTTGAATGAATGGGTAGTTGTAGTAAATGTGGGAGATTCCAGCTAAGAACCCGCGTTTATTACATCACCAATGCCTCTCAAGATGAACAGTCCGATGATTCGAGGCAAAATTCACACGAAAGAGTGAGACGTCGCAGACGCATTTTTTATTTTGAAATTATTGCTCAGTACTTTGTTTTTTGGTGTGCTCATCAGCTTTCTTTTACTCATAATGCGAATTTCAAATGCCGAGTATTTGCGCATAAATCATGCCACGTGCAGCCTTATATTTAGTATACATATACCCAGTGAGCATTTTCAGTGATTCGCAAAACGTGAAACCGTGTATTATGAAAATTATATCGTGCATCAAGAACTGTATGTGTAGGAGTTAGAGAGTCCACTCCCCACGGACGCCTCTAAATACCATAGTAAAACAGAATGTGCACATTCAAAAATTAAGCAAAAACAATAATATTTTTTGTCCTGCCAAAACAAATTTCTTAATACCAATATTTAACCTGTATCAACCCGAAGACATGTCTGTAAACAGTTATCTTGAATAAAAGAACAGAAATATCAAAAGAGTGAAAACTGATACCTAAATCAACTAATTTATATTTTATCAATGTTAATCTTATCAAGAGAAAGATCTCTGATTGAACTGAGATTTTTGACTTAGATGCGTACACAGTACGGGAGATTACCTTAAGTCTTCAAGTCTCAAGAATAACCACCACTTAACACATCTAGAGATCCATTTTTCACACTTGATGATGTAAGCGTGTGAACAGAAACGATATCGATGTATGTTGTTATCAAGATGCATGAGTACATATTGCCGTCTTACCTACGTGCGTCACTTATCTGAATGATGTCACTCCCAGCCACTTGATGTCATATCAAAATGTGGAACAAAAAATGTCAACTTGTTGAACACAAAAATATGTGAGATGTTTCGAGAAAATATTTGTTCTTAGAAGCCGACACTTGCGTTTCAGGCCGGTCGAGTTTACTCATCTCTCTTGGGTTGGTAGCCAACTCTATATTTATTCACGGCTTAGGAATCTTCTGCTGAAAACGGAAGTGCTCTGAATACGATCTTAGACGGCTTGAGACTGCGTCATGGAAATAATTATAGCAATGTAGCTAAACTTGATGCATTTATCCTTGGACATTTGGTAAACGTTTACGTAAATCGCACTGGTTTGGGTAGATGTCTCCAAGCGCTTTGTAGTATCTACGTTTTCGTATTTGTCGCATGTTCCTCGCAGGCTCTTCTTACGGAGATTAGACTATGCAAAAGGAATTAAAGTGGATGGCGCTGCAGGTATTCATGACCCCAGCTTCTACAGCAACCCCTCGTATTTGCGTGCAATTTCTTTTACGAGTGTAGGCGATCAACAGTTTTATACTGATTTCGAACGGCTAGAGAACCAATGAGGATTTTTCTTCGGAAGTAAACGACTATGCCTATGGAGTATAAACTAGATGGCAGTGTTCTTCTTCTTCTTATTTTTATGGCCCTACAGTCCGGGGTAACCCAGAGCCTCAGCCAACAAGTCTCTCCAGCTGGCACGATCTTTAGGCAGCTGTTCTTGTCCATGCGCTCTACATGGCCTAGCCATTTTAGGGCATAGACGCCTGGCCAGACTCATGTTGATGTACAGTCTGTATAGTTCGTGGTTGAATTATCTTCTCCAGTAACCATCGACTCAAGCAGGACCAACGAAGTTGTGGATGCCTATGGTGACAGAGTCGTCGATATTGTATACCCTTTCTTGACGACAGCATATAGTTCGTTTTGCAATCATACACCAAACTAGATGGCAGTCTGTGATGGGAAAGTTGATAGCACTTATCTATATCAATGATTTAGTTTTATCGAATCAGATTAAACACCAAACTGTCAAACTATAGCTATTTCTATTCAAGTGGTATTGAGTGAAGGACTATGTGCCATGAGGCTGCCATTAAATGTTGAATTCCTATATATTGTGTTCAACATTTGCATAATGCCATGGACAACCAATTCCTATAAATTAATCAACAACAGACTATCCCCGTCGGAGCACTCAGATGATCCATAAAATTGCGAATTCCCTTCAGCCTTTCCATGTCTCAAAGGACACCTTCGGGGTATGTCCATAGTCATTATTTAAGGTCTTCAAAAGGTTCATGCGATAAATTTCACATTAGGAGACGCATCATATCTTGTAATGATATAAATCTGACCAACAACAATTTCCAGCCACTCACTCTGTGTAATTAGTGTGACATGTTAGTACTTGGCATACTCATAGGAATTAAAACGGGACACGACTGAGATTGACAAGTAGTCCGATGAGATACGGCTAGCATATCTACCCTTTTCTGCATTAACCTCGTATCCTATTCTACGTTTAAGGAATCCAACATTTGTGTGAAACTCTGTCAAAATGGATGAAGAAAAGAATTAATGGCGAAAAACAAAAAAGAACATATTTGACAATTGATTTTTGAAAACTTAAGTTTCCGTATTGTATTGATTGAAGAATTCGTTTTTTCTTAATTACCGAGAAATTTAGGTTTTGTATGTACAAACACAGATTTCTGCACACATTGGAGAAATGATTAGGAGATGAAGCACACTGGGTTAGGTCAGGCGTGGATGAACCTCACACAGACCATCTTGGTCCACCCTGATACCACGTCATAGAACAAAGCTATCGGTGGCTATAAAAGCTCTCTTTCCAGTACAACGACATGGGAACAATTTTATGAGCAGGTGTGGTTTCATGTCTGACACATCGTTTAGTAATTCGAAGCAGTGATGTCCCAACATGTTGTGTCTCATGGTCTGAACAAACCAGGACAAAAAGAGAAGACATTTTGTTCATTTGTACATATTTGAGTGAGTGAGTGAGTCACACAAAATTCTTCGCATTCTTCGCAAGTGTAACCCTGGTTCTAGTTAACAAGCATGATAACCCATTAATGCAATGTCCAGTGTTGGGAACCAGTGTACTGCATCGCAGTCTGGATTATGAGATTGTTACTATGGTTATGTAAATCTCAAATCAGAATATATTAATTATGCCACAGAAGTATTTCCTTTTCAAAATATTACTGTCAATTTTTTGAATGCGCTTCGAGTTCCATAATGAACAGTTGAATACGCTACGATAGGATATTAACGTCGAAATAAGAACTCGTTTGTTAACAATGTAGTTCGTAAGCAGAATGATCTAAACAAGATTACTAATCCGCCATGTTTTTGGCGACGTAGTACGAGATGAGCAGAATACAATTTCAAGAAAATGAGGGTGATTTGCAAGAAAAATTTGTATACATCATACTTGAGCTTGATTCACTCGGACTCTCACAATTTTCGGAGATATTAATATAACTCTATAGTGTCGATTTAAGTACAGCCAAAATAAATGTTCAAGTTGGGTGCAGACAGTGTTTTTCATAACGCTTTCCACAGGAGTGTAGGAGAGTGCGAAAATATAGCACTGAATTGATACAGCGAAACCTCGTCTGCAACTCGAGAAAAGTAAACAACATTAGCATCAATCAATTCAGTAATTTCAAAGCGGAGTTAGAATATTTAAGTAGTTGCAGTTGCCCTCAAGACTAATTATAAGAAAAGGCACATATCCAATATATCTGTACATCTTACAGTTAAACAGTGAAGTAAATCTTACGGTCGATGGTTGACCTAGCGTCGTGTAAATGACGGAATGCATAAGAGGCTTGCATGCCAAGCGACATGTTTTGAACAATGACTTTGCAATTGGGTGTGTTTAATTAAGTATCAATTGTTCTTATGCGTTTTTAGTCATCTTAGCAATGTCATAAAATTGAATCACATCTCATTTTATTATTATGAGTAATGATGACTATTTAGAGAAAAATTATTGAAAAATGTGCACAGGAATGTGAAACAACGCAGTTGAAGGCTTTTCGATGTTAATTATCGTATAGGAGTGTTCCTTTATTATTAAAGAAACATGCAAACTCGTATGATTAACTCCAGCTCCATTCAATGAAATGAAACCCTTGACATACATAAGTATTTATTGCATATTTCTTATCTTTTAGAGATGTTTTCAATTTCATATCGCTCCTAGTGGCTTTTCCAGACATACTACGTAACATTGAAGAACCTTGTGTAAAATATAATTCATACTGCATTGTGAAAAACAAACTGTGTTCGTTGGCGCCATCGGACATACCGATGGTCCTAGCCTCAATTATCAGTTACTAACATCAATTTGTGCCAATGTAATTTTCATTCAGTTGCCTTTGCAATTTTATCGTGATAACATAAAGGCCTCAACATTTTCAGTGTATAACACTTTGATATCATATCACACCCTACCTGTGACCCCATTTCGAATCATTATTGACAATTTTCTTACAGTAGAGATAATATAATAATATAATATAGTAAGTAATAGGGCTAGAATATTACTTCCATTCAGAAGAATCTAAACGATTTGATGTCGCTTAGACCAACACCGTTGTCCTTTTTCACAGTTCGGGGTGGACGTCGACCTCACCAACATACCTCTCCATCTAGACCAGTCTTGTGCTAGTTGGTTCCAACCACGCACGTTTAATCCGTCTCGCCATCCGAGATGAGAGTCTCGAACTTGTTTAACCAGATAGATGTCGCTGTACAGCCCGTACAGTTCGTCATTCAGTTTCCTCCGTTTTCCATCCATTTTAACCTCGGCTGTCAGCTTTTTAAAGGAAAAATTCATTGAACGGATAATTTCGTGTAATCGCTTCCAAGTACATTTTTCGTGTTTATGGTCGAAGTGTTTTTTTCCCGAATGACTTTCCTCAGATCCAGCCATGGATTATTGACCTTTGTTCTTGGTTTACCGTCGATGAATAGTATTCACCTTCCTTCCGTGATCTTTCTTTTACCAGAAAAGCTCTGGTGCCCTCGTACGTCCTTCTGTTACCAAGCAGATCTAAAATCCTATTCCACGAACCGCTATTTTGATGAACCAGAGGAGACCGATACTAATTTTACTTAGTTCCGTCAGTTTATTGAAATAGTAGGTCCAGCTCTTTCTACAGCGCGTAATAGTCCTCCTCTTTATCCCTGAACCTTCTTCAGCCGTATCCTGTGTAGGAGATGCCTCTTGGCCTTATGGAGACATGTGTACCGATAGTATAATGCCTGGATATGCCGCCGTTGATGGTTCTGAGGTTGTGTCTAAGTCTGATCAATCTCATCAGACGTTTTGGATCGATGGTAGACTATATCCGTTTTGTAGTGTGGCACCTAGTGCCAGTGGACACTATCTGTTATAAGCGACCACATGGCGATAGGCATATATGGTATTTTCTCAGCCGAAGAGATTACGGAACGGGTCTCTGGAATGTCGCATTATGTCAGCACCCACATATGGTAGAAGTTGCTGAAATTCTTGGTCATCTCGTTAAAAAATACAGTTAAAGTTCGTTAATTCAGAATGGTCGGGGTAAGGCCATTTCGAATAAACGAATTTTCCGAATTAATGAGAGATTTTTTTACATGCACTAAAGGGCGTTGCTGCCTCTAAGTGATAGCCATTTGTTATTAGTGGTTTTTATTGTGTGAATCTTTAAAAAATCGTAGACTGTAGCGATCGGCATGGAAGGGGGTACCCCTGCTATTCATGATTGATGAGGTTCTACCAAACCTGGCGAGTCATCGGCCTTGCAGTTTCCTGGTCTGTCACAGTGTTCCGGCATCCACATGAGGTGAATGTTAAAATGCTCAGCCATCTCGTTAAGAGATAACCTGCAATAAAGGGATGTTTTTGAGTAAAACATGACATTATCCACCGAATTTATAGCGGCCTGACTGTTCGAACAGATGGTGATATTCCTTTTTGATATCACGTTGTTTGTGAGCCATGTCAATGCCATGACAATGGTTTCTGCCTGAAAAAATACTACTGTGATCAGGGAGCTTCAAGCAGATACCAATGTTGAGATGTTGGGAATAGACACCCGCACCCACCCCTTCGTTAGTTTTCGATCCATCTGTGAAAATACGAAAAGGATCATCCAACGTCTGCCTATCGGACATCCAGTCCGATCTGGAAGGAATGCTGATTGAGAATTTCTTCTCAAAGATAGCCTGGGGTATTAGGCGGTCAGTGTCGCTAGGAAGAAAGTTAAATTCCTTCAGAATGGTTAAGTGGCCGATGTTGAGTTCGGACCTAGTCGTAGGTTCCTACACCTAGAAGCCTACTACATGAATAACCTCAATGAGCTAAACAGCGCCAGCATAGGCCAGCTTCACTAGCACCAACTGGTTCCGATGTTAGGAGAAGTCAATCCGCGTGGTATCGTGTGCCTACTCTGGCCTAAGTGTGACTGCCCTTAGCAGTCAGCCAATACAACCTAACCTAACTCACTACCTCTACTACCTCTTCTTTTATATAATGTTTGTTAATTTCAATTAATTTTTACATACACTTGTGGAAACCGATACTTATTTATTCGGAAAAAAATATCTTTTATTCGAAAATACTTTCTTTTCCGAATAATCTCAGTAAAAAACTGTTTACTTGCTAAACATGCTCCATCTGACTAAGCTATCGCAATTGTGTGTCACTTTTAGCCACACAGTAGATATGAGATGGAAAAATTCAAATCGATTATTTTGTTCAATCTTTTCGTTGCATAATATTATTATCATTCGATATACACAAATATGTAGCTCCTCTGATCGCCAATTGAACTTTGCCCACTTTGAAGCTCTTGATATTCCCAGACCATTTTTGGATTAAATATTTTGCACCTGTTATCAATTGAAAGTGTGAAATAAATCAATCGATTAAGGCAATATATGTACTTTACCGGCCATATTAGTGGCGTCAATGAAACGGCACTCTCCACAGTACACCTCTGGCCTTCGATTACATAATTCAGTTTGATATACATATTTCAATTTTTCCATCACTCTTCGTTTTTAATTAGAGTTTCATTGTTTCCACGCTGGCATAAGGTAAATGTTTGGATTTTAACTGGAGCAGCGACTGGTGATTTTATTCACTATCGTGCACTGTTCAATATGTCTACGTGCCCTAATTGATAATCCGGCACTTGATTGTTTCGTACAGTTGATACTATTGGAACATAAAGTTCGTCTGTGGGGTAAATTAACGGCGTTGCAGAATAGACGTTTTATGCAAAATGTCATAATTGTTTCCAACCTTATCGGGTTTGTAGGTGCTCGTATTTATCGTTCGATTTTTTATTGATCTTGCCAATCGAACGCAAATAAAATGTTTTAGGGTAATAAAATGTGTATTGTTTGTATTGCTTGACTTTGATATTTAGCTCTTTATCCGTTGTCAATATTGGCATTACTGCAAGACAGAGGAATACAGCCGAAGAATTACACCTCAATTCCATACGATATGATCTGATGAACAGATAGAAATGTAGACTCTGTTCGTATGTGCAACGTTAGCAGTAAAAGTATATGTTTAAGAGCGTGGCTTGGGTTTAACAGCTCTATAACTTTAAAAATATTGCATTTTTATAGACCGTGACCGTCGGAGTCAGTCTATTGTTTCTAGTTATGGGCATTTTTTACAGCCTGAAAATACATCATGTATAATAATGACCTAATACTAGCGACAAAGCATTTGGCATTACAGTCGAATCCGCTCAAATGAAATGACGAAAAACCAAAATGTTGTTTTCAATTAACCAGGTTTTGCATTTAGCTGGGCCTCGGATAATTGAACAAATATTTCATTTAGTTTAGACGAATAATCTGGTGCATCCAAACATTTGTCCATCTTTTTTTTGAGCTCTAGCAGCTACTCGTTTTATGGATAAAGTCTGGTTTCGTGTAGCTACATTTCGAATGGAATCTTTTTGTTGGCATATTCTTCTTAGCATTGCTGCACTGCAATTAGAATGCGCAGAAATGGTTCTCCGCGTCTCACCATCGTGAAGCTGTTTTTAAAATGTAAGTTTGTCTTTGATAGACCAACTTGTGTGTTTCTTAGAATCATGTCCGCAGTAATTTTTATGATTTAATTCACTTTATAAACATTATAATAAATAAAACCGATTACAGATAAAATTCGTTTGAGTATGAAAATAATCAGGAAATGTGATATCAGAATTGATTTAGTCACTACGTGAGGCAAACTTCAGTGCCGAACTTTTTTTTTTTATATAATTTGCGCGTGCTCAAGGGGTCCGGGGTCAAGACACAGCACGGGCCGAAGGTATAGAGGGAGAGAGAGAGAGGAGGTACCTGTGCACATTGGTCTTAAACATCTGCGGATTGTAATCTATTGGAAATATTGAGCTGGGAAGAGCATTCCATATTCGTGTGGTGCGGCTAAAAAACGAGTCTCTAAATTTCACTGTGCGTCCGAAAGCAGGCTTAAGGGTAAACTGATGAGCATTCCTGGCGAGACGTGTATTGCGGGTGAATTCAAGGAGTGGAGGAATGCAGTTGGCTAGCTCACTTGAGCATCGTTTGTTAAAGTAACGATAAAACACGGACAAAGAAGACACGGTTCGTCGATGTTCAAGCGAGTCTAATGAACTCGCGATATCATTGTCTCCTATAAGTTTTATCGCTCGCTTTTGGATTCTATCTAGTAGGTGCAAGGTGGTCTTGGGGGCACCAGACCAGATATGAGCGTTATACTCAAGCTTAGGGCGAATATACGCCTTATAGATAAAAGCCAAATCCCAACTTCATAAAAAGCTACAAATTTAATGGATGCATTGGAAGCCTGTTCATCCGTTTTTTTTTTTTTTTTTTTGAGATAGCTACATTTAGTGGTGGCCCGCGGCGTTGTGGGTATGTGCGACGACCCCAACCTCGACGTCGTAGGTTCGATTCCTGCTCTATGCGACGAAAACAATTTTCACGACCCCAACTCTTTTGAGTCACTGACAATGCTCAAAGAGTATTTCCTGTCTAGCAAAAGCTTCTCAAACAAAGCCGTTCGGATTCGTCATAAAACTGAAGGTCCCTTCCACTCGTGAGAGAACAATAGCACGCACAACACAAGTGGTTGCTGAGAAGCTAGGCCCTGCCTCCTACGGGCTGTAGCGCCACCCATATTATATTATTATTATATTATATTATAGCTACATTTTCATTTGGGCAGTGCCTTTTCTATTAAGTGATACATTTTTCATATTTCCTTTTTTAAATATTCATTTTTTTAACTTATGCTAGTTTCAATAAAGAGGAGCAGTTTGTTTAATCTTCCACATTAGTGGATTTTTCAACTAAACGAGTTTAATTATAAAACAAGCAGATTTATGCGTTATTCACTAGGCTTATTCATTACTTACACATTTTTGGTAGAACAATAAATTTTGATACATTTTTCAGTAAGGTTGGATAATAGATGAAAGAGGTTTTTTTGAACAGATCAGAATAGTTGGTTATCATATGTTAGAGTTTGATATTTTTCATATTACTGGATTATCATACATGGCAGGTGGGTGGATTGTTTTTGCTGCTTTTGTGAAACCAAGCCGTAGTCTGAGGAAGCATTTGTTGATCATACATCAACTGTTGTTTTGTTGGAGTAAAACGTGACACTAGACTTCGGATTGATGTTGGAATAGTTTCTAGTGCAAGTATACCATTTTTTGAAAGCTTCCTTAGGTGGAAATATTTTGTTAGAGGTAAAAAAATGTCTGCTGCGAGATCGGCCAGCACATTTCCTTAGATTTCTGTATGTCCTGTCCTCATGTATGTCAGTTTTGGTTGCAGTTTGAAGATGTCGCGAATCTTGTCTAAAAATGTTGGACCGATGCTTAAGGTTCATGATTACTTTTAAAGTAGAAATTCGGAAAGATTAATTTGAAAAAAACGCAATTGTATTTGGCGGTGAACGTACATGGGCGTCCACGTTCAATGTCCTTCTTTGCTTCCGTTGGGCTTCTTGCTTGAACAGTTTATGTTACATTTAATAATGATGAAAGCCTTTTCTGTGATTATTGTTGTTTATTTGAATTTCTTTTATTAATTAAAATAAAACAAGGTGTGTGCAATATCTGTGTACTTACTTTTTGCCATGACATCCACTGTAAATTTTTTTTCCTGAAAATGTATAGACATAAGAGGTACCAGAATATTCGTCCAATCCCTTTTATACGCTCATTTATGACCGTTACTAATCTTGTGAATGGAATAACACTTAGATCTAACGCCTGTGTTGGCTGGCACTACATACCTGTATACACCGAATTATATTTTTTTACATTCTGACACATACTATTTAACCTTCAGGTTTACATCAGATGATGTACACACTTGCTTGCAGGTAGGGTTCAGTGCAGAATCCTTGAAAGCATATTACATATGTGTACTAGGGTGCGTTAAGCATCGATCGATCGAGTATTTCGATATTATCCATGTTTTCCTGTTGGGTACTATATAACGAAGAAAACAACTAATTAGCGTTTTGCTTTTATTTTTTATATCGCTGTATGTATCAAGCCGTGAAAATGCGTTCGTTCGAAACTGATGTCGCTGGTATGCACAAATGCAACTGTGCAAATGTCTTCAATGACTCGGAGCTGAAATTTATTCAATAGTCGATGGGGCACTTGTCACTATCACTTGCCGGTTTCTTCAAAAAATGTCCGCTGTCAAGTATTGCGTCACTTAAAGGTAATGGGATTCTGTAACTGCAAGCGTTTTCAATTGAATTTTGCTCCGTAGAAGCAAAACTTGTCTGTTGACTTGTTTAACCTTAGAGCCATTTTGGTGAGACAAGTAGTTTCAGATTCATGTATATTGGTGGTTGCGGATATGAGGATGTGACATTCATTAACTTTTTCATGTTCGTCTGATACTTTTATCTTAAAGAATGCTGCATACTCCTTTTCAAAGAACTCTGCAGCGATAATTTCATATTCTTCGGACTTAAAGGCTTGTTTTTTAAACTTAGGATCCAAGACAAAATTTTCAAAACATTAATGTTTTCGATAGTATGATAATACTCTTTTATTTCTCTTCGTTTGTTCTTTTTTATTCTCCGAAGAACTTTTTCATTTTAAGCTATACATACATATGTATTTCATGCGTAAAAGTGACTCGCTATCACATAACGAGAATTGAAAAAGCGAGTAAAAAGATGCACATGCAAAATGTCCTTATCGTAAGTGCGTTGTGTTCCTACCGTGAGATTCAGTTTTCATTTCAAAACAATTGAAATCTATGTAGAAAAGAAGGATCATGTTTTAGTGAGTGCGTTGATTATACGCAGTTTAATAGAGCTTATGCAATTGCTCTTTATTCAAGAACGATCAATCATTACAACATTGTAAGTTACATGTAAAAGAATTTATGCAAGTGGTCAAAAGTTTTGATTTTGTTTTTCTTATTTAATAAACGCCTTAAACTAATGTTTCTCTCTTTAAATCGAATTTTTTCAAAACTCAATCTACCTCGAACAAATCGGGATAATTTACATCTATTTGTTATCTCACTAGTTTCAGTTTAGTATGACGCAAATAGAAGTATTCTTAGGTCCGTGGTTCTAGCGTCTGTTCGGTAGTCGCTGGGTCTAAGATTTGAATCCTGTAGCTGCGTTTCTTCTTTTTTGTCGGTTTATTTTAAGTTCCATCGGTTACGGTTCCATGAGCTTGAGCTGGAAGTGGGAATGGGAATTAACGGCTTTGCTGATGGCCTGATGTTGTGGAGAACCACAACTCTCCAAAAGGGATAACACAACCGATGTAGAGGACATCTAGACTCACCCATTTCTTCCAATGGATGAACATCTCATTCAGATTCTGTCATAATGCTTAATAAATGAAAAAAATATTCACCTTCTAGAGGTAACTTCCATGCATGTACACAGCATTCTTTTCAACTGATTTCTTTCTACACACGCAATTGCATCGATGTTTCGATATTTTTGCGTTCACTCCTCTTTTCACATCACTTCGCGGAAACGAATCAATCATCAAACCGCAACAGTATGCTCACGCCAACTTCACCTACAAACCCCATTCTGCAACTTTCCATCTTGCACCCGATGTTCACTTTCGCTCAAACGCACTGGATCTATGAAGTTGCTGTTGCATAATTCCGCAATAGGAAAGTGAATGAACATTAATTGCAACACTCCTCTATCGCCGATTGGTTCAAACTGAAACTTTACACACAAAGACTCTGCGCTTGTACATAGCAATCAAGATGTATTATTTCAGGCACTTTATGATATTTTATTCTACTTGTCATCTGTCAAGGGGTCATTTATAACAGGGTACTGGCCAAATTCAAAATGTTGGACTAAATTGAAAACAAAAAAGAAATCCTAAGCATGATTAACCATTGTACATACGTCTTTAAACCATGGGCAAACATTTTAAGTACATGTATATTTTTAAATTTCAATTTCAGTTCAAATTCAACCGGCGCAATGGAGAAAGGACTCCACGATCGAGATCGTGTAGGTGTGCAGGACTTTGTTCTGCTGGAAGATTACGAAAGCGAAGATGCCTTCATCGATAATTTGAGGAAACGCTTCCAGGAGAATTTAATCTATGTAAGTTAATACTTGATTTATGCGTAAGTCACATTTTTTAAGCAATTTGCATTTCTTTCAGACATACATTGGACAGGTGTTGGTTTCTGTCAATCCATACAAGCAACTTCCTATTTATTCCGAAAACGAGATAAAGGAGTACAGAAATCGACACTTTTTTGAAGCTCCACCACATATGTAAGTTCTGTTTGTTTATACTCCAGGAAGGTACAAATCTTAAACAATATTAAGCTTTTTCTTACATGTGATCCACCCACAGTATGTATATCACGTGAAAAAGATAAACATAAGTGTTTGCTTTAAGATGTAAAGATTGGTCGTCTGCAAATATTGCAGCTCTTACACTGATGGTCAAAAGTAATCGGCATGTTGGTCTGCTCGGCTAGGAGACTATTCGCAAGGGCGCGTTTAAACTGTGTGCGCATGTGTAAGAGTCGGAATGAGGAGGTAGCGCGCATAAATTTCACAGATCGTAATATCGTAAGCCAGAGCACAATGTGGTACTCTCTAAACAGTCTGGAGGCTTAGCAACACCTGCCGAAGCCCAAACGCGCTGTTGTCATATAGTCTTAAAACTCTTATAAAATGCAAACGGCTCAAATGATTTAATTTATTTGATTAAAATTATATAAATAGAAACTGTGCTTATACTTCTACAATCTAGTTAAAAAAAAGAAACAATAATAGACTATAAATAACTCTAATTTTTCATGGATTAACGCATTCGTCTAAACCAAAGACACTCCTTCCCATTATTCCGTTTGTTTAACTTTTTTTTTCTTGATAACAACTTGCAACGGGTTGTTCATGGAATCTACCTATATTTTATGTCTCCGATAACTAGTTTACGTCACTCTTCAGTCAGACGAGTCTTATTCTAGACGCCTTGACTTATTTTAATGGATTAAAAGCGTCTAACCAATATATACTATAAATGTGCGATGGTCTCTCTTAACTTAACTTGTGTGGTGTCTTGTACAATATTCAAAAAATAATAATTGAAACGATTTAGTTTGGAAAGGTTTTCGCCTAGTTTTATTGATGAGAGGTCATTTGTATCTATTTGTTATCTCACTAGTTTCAATTTAGTATTACGCAAAGAGGAGTCTTAGGTCCGTGGTTCTAGCGTCTTTTCGGTAGTTGCTGGGTCTAAGGTTTGAATCCTGTAGCTGCGTTTCTTCTTTTTTGTCGGTTCGTCTTAAGTGCCGTCGGTTACGGTTCCATTATCTTGAGCTCGAAGTGGAAATGGGAATTACCGGCTTTGCAGATGGTCTGATGTTGTGAAGAACCGCAACTCTACAAAAGGAAAAAAAAGAGCCGATATGGAGGGCAGCCAGACTAATCCACTTCAGTCGCAAACTGACTTCGTGGAGTACACTTGGTGAATCGGCAAAATAAAAGGAGAATTAGTGCAGTGACAGTTTTTTTATGAACGAGCGAAGAAATGTACATAAATTTAAGTAGATTTACCGGAGAACTGATTATTTTACTCTCGGATTTAGATTCAGGCTTTTCCTTCCCACTTATTGTAGTGGAAAAGCACTTAGATGCTGAGGAGTATTTGTGCTTTACCCGGACGTTCAAGGCTCGAAGGAGCCTTTCCACCTAGGGGAATAAACCGAACGACAACACCGGCTGACAAATGGGTGTCTTCAGCATTTAAGAACACAAAGGCTAAAGAAATCCAGGGTTAGAGTTTTATTTTTTGTTGATTTTGTATTTGTTGTTATAACCGGGTGTGCGTCAAAAAGAGCTAGGCAAATAAAACGCTATATAAGGTACGTGAACAAAATACGAAGTAGTAAAAGAACCACAATTAGCTAAAGCGGTAGATGTGCGCGTTCGTGCTCGTTGGAATTTGGTATCCGATCGCCGGTATTACGGTTCGAATCCCAGGAAGGAGAACTATTAGGTTATCTTTTCTGAAGCACTGAATTTGCTCTTTATTTTTATTTTCTTTTGGATTTGACTGGATGTTAGTTGTAAGTTAGGTTGAGGAAAGCTTGTACAGTTTTTAAGGAAATAAAGATTGTATACAAAAAAGGCAAAAGCGGACTACCACCTTATTGTCGCGATTCAAGGGGTGGTTGATCGTAAGGGAGGTCAATCGCCAGGCGCCAACATATTAAACATCACGACCATGGCCTATTCAACGGATGTGGAAAATTGGGTGTAACAAGTTCAAATTTGCGGAATACTTTTGTCCACCAGTGTATGTGTGAAAATCCTGGAGTATTTTATTAATTTCAAAAAAATTTCAAAATATATATTTTTGGCTTACATTTTAATATTGACGAATTGCTATATTTTGTTTACAGATTCGCTGTTACGGAAAATGCCTTCAGATCTCTCATCGAAGAGAATAAAGCACAATGTGTCCTTATCTCAGGTTTGTATTTTCTCACTTAATTGGTATTTGGAGTTATCTGCATTTGTGCAAAAAGAAAAAAACGGGGGCTATCACTGAGACAGGAACCAGGCAACATTCTTTGCACTGGCGGTATCAAGTTGTTCATTGGGGACTGAATTTTTTTTCTTTGCGAATTAACCTGTTCAACTGAAAGTAACATGAACTGCTGTGTATCGTCGTAATTACGTAATGCTCCTTAAGGTTAATACCAATCACTCGACAAGAAACACGTCAACTTCACATTCCATGCCTTATATGATTTATTGATAAAGACTTAAAAATAACTCTTTCATCACCACACGTCCAATTCCAATTTTATGGGAGCTATTTTTGACTTTTTGACTTATAATTAATAAATTTGCTGCCAATATTTAGACAACCTCATAACAAATCCAAATTGAAGATTTAACTGGTTAGTGTCATTCCAGTCCTTCTGTGCATACATCAACAGATGAATATAAATGTTTCAGATGTTATCGTCTAGCGTTTACATTTTTATGGTATAAGTAGCTCATAAATCTCTCTTAGATAAAGGCAATTGACTATTTATGTACATTTTACGTCATTTTAAACTGACGCAAATAACTTCGCAAGGTTTATCGATGGAAGTTGATTAAAATTGATTTAAACAATACAGAGACATAGTTTGTATGAAACTTTGTTAATCAGAAAAGAAAGTGAGCACCCGTCTGTTCATGAAAAATAGATATAAAGAAATATAGAGATTAGGTGTTAAGCTGGGAAGCATGCGTATGTACACATTCGGGAAGCACACACATGTCGCACAGAGCAGGACTCGAACCTACGTCATCAAGGTTGGGGTCGACGTAACGCAACACACAACGCCACGGGCCACCGCAGACACTTTAGGGTATTAGTGACCCCTTAAGCACGAGCGAATTGAAACAAAAAAAAACATTTGAACGTCTGGGGTCATTATCATAAAGACAAATTACGTCTGCATGCCTAAGTGTCTGGCAATGTTTTTCTGATTGATATTTAATCTGTGCAAAATTATATAACGATTGATCTATTTTGTGGTGGCCCATGGCGTTGTGGGTTTGTGCGATAACCCTCTCTTAGACCCACGTGTGAAGGTTTGATTCGTGGTACAGCAAAATACTTACGGCCTTACCTGTTTCAAGTCACAAACAATACTTAAAGAGTATTCCAGTCTAGAAAGAGCTTCTCAAACTTGGCCGTTCGGAGTCGACATAAAACTGTAGGTCACTTCCACTCGTGAGAGAACAAATGCACCCACAACAAGAGTAGTAGCTGTAGAAGCTATGCCGTAGTGTAATTCAATTACACGTCAATACTGAAGTCCGGGTGTAACTGGTCCTCAACCAGCAAGCCTCAGCGCACACCTGTCCTTCTCAACTTGTGTGCGCCATCTAGACCGAGGACGCCCTCTGCTGCGTTGTCCCAATGGCTCGGAATCGCAAACTCTTCGGGCCGGAGCTGTAGTGCATGACCTAGTCATCCTAAGCGTTGGATCCGAAGACGCTTCACTAGGTGCATTCCGTTAAACAGCTCGTATAGTTCGTGGTCGAACCCGATCGCAACCAGGACTTTTCTCTCAAAGCCCAAGAGCTTCTTCTTCCGCTTTCAATAGCGTCTCTGCGCCATAGAGCAGGACAAGGATGATCAGAGTGTTATATTAAGTCAGCTTGCTGTTTCGAGAGGTGGCTCTATTACTCAAGCGCAAAGAAGCAGCGATTGGTAAGAGAAAAGTGCGCTTGAACTTGATACTGGTGATATATACGGGGCCTATATCTCGTTCCAAATTGTCTGATAATCACCCTTAAAACGAATTCTATTTTAATCGAAAATGGGCTGCAAAGTCCGAAATATTGATCACAGAATTCATCCTCAGTAGAATCAGTAGAAAGTTGCTATCACTGAATACGAAAGCAGTGGAAATGTGTATGGTTTTCTACGACAAGTTATTTACAACAGAGTTGGTAATTCCGCTTTGATTTTGTGATACCAATTTTTCGTAGATCGTATCGTTCGTAGATTTACTACGAATGTCTTCAATTGATCTTTAAAATGTTCGAATTATCTTATCGGCTCGTTAAAGACTCAATTAAATTCTCAACTCTTTCGTATAATTTTTTCCCAATGATACGACCATGATACCCGATTTCATAATGCGATAGTAGCCTTAATACAAGTCAACGTCTGGAAATCTCTTATCAGTTTATGATTTACTTTTGGTCTGTACGTATACGCAAACATCAATATTTGATCTGTAACATGACAACAGTTTAGTAAAAAAAAAAAGTAAATGCAAACATGAGGAAAACTTTTTTGCATCGCAGATATTCCTTGGTTTGAAATTTTTTTAACTCGAAGACTTCCCTTATTTGCCACCTGTTTCTTAGCGAGATGGCCACTTATGTGGGTGCTGGGACACTGTGACTTGTGACTTTCAGAGAATAGCCAGGCGGACGAACACGTTAAAGAGGGCACAACTTACGTAATTATTAGGCCTGCGCCCCAGAGCGGCTGAAGTATGCTTTGCATCGCTGATAGACCTAGGCACGCTGCTTTCAGTCATGAAGAGTAACCTGCCTGACATCTAGTCTTTATTACCAGAGATTCGGTCTTCATACCTTTGCCGCATATAGGACCATATATACGAATAAGAATTTTTCTTTCAAAGAGCCCAAGAATCAGCTCTGCAGTTTTGCTTAGCATCCAGCTTTTGACTCTATAAAGCACGATTTTGGTCCTCAGAAGTCAGTCAGTTGTTTTGACGTTGCGTCGTAACGAGTGGTGGAGTCTGTTCACTCCGCCGCAGATGTTTTCCTTACCGATTATGGCATCGAAGTCTCCGAGCACGATTCTTACTTCGTACATCGGACAGGCGCCGTAGGCGCCTTTGATAGTCTTTATCCTCATCCGTACGGGCGTGTCCACATATGAGGCAAATGTTGTAGAATAGGGTTACAGTCCGGCGATTACCTGGGCTTTAAGTCGATGACCTTAGATCTTAACAGTTTTCCACGCCGAATCCCCATGCCAGTATGTGCAACCTTTTGTGACGGCTGTAACATATGTCGCATTCTTTCTTGTTTACTGTCCCTTGTTCGATCCAGCGTATATCCTGGATCGCATAACATAGATCATTGTTAGCATTCCGTCACGTTAGGAGTAATCAGCAACTTTGCTCTGTACGTACAGGCCCGGCCTGCAAAATCCATGTCTTTCGATACTGTAAAATCGACTGAAGCTGGACACACTTTCTCAAGCAAATCGTAGATGGGTAACTGGCAAAAGATGCCTAATGACCAAACAACTCTGGGCACTTACCCTAGATCAGTACGAGCAGGCCTCTCTCTCATTGCCGTCATAACAGGGCACTGCTCCATTGGTCACCTGCAACGACTTCTGCACGAGCTGTGGAGACAAGGATGAGGAAGACGCCATTGTACACTTACAATGCAACTGCAGTGCTCTCTCATCGCCTATACACAGATTTCTGGACGCCACACCACTTTGATAACTTGGCTGAACTAAGTAACGCAAGAGTCGGCATCCCCTTACAAAGGCTTATGCTAGCCTATGTACTGCTGCTGTCTTCTCTTCCAGCAGTCAGCCACTTTAACATAACCTAACCTATGTATTACGATCTAAAAGCGAACCAATGTAGTGACAGAGGTGCAACGAAGCAATGTAGTATTATTAATTTATTATTATTGTTGAGTGCACCGCGACATTAGAGTTCCCCTCACATGCAGTTCTTGATTGTATTGTATTGAGCGTTTTGGACTCTTGTTGAGCCTAGTTGGTGCGGGCTATGTTCTGCAAACTGGTCTCCTTTAGAAATCTGAGGATGATAGATGGCTCTAGAGATATTAGTTCAGTCTCTGATATCCGGTCCTTAGAAACATATCTTTGCCCAGTACCTCGCATTCAAACACATGTTCTGGAGTTTTATTATGTTCTCCACAGAATTTGCAGAGACCTTCTTCTGATACCTGTAGTTTCCTTTGGTGCTCCTTGTGTCTACAGTGACCTATAAGGATACGGCAGTTAGTCTTACTTACACACGTTAAGCCTTTATCGGTTATATTGGCCCAAAAGTTCTTTGGCTTGCTCCATGCCATGAGCATCGTTACAGTTCTCTGTCCGGTTCCTTCATTCTATTTTCCTCAATTCTTTTATGAGGATATGGTCTCCTTCTTCTTCTTCGTGTGGCGCTACAGTCCGTGGTGGACCTGGGCCTCAACCAACATGTCTCTCCAACTAGCGCGATCTCTGGCTAGCTGTCTCCAGTTTCGCACACCAAGTGGGTTGAGGTCCTTCTCCACTTGGGTGCGCCACCTTAAACGCGCTCGTCCTCTGTTGCGTTGCCCGACAGGTTCGAAGATTCTTCGGGCCGGAGCTGTGGTGTCCATACGCTCTACATGACCTAGCCACCGTAGGCGTCGGATCCGTAGATGCCTAACTAGGCTCATGTCGCTGTACAGCCCGTACAGTTCGTAATTGAATCTTCTCCTCCAGAACCCGTCAACACAAACAGGACCAAAGATCGTACGTAGAACTTTTCTCTCAAAGCGACAAAGGACTTCTTCATCCGCTTTCGAGATTGTCCATATACTTCGTTTTGCCCTCATTCACCGCCAGACCCATATTAGCCGCTTCCGTCTATGGTCCCCTACAGCACACAATGATTCAGGTCCTGTGAAGAGTGCCGATGCTCCTTTTCGATCTAGGAAGTTGGCCGCTTCATTGCCTCTAGCCAGGTAGCCAGCAGAGATCTCTGATGACAAATGTGTCGCTATTTGTTTTGTTCTAATATTTTCAGATGAATCTGAATAACAAGAAATCCTTTCGTTTGCAGGTGAAAGTGGTTCTGGCAAGACTGAAGCATCTAAAAAGGTCTTGCAATACATTGCCGCTGCATCTGGCCATCAGACTACCGTGGAGGGCGTCAAGTACAAACTTCTGCAAAGTAACCCGGTCTTGGAGGCATTTGGAAATGCAAAAACCAATCGCAATGACAACTCATCGCGTTTCGGAAAGTACATGGATGTACAATTTGATTTCACCGGTGTCCCCATCGGCGGAAATATCTTGAATTACCTCCTGGAGAAGTCCCGAGTTGTGCATCAAAACGGTGGAGAACGGAATTTCCACGTGTTCTATCAGCTCCTGGCTGGTGCCTCTGATGAAATGCTGAAGGACCTACAGCTCAAGAGGAACTTGGATAACTACTACTATTTAAGCGATGGTGTAAGTAACATTTGTCCCATCGCCCCGTATGGTGTCATTGACGTATTCATGTTCTCACAGGAAAAAGGCTCAGTTCAGAGTATTGATGACAAGGCCAACTTTAAAGTTGTCCGCGACGCCATGACTGTAATTGATTTCACCAATGAGGAGCAAACCGAAATTTTCAACATCATTGCCAGTGTTCTGCACATGGGCAACGTAGGATTCACCGAGGAGGACGGACATGCTAAGATCTTGAAGCCAGAATCTGTTGCTGCTATTGCCAAGGTAAGTGTTCGTTTTATCATGCCGAGGAGACATAATTTAGACAGACACATTTTGAATAGCTTCTTGGATGCGATGTGGAGGAACTTTCCGCCGCGATGACACATCGCACAATCGATGCCCAAGGAGATGTTGTCACATCACCGCTTAGTCGCGAGATGGCGATATACGCACGGGATGCCCTGTCGAAGGCAGTTTATGACCGCCTTTTCACATGGCTAGTCCATAGACTGAACGTCTCATTGCAGGCGAGTGATGTACGTGGAGCCCGCAAAAACGTGATGGGTATCTTGGATATCTACGGTTTTGAGATTTTCCAAAAGAACAACTTTGAGCAGTTCTGTATCAATTTCTGCAATGAGAAGTTGCAGCAACTCTTCATTGAACTGACCCTGAAATCAGAACAGGACGAGTACAACCGGGAAGGAATCGAGTGGGTGCCAGTTGAATATTTTGACAACAAAGTCATTTGCAATCTGATCGAGGAGAAGTACAAGGGAATAATTTCGATTTTGGACGAGGAGTGCCTTCGCCCTGGCGATCCAACTGACCTAACATTCTTGGCCAAGCTGACAACGCAGCTGAGCAACCATCCGCACTACATTTGCCACCACAAGGCGCCAACGCATGTGCAAAAGACCATGGGCAGGGATGAGTTCCGTCTAGTGCACTACGCTGGAGACGTGACATACAACGTTGTTGGATTCCTAGACAAGAACAACGATCTGCTTTTCAGAGACTTAAAGGAGACCATGAGCAAGGCGCAGAATAACATAGTGCGCGCATGCTTCCCCGAGCAGGAGTACCTGCAGAAGAAGCGACCCGACACTGCCGTCACTCAGTTCAGGAACTCCTTGAACAACCTGATGGATATTCTTATGTGCAAGGAACCCTCATATATCCGCTGTATCAAGCCGAATGACCAACAATCGCCCGGCAAATTCAACGATCAATTGGTCTTGCATCAAGTCAAGTACCTTGGTTTGATGGAGAACTTACGAGTTCGCAGAGCTGGGTTTGCATACAGGCGGACATATGAGATGTTCCTGCAACGTTACAAGTGCCTCAGCAAGAAAACCTGGCCAAACTACAGGGGGCCCGCCAAGAAGGGCGTGGAGGAACTTGTCAACGACATCAAATTCAGTTCCGAAGACTACCGAATGGGACAGACGAAAATTTTCATTCGTTTCCCCAAGACCCTTTTCGACACGGAAGATGCTTTCCAGGCCAAGAAACACGATGTTGCTGCCATCATTCAGTCCCACTGGAAGGGCAGGAAACAGCGAAAGATCTACTTGAAACTTCGAAAGGACACCATCACCCTTCAGTCGTACTGCCGCCGCTATTTGGCCATTCAGGCCGCTAAGAAACGTCGCGAGGCAGCAGACAAGATACGTGCATTCATCAAGGGCTTCATTACAAGAAACGATCCACCAAACGGATACAACGAAGCCTTCATTGCCAACTCCAAGCGAATGTGGTTGATAAGACTGTCCAAAGACTTGCCATCGAATGTCTTGGACAAGAGCTGGCCTTCTGCACCTAAACACTGCCAGGAAGCATCCACATATCTGCAGCGGCTACACAGATTGCACTTGGCACGAATTTACCGACAACAGTTGAGCTTCGAGAAGAAGAACCAATTCGAACTGAAAGTTACTGCCGAGAAGGTGTTCAAAGGTAAGAAAGCTATTCCTCTCTAACAGCAAACGCTTAGTGTTTTTTTTTTTTTGTTTTCAGGCAAAAAGAAGAACTACCCACAAAGCATTGCTCCCTGGTTCATCGACGATCGGATTTCGAAAGAGCACTCGGGACCAGTTAACAATTTTATTGCAGCAACCTTCGGCAGTGAATCGCTTAAATATGGCTCGCCATGTATTAAATTCGATCGTCACGGATATAAGCCACGCGATCGCTTCATCCTGCTCAGCAATAAGGCCATTTATGTCCTCGACGCGAAGACCTACAAGCAAAAGCATCGCCTGCCATTAGACAAAATTGATTTTGTCCTCACGAACCACGACGACAGCCTGATGTTGGTTAGAATTCCATTGGATTTGAAAAAGGACAAGGGCGATCTTATTCTTGAAATTCCTGCTATTATTGAATTCTGTACATATATCATTCACACAGTTGGAACAGCGAATATCATCAGTATTGTTGACAGGGACTCGTAAGTTTCTCGTAATAATTTCCATTGTGAATGCTTTTCTAATCTATATAATCTTTTAGGCTGGAGCATAATGTGGTAAAGGGGAAATCAGGTGTTATTGATATTCAGACTGGAGGACAACCGGGTATTAATCGCGATAAAAATGGACATCTTGTTGTTGTGAGTATAAATTTAAATCATTCGACTGTTGTTTTCCATGCTTTTGTGTGGCGTTATAATCCTTCGAGGAGTTGGGCCTCTTCCGAAAAGCGCTTCAAGACAAAACGAATGTTTGTCTAGCTGCCTTTAATAGCTCTCAACCTCCACACACAAGCTGTGCGTTTGTTGCAGCGTTGTTGCACAGCTTCGGAATCGAAACCTTTTCGGGTAGGAGGCGAGTTGCCCATCAGCCTTAAGCATTTGACACGTAGACTCCTGACAAGACTCATGTTGTGTTAATTGAATGTACCCTCAACATAAGCAGGGCCAAGGAAAGACGTAGTACAAGAAAGAAAAACATTGATCATACACTTTTCAAATTGTAGCTTCAAAGCCTGCGTTGTAGAGCAGATCAATCTCTTGTTTGGACTCAACTTGGATTGGAGAGGAGGCTTCTTCTTGTTTTCAATGGCGCTACAGTCCGGGGTTAAGCTGGGTCTCAGAGAACAAGCCTCCAGCTGGCACATTCCTTAGCAAGCTGCCTCCAACTTCGCACGCCAAGTTAGTTGAGGTCTTTTTCGAAGACTCTTCGAATCGGAGTGGTGATGTTCATGTGCTCTACATGTCCTGCCCATCTTAGGCTTTGATTCTTTAGACGCCTGGCTTAACTCAAGTCGCTGTACAGCGCGTACAGTATACAAAAAAATAAGACTTAGGCTCCGCCACGGCAGACTCACTCACGATCACTTCATAGACAAAAGTAAATAGTCTCAATGCACATACTGCAACCAAACCAAAATCAATATCTACCACATGCTCTACGAATGTCCGGCATTTCAACACCATAGGAAAATACTCCTATCCCAAATTAACTACAAAGATATCCTTTCTAATCCCGATCCAAAAAATACAAAAATAATTATAGAATTCCTGAAAAAAACAAATCTGTTCAATCAAATTTAAATTAATGTTAATATAAAACCGAAGGCCTTTGATGCTCTGGCTGTATCAGCTGTATTTTTTTTTATTTTACAGCTTTATGTAAATAAATAAATAACAACTTATTGAAAGTAATCCTAACCTATTGGCCCTCTTCGGGTACTCTAAGCTAATCTAATAATATTTGTTTTTGCCTCTCGGCTTACATTTTTTGTATAGTCTTGATAGACATTTGATTTTCAATTTTAAATTACCAAGAAAACTTTGAAGAACTTATATATATATATATATATATATATATGGGTGGCGCTACAGCCCATAGAGGGCCAGGGCCTAGCTTCTCAGCAACCACTCGTATCGTGCGTGCCGTTGTTCTCTCAGGAGTGGAAGGGACCTACAGATTTACGCCGAATCCGAACGGCCAAGTTTGAGAAGCTTTTTCTAGACAGGAAAGAGGTGGGGCTGTGAAAATTATTTCTGTCGCTCAGAGCTGGAATCGCACCTACGACGACGAGGTTGGGGTCGACGCACGTACCCACAACGCCACGGGCCACCTTTGAAGAACTTAGTTTAACCAAACTGAAAAATCTTAAAACTAACTTAACTATGTCCGTCAGGGCAGACGCGTGCATAGGGGCGTATATATACGCCTTGGTGCACCTTTTTTTGGATTGTTTGTTTTAAATATTAGAACTAACTTAATGCCTATGTAAGATGGCCACTATGGTCAACTACCAAGTTAATTTGAGAACCTATCAGTGCCGGAGACTGATTTTGTTGTAACCACCAGTAAAAGAGCCTTTCTTTAGCATTCTCTTTCCTATCTGGAGCAGAGATCGCTCTACTGAACCGAAGGAGATTATCATGACTACGAGCGACATCCCGTTCGTATCGGATTCGTCTTTCCACTGTTCGGCGTACAATACGGTAGATAACAGAACATCCTTCATCCTTCATAGTATCGAGGTAGAGGAATGCTTCAGGAGGAATAAAGCCGTTGAGTCGCATTCTTTCATGGTACATTGCATTAGGGCAATAAGCCCCAAAGATTAGGCTGTTGGTAGAAGTCATAGCTCGCGCAGTATAACTCCTGATCATCTTGATATTAAAATGATCTATCCTGTTCAAGTTTGCCTCGTTGTACAGGACCTCATTGGTATAGTTCTTCTTGTACTTGTTGTACGATCATGTACGATACAGACCGAGATATGTCCGAAGACACTGTCTCTCGCACAACCTCATCTTTTCTATCTGGGAAGGACTCACAGTGGACAACCGTACAGTTCTTGTCCAGAAAACATCAAAGCAAACAGGACAAGGATGATTAAGGTCTTATATAATGTTAGGTTGGTCCTTTGATGGACTCACATTGAAGATCTCATCGAATTCGTTACTGCCCTTGATGGTTCAGCGAGAATTGTCCAACATTATACCTAACATTATCACGCTGTCATATATGGCCCTTAAATCGACAAATAGGTGGTGGTTGCCGATCTGCATCTCTTGGATTTTTTCAGGTTCTGCCGTAGATCTATCGACTTTCTTGACCTGAAAGAGCACTAGAATCAAGTTTACAGGTTATTGACAGATGGTGTCAGGCGTTTACGCAAAACGGCAGAAAACATTTTATATGCGATATTTAGAAGAATTAGCACTCGGTAGTTGGCGCAATTGAAGGGGTTCCCCTTTTTGTGGATCGGGCAAACGATACTATGGAGCGATGGCTCCTATTACTTAATTGCCTCTTGAGCTAGTTGAAACAGCGGTTGCATGAGATATTCTGCCGTTGATCCCGGTACTGATGTCATTTTTTGAGTTTGTTGAGTTTGGTTTATTCAGTAGAAATCACAAAGATATAATAACAAACGAGTGTTTAGAGAATGAGGTTGTTCCTTTACAACTAAGAATAACAGTTACTATATAATACAATTTAAGTAAATACACAATTTCAGGAGGAAAGCTACGGACAAAACCTCCTATTAATAACACTCAAAACTAAAGGATTGCCACAGTCCCCTGTATGTCTTAATTTCACAATAGAATTTATAGACACATCAAGTATTAAGTATTGATTAGATTAATTATAAGTTCATTACTGGAGTGCAAACAACTAAGAAGGAATTTTTCATAATATTAATTTACTTTTGTGGATATTAAGCTAATATTGCACTTGTCGTGTGGGGGGGGGGGGGGGTTGTCCCTAGGTAAACCCAACATAATTTTTAGAACTTTATTTTAGCAGCGTTGCAATTTGTTTATAGTTTGCTTATGGTTTGTTTATGGAGCACCATAGAGTAAAACGGATTGGAAAATAGTTTTGAAGAGTACAAGCTCGTTTTTAGAGTTAAGCTGTTAACTTTTGCAGATGAAAGGATATAGGCTTCTAATAATTTGGTGTTTATGGTGTGTGTATGGTGTGATGCCTGAACGTAAGCTTGCTATCTAGGATTAAGCCCGCTGTCTGACCATTCAACTCTACAGAATCTCATTTTAAATTTGCATCGGGTAGAAAACACGATTTCCTGCCATTGGTAAACCAGACCGCGTGTGTTTTCTCTGGATTTAATTTAATTTTCCATTTCTTTAAATGTTGACCAACTATATTAAGTGAATGTTTTAGCTTTGCTCGATTAAATACGTCTTAGGAATATAGGCCGGGCGAGAATATAGCTGTGTCATTAGAAAACATAGCGAGCTCAACGTTTTCACCCAGATTTTGAATATCTGCAAGAAAAACATTGAATAAAGTTGGGGCTAGGACAGATCCTTGAGGAACGCCTGTTCCAACGAACAAATATTTCCTATTTATACAGAGAATTTTCTATTTTTTATAAAATCTTGAATGATATTAATAAGAGCAACTGGACAGTGAAGTGGTACTGATGTTAATAGTTTTGGTCATTGCAAAGCCAGCGTTTAGTTCAAGACGTTCATTTTGTGTGCTCTTTCTTCAGGGCAGGACATGCAATACGTCTGATGTTAAGAAGGTCGAAGGGGGCTTCTCCTTCTTCTTCCCTTCATTGTATCTAAAATTGTTTCATTTATTCCTCTGCCCTTACGGGTACTCACATTCTCCAATTTATTTATATTTTACAATTAATACTCCATACTCAATATATTTTAATAAATTTATTTCAGATTGCTGGACAATAAACCACAAATTGTTTATGGAAGCGAAAATACAACCAAGGAGAGACCTCTCAAGATGGCTTTAACGAAGTGTTTTGTTTCTTTTTAAATGTACATTTTTACAACGAAGACAAATTTTTAAGTATTAAATATAATTTTACATATTATTTGAAACGGAAATAAATACATGCCGACCGCACACAGACACTAAATAAAACGTCTAAAATGTATAATAAAGAACAATATTTATAAAAAAAGGAAAAACATTTATATATAAATAAAATTAAACTACTATTAATTCAAGCTACATATACATATGTTGTGTGCCATCGAGAATGCATTGCCGGAAAACAGTTTATTGAAAGAATTTTATGTCTGTTATATGTAATCAACTTATTGCAGTTTATGTTTGTTTAATTTTATTGTTCAACTATGGTGCACATTAGTTTTAAACGACACCATGCCTTATTTGTCGTCGTGACGTGTCCATTATAATGTCATGTTCGCATGTATGTTTGTATACGCAATGATGTTTGTCCAGTTTTTTTCTTGTATTTTTATATTTTCTGATTTATTTATAAAATAAACAATACGATTACTAAATGCCTTGTACTTTGTCTTTTAATCAATATCTACTTAATGCCCTACTGACTGGCTCACACAACACGCTCTTGGTCATCAGGTTAATGAAGCAACTTTATCAACACTGATAAGAGTATGTGCAAACGTAAGTGAGCAGGTGATTTATGACTTTTTTAATCGAATGTATCTGGAGCAGAGTTATGTAAACACACATTTCTACTTTTTCATTTCATTTGTGTGTTTATTCGGTTGATGAAAACGAATGTACAAATGTTAGCAATATGCGTTAGAATGTGCCTATTCCGTCAAAATGCAAACAAGTTTGTGTCAGAGTAGCAATACGGAGCAAGATGACATATATGGATCCCCATTTTTTACTTACTTAAGGAGGGGCTACAGTCCGAAGTGGCCCTGGGCCTCAACCAACAAGCGTCCTCAGCCAGCGCGATCTTTAGCTAGCTGCCTCCAGTTTCATACGCATAGTTGATGAAAGTCCCTTTCCACTTGCGATCTCCATCTGAGTCGCGGCTTTTCTCTGCTGCACCGTCCCTCATAGATGGATTCTAAGACCTTCCGGACCGGAGCATTGATTTTTCACCTGTATCGTTGGATCTTAAGTCCTCTGACTAGTCGGCGTACCTGAACAGCTCATACAGTTGGTGGTTATCTCCTCGTCCACTCACCATCTATCCAGACGGGACAGAAAACCAGGAAGAATGTTCGTCTTGAACCAACCAAGTGCATATTCGTTCGCTTTCGACGAGGCCATGCCTGTGCGTCATATAACGGGACTGTGAAGGTCTTATGGATGATCAATTATGGATGTTTGTTCGAGTGGGGAATTTGTTCAACAATTGTTTAGCTTCAAGTTATTGGCAAAAATTATTAAACTTTTAACACTCGTGTCCTTGTCGACATTTATAGCTTCTCCGAGGTAGACACTTTGTGTTGGGAGTCCTTTCTCGTGGACAGCATATGCTTGGCCCTCTGCTTATTTACCGTCAAATCCATCTTCGCGACCTCCACAGCAATGCCCACATAGCTACCATTGACATCGCGCTGCATTCTCCCGACAATGTCAACATCGTCGGCATATAGGAGTGCTTGGACGGCCTACTGAATGATTGTCTCTCCGGTGTTGGCGTGCGGGTGTTGAAGAATTCTTTAGAGAATCGCCTTGTCTAAATACTCTTTTGTCACCAATGGTCTCGGGTTAGGTCTTTACCGACCTTGATGGAGCAACGTGCATGCTCCACCGTCATCCTACACAAACGGACGAGTTTAGCAGTGATGACATCACTAGACATCTATCTGTATAGCTCGTATCTGTGTACGCATAATATTAATGAAAAGGTATTGATCTGTTGCTCTAGAGTTTTCTCCAAAACTCACAGTAGTGTGAATATTTTATCGATGGTGGCCTGCCACGCTGGTATGAGCTGACCAGGTTGTTGACGAACGGATTTGGGCGTTCACGCAACTAGGCAGATATATCCTGTTGGCGATGCTCAGAAGGGGAATGCCTGTACAGTTGGCACTATTCAGAAGGTTGCCTTTTTTGTTGATCTGGAAAACGTTGCTTCCCTGTTCCCATCAAATTTTAAACAAACATGCATATGTCTTCACACAATCCCATTCTCACTGCATGGTTTGCATTTGTTTGATAGACGGAAGATTACTGTCGGCCTTAGGACATGTCATTGTCTGCCTCGCAGATCTATTCGTCCACCAGTCTTCTTGAGTCCTACAGTGACGGTTTAATTCAACTGCTTGTTTGGAATGGGTTGTATTATTTGAGGCTGTGTTTTGGGGGGTTTTAACTACTTCGCTCCATTTTGGACGCGCCAGCATAAATTGCTTTCATAAATTTTCATTTTATGAATTGCTTTTAAAGTCGGTCGGCTGTCAATTATAATCGTAGTCACTTCCTTTTTCTTTTATCCGGTTGAAAGACATCAGATTGAACAATAGTCAAATAATTTAACCCCACCTTTCTAAGTGTTAAGACGGATTTTCCTAATTTTTGTGTTGCCATCCTCTGATACCTCCAGTGACTGATTCAAAATGTTTTCATGTTCTACAGGGGTTGAGTTGCAACATCATGATAGACTGTTTCTCAACGGTTGTCGTGCAGTCGATAGTCGATGTTTGCATGAATAGCACCAGAAAAATAATTTTCGATCCAATTAGATTAGAGAAGATCGCGCATCCGACAAATCTTAGTATTCAAATGTTCAGCCTGATACAACACCTTATGGACAGATTTGTGCTCTTAACACTGAATTGACTGGAGTTCACAATGTTTACAGCTTCCTTGTTACACAAATAGTTGTCAATCTTCTGTAGTTTATAACCATTACTTCAGCGGATATGTCAGATCGTCCTTTGACCCAATGTTGTTAGTTTCGTAAGCAAATATATGATAACGAGATGGATTTTCAGATCTCAGAAAAAAACTTTTTTCATGACATCTCATCATCGTCTCATATTTTCAAAGCTGCATTAACTTCTCCCATCAACCTCTCCGACCGACGAAAGAAAGAAAAACAATAAATTTGGTTTCGGAGACGATATATTCATTATGCGTACTATAATGTATACTTTTATGGTTTCGCATATGCAAACACGAGCATATAAAGAAAGACGATAAAGTTTAATTAATTAAAGGCAAGTTACATGATTATCTTAGGTTCAGGAACGCTTATTGCTATGCTCTTATGCGGCAGTACTTGTCCTCCGTTTATGTATATCTCGTCTTTCACAATTACATCTTCCCCGAGGACCGTTGTTCCTTCTAAGCGAACCCATCGTCCAACGATTGACCGCCACCCAACAATGCAAGAATCCAGCCACGAATGCGACTTGATTATGGCCCCTTTTAAGATCGTAGAGCGTTTTATGCACACTCCATCTTCGATGACAACATCCGGTCCAATCGTCACATTCGGGCCAATTCGGCAGCCCACGCCTATCTTCGCCGATGGATCTATTAATACATTGCCGACAACCGCGGGTCCAGAGAACAGAGCCGAAGGTTGCCTCTGACGTAAGGACGTTAAATAGAGGCACATTCCGGTCAAAAAGTCCTTCGGCTGTCCAATATCCATCCAGAAGCCTTCCAGTTCCATCGCGTACAGTTGCTGCTCTTCAGCCATGAAGGGGAATACTTCCTTTTCAATCGACGTCGGCTGCATTGGAATTCGCTCCAGTATGGACGGATTGAAAATATATATGCCTGCATTGATTTTATTGCTCACGAATTCTTGGGGTTTTTCTATAAAGTTCTCTATACACCCAGTGCTGTCGTACAGTACCACACCGTATTTTGACGGTTCTTCAACTTTTGTTACAACTATTGTGCCCTCTTTCCCGTGGTTGCGGTGGAATGCCTCAAGCTTCTTAAATGGAAAATCACAAATAACATCAGAATTAAGAACAAAAAATGGATCTTGATTGGCATTCAGTAAAGACTTTGCTAATGCTAATGGCCCAGCCGTACCCAATGGTTCTGTTTCATGTGAGAATATAAGTTCGACTCCCAGCTTTTCTGCCTCTTGTTTCAACTCATATTCCATTTGTTCGGCTCGATAAGACACGGCCAGAATGACCTGCTTCACACCAGCACTGACCAACGCTTCAATTTGATGCAATAGAATCGGTTTATTCGCAAATTCCACCAGTGGTTTGGGTGTGCTCAGTGTCAGCGGCCGCAAGCGGGTGCCATATCCACCGACCAATATCAATGCCCTGGTTCCGCTGGATTTGTTTGTTGTATTCGTGCCGCACATTTTATTTTAATTCAGCAGTTTCAGTATCACAGACTAAATCATATACTTAAAGTACAAGTTTACGAATATAAATCAATAATAGATCGCAATCAAACGGAGTAGACACAAATCACGAATGCCGCTCTGGAAAAAAAAACACCTTTGGCCACGTATAAAAATTCCTTCAAACAACACACTCAGTGAAGTAAAAATGAGATTAGGAATGACAGTAACGTTGGTACTATTCTATAGATTACAAACAAAGGGACTGAAACAGAACATGTTTTCATTAATTCAGAATTCTCGATGCACAAACTGTGCGAACAATAAAAAGTGAAATAAAGTAATTTCGTCTTTTTTAGAGAATGCAACCGCAAAGCGAAGACGCGAAGGAGGTAACGAATAATGAGAAATAACTGAAGTTAGCATAATTTCGAACATACCCTACAAAGAAACGTTGATGTTACTTGTGGAACTGACCGATTGGCAAGTGCTCATACACCATTATAGCCAAATTCTAAAAATACTCCAACTGAATTGGGAGAGCAATTAACGAAACCAAATAAACAATTGAAACTAAATATTATTCGACAGGACCTAAATTAAATTAAAAACTCAATAACATCTGTCAAAGACAAACATAAACAGAACCAAACAGCAAGTGTCACAAGAAAATGCCCAAGTGAGTTTAGTCAGAAGAGGGAATTTTTTTTGACATTTCAATCAATTCACCATCTAGCCGTCCTGTTCTCTTGTCTTTTCTCACGTCGACAGACAGCAGAGGTTTTTACATAATTCGACGGGATCGAAAAATTCAGTGTAATAAACCGCAATTTAATAAAATTCAACCAACAGTTCGTGTTATTAAGTGGTGTTCTCGTTTATATCTTTCAGGCTTAAGACATGTCACTGACTCAAGTAGTACGCAGCTGTAGCCAACGCTTTGCTGTCGCAGCAAATGCAATCCTTGCGAATGGTCGGCGTTTTGCTACAATCCAGCCGCACATTCGGATGGTACACAAGAACATTGCCCCGGCGATTTGCACCAGAATCAATCAAGTAAATTTATTTCTCTTCCTAATGGTTTCATTATGAATAGTGAAAAAAAATGAGGTGATTGGTACTACCCCTTGGGGGGTTATCAGGGACTGACATATGAATGCTGCTTAACCTCAACATGGATAATTCGAAAGAAGTACCGTCGTTTCCAATCCGTTTCTTCTACGATATTTGCTCTTGAATTCAAGAACAAAGCAAGTTGGTTGGACGGCAAAGAAATGATTCCTCAGGGTGTCTTAGTAATGCTAAGACTTCACATGCTGTTGCAGGAGATGCGTTCACCACGAGATGGTAATTTTACGGCTTTAACTGCAACGCACCGACCTACACCAAATATCGATCTACGAAATTCTCATAAGAGCAATTCTTGTTGAAAATTTGGTCCGTATTATTGCATAGTTTGCAGCAGAAATTCATCAGCGCATATAATTTATGCAAGACAGGAAAAAACACTGCTCTACAAATGACATTCAACTATATTTTGTTTTCTTATCAGAGCAGATCATACCTAGTTTATTTACGTATTAGAAAGTTTATATGTTATCAATTCTTATTTTGGTTTCCAAAACGAGCGTTTAGTTTATTTTCGGTATGACTTTAAGATTGCACTATGATCGGCAACGTAGTCACTCTCTGCGAGGTGATAAATTCTGTTAAGAGGGAGAGCGATTAAGCACTGGTTTGCTGTGTAGATGAGGTGTGTGCCATCATTTTATCGGAATGCCAGGATTGGTGTCGAAATGTAGGCACAACATTCGTGGATATTGGGTGTGGAAAAGGATTCTGATTGGGTATTGTAAATGTAACGAAATTGTCTAATTGGAATATTCACAAAAACTGGTAACATCGCAAGTGAATAACCATACAAAGTTCCAATGCACACTTATTTCGAACCTCATTTTAGTTCTTGTTGCAAAAGGATAGCCGTTGCAGTTTCATCACAAACGTTTTAATCGATTGATGTTTTTCCATTTCCTTATTGTTGCCCCACGCAGACATAAATCCTACTAACATTGAATCAAAATGAATAAACCGAGCCTAAAAAAAGAGCACACGCTGCAAGACATTCTTCTCAATTGCCGGCCTTTTGGTTTCCCCTTAGATGAATCAAAACAAATGTTGCCCAATACAGCGTTATATAATACACACAGGCTAGTCATTTAGTAGTCTGTCCTTCCAACTATGGTTTCTAGAATGCAGTGAAGTATACTTTTGATGTGAGCTTGCGTCCTACAAAAATGGGAAAAGCATTTTACTCTCGTTACAGAGATTATAGTTAAAGTTGCCTCATAATATTCAATCCCTTTGTTGCAAAAATTTCTTATTTCCTTCCTAGGCCTCGTTAGATTAAAATGTATTTTCCACAGTCACACAAAAATTCTTTCATATTAAAACTTAGAAAATAAAAAAAACGTCAACTACTACTCCTAGTTTTAAGTCGTGAGAAAAAAAAAACAACAACACTCCATCTTACATAAAAAATTTCCTTTTGATTTTCTCAAGCACAAATATGAATCCAAGCGCATGTTTGCCTCGCACATAACCAAAGACGAGATTAAGGATCGTGTTCTTAAAGTTGTGTCTGCGTTCGACAAAATCACAGCTGATAAGGTAATTGCAAAAGTCAACCACAACTAATACATTGTTTTCTTTCTGTTCTTTTTGTCTCAGGACAGATGGAGTCTGTGGCAATCGCAATCGATACGCTTATATTCAGGCAAGCCACCACTCTCATTGAAGTTGGTCAAAGAGCGTGTGCTTCTCGTGTTGAACCTGTACGATAAGATTGATCCTAAGAAGGTAAAATCGAATTTTTTTTTTTACTGTAAATCTATATCTGAAAAGAAATCGATTGCAAGTGCCACAAACTAGAAATTAAGGTGAATTGATTTTGAATTAAAATCTAAAAATGTTCTTTCTGTTTTTATTTCCGAAAGCTTACTGTTGATTCACATTTCATCAATGATCTTGGTCTCGATTCTCTGGATCATGTAGAAGTGATTATGGCTATGGAGGATGAGTTCGGGTTCGAGATTCCCGATTCTGATGCTGAGAAACTGCTTAAACCTGCCGACATTATCAAGTACGTCGCCACTAAGGAGGATGTTTATGAATAAAGATGTAATTAACTGAAATAAAATAAAATCTATCTTTAAATAAAATTTAAAATCAACTCGATCAGATCCAATGTAAACTCTTTTCAAAAACAACCGCAATTAGTGAGAAAATTGAGAGAATCTGTTTATTTCAAGTGGTTTTTGCATCAGATCAACTGCCTTAGACCCGCTGTAGCGTATTGTTAGTCTGGCATTTAATAAATGTTAGTAGAAAATGCAAACACAAGCTTGTTGTGATTTAGAGTACCCCGTATTGGGTGTGAAGTGGACATTTTGTCGGTTAACATGGTTTAGTACTAAAATCAATCCATTGTGAGTTGATGTGCTGGTGTCATGGTACAAGGTTATTTCCTGGTTCGCCAATTGAACCTCCTTAATCGGTCTTCTTTTCCAACCCGCATGATCCAGGGGTCGTGGTGATAACGCACGCACTAGACATATCCAGGCCATCCGACATCGACTCTAACGTATCCGGATTTATGCCCAAACGCAACCAGGCGAGTTTTTGGATTTGGTCCAACTACACTACGTACATAAATGCCACAACAAAAAACATACTTTTTGGATGTAGCAATAGGATGGCTCAATGTAAGAAAATACAACGTTGTCCTACATTCACATAACCAAAGAAACGAAACATTGAAACTGCGTGATTGTGTGTAGAAGATGTAGAGTCTTCGATCAGACATTTACTTCACGGCCGAGAAGTACTGAGAATTCTTGAAATCGGCAACCATTGACTTGCTGCCTGGCTTCCAGTTAGCTGGCAAACCTCACCGTGCTTATCGGTGAATTCGAAAGCCTGGACCAGACGGAGAGTCTCGTCGACGCTGCGTCCAACTGGCAAGTCATTCACGGTGATTTGACGTAGATTCTGCTTGTCATCGATGATGAAGCGTCCACGGAATGGAACACCGCTTTCGTCGTCCAATACACTGTAACCACGAGCAATCTTCATTGATGTGTCCGCCAAGAGGAGAATCTCCAGCTGTCTCAGATCACCCTGCTTCCGGGGAGTGTTGATCCATGCCAAATGAGTGAAGTGTGAATCGGTTGAGCATCCAATCACTTCAATGCCAATGCTTTGGAATTCCTTAACGCGATTAGAGAATGCAATGATCTCGGTTGGGCAGACAAAGGTAAACTCGAGTGGATAGAAGAACAGTACGACGTATTTTCCTTGTGGTCCTTCAACGAGATATCCTTGAAGGCTCCCTTGACGACAGCAGTTCCGGCGAAGGCTGGTGCTGGTTTTTGCAATTGTGGCGTTTGTTTGGAATATTATTTAAGAGATATATGAAGGAACTGAAAACTTCACTGCGAGCACGTTTACTCCCCACGACGACCGTGAAAAGAATGCTTAAACAGTTCAAATTTAGACGTTCGGAGTCGGCATCAAAATGTAGGTCCCTTCCACTCGTGACAACAAATGTGGTTGCTGAGAAGCTAGGCCCTGGACCCCTACGGGCTAATATTATTATATTATAGCAAACACAGCAGTCAGCACACCCTTGACACTCAAAACACGCCGACTGTAATCCGAACTCAACATTGGCCACTCAACCATTCTCAAGGAATTCAACTTCCTTCCCAGCGACACTGACCGCCTAATACCCCAGGCTATCCTCGAGAAGAAATGTTTGATCAGCATTCCTTCCAGATCGGGCTGGATGTGTGACAGGCAGACGTTGGAAGATTCTCCGCGTATTTTCACAGATGGATCGAAGACAAACGAAGGGGTGGGTGCAGGTGTCTTTTCCCAAGATCTCAACATTGCTATTAGTGATGGGCGCATTCGAATGATATCTCGAGTGACAATCGATTATTACAACATCTCGAGACCATTTCGATTCTCAATCAATCACTCGAATGACTGTAGTTGCCAGGCGACTTCTCTTTCTTACGGAAATAAAGATCGTAACACTTGATGGTGTTGAAGTTGATTTTATTTTTTAAAAAGTTAATTAATTTAAAAAGGATACAATACACATATTTTTACACAGATCTTACTCTGGTAATTGAAAACTCAAAGATAATCCGTTACTGCAACACTATTAACAAACAGGTTAATTCGAACTTAGCGCCAGAATGTGGGCAGAATTGGGCACACTATTTATCCTAAAAAAGTAAGAGTTGCTAAGCAACGGAGATACTGGCAACTACGATTACAAAATAATCTATACAATGAAATAAGAACAGTTGCTAGGCAACGGATAGATGGGAAATTACAAAACTTATTTTAACAAAAAAAGATGACCGTTGCTAGGTGATGAGTTAACTAGTTTAAGTGGCTCGATGACAGTGACCACTAATCTCTCGAGTAACTACTAATCACTCGAATGACTACTAATCACTCGATTACTAAAGTCTCGATTCTTAAAATCATTCGATTATGCCCATCACTAATTGCTATCTCCTAGAAGCTCTCTGATCACTGTAGCGTTCGTCAGGCAGTAACCATAGCGATTAAAGAGGCGTTGTCACGACTCAAAATCCACGTGATATCTAAAAGGGATATCACCATCTGTTCGGACAGTCAGGCCGGTATAAAGTCGGTCAATAATGTCATGTTTTACTCAAAAAGAACCCTTAAATGCAGACAATCTCTTAACGAGATGGCTGAGCATTTTAACATTCACCTCATGTGGGTGCCGAGACACTGTGACAGAGAAGGAAACTGAAAGGCAGATGAACTCGCCAGGTGTGGTGGAGCCTATTCCCTATCATTAGCAGGGGTACCACCTTCCATGCCGATCGCTTCAGCATACGATCTTTTAAAGATCACAAAATAAAAACCACCAATGACAAATGGCTAGAAGGCGCCACCGACGTTAAAACAAAAGAAATCTGGCCATCACTTAACCTAAAACGGTCACTCAGTCTACCTTAAATGACTGACTAACTCGCGTTTTTCGGAATCCGTATTCATTTCTATTGAACAGGTTTTTTGTATCTTAACTAAAAAGCAGAAAGTTTGTGTGTCTGACAACAGCACTGAAATTTTCAACAAAAATCATTCTAAAATATAGATGCTGAATGTGACAATTTTTAAGTCGGTACGACATACGGTTCGTCAAACGACATATACACAGCTACACACAACTCATTCAATTTTACTGAAATTTTGAACATTGAACAGAAATTCTAAACGGATAAGCTGACTTAGATAATATTTCAGAGCTAGACTAATTGCATAATGTGTTACAAGTTAGGTTTTTTTTATGGTTCATGAAGTTTGACTTCAATTTGCACAACAAGTACAGTACATAGATGGGATTTCCAAGAACTTTTTTTATGAATCGCTTGATATCCCTCCACGTTGTGTGTAAATGTTTGAGAAAAAACCGTAATTTCCGTCCGTTTTGCTGCAGCACACATTGATAATTCAAACTTCAACACGTATGCACACAGTCAACGAATTGTACTCATTATGTGTAGGGATGTGAATTAGCGATTGGGATAGGCATCAATGACAAAACAAAATTCAAATTATTATCTGAGTTCTGGTTCGAGCAGTCTTATTATTGTTTTAAATTAAGTGCGGAGTAAACACAAAAACTACAAAATATCCTCACGCAGTATAAAGCGGATATTACTGCGCTCCAGGAAATACGCTGGATAGGACAAGGGATTACGAAAAAGAAAGAGTGCGAGATCTATTACAGCTGTCACATATTTGGATGCGGATTCGTCGTGGGAAAACGGCTAAGGTAGAAGGTCATCGACTTCAAACCGATAAGCGATCGCCTGGCTGTGATCCGCATCCAAGGCAGATTCTACAACATCAGCCTCATATGTGCACACGCCCCTACCGACGAAGCTGAAGACTCTGTCAAAGAGGATTTTTACGACCTCTTGGACGGTGCCTACGGAGCCTGTCCGGAGTACGATGTCAAAATCGTACTCGGAGACTTCAATGCTAAAATCGGTAAGGAAAACATAAGTAGCACAAGGTTCCCTCGCAAAAAAATCCACACAGCAACCTGGCGATCCCCGTATGGTCGAACCGCCAACCAAATCGACCATGTGCTTATTGTCGGAAGACACGCGTCAAATATCCTGGATGCCAAACGTCGACTCTGACCACTTTCTTGTTGCAGCAAGATTCAGAGCTCGACTGTCCAATGTCAGAAAGCTGCACCAGCCGACAAAGAGAACTTTCGACATTGGACGCCTAAGCACGCCGGAGATTGCCAGAACCTACGAAGAGCAATTCATTGAGAGACTCTTCGGTATGCCTGCGTCAAGTGCCAACGAGATGTGGTTCCATTGCTGCTCGGCCATCAAAGAGGTAGCGGAAACTACCTTAGGCTACCTACCACCCCCGACAAGAAACCCGTGGTATGATGGCGAGTGTGAGCAGAAAAAACGTGCAACCGACGAGGCATACCAAAAAGCGCTGCAACGGAAAACAAGAGCAGCGCAAGAGGAGTACCGGGCTAGAAGACGGGAGGAGAAAATGCTTCTATGCCTGAAGAAAAGGTCTCTCGCAACCTCCCAGCTCAAGGATATCGAAGAGTCTAGGAACAAGCAAACAAACACGGCCTTTTACAAAAAAGCCAAAAGGCTGACTACAAACTTTAGGAAAGGCACCCAGGCTCTTCGAAATTGCGGGGGTAATCTAGTTACGGACCCACAGGGAATAGTGGATGTGCTTAAGCAGCACTTCCAACAGCTGCTTAGCGGGCCTGACCAGGAGAGAGTGATAGGGAACCAGGAAATCCCAACTCCAGTCGACGAAGAAGTCCTCCCACCTAGCTTTGAAGAAGTCGGTACAGCCATTAAAAGGCTGAAGAACAACAAAGCCGCAGGCTCAGATGGCTTTTCAAAGCTGGGGACAATGTAATGGTAGGTAGCATGCACCAGATCATTTGCCGAATTTGGGAAGATGAAAGCATGCCCGACGACTAGAATATCAGCTCCATATGTCCCATCCACAAAAAAGGCGATCCTACCTCCTGCAAGAACTACAGAGGTATATCCCTGCTCAATGTCGCCTACAAGATCCTATCCAGCGTACTGTGTGAACGTCTAAAGCTGTTTTGCAACGCACTAATCGGGACGTACAAGTGCGGCTTCCGGCCCGGCAAATCGACAACAGACCAAATCTTCACACTAAGGCAGAACTTGGAGAAGACCAGTGAGTTTCAAATCGATACTCACCATCTTTTCATCGATTTTAAAGCCACATACGACAGCATTCATCGCAAGGAGCTATTCGAAGCGATGGCCGAATTCGGGATCCCGGGAAAACTGATCCGGTTGTGTCGCACCACGCTAACACATACGCCATGCACCGTGCAGTTCTGTTCAAAAACCTCTGAACCGTTCGAAACCTGCACCGGATTTCGGCAAGGAGATGCGCTGTCGTGTGATTTCTTCAATCTGGTACTGGAGAAGATAGTGCGGCGGGCAAAAGTCAACACGGAAGGCACTATCTTCTACAAGTCAGTCCAGCTGTTGGGATACGCTGATGACATCGACATTGTCGCGCGGTCCCAACGTGCCATCGTGGAAGCTTTCACGGCAATTGAGGAACAGTCGAAACGAGCTGGTCTAAAGGTCAACGAGGGCAAGACAAAGTATATGCTGTCGAGCAAACAACGATCCGCCGCACACCACCTAGGCCAAAACGTCACAATCGACAGCTACAATTTCGAGGTAGTAAAGGAGTTTCTCTACCTCGGGGCAAATGTAAACTCCACGAATGACATCGTAGTGGAGATCCAACGTAGAATCGCCCTTGGCAACCGATGCTACTTTGGTCTGTCAAAACAACTGGGCTCGAAACTCCTGACTCGAAGGACCAAAGTCATGCTCTACGAAACCCTTATCCTGCCAGTCCTACTTTATGGAGCCGAAAGCTTTTTTTTCTTGGTGCCTTCGAAAGAAAAATTCTACGTTGGATATATGGTCCCGTCTGCGAGGAAGGCGAATGGAGGAGAAGACACAACCGCGAAATCTACGAGCTGTACAAGGATGTGGATGTAGTCCGGAAGGCAAAAATCCGTCGACTACACTGGCTCGGCCACATCGAGGGAATGGACAACAACGCTCCAGCAAAGAGGGTCTTCGAATCCGGGCCTCCTGGTTCGAGAAAGAGAGGAAGACCGAACCTCCGGTACAAAGACCAAGTCATCGCGGATGCAAGACAGCTTGGCCTTGATGACTGGAAGCAGCGCGCCCAGGACCGTCACCGATGGAAGGCAGCAATTGCTCAAGCTCAGACCCTTCATGGTTCGTCTGCCTGATAAGTAAGTAAACATTTATTCAAAATCGTCTTCAGTGCATCTACAACGAAACACTTTTCTCCACATTTTTCTTAATAATCACATTATTGCAAAAAAGCCGAGGAAAAGGAAAGCTGTTTTTGATCTTCAACAAGCATGTGTGAAAAGACGGCGACTTCTAAGATCTGCACAATCTCAAGAAGTAAGAGTCCAAGTTCGTGAAAATGGCAACATTACACAGGCTGCCGGAAGAAGTAATGAAACACAGTAGGAACGAGAAAAACGGAACGCAAGTAATGGATTGGCTCGACGCAACCGTTTATTGATTCATACTTCTCAAGTTTTCAGTGTTAGACTCCAGCAGCAGAGAACTAGACACGGTAAGTTACGTTCTAACAATTGGCTGTATATGAAAGAAGAAGCATTGAACGAAGGAGCGTGTGTCCCTTACCGTGATATCATGCGTCTCTGCAGATTCTGTCTTTCCACCGTTTTTACCTCTTAAATGCGCAATTGTACAGACTACACAAAATATCCATCTACAGCTCACTGGTTGGGACATCCCCGCAATGACTGGTATCCTGTAACTCTAAACATTATAGGAATAAAATATAAAGTAATAAGAAAGGCTTAAAACTAAATAATATTTATTTTAATCCCAAGAGATAATTGAACTGTTGGAACTTGAGATTAGATGCGCTTATGTTTCATTGGAGCAGTATGGCCACTGGATCCGGCCATTTTTTGCAGGGCCGGCGGCAGAAACTTAGCCAGCAGTGCGGACAGGAATTTGTCAGTCAGTAGAATGAACAACGTCCACCAGACAATCAGCACATCGATGGAGTTCGCCTGGAGAATATTCAACTTCGCGGCGGGTGACTTGAGCAGGGACGGATTCGGATGCCGCAAGAGGTATTCACTCCACCATACGGCTCGGTCGAGAGGTTTCATTGGCTGATCGCGGAACTGAGCGGAAATCACGGCTGCTCTAACTGACATCTCACGGTCTTCGATGACTGTCCGGATGGCGGCATGCAGTTGCTCTGTGGTCATTGTCGTGAACTCAAGTCGCACAGCTATGCCCAGCTGAACGATGCGACGGGCGTTCTGAAATGTGTCTCACATGAGATGTGCGCTTTCTGCAGAATCACTTGCACTTACCCTAAACTGATCGAAGTAGAGTGGAACTCCGACCATCGGAACACCGTGCCAAATCGACTCGTATGTGCTCAGGGCGCCGCAGTGGGTAATGAATGCCTTGACCTTAGGATGAGCTGGAATGGAAAGTGAACATATGGTAAGTTACCTTTGTGCTTGGACCTAGTGCTCGTAAGTAGAAACCCTGAAAAATCGCTTTAAGTGCGTAATCGCCTTTAGTGTAAGAGAAGGACACTACCAAAGCCGGGATGATTTTGTTATGAATGTTCCTTAAAGCCAGCACACTTCGACCATTGTGATACCCACATTGTCGTGGGGTACGTCAACGATGCATACTCTCATGTCTACTTTCTTTTTCTGTCACAATCTCCAAGATGAGGCAGGTAAGGCTAGGCTGACCACGAAAGAAATTCAAACAAGTTGAAAAATGTCGGCACCTAGGAAGTGTGAGCTCGACCCACGACCAGTGACACCGAATTGGATGTACCAAGCAGGATCGGGAAGGCTAAGACTGCGTTTCGATGTCTATGCGCCATGCCATCAGGTGAGGAACCAAGAAACGACTGTTTTATGGGTGCATTAATTGGAAGGTGACCATTGGCATGCTGCAAGTCTTAATAAATAATAAACGACTGGAATAAATATCTTTTGTCTGCTTTAGAAACACGAAAACCGAAGGAAGAACATCTACCGATAGTTGTTTCGTTTGATATTAAGTAACTACTTATGAAGTTGTTGGATTACAAACCACAACAACTATTCCTACTCACCAAGTAAATCGGCCTGTGGTAGGAAAGAGCTTGCGAAAATGTTATCCGGCAACTGCCTGTTCTTCAAGTACTCCACATCGAATTTCCACACGAAACCATATTCGTCGTGCTGTCTCATCGCGCCCAACATCACGTCGATCTGGTAGTGGGGGAAGTACGAGCTCTTCATGTTCGTTCCAAATGAGACGAACACAACTCCACGCCAACTTCTGCCAACGAATTCCTCTAGGTCTCCGGAGAGGGGCTTTACGTCTCTCACATGCAGGCCACCGACTTCTATGACATTCATAGGCACGGACTCAATCCTTGTGAGAACGGGATGCGCGTTGACCATCGACATCGAGGTGTGCTTCGCAATATCCTCCAGCAATGGCATGTCCTTGGAAAAGAACGGCCGCATGACTGCGTTCAACATCGGGTAGTATATCCAACGGCGATATCTAAATAAACTCTAGATGAGCTCCAGTGGACACTTCTCCTCGTTAAACTTACAGCACGTCAGCAATGAACAGGAAGGTGTTGTGCATCCTCTGCAAGAAATTCATCTCCGAACTGTAGCCAGTTGCGTGGAATGGCACATACGCCGGATAGAAGTGATTGAACATGGTGTCGACAATGTTCGGTTGATTCAGAAACGCATTCAGTCCCACCGTGGTCGGATAACCGAATTTATGCACGAACCCCTGAAGGATAGGACCATTGGTGTAGTCGTAAAAAATTAGGTCCACTCTGAAATCATCCGGATAATCCAGAAGGGTTTGCAGTCCCGTCGAATTCGCAATGCCAGTGTTCACCAAATGTGCAAGGATGTAGTAGTCGCGAATTCGATCAAGCCCTAAGCTTCCAACAACAGAATTGAAAACGATTTTGAGGCTCTTCAATGTTGTGTAGCCTTGCTCCAGGTATATGTAGTGGACATTCGGGGGGACGTCCTCTGTCGGCCTTGGGATGTCCACAGACAGGATTGTCACGTTGTGGCCGAGCTCGGCGAGCCTATGTAGAAGAGCGCTGTTCCTAAAAATACACTGAATCGTTAAGCCCCGCAAGCAGTTGAGATACTTCGAAAAGGTCAAACCAGATGTGATGACTCGGTGATGCAACCCCAAAAAGACCCAAAATATTTGCGCCATTAGACATGGAGGACTGTGCGCAGATCAGGAGAAGGCAGCAATACAGCCCTGTTGACATTACGGATGCAGGTGATGGAAAATTCGATCTGAGTGTGTTCCAATTCTAGACTTCATCTGAACCACTGTTGCGCCGAGCTGGTGATATATATGCTCGATCGCCTGTAAAATGCGTCGATATAGAGTGGGTTTTGAGATTAGCTTGATAGGAAAGTTGAAATTGGCTGATCAAGTGTCGTCGCTTCAAGTTCGTAGATGCATACAACACGCAAAGGTCGCTCCGGTTTAATTGCTGGTAGCACGCAATCATCTAGTGAAAGCAGTTGATTGTCTAAGGGTTACTCACGGACCACAGGCATTCGGAATGCAGTATGAATGATCAGTTTGTCCTTGTGCTGTGTTGAACAGAGCTTTTATGATACGTTGATAAGTTTGGAAAAGCAAACGGGAGATATCGTCAGGGATAAATTTATTGTTGGTTTGGTAATTTTGCTTGCCTTATTCATTAGTGAAGTAAGGTAAAGAGAAAATGAGAGAGAAGGCAGTTGTTGTGGGACCCTCATTGGACTCATAACCGGGCAATGTGCAATTGGCACTCATGCTCTCAGGATGGGTTCAACATATAATGATTTTTGCAGAAGCAACAAGGATGGAGGAGGAAGAAAACACTCATCACCTACTCTGTTCCTGTATTGCTCTGGCTAGTCGTAGGTTCCTACACCTAGCAAACTACTACTCTTGCGGCCGTAACGAGATAAACGGTGCCAGCATTGGCCAGCTAAATCGCTTCACTAAAAGCACCAACTGATAATATGAAATGCAAATGAGCGGTGGAATGGCAATGGCAATGCTACAAAATGCTACTCAGGATGGTAGTCGAAGCTTTTATTGGTTATACCCACTTCATCTGCAAGGAATGTGGCGACGAGGACACACCACATCACTGTCACTATCCAAGCCTCTGCCAATTAAGGACGCTGGGAGAGCACTTCTTCCAAAACCAAATAAACAAACAGAGGTGCCATTCAATTCTATTTGCAGGTTCTTCAGGCATCTGCCTGGACGCCGGCAGACAGAACGAGAGACGTAATTGGTAATGGTTAAAAGAAAGGTGTAGAGAAGGACTTAATCCCTCAATGGATATCACAATGGTTCCACGTTGAGCTTTGTAATACGGGTCTTCGGCTAGGCTAGCCGCTAATCTAAACTAAGGTACATTAAACGCAGTACTGTCTGTGGAAGAGGGTAGTGTCTCCAGAAATCGCGGCTTCGCATCGCTGACGGTCCTGAACATACAGCTTCTAATGATAATAATCAGCATTGCGTCCGCAAAATTCGGTCTCCTCCTCCACGAAACAGGAGGCTAGGATCCAACCCTTCCCTTTGCTAAAGCATTAGTGCTCATACGCTCGATGTGGTACAGTGGACTCTCCTTAACTCGAATTTGTTGTTTGCCATATTTTGGCATTCTCGTCAATTTTCCATCATCGAATTCCCTCTAATTTCGACTAATTTTGGTATCCCGTGAAAATTCGACTTTAGAAAGTCGTGTGAATATCCACATCTTGGAACAGCTCTCCTCTTGCATTAACTGTAATCGCAGACAAGATCATACAACCGACGTAGAATATTTCTTTGGAAGCACCAAGAATCAGCTCCGCTGTTGTGCTTATCGTTCAACTTTCGGCTCCGTACAGAAGAACTGAGAATATAAGTGTTTTGTAGAGCATGATTTTGGTCCTTAAAATCTAGAGTTTTGAGCCATATACTTTGGACTTACCGAAGTAGCATCGACTGCCAAGGGCTACTCTGCGTTTGCTTTCTACTATGAAACCTTGAAAATAATATACTAAAGTGTACCGGTATGAAATAAGTTTTTTTTTTTTTTGAAAATAAAACACTAATTATTAATGGGAAAGTAAAAACATTTTATTCAAAGTATTGGCCATTGTTTTCTACACATTTTGACCACCTTTCTGGCAATTTGTGAATACCACGCCAAATTGTTCGTCTTTTAAAGCAAACCAATCAGACACCCAATTTTCGACTTCTTCGTAGGAATCGAAGTGCTGCTCAGCCAATGCGTGTCCCATCGATGAAAGCAAATGGTAGTCGGGAGGAGCCAAGTCTGGTGAAAACAGCGGGTGGGGTAGCTGCTTCCAGCCAAGTGTTTTGATATACGGTTTTGCTTTGTGTGCAGGTGCATTGTCATGGAGCAAAATTAACTTGCCGTGTCTTCTGGTCAATTTTGGTAGTTTCTCGATCAATGCATGGTTCAAATTGATCATTTGTTGTCGGTAGCGATCAGTATTAACAGTTTCACCAGGTTTTAGGAGCTCGTGGTACACCACACCTTTCTGGTCCCACCAAACACACAGTATTGTCTTCTTGCCCAATCGATCTGGTTTTGCAGTCGATGTTGATGGTTACCCGGATTAACCAATGATTTTTTCCGTTTAGGATTCTTAAAATAAATCCATTTTTCATCGCCAGTAACAATCCGATGCAAACCCGATTTTCTTACGTGTCTTTGAAGCAAAATTTCAGTAAGTGTTTTTTTTCGGTTTTCGATCTGTCTGTTTTTTTTTTTTTTTTTTTTTTCATTCATTTTTGTTTTATTTTAAATTCATTAACTTACATGCTAGACAAAAATGCTTAAAACTAGCTTAACTAACTTAAAAAATGTTCTTACTCCTAACCTACTGACCCTATACGGGTACTCTAAGCTATTCTTATCTCAAATTTGGCTATACCTTTCGGATTATGCTATGTTTTTTTATTGTGTTAAAGACACGCCGTTCTACTTTTATTTGTTTCGCCAAGAAAACTGGAAATAAAAACTTGGCCATATATATATATAATTTAACCTAACTTAAACTAACTAGAACTAAAACTAACCTAACATTAAAACTTAAGACTATCTTAACTATGTCCATAACAGTACGGACGCGTGCACCAGGGCGTATATGCTATGTATATGCCTGACTTATATAATTTATACGCCGCGGTGCACCTTTTTTTTGTTTTTTATTTTATTTTCTATATTTTTTTTTTTTTTTTTAGTATATGTTTCTTAGAATTACCTTAAAACCTATGTAAGTTGGCCACCATGGTCAACTACCGCGTCATTTATAAAGGCCAGCGGCGGCGGGGACTGATTTTGGTGTAACCACCAGTAAAATTGCCGTTCTTTGGCAGACTCTCTCCTGTCTCGAGCAGAGATCGCTCTACTGAACCGGAGGAGATCCTCGTGACTGCGAGCGACGTCCCGTTCATATTGAAGTCGCCTGTCCACTGTTCGGCGTACGACGTGGAAGATTACAGGACATCCGTGTGGATCCTGTATTAGGCCAATTGTATCGAGATGGAGGAACGCCTCGGGAGGAATAAAGCCGGTAAGGCGCTTTTTTCGATCTGTCTGTCATTCAATTCATGTGGCACCCATTTTCCACACTTTTGGATCTTTCCCATAGCTTTTAAACGGTCAGAAATTGTTTATTGCGCAACATTTAACATAGCTGCTTTTTGCTTTTGATTCAAAGTGTCATCTTCATCCAATATCGTTTGCAATTCGGCGTCTTCAAACTTTTTTGGTGGTCTTTCACGTTTTTCATTTCTCACATCAAAATCATCATTTCTGAACCGCTGAAACCATCTTTTGCATGTTGCTTCTGATAGAGCATGATCACCAATGCGTCGACAAGCATTCGATGCGACTCTGCAGCACTGTTCTTCAAATGAAAATAAAAAAATTATTTTCCGCAAATCATCACTTTCTGGTACAAAATTCGACATTTTTAACACGATGAAAAAATATGATTTTGTCTGTTCAATGACTTGATGTATACTAAATATTTTTCACAGACGTCATAGCAAACAAACAAAAAAAAAAAATAAGGGCTCGTTCACAACAAATGTTCCATATCGAGATGTCGATCATAACGTGTTGTTCCAGGTGGTGCGTACATACCATACCATACATATTCTTACGCGACAACTTAAATGTACATACTTGTAGAAGAAAGTACCTTTCGTGTAAAGAATTGTCTGCCGCACTATCTTCTCCAGTCCCTAATCGATGATTTTTCTTGCCTCCAATGATTTTGGATATGGAAATAAAAGGTAATGTAAGTAAGCAATGCCGTTGTTGCTGCCGATCTTCCCTCCAATGCTTGCGGTCATCATCATCGTCTCCTGTCATCTAGAAAGGACACACAACATCGACGACTCGGTCAGAACGTCACCATAGGCAGCTACAACTTCGAGGTAGTAAACGACTTCATCTACCTTGACTCCCAAGTGAATAGTACGAACAACATCAGTTCCGAGATTAAACGCAGAATAACTCTTGCCAACCGATGTTTATTTGGGCTGAAGAGGCAATTGAGTAGTAGAGCCCTCTCTCGAAACACCAAGCTCGCATTATATAAGACCTTGATCATCCCTGTCCTGCTGTATGGCGCGGAAGACTGGACTATCTCAAGAGCGAATGAAGACGCACTTGGTCTCTTCGAGAGAAAAGTTCTGCGTTCAATCTTTGGTCCTGTTTGAGTTGAAGGTTCCTGGAGAAGAAGATTCAACCACGAATTAAACGAGCTGTACAGCGACATGAGTCTAGTCAGGCATCTACGGATTCAACGCTTAAGATGGCTGGCCATGTTGAGCGCATGGACGACACTGCTCCAGCCCGAAGATTCTTCGACTCCGAACCAGTGGGACAGCGCAATAGAGGAACCGAACCCGATGGTGCACTCAAGTGGAGAAAGACCTCAACCAACTTGGACTGAGAAATTGGAGGCAGCTGGCTAAGGATCGTGCCAGCTGGAGAGGATTGTTAACCGAGGCCCAGGTTCACCCCGGACTGTAGCACCACAAGAAGAAGACCACACAAAAATATGTACACTTCGTCGAAACTACAATGTTCTTTCAGTGCTGCGACTAGTTATATTCTAAAAATGCTGCTCTGGTCGCAATCCAAATGACTAAAATAGGGGCTGAGCTTCCATTAACTATAAAACCGAACTCAGGCTGTAATTACCTGCCTCGTAATATTTTTGTGGCTTAGTTCTCATGTCCTTCTGTTTGTTTTTCTTATAAGAGACCATTTAGAATGCCCTTGTGACTGGGTCGTGGCCTCGAAATGCTTTGCCTTCTACTCCAACGCCTCATTTTTGTGAGAGGAAAACACAAATTTAATTTAATCTGTTTATTTACAAGAACAAACTCTACCCTACATCAGTCACACTCTATTAGTTTCAGGTCAAACCACTAAATTAACAGTGCTTAAAAAACACAATCACAGTAACCCATCCTTGATGGCCTGTATCTCGGCCCGTAGCTTTTGTTTTTTTAGCCTCAAAACAGCAGTTTCCTGCGCGAGCTTCCGGCGTCGCTGCTTCAAATACGATATTTGCATATTAATAAGCCTTGCGTTTACTCCACAACTGCGACAGTTAACAATGACTCGTCTTGTCCTTCGAGCAAGATATTTGGACGATTTGATTGATACGATCTGTCTTACTGAGTTTGTTGGATTTACAACTGGTAGCTTTTTGAGATCCTCAGTCTCATTAAGATGAGAATCTTCATTTGTATCGTCTTGATTGTCCATATCATATTCGTCAATTGGAATTTCCGTTTCACTAGACTGTCCAACGTGACACAGAGACACTTCGGATGAACACATCTCGTCGGACGGACTAATCAAAATGAGATCATTGAAATATTCTTTATCATCTACCATGTCATGGGGATGATCGGCAACTGCGGAACTCGGGGCGGACAAGTGAATGTCGTCTGGTTGAACAACTTCCTTCTTCAGTTCTAATTCCTCACATGTATAGCTTTCATTGTCGCCGCATATAAAATCCTTGTAAACCACCCTGGAATCGGATGCCTCACTATTCCATTTGTCGTCGTTCAACGAGTTGTTGGCGGAATCCCCATCCGATTTGTTGTCCTCGTTCCCAAAGCTGGCAACAATTCGATTATTCAAGAGCACTTCGTACTCCAGATGGGCTTTCGAATCATTGGCTGTGTTTAGCAAATCGATTTCGGGAGACAAAACAGTGAAATCTGGAGTATTTTCATCAAAGACATCAATTGAGCGTGAGTTTGATTTAGGGGTCGCTGTATAACTAGGTGGGATCTCAGATGAGTTGCCATTCAATTGGAGTAGCCTCTGCAGAACTGCTTGCTGAATATCATCTGCTGTTGAAGTTTCTATGATAGAATGCATATGTCAGTGTTATAGAAGAGCTTGCATCTAAGGGGTTGCAGTTACTCACGTGTTATCCTAAGCAGAATATGTTTTTGCTCCTCGGTGCTTCGAGCTCGGGGCATTCCTATTCGCAAATGAGTTGTCATATTAAATAGGTCCTTTCTGAGTATGTTCTTATTTTCCCTCTGCTTAACATGTTCGATTATGAGTTTCTTATCCACATTGAGATGCAGTAATTCTTGGATCTTTTTAAACAAATTTTTATTAATTACAAAAGCACAGAGAGTGTGTATTGAAAGCAATTCGTACTTCTTCCAGTAATGCCTGAGAAGGTCGTCGCTTCTGTGGCAGCTCTTCCACTGCTTGCTCAGAAATCTCGTGTGTATGGTTATTACACACATCAATGACTTCAAGTTTACATCCATCCTTGGTAGCCCTTAACGAAATGAAGGCTGGACAATCGATTCGGCGAGTTTGTCTTTTACACGGTCGCAGACCATTAGCTTTGGATTTGAAACGTTGACCGCCGAATATGCAGGAGAACTTGATGCTGTAATACTGGAGTTTTTCGTCGATTTTTCGTGAAACTTTTGTATGCGCGAATTTAACCAGTCGACTATCGCGTATCCAATAATAAACAAGTGACTCCGATGTGTGGGCATGTAAACGATCGGCAACTTCTTCGAACGTTTCAAATGTATCACCACGCTGGAACGCATGCTTGCCTTCAACACGAATCACAATTTTTTTCTTATTGCACTCATTTTTCTTTGTTTTATTCATGTTTAAATAATTAAAACCTTCGCGACATGTTTTTATCCAAAGAAACGATTTGGGTGGATTCAAAACAAATGTCAATTTGGTTTATTGTACTAGAATTGATGCATAAAATTCTTGGAGGAGGAAGCATTTTTCGGGTAAAATGTGATCGAAAGGTGGCGATTTATCATTTTAAATGATAAGAGAACTACGTTGTGTGTTGTTTGGCGGCTGCACGCATCGCAGAACGCTCGTATTTCAAAAATTATTGCAAGCAAATGGTGTTTTTGACCCACCTTATGCAAAGTATTCTTGTAGTAGAAGAACATCCTCCAGAAGAGTGACAGTTCAACTTGACGTTTATACAGATATTTTCAATATTTTTTAAAAGCTAAATAAACGGAAAAATAGTCTCCAAAGATGGACACAACAAAGAAGTTTGATTTAATAGATGAAATGCTGACAGAACTAGGTAAAACTAACGTACAACATGATAAACTTAAACTTCACGTAATTTTCTAATGCCTACAGACCAAGTTCGAGCAACAAAACAGGCACAAATGGCAAATATCTCAGACGTGTCCGAAAAGTCCAACAATATACTTCTCCAAATAGAATCGTCACAGAATACAAAACCTGCACAAGATGATTCTATCTCAAATCGTTATGTTTATTCCAAAGACACCTTGTATACGCTGGCAAAAAGTGCAGAAATCTTCGAGCGTCTCATGATAAAAATGAAGGAAGCACAGCAGCCTCCTGGAGACTTAGAAACCTACATTACAACCACTAGAGTAAGGATAGACTTCTTAGGTAGCGCTGTGCGTAAGCTCTTGGCATTGAACGACACAGTAAATCAAATTGGAAGTGAACTGCGCAACGATCAGGACGATTTTGAATTAGACACTTCGGGAAATGGAGAAGATAACAGTAGTGAATAGAATCATGTATTTATTTCTTTTTTGAATTGTAAATAAATAAAAAACAGTAAATATTTAAATTTGCTTAAAACCATTAACAGCAACTAGGGCATCAGTGATTATCTCGACCAGATCGTGCAGACGTTCCAGATTTGTCCTACTTTCATCGGTGACGCTATACAAGTCCTGGTTCTCCTGGATGTATACAAAGTGATCCATGCATTCGGAGATTACCCTGATCTTATTGCTTTCCTCTTCGGTGAAAGCCTCAATGTCAGCTTCATTCGACATCAGCAACTTATCCAACTCCCTCGCGAATGTATTTATGATTTCTATCTGTTCGGTGTATTTTTTTGAGGAAGTTTGCTTTCGAAGTTCCTCCTTAAAATTTGACAATTTTTGAGAAAACTTGCAGAAATCATTGAAGATCGCTGCAGAGGAAGTATAGTCTTCACAAAGTTTCGATGAATTTATTGAATTCGCGGAAGAATTCACTTTGGCTCCTTTTATTGTCGTGTTTATGCGATTATGGTCTTTGAGCGAATGCTTCTTTGGCTTCTGCAAATTTGATGGATACTCATCGAACGTTTGGAAGAGGTCTACGTACTCCAGGGGATCTGGTTTGCCCTTGGGCGGTGTGATGCTGCTCTCGATGTTCTTGAATTCGGTCTGAAGTGCTTCATAGTAATCGCTGAGTGGTATCACGGACGACTTGACACAACATTCGCGCAGTTTGTTCTTATGATTTTCGAAATTAGAGTTTATGATTTTCGCAATTTGATCGAAGTCTACTTGTTTACTCATTTTTCTCGATTTAAATAAATAGATTGAATTTCACCGAGTGACGGGTAAAATTAACAGGAAATTTCACAACTGAACTGTGGAAAATGATCCCACTTTTGTACAGTTCGGAGAGGAATGTCTGGTCCTTTTACTGTGGAATATTGGGATTTCTAGGAAAATGTTAATTACCCGGTAGATTATTGGGAATTTCATTTTGGCGAAGACTTTCTATAGGGTGTGTACCAAGAGTAAAGTATATGGTAATTTGGACCGCATAGAGCCGACATAATATATTGCATTACAACAACCGAGGAATATAACAATTTTCATGGATCTTTAACTAATATTCACATGTTCATGACATGAGCGTTCATGACTATTCTCCAGTTTATTAATCTTGACCAAGGTATATAGCAAATAAACAGGGTGAACGCAGGTATTTTCAAGTGCAAATGGGCTACACGTCTAATAATAGTGTTCAGCTGGAAAGTCACCATGTAACTACATCCATGACCCACACATAAAAATCAAAATCAAAATAATTAATTTACTTTTCCCTCAATACTGTATCATTTGTGCCGACACTTCCACCCTAATTAGAATTTGTTTTTGTATGATTTGTCCGCCATTTTGTACTGCAATAGAATAATGGGAATTTTGAGTCAACTTGAACCGAACGGCATGGCGATATGGGAGAATATAGTGACACTTCTACTTCTTCGGTCACCCTGCTAGCAAATTGTGGTTTCGTAATCGGTAAGATTGAGAAAATTTTTTCCTTCCATTAATTTCTGAATTTTTATCTTGTAAAAAAGCTTAAAAATATCAAAATTCTTTTCATTTAGGTGTCACTAACAAGAATTTTATCATTTTCCCAGAGAATTTTACGAAAATCTACCGAAATGTTCTCTGCTGTACGGTCGGCCGTGACAAAGTCTTCGGACAAGAAAGTTATATCACTACTTCAGCAGATCAATCGCGAGTATGCTGCTAAGGCTGCCGCCGCCGCTGCTGGAAGCAATGGCAAGATCGTTGCCGTAATTGGTGCCGTCGTCGATGTCCAATTCGATCAGGATTTGCCACCAATTTTGAATGCCCTGGAAGTCGACAAGAGGACCCCACGTCTGGTATTGGAAGTCGCCCAGCATTTGGGAGAGAATACTGTCCGTACCATTGCTATGGACGGTACTGAGGGTTTGGTGCGTGGCCAAAAGGTCATCGATACTGGATTCCCAATCCGTATTCCAGTCGGTGCTGAAACTTTGGGCCGCATTATCAACGTTATTGGAGAGCCAATCGATGAACGTGGCCCAATTCCAACCGATAAGACCGCTCCCATTCACGCCGAAGCTCCTGAATTCGTTCAGATGAGTGTCGAACAAGAGATCTTGGTCACCGGTATTAAGGTCGTCGATTTACTCGCCCCCTACGCAAAGGGTGGTAAGATTGGTCTCTTCGGCGGTGCCGGTGTCGGCAAGACCGTACTTATCATGGAACTGATTAACAACGTCGCCAAGGCCCATGGTGGTTACTCCGTGTTTGCTGGTGTAGGAGAACGTACTCGTGAGGGTAACGATTTGTACAATGAAATGATTGAGGGTGGTGTCATCTCACTGAAGGACAAGTCCTCTAAGGTCGCTCTTGTCTACGGACAGATGAACGAACCCCCAGGCGCTCGTGCCCGTGTCGCCTTGACTGGATTAACCGTTGCCGAATATTTCCGTGATCAAGAAGGACAGGATGTGTTGCTTTTCATCGATAACATTTTCCGTTTCACCCAGGCTGGTTCCGAAGTGTCTGCCTTGTTGGGTCGTATCCCATCCGCTGTAGGTTACCAACCAACTTTGGCCACTGACATGGGTTCTATGCAGGAACGTATTACCACCACAAAGAAGGGTTCCATCACATCAGTACAGGCTATCTATGTGCCAGCTGATGATTTGACTGATCCTGCTCCAGCTACTACATTCGCTCATTTGGACGCCACCACTGTATTGTCCCGTGCTATCGCTGAATTGGGTATCTACCCAGCTGTGGATCCTCTGGATTCCACCTCCCGTATCATGGACCCCAACATCATTGGCCAGGAGCATTACAACGTTGCTCGTGGTGTGCAAAAGATCTTGCAAGATTACAAGTCACTCCAGGATATCATTGCTATCTTGGGTATGGATGAATTGTCTGAAGAAGATAAGTTGACCGTCGCCCGTGCCAGGAAGATCCAACGTTTCTTGTCACAGCCCTTCCAGGTCGCTGAGGTGTTCACCGGTCACGCCGGTAAATTGGTCCCATTGGAACAGACCATCAAGGGATTCACCCAAATCTTGGCTGGCGAATACGATCATTTGCCTGAAGTTGCATTCTACATGGTTGGACCAATTGAGGAAGTCGTCGAGAAGGCCGATCGCTTGGCTAAGGAAGCTGCTTAAGATGGGTGCCAGAAGCTGCCACACCTACACAGGAGTTCTTTCGTATCTTAAGTATAAAGTTTTTTTTCTTTTCCTTCCTAATAATTAGGCATTTAATGTGAGCCCAGCCAAATAAAGTGAATAATAAATGGTAATTTGGCAAAAGAAGAAAAAATCATGTTTTTGTTACGTAACGAGAGTGTCGGCGGCGGCGGTTCATATGATGTGTTACGCAAATGTCTACGCTGTACATAACCTAGAACGAAAAGAGGGTGGATTCCTGCTGAGGATTTATGTAATTTGGCTACAAAATCTGTGTGCAATAGTGAAGTTATGCAAGAAGCTGCATTTGGGCTACATATGTAATCGTTACATAACAGTGCGGTGGACTTGTAGTGATTTGTTATCGAAAGCATATGGGAGTTCAAGTGAGGTTAAGTTGCTTGTTGGTGGTTCTCGAATGGATTCTTTTTCTTTCATTTTAGCAAACTTATTGCAAACTTATTTAACTAATGCTATTAGTTTTGGGCAGACTCGAAATCAATACTTTGTGATGTGAACCGAATGGGCTGATTTTTTCGGATTAGTTTAGTTCGATTTTTTTAATAATTGGGAACAAGTGCGGCAATAATCGATGTACATATATACATTGCATATTTTACACAAATATTCTGATCTTCGCTGAATACGCATAAAAATGAGTTCGTTTGGCCCGTGCTCGGAAGTTAATTTTATTTGTCTTGATAATAATCGGCTGTCACGTGAAATTTGTGTTGGCCTCTTGCTTTGCTTCATCCAGCTCCATATCCATTGATTGCATTATAACTTAGGAAGCCATTGACAAAACTACATATGCAACTAGCAAGCGAACAACAATTACAAATATCCCTTGGTTAGTACTGACCACTCCAGCCACCGACAGACTTTAGAACTTGCAATTATGTAACAGAAGTCTCGTGTAAGGTTTTCTTTGCGTTATATAAAAACCCAACAAATTGGCTGAGAGAATTTTGCTTTCATAATTTAATTTAAAACATACACAGGCCGACGTAATTCATCGTACGATACCCAAAAATGCACGTCTTCAGTGCCAACCGTATTTGTTAAAGAATGTTACAACCCACTTAAGTCAGTTCGGCATAGAACACGCGAGGTTCTGGGTGAAGGGTACCCGATCTCGTTCTGTTTGCTCAGCTTCCTTGAGTGTAGTCTTTAAATTGCTCGTGATTGTACGGCAAATACTCAATGGTGCTTAAATTTTGCCTCCGAAGGAGAATTCAACTGTCTTGGAGAATAGTACAATAACCACTCGTTGATTTTTCGAGCTGTATGTTTGGGGTCGTTATCTGGACAGGATTCAGCCAATTTTTTCATCGATGGCTCTAAATATTCATCGATGTCCTTTAGTACATCCTGACACGCGTCCTGATCGTATTTCCAGAAAGAACCCTGAGCCGACGTGGGTAATTTGAGAGAAAATCGAGGAAGATGTCGTCCATAATCCATTCAAGTGCGATTGGTACAGAAAAGGGGCATTTTTGGGTGTCGTTCGATGTATTATGTCGGGCTGTGCAGGCCATTTAATTAAAAGATATACCTACCAATAGTTTGCACAAATAAACAAAACAGGGCTGCCTTTCCACAGCATTTTATTCGTATACATACTCATTGTGCCGCATATTATCTTTCCTATGATTTGAATCATTTCAGAAATTGATGTTTTGTAGGCATACACATGATATATGCATATATATGATGTACACGCAGAAATGTGCTTAGAAATACTTTCTACTGCATTCATTTAACTTACTAGAAAGCATTGTATCTACCAATCTCTCGTCTCGAAGAATTCTCAAAGCTGTGGCTAAGAGAATCAAACCTAATTAAATTAGAGCGACGCTGTTATCATTCCAAGACGCTGTCGCTGTGTGCATGCCAAAGACCATTAAGAAGAGTAAGATAATGTTCATCACATCACCGTCCGGCTATAGGACGTCTGAATTAGTAAGCCCACTTTTTCTGTGCGACCTATTTTCTTATGACAAATCTTCGTGAAATTTGAACTTCATTCATTTCTATCAGAGGAGAGGCAGATTTAAGACTTTGAGATTGTGTTTAGGTCGCCCAGAAGAGGGAAAGAATAGTCATGTATTTACATTGGCTTATATTGGAACTGTTGATGACATAGCTAACGTCATTTATGCACAAGATGAATGTCAGATAAGCCAGACACAAGAGACGAATTGTTGCTTACTTTCAGTTGTGCAGAAGTTAAGAATCATGCTGAAAAAATTACCGATTAAGCGATCTATTTTGGCAATGGGCATTGGAAAAAAACCTTACAGTATCTATAAATCCCAAAAAGTACGAAAGCCTACCAATACGGTGGCGGTCGCTTATTTATTGATGTCAATAGCCCAGAGTGCTATCAGAAGTACTCAATCTGCCGGCAGTCAAGCCCTACTGGGCATGCTAGTATACTGAACAGACTACAAATTGAAAATTCCCTTCAAATATCATTTACCGTCAAGGGAGGAGTGGATTACAAGAGAACACATACGCAAACAGGTACAGGCCCTGTAATTTTTCTCCAAACTGTTAAGCATGCACTGCTCTATTAGAATTCTTGAGTATGGCAGTGTTTTTCAAGCGGAGGAAAAGCTGCCAGAGTGTGAAAAATACCACCGGTTTATATCACTATTCTTATTGACAGTCATTGTATCAATGGCGTCGATTACAGCAATTTCAGCTATATGTATAAATCAAGTTTGGGTCCCAGGTCACAGAGATACGGTGGGCAAAGCAGCAGATGAACTTGTCAGGAAACGGGCCGGAAACGACCCAAAGCAGACCATTTATTCATCCACCTCTGGAAGATGTCAAAAAGAAGGTGGACGACAAAATTCATGAACTATCTAACACAAAGCGAAATGCCATAACCAGCTAGCTCAATATTAATAGAGTTAAATGCAACAAACTCCTTCAATGTGACAGGATTCTACTAATGGCGGTATTTGGAGCTCTAACAGGCCATAATAATTTGAAGTATCACGAATCAATATTGGGCTCTTTATGCAGAGGCCGTGTAAACGTATAAGAAAGAGGGATACTCCTCACTGTCTCAGTCCATGTAAATTAAGATACATGATATAGTTTTTCTTCTGGGACTTGGAAGAACTGCCTGATAGCTCTTGAAAATCAGTTTTTCAGGTTTATCAACGAGTCGGGATGGCTGGACAGAGTGCCATCAATGGTGTTGTGGGACACGAAGAGTCACAATAGCTCCACAAGAACCAATGAGGCCTGAACCTTCGCATCTCCCCACGTACCATACTATACCATACTCAGGTTAATATTAATTATGTGATGCTGGATTCGATGATCAACGAACTGGTGGCTCTGGTAAAGTGGCCTACAGTCGCTTGGTTTCCATCGTATTTGTATCGGTCTTACTTTACTTTTCGAATTAGAGATAAGCCTGCGATTGGTGTTGCAGTCTTTCTATGTGTACAAGCTTGTGATACCATGTTAATGTCTTCTCCATTCGCCCTCATCAGTACTTTTCTTCTGGATGTAGGATGGCCTTTTTCATGGATGGGGGACAGACTGTGAAAGGCGCTTTGCTGAATAAGGTCCACTTCATAATAATGTCTACCAAATTTGTGTTGTGTGTATTGATTTAGTTAAGAACTGCAGCAAGTTGGGGATGGATAGTTCAATACATCATCCAACTAGTTGTAAGCATTTTTGTTTAGTATGTAAGTTTATTATGAATCAAAAAATAAAAAGAAATTAAACTGAAAAGGAATGGGCAGGTAAGCAAGAGTAGTATTGCCGACTTCACAAAGTTGGCAAAGAAAAGGTAGTTCCTTATTAAAAAGATGTTTATGTGGGACAAATGTGTGGCCTAACCTAAGTCGCGTGTGTATCCTTTGTATCATTTGAGATATGTTGTTGGGACTGTGGTGCTTGTAATTAGTGATTTTCTCTTCTATTTCCAGTTTGCAAGAGTAGTTATAGATATATCTGTTCAAGATATATCTTTTCCTCTATGGCTAATCTAACTTGAACGTCTACAGCCCCATTACCAATAATACTAGCGTGTCCCGGTATGCAAACAATTTTTAAGGTTTTCGATTTCAGAATAATATGGTTGTGTTTTCCTGATCTGAAACTTCAGCATCGCTTTATAAACAACAAATGCTTCAGCGGTAAAAATTAAAGCATGAGTAGATAATAGTCCTTTGGAAACAACTGAACCAGTCTCGTTCACAACAGCAAAAGATTAGAAGTTGTCGGTTTTTAATGCATCTGTAAAAATATTCTACAACCGAGGATGCATGTTTCAATGCAACAAAAGGCTGCTGCTTACCCATGCCACAATATGCACAGGCTTTGGGGACAAAGAAGAGATTGAGGACAGTTCCAACTACCTTTGTCATTGCCGAAGTCTCTGTATAGTGAGATAGAGAACACTGAGGGATTTCCTCTTAAAGCACTCCCAAGACAGCAAATATCCCACTAAACTCTAGTGCCTGTAAGGGACAGCACAACATCTATAATTCGAAGCGCCCACGACGATGACCACGATGTCTCTACGGACATCACGATGGGTCCAATAACCACCTAAGTAAGACGGGATTAATCCGCGTATACCCGCTCACCTAACCTAACCGGGAATGTAATTTGTATTTCTCTGAGATACCAAGAAAGGTAGCTCTGTATATTTCATTCGAGGGAGATGTTTTATGGTAATAGCAAATGTCTGTTATGGTATATGTTACTAAGAAGGTTCCACGGAGATTCACTATTCGCTGTAAGGTTTTGGATGGAGGTTGGAGGTTCTTTGCGAAAGTATGTGCACGGCGAAAAGTGGTTTGTACGTCCTGTGTAGCCAAAAAAGTTTGAAGATGAAGAACTAGAAGCGTTACTCTATTAAGATTGTTGCCAAGCACAAGAAGAGCTCGCAGAATCTTTGGGGTCACTCAAGCAGCCATGTCAAAACGTTTAAAAGCAGCTGGATATATTCAAAAGTAAAGAAATTGGGTTCCACATGAATTCAAGCCGAGAGACGTCGAAACGCGGTTTTGCATGTCCGAAATGCTGCTGGAACGCCACAAAAGGAAGTAATTTTGGCATTGGATTGTTACTGAGGGTGAAAAATGGATCCATTACGACTACCCCAATCATATGTGAAACCCGGCCAACGAGCCAAATCAACGGCAAAGCCGAATATCCATTATATGCTGCTAAAACCGAGTAAAACCATCGATGGAAATGGCTACCGAACACAATTAATCCGGGCAATAATTTTCCATCATGACAACGCTCTGTCCCAAGTTGCTATTCCGGTTAAGAACTATTTGGAAAACAGTGGATGGGAAGTCTACCCCATCCCAGCTCAGACCTTGCCCCAACTGACTACCATTGGTTCCGGTCGATGCAGAAGGCTCTCACTAAAATATGATTCACATTAGAGCAGAATAGCGAAAACTGGCTTGATTCATTCTTGGCCGCCAAACCAACCCAGTTCTTTTGGGATGGGATCCACAAATGGCAAGAAAGATGGTAAAACGTCATAGCTTCAGATGGGCATTACTTTTGTTAATTTTTTTCTTAAATAAACGATCAAATTTTGAAAAAAAGAAACAATCTTCCTAAGTTGAGCTTTCCTTAAGGCGAACCTTAAGTCCTAACGCGAGATTTTTGTTTGAAATGTTTTGGAATTCTCCCCAATTTTCCAAACAAACCGTAATGTTAATTTTGATAACCCGTGACCATTCGACTTAAGCAGAGTGCACTGTAGCTTAAATTGGTTGATAGACTTTCTGTTCCTTCTTTTGAAAAAAGGCGCTTAAAGCTTAGAATATCGATATTTACTTCGCATAGAAATCAATATTTCCTCCGATTGGGTATATCTCGCCAGAACTAGATTTGGCAATATGCAATGCTGACACAACATACTATGCAAGTACATAAGAGATTACTCTGTCAATCTTGCTCTGTTGTTAAAACTGATCATTACAGAAACATGAATCAGACGTAAAAACTTAATTCCCCGTCAGCACGTGTGAAAATGCCCCGGAAATTATTGTTTAGCCCGAAATGAAATGTACAACGAAATGTACAACCCAATAAAGTGAGAAGTTTGACATAGAACTTTCCAATTTGCTCCAGTAGCGTAAACTATAGCATTTACCAACTGTTTTTTATCATGTAATTTTGTTTTTACTTAAATGATTACTTACCTGCTGGACAAAACTACTTTAAACTAGCTTAATTAACTTACAGAAGTCAATCCTAACGGCTAACACTACGTTTTTTTCATAGTCATTACAGACAATCGATTATTAAACTTTGAATTACCAAGAAAATTTCGAAAAATTTGGTCTAACCTGACTAACTAACAAATTTTAAAACGAATTTAAACTGAAATAACTTATAACTAACTTAGCCTAATATAAACCTTAAACTAACTGCCCGTGAAGACACGTGCATTAGGGCATAGACGTCATGCAATGCATATACGCCTTGGAGCACCTTTTTTTGGATTTTTTTGTTTTGTTTTTTTTTTTTTATCTTGAAACTAACTTAAAAATCTATGTAAGTTGGCCACCATTGTCAACTGCATCATCGTTTTTGTTATCCACCGAAGGCCGAGATCTCATCCGATGCAATCACCAGTAAAAGTGCCGTTCTTAGCACACTCTTTCCTATCTCGAGCAAAGATGGCTCAATTGAACCAGAAGAAATCCTCGTGGCTGCGTGCAACATCCCGTTCGTATCGGAGTGGTCTCTCCACTGTTCGGTGTACAACATGGTAGTTAATAGAACATCCTGTCTCATCCCGTATCAGGCCAATGGTATCGAAGTAGAGCAACGCTTCAAAAAGAATAAAGCCTTCGCACTCTCTCATGATACAAGGTATTAGAGTAGTAATCTCCAAAGATTAGGCTGTTGGTAGAAGCCATAGTTCGTGTAGTGTGACTTCTGATCAGCCTGTTAATAAAATTATCTATCCTGTTCAAGTTTGCATCGTTGTACAGGCCTCGTTGGGATAGTCCTTCTTGTACTCAGATTCGGCTGTACGATGCAAACGGAGCCATGTCTGAAGACATTGTCTCTCGAACAACCTCATCCTCTCCACCTGGGAAACACTCACATTGAAATACTGTAGACAACCGCATACCCGTATGATTTTTTTACGCCGTATGAGGGCCATGTAGCAAATGACCTTCATTGTAGGCAAATACGTATGTTTATATACTAGGGGTAACGGTATGAAGTGAGCGTCAAGATACAAATGTCTCGATAGGGAATATTTGTTGTGAACGAGCCCTTATTCTTTTGTTTGTTTGCTATGACATCTGTGAAAAATATTGAAAAATAGTATTTAAAACCAAACAAAAGCAATAGATTATCGTAGAAAAAAATGTTTATTCGGAACAAATGTGTATATGTTAACATAATCAATTTCATGCTGATTATTCTCGTCTAATTCTAAAATAAATGCTTTAAATAAAATATTTTTTATACATATTATGTGGCATAAGTTGAATGATTCTTTTCCATTCTCGCTTAGGTAACGCTTTATACAAACAAAATATAAATAAATTTCAAATAATCTCGATTCACGCCACAATACAGCGTTCCTACTTCACTGGTGCTTTTAAATTCGGTGCAAAAAGCTATACAATCACAATTTGTTACAAAAAAAAATATATGTACTTTACTCTTGCGAATTCCTTTAAAACGTTTATACATTTAATTTGGGTCCTGTATACGATTTACGAATACACAATAAATTACTTATTTTTCATAAAATATACAAATTCATACAAAAATATAGATAATACCATGACTAGTGGAAAAGTAATGCTCAAACACATGCTCTTCTAAATATGAGATAGGGAAAAATCGTTTTTCTTTTTGGAATTTTGAGTATGGAGAAGTTTCCGAAAAATTTTAATGCAGTCTTAAATGGGTACGATCTCAGGCGTAGCCTGAGACGCACCCGATTGAATAGAATAAGAATGGCCAGTTTAGTCTGCGCACATAAACATATAAAGAAAATTTAAAAGATAGATTGTGGGATCAGGTTTATAGCTTAAACTCTTCACTATGTCATTCTCCTGATGCACATTCTTCGTTTCGAAATTGCTACATTGAGTATATTCACTTTTTTACTCAATCTGGCTCGGACTTTTCTTCGGTAAGCTATGTAGACGATATATTAGTATTTTAGGTTGTAGTAACTATTCATTGTTTGAGGCAAGATATTTGGTGATGCTGATTAAAATCGTACGCTTGTTTCATCCTTCTGTCTTATGGTATGAGTAAATACGTACGTATGAAATATGGAACAATATCGCATAAATAATTTAATTCAGATTCAAAGGTACCGCTGTTAACCGTATTCTGATTGAATAGTTAGGGCAAACTGGCCCTTGGGTATTGAAGTTCCATGATACCAGATGCGTGTGTCAACGAGGACTGTTTGAAAGAGAGAATACAGTACAAACATTTATCAGAATCGTCTGACATTGAATACTTACCCGCATCGCCAGGTTCTACATAGAATGAAAAGGAATGACATAAATGATCACATTCTGGTGTAGGAGCGAGTATCCAACTTTTATTGCCCTGCAATTGTGCTTGCCACATTAAGCGTGGTATGTAGTCCAGCTGAAAAGATAATAAAAAAAAGTTATAGTCAAAACAAACAAAAATGTATGTTCAACAAAACGGTCGTTTATGCCGACAATAACAATGAATTTAAGATGATTTAAAGATAATTATGTTCGGCGGGTTGTAAATGCAGGTGGTGAGAAGTCTAAAATCAAAGGTGCAAGAGTCGACACTACTATCACATGGTCACATTAACACATTAAATATAAATTAGTTTAAGTGATATTTTGATGAATTATTACTAATGGCATGGCATTGCGAACAGGGTTTTCACATGTGGCGTTTGACGATAAATGGTATATCGCCACAACCTAGAAACGGCGATATTTTGGGATTTTGGCGTTTTTTTAGTATCAACAAAATATTTATATTTTTAATAAATTAATCTTCACATCTTTCGCATTGTTAGCTACTGAATCTGACCACACTCCCTTTGTTATAATGAATATCAAAAACTCGTCCATAATACTAATAACACAACTACTATTAAGTTAATGACTAGTCGTTAGACAAATGCGAGGATGAAATAATCAGTAAACTGGCCCTCCTGCGGCTAATGCTCACCCATGACTGTCCCGTGTGATTCAAGGTGATTGCAAGCTTGATGGACAAGATTCAGGTTTTTGAGAGGGCTTGTCTTATGGCTTGTTTTTAGTTGCACCGAACGCCAAGGCCGCAGTACAGACAATTCTACTCCAATTAGGTCCCATGCAAAAGGACGAAACTGATACGAGTGGAAAACTTCCTGGCGATGTTGATTCGAGGTCATACTGCCAGGGCTATGATCTCGAGCAATAACTTCACTGTGGATCACTGTGGCTTACTCCCCCAACCCCCAAAGTCTAGCAGTAGTTGTAGTAGCATTGACTAGTAATTAACATTTTTTTTTACAAAATGTTTCTTGATTATTTGTGGTGGCCCTTGGCGTTGTGGGTATGTGCGTCGACCCCAACCTCGACGTCGTAGGTTCGATTCCTGCTCTTTGCGACGAAAACAATTTTCACGACCCCACCTCTTTCGAGTCACTGACAATGCTCAAAGAGTATTTCCTGTCTAGGAAAAGCTTCTTAACTTGGCCGTTCGGAGTCGGCATAAAACTGTAGGTCCCTTCCACTCGTGTGAGAATAATAGCATGCAAAAAAGGAGTGGTTGCTGAGAAGCTAGGCCCTGGCCCCCTACGGGCTGTAGCGCCACCCATATTATTATTATTATTATTATTCTTGATTTTTTATTTTTGACATTAAACATGTTTCGTTTATTTTTTCAATTTAGTGGTTATGGCGTCGTAAATTTGGCGATTTCTCTATTTGAAACCTGACAACCCTGATTGCGAATGGAATACAATATAAAATAATACTGATGAGATGCATTGTTATGGTGACCTCAGTATTATTTAGAATATTTTGAAGGAGCTTTGCAAACACCGCTGAATAGCTTAATAAATTGCAATTTCTTTGGTGTACGACTGTTGATTTTAAGGCTGTTATCTTATAAGTAGATCCATCCAATTAGAATTACCAACATATTGCGAATCAATACCTCTTTGGATGTGTTCCTGTATTTGGTTAACTGAGGAAGTTTAAATACTTCCACGAAACCAAGCTTCTACACAATGTTGTCTATGGCCAGTGCTGCTATTACATTCGGAAAGTTTGACTTTACATACAGGAGAGACATTAAGAACTATGTACTATTATTACGCATGTTTAGATTGTCTTTCGTTTTAAAATAAAGGAAAATATTTCTTGTTTAGATTTTGAAATTGTTGCTTCCTGCTGCTCAGTCAGTATGAATGCCCTAGAAAGCACCAATCATGAATTTGAGAGTAAACTGCTACGTGTTCTCTTATATGGGCGGCCATACAGCCCGTAGAGGACCAGGGCCTAGCTTCTCAGCCATCACGCGTGTGGTGCATGCTATTGTTGTTTCACGAGTGGAAGGGACCTACGAACTGTAGGTGCAAACGGCCAAGTTTGAGAAACTTGTAGACAGTAATACTCTTTGAGCCTTATCATTGGACTGTGACAGTAGTTTGGTCGCACGAGGAATCGAATTTATACACGTCGGTCCAAGTGCGTTGGAACGTACCAACAATGCCAAGGGGCACCAATTCTTTTAGTTTAGCTATAAATAGTAGACGACTATTGAAGGAGACTTGAGGCTATGGAATATATTATTTGGTGGAATAGAAACATTGTTCGGTAAGGCATTAACAAATGTAGGAAAGTGCATATGAAAGCATAATACGGGAATGCCTCGCTAGTCCAAAGAACGCGATAATACGAACCTGCATCTTTTGTCATTATGTATACTACGCACAACCTTAACTCTACAAGCAACTAATTTGGCTTGAAAATCTGCACTAATAGAACGAAGTTCATTGCCTTCGACATAAATCTAGTACAGAAAATCGATGATATAGTGTTAAATATTTGGGTACCACAATAAACAACACCGCCAACTCAAGCTAAGAAATTTAGTGCAGATTAGCGCAAGCAAGGGTAGCTTTTTGTAAAATGAAAGACCTTCACCAGTACGAAAATAACTTGGCGCTGAAGTGAAATGCTCAATGGTCTATGCTCTTGCATGGGGAAGAAACATAATCTCTACAAAGATATAAGAAAACTGAAAGCTTTCGAAATGTGAATCTATAGGAGAATTCTTCGTATTTCTTGCATCGGCAGAGTAACAAACCATGAAGTACTTAAAGAAAACTGGAATATTTAGCTTCCACATTGAGGAATGAACATACAATTATATTGAAGTTATCCTGTAGGGAAGAATAGAAGGAAGATCAAGTAGAGTAAGACATGTTTCATCGAGTCAAATATGTCTTTTCTAAACTAACGTGGTATCTTATGGGTATATCCAATTCTTAATTGTTCTACATAAACTCATTGCATTGGCAATTTACTAGTTTCGTTTTTTATTAGAATAATCACGTCCCTTTTTGTTCTGAAAGAGATGATGGATTGTATGGCCCAATTATTCAATGTGATTATATTACTTATTCGAGTTGGATAAGGTTAGTGTTTCACGACGCAGTTGTATGTTGCTCAAGAACACTTTGGAATTGTTTATAACTATAAGATACCAATTGTATGTAATTTAAATTATGTATGATGTACATCTTTCGGTAACAGAAATATCTGGAGGTGTAAAAATAAATAAAACAGCCCCATAATGGGCCATTGGGCCTAGCTTCTCAGAAACCACTCCAGTTGTGCGAGCTAGTGATCTCTCACAAGTGGAAGGGATCTACAGTTTTATACCGACTCCAAACAGATTGAGACGTTTTTTCTTGACAGGAAATATTCTTTGAGTATTGTCAATGAATCGGTAGAGATGGGGCTGTGAAAATTATGTTGTACAGAGCAAGAATCGAACCAACGACATCGAGGTTGGGGTCGACGCGCAAACCCCAACGCCACGTGACACCACTGTAAAAATAAATGAAAGACTTTATAAGATGAGTGAAAACCTCTCATCTCTAGAAGAATGTACTCTAAAATCCGTACCTACCCAAATTTTGTACGCTGTAATCGAAATTCCAACTAAAAAACATAAGAATGCATGGGCTTTTACAGTCATTTTACTTTTTATCCTAATTTTTCTGATATATTATTCTTGCAAGACCTTAAAGGGATTGACTGCAATGCCAGGGAAAAAGAAAAACAATCGCTTATTGCTGATATCGCGGTTTTTGTCGTTAAAAAACAGCAATTTCTTTTTTCTTGTCTGAATAATTAATAAACCGAATACCTCCTAGCAATAATTGTTTTAGATTAGCAGAAATTACTGTAGATTTTTTTCCATTAAATAAGGGTCGAATAGTTTTTAAATCATTTCGAAGGGAGTTGTAAAGAATATTCACTATGATTAATTTGAAACCAATTGCTCCTTGAAGATTTGTTTGATTAGTTAAGAAAATTAATGTGGCTTATATTTTGCCTGCACAAGGTTTAAACTCCAAAAGGATACTTCACACAAGATGTGAATCAAGATATAGCAAACAAAAAACGTGTGACTTATTGGATGGCAACCTACTATCCGGAGATAAGTCGATCAAGTGACTTCAACCGAATCAATGATCTGGTGATCCCAGTTACAGACTCCAAAAACTAGTACCAGACCTCACTATTCACTTCAGACCTCGATCCATGTAAGCGTAAAATGTGTTTCTGAGAGCTGGTACTATTTTTTGCAGTCTTAAATCTGGGACTTCAATTCATGTTTTCAAAACACAGCAGGTAAAAAATCTCGCTTATAATACATGTCAACTTCATATCATAGAGTCGCGGTTTCAAGCTCTGTTACATGGATTCATCCTTTCTTTTCCAGATTATACGACGATACACTTGGCACTCAGTTCTTCTGAATAAGCAAGAATATCCAATAATAAAAAATTTGTAATCCTCCCAAACACAATATAAACACATTCTAGAATTAGTTTTTAAGAGGAGCAACCTTATATTTGTTTGCGTTCTGGATCAAATTGACATCCAAAACAACGATTATGCAGAAATCAGCTTTAGCGAGAGGGGATTTGATTTGGCATTTTACCACATTTATTAAAAGTTGGCTGAGAAAGCATCTTTCCGGAGAACGTAGGATAAAGCATTATTTAGGTCACACTGAAACAACGAGCAATCATTAGATTACAAAACAAACACCATTCTGTGATCATTATAATGAAACATGATCTACCCAAAAGCACCCTAGTAGACGGTAAACATATCTAAATGTATCTATGCTATCATATGTGTATTTAAACAAAAAGTAAACTTCGCAAAACATTATATCAATAATTCTATACTCACATGCATAAAAGCACCCTGCTCATAGCCAAGGAATATGTAATCCGTATTGGGCATTTCTGCATCTTCTGGCAAGAAATGTGGTCGAGGATATAGCTTCCTTAGTTCTGCGAGCACAACCGGATGGCAATTGCTCCAACCCACATACCACGGATGATGACCATCCACGAATTGAGCTCTCTGATCCGACATCAGGAAGACATCTTTAAGTGACTTAAAATCTGATCGAAAGTGCAGGAATTGACAGTCTTCTTCAAGAGCACCGGGCGTGCGCTCGTACAAATCTTTGAGATACGTAAAATTCAGACTTTTCGCAGCTGGCCAATGCGCAACAGCGTTTTTAATTATAATTGGCTGAGAGGAGTACGCAAATGGAGCAAATTCTTCACGAGTTAAGTTTTTTAATATTAATGGACCATGAACCGAACTAGAAAAAAATTCAATGCAATTGACCTAATAAAAAAGAGACTGGGTTAGATCAAACCTGCAGAATCCACAGTCACTGATGGGACGTGTTGCTTCCCATACGAGATAGTTATTTGGCAGGAAACATCGAACACCGAGAAGGAAATGTATCGTTTCGAGGAACACAGGCGTGGCAACCATTATGAACAGCAGTATACCGATGGCATACCATGGATTCATGTGATTCTGTTGCTCATGTTGGAGAGACTTTCGATATGCCATTCGTAAATCCGACTCCGTAACAACACCAGTCCTGAGGGCTCCATCGTGAAGTTCATCGAGCTTATCGATCAAATCTCCACCTAGACGTTCTCTTGTTCTAGCAGCCCTAATTGTCGCTGCCGAAGGCCGATTCCACAACTGGAACAGCATTCACAGAATTTATCGAAATGAAGCAAGAAGTTACCACCTCTTTTTTGCAACCAATTTATCACTTTAACTTTGCCGAATGAAATGAGTTATTCACATAGCATAAATGAAAAACTAGTTGTTTACTAAAAGCTAAGCTTTACATCATCTCACATCTGACATTTATCATTTCCGCACTTTTGTTTGACACGTAGTGACGGAATAGGTGGGGAAATAATTGTTTTGTTTTGTTGCTATCTCTTTCATTTTTGACACTTTCAGAGATGCAGGGTTGGGTTGATGGTGGTTTACCTCCAGACCTGTAACTGACAAGAAATAAAGGGTGTTTTAAGGATTGGTACTAACTTTCATCACTTTGAGTGCTTCTCGGGATACTACGATTAATTTCTATTGTGCAGATCTCGGCGCTTTTCATGGGATTTTCATGCAAAAAATTAATATTTGAAGATCGATATCTCCTTAACCAAGCGATGAATCCACTTTTTGGTCATGATATTTTGTGCTTACTTCGCGGAGATCCACAAAATGGCGTTTGCAAATCTTGGCACCCTGGAAATCGTGCCTACTTTTCATATTACAGACCAATTTTAATAGGAGGGTGCTAGAAAGGATGTCCTATTTTCGCTTTCTAAGAGAATTTACTTATCACTGTGATTTCAAAACAGCTCTGAAGAAGATATGAGGCGTGTTTTTTTGACTGGTTAGTGCTCAGTTTAGTAATGATTCTCAATAAAACGCTCTTTTGCTGAGTTCAATTTTTCTTCCGAAAGTTGATACTTGTGCCTACGTCCATTCACAAGATGTCAAATTACTCTAATGTCAAATATTAGTGAAATTGAATTCTCCAAATGAAAGACAATACACAAATAATGGCTAGCTAAACAGAAGAGGTAAGAAAACAACGTCGACCCCAACCTCGACGTCGTAGGTTCGATTCCTGCTCTGTGCGACGAAAACAATTTTCACGACCTCATCTCTTTCGAGTTACTGACAATGCTGAAAGAGTATTTCTTGTCTAGAAAAAGCTTCTCAAAACAAAGCCGTTCGGATTCGGCATAAAACTGTAGGTCCCTTCCACTCGTGAGAGAACAATAGCACGCACAACACGAGTGGTTGCTGAGAAGCTAGGCCCTGGCCCCCTACGGGCTGTAGCGCCACCCATGTATATATAAGAAAACATGAAGTACTGTCCAAGATTTTTAGAAATTCACACCTATCGATGATTAGTTCATTCTAGAATCTGGTCAAATCAGAAAATACTCCATGTCAAATAATTACCTCGATATGTACACAATTTTCACTCGTTTAGTTCAAAGTGTAACGTGTGCTCAAGACACCTGCACCACGACTGGTGACAGCCATGACAGATAAGTCTCTCGGGCGCTCTCTCCTCGTGCCAAAATGCACATAAGGACAGTTATGTAAAACTTCACGTTCTTTTATTTCATTCATCTCCCAATTGGGCAAGTGTAAGGTGTTTCCTCGCGGTTGTCTTACAACAAGTGGATTATTAGTTAATTCCTCAACATAATTGCGATAAAATCCTAAACATGACATCAATTTAAGTGCATTATTTTTGAATACGATTGTGTAAAGTTATTTGCTAGAGGTTTTGTCTTAGAAAACTAAGAAAAACTGCTCGTTATTTCACCAGTGCGAATGAACTTTCACTCTTAATCACTACCTACCAAAAAGGAAAAACAAATATCTGAAAAATAAATTGAACACCGCAGCAACACCGAAGGAGAATTGAAAAGCATGTCTGAAGCACAAGATAAAGTTATCCGTGTTGGCTCAAGAAAAAGCGAAGTAAGTCAGAAATCGCATTGTAATGTGTGTTGAAATTCGCATTTGCAATTCAGCATATTGTATTATACGATTGAATTGAGGGGGGAAACTAAAGAAATAAGAAAAGGTGAACAATAGAAGTGCGTGTTGTTATATCACCAAAAAATTAAGTAACAAATCTTATTAGAGGCAGAACTGATTCCCATTCAGTTGGGTTTGTGCAATTCGTTTTTTGTTTTTGTTTTACTTTCCCATCAAGTTTTTGATAAACGATAATAGCTAAGCGTTTTCTTTTCCTCTTCACATTTAGCTTGCATTAATTCAAACGAAACATGTCATCGCCAGACTGCGAAGGATTTATCCAAACAAGAAATTTGAAATTCGTAAGTATCCCGCTTGCCTTTGAAATTCAGAACAGTTTATTTCATGAATAAATAATCAATTAACACTTCATAAAGTACGCATATACCTTATCGGGCTTGGGTCCACGTTCTGTTGCTTTATCATTGGACAGTATATTGCGGTCGCTAGCTGTATTAGAAAGTAATTGTCGAAATCCAAATATAATTGAATGAAATTCTTTAACGTCTCCCTGCTCCCCGTCCGTTTATTCACTCGTTGGAACCTGTATGTCGTGTGTATTGAATTGGCACCGCCAGCAACTATCTATCTGGTCATATTTTTATAATTTATTATTTGGGTTGCCAATGTGACTCGTTGTGAGGCGTTAATTTGGATTTATCCAGCAGATCACTTGAGCTACAAATGTTGCTGCACTCTCGTGACCTTAACACACTTTTGGACTTTCGATCTTTGTGCTCCGTTACTTTGGATTTCATTACCACTTTCAAATCGTGTGTACGCAAATTGTGTACAACTTAAGAGTGAGTGTACAGGCAGTGTGACCCTTTGAACGATTTGAAATTGAAATGCGGGTTGGGACCGACATTTTTTGGACGTAGATTTATGGATAATCTTAGCTATTCATTTATCTATATAGAGTTGTGTTTGGCTTCTGGCTGGCCTGGCTAAATAAAGAATATTTAATTAAGCACGGAACTTATCAATGGTCACTGGGTTATTTTGGATAAATTTAATTGGTTTTTTCCCTTGCGACATTCGTATCCGCTAGTGGCTTTAACGTCAATCCGTTCGCGTGAAGTTGTCTTACTGGCTATGTGAAGGTGATTTTGAATCCGGTTTTGGATATGAGTAATTTGTGAATAAGAAGTGAATTTTGTCTTGGTGGTTTTTATGCAGACTGTTCACTTGAGCATGTGAACAGTGCTTTTCAGTTTCGTGCATGAGAAGTTTCTAGCTCTATTTTATAATTATACACATGCATTTGTTTAGAGGCAAGAGTGTCTTATTTGCAAAGCCATCTAGATAACATCCATCTATTGTTTACGTAATATCTTTTGCGTGCATTTAGAGTTGAGATGTGAACGAGATACGCACGTTTTTTGTTCCAGTTGTAGACCTTTGAATTACGCAAGATGACTTAAAAATAGGAGGTTTTTGCACGAATATCTCAACCACGTAGTAAATGCTTCGATTAGGTGACCCACTTAAGCCGATGCATTTATTATTCGTGTAATCTGTCTGTATCGGAATCTGATGTCGTGATCATGAATTTTAATGCACAATAGAGTTCCGAAGTTCACCCAGGGGAATTGCATTTGCCAGGGATACGAATAGAAACGCAGTCAATCATTATAAACATAAAATATCAATTTGATTATTAGCTTCTTCGCGCTGTGAATGCTTGATTTTATTACCGCTCGGTTGTAATTTATTTCGGTGATACTATCTTCAGTGAGTGTTTCAACCACTACTCGCACAGGCATTTTTTCTTCGCGCCCGAGAGAGAATGCATTTACATTTGAGGAGTACTTAAACACTTTGCTCGTGCGTAGAATATTAAATATGCATTAATGGTTGGTGATCAATAGTGGCGGCCAACGTTAATGATTTTAATATTTGTCTGTCCTTCACTTTTGTCGATTTAACTGCAATCAATCAGTGATATCCAGATGGTATTTCAAATCGCACACAACATTTTGAACGTACGAACGTTTTACGCAACATTGAAGACGATTCAAAGGTGTTTGTCGTATTGGGGTATCTTGACTTCGAGTTCATCTCATTTTATTTTTATTGGTCATTCAATTTAGTGTATGTTTGATTTGTTCAAAGACATTTGATATTGGTGCAAGCGGTGGCTGATCTTGATTTCGTAAACAGCCATACGGCCTTGTAACAGATGTGGAGTAAAGTACTGATACTAGACGTGAACCCCTGAATGATGAGTAGGCAAATGCCCTCATGAACATATTCAGATTTTATTTGTTACCAGAGGAAGAAATAAATGATTTGCAAAACAAAAACAAACGTAAATGTAACGATTTTTTTACACATGATATGTTGTCTCTCTTGTTCTTCTTCTTCTTTGTTTGGCCTACAATACGGGGTGGACCTGGGCCTCAACCAACAAGCTTCTCCAGCCGGCACGATCGCTAAGGTCCAACTCCAATTGCATGCGTCAGCTCGTTCGAGGGCGTCGTCAGTTTCGTTGTCGTCCATATGGCACGGAATCGAAGACGAAGATGTGATCCCCGCGTTTCTAAAAACCCTTATCTCAACAAGACTAACATAATGTGTAACCTTGTTGAAGTAGTTACATATATCGCTGTGTCCTGTGTAAGGAAGCAGAACGTCAATTATCTGATAATAAATTGGTATAGTAATGTTTCATCACCGGCACCGCTACAACGTGGTCATTGTTCAAGAGCGTAGTAATTTATCATTTAGTTGTTTTACTCCAGCTAAGTTATGACCACATCTCCTACGGTGCGACTACGGTAAAGAAAAGAGTACAACTTCCTCTGGCTATTTATATTGTTGTCAAGATTGTCACGTGAAGATGATTTATTTTATTTTTCACTTATATTTTCTTCCTATAATATAACATTCTTGGCTTCACGAATATTAAATATCATGACAAATAAAAGACAGTTTTAAGTAATAGTATGGTGTGTCTAGGCTCGAAGAGAACAGAATTGGTTGCTGAGAATGTAGGTCCAGGCCCTCTACGGGCTGTACCGTCACTCACGTTATTATTATATAAATAATAGATGAAAAATATATAAGAAAATGTAAATATGATGAAACAGCTCATAAGAAGAATTAGGGGTGCCGAGGGGCCAAATAGGTTAGAAGCTGTTTTTTAAGTCATTTCGTTCCTTGTTCTTCTCAGTTCCATCGGGACAGAGTTCCATAGGCGAGTTTCATAAACTAAGAACTAATGATACCCAAGAGTATGCACGTCGGTTTAAAGCAAAAGTTCGATGTGAGAATGGAAACCTAAGCTTACTGTAAAGGTAGTCTGGCTGTTGTGTCTAAATAACGTTGTGGGATATGGTCATATCTACCAAACTTATACAGTGGATTGAATTTTGTTAGCTATTTTTCGAATTTTCTCTAACTGGATCACATAGAAACAGTGTACTGCTTATATATTGAGGAATGCCATTGTAGACCACATTTAACTTCCTTTTAGACTTCTAATCCAGTTTACCGAATAGTTCGCAAAAGTTAGTGAGATTGGCACTGCCAGGGATTTTCACACAATCGTCGTGGTTTTTGTAGGAGTTTTGAAAAAGTCCTTTGACTTATCCTCGGTCCTGTGTGTACGGATGATGTTTGGAGGAGGAGTCTGAACGACTAACTGTACTGTGTACATCGACATCGATATGTTCTAACCGGTTCGAATCTTTCGTCTCAGATGGCTAGCTCACTTAGAGTGAAAGTCTTCGACTCCAACCCCGAGGGACAACGCGTAAAGGAATACCACGCCTACGGTGGCGTACACAGCTAGAAGGAGACCTGAATAAGTTAAATGTACGTGGCTGGAACCAAATAACACAAGACCGGGCTATATGGACTGTAGTCCACCCCGATCTGTAGCGCCAGCCAAAGAAGAACAAACACACAAATTCAAAAATATAATTTATGTATTAACAAACGACAAAAAAAACTATTCTTTTGTTATATATAAACATTAAGGTTGACAGACCTGCTCATCGAAGTTCTGTGTCAAAAAATATTTATTTGGTTAAGTTCAGGCGAACGCAAAAAGTGGGTTTTAGAGTTTGAAATTGTGAATATTAGTGGCCACGCACTAACGAAAATGCCCAATTTTAGAAAAGAAATTGATACTAAAAAATTTGGTATACACCTAATTCTGTTTTTACACGGTTTTGATATATAACACGGTTTGAAAATAAAACATTTTTATTTTTTTACACGATTTGATTCCATTTAGAACGATTTCAAAATGATTGTGCTTACATTTTTTTTGTCAAATTTTTGCGAAGTATGTTCATATTACAAATTTAAGATTACAAGAAGCGTACAAGCAAATTTACTGGTCAAAGCAAATGTAAATAGCACAAATTTAGGGGAAGTCCCAATTTCTTTTTTTACACGTTTTTTTTTCTGAAATTAATCTACCGTGTACAGAATTAGCTGTATATATTTGGTACTGGTATTTTTACTGAAAAATACATCTGCGTACTGAGAAAATTAAATTGTACTGAATTGAGCACAATTGTAGTGCGCCTTTTTCCATCACTGGTAGAAGTTTATGTTAATGGTGATTGGGTTTAGTACCAAACATTTATCTTGTCAAGGTCTGAATGGTAAAATTTTGATGTTAACCTTTATTCAATTCCTTACTAAATACCAATACCCTTCGACATCGAAACACTTAGCAGCGCGTTATAAGTACATTCCGTAATACTTGGTTCAAGTCTGAAGAAGAGGGAGTGTGTCTCCAACCATACCTACCATCCAAATGTCCGGCATCAATTTTCTTAAAAATTCGAATTTAGGCATTTTATTTCCTAAGAGAATTGTTTAGATGGACGTCAGCGGAATCTTCCTCGTTTTAACGTTCGTTTACGCTGCGGAGGTTGAAAATCATCAATGATGTTTATGACTTCTTTTGAAAATATTATCGTGGAAATGTTCAGCCAGTCTCTCGGTAATAGTCCCACCGCTCTTCCTCCTATCATCTCTGCAGGATAAGCTGAAGGGTTATTAATTTTACTTACTGAATGCAACTGAGTTCTCTCCTACTGCCCATCCGCCGATGCACCTCTTCATTGGCAACTTTGTTAACCCCGAGAATCCTGAGAATTCTTCGGAATATCATTTCGAATGCTTCTATTTTTCCACGTGTTTCTCTTTTTAGTGTTTAGGTTTCTATTTTGTATAGCATTTCACCATTTTCTTGTTTATACTCATTACTCTCTCTGCTTCAATATATCCTGTCATTTTGCAGAAGACCGCCCTCGCTGGCTCTATTTCTTTATTAGGGCTTTCAATTATTGTTCGGAATCTAGCAAATGCTAAATGTTTCTGGGAGTGACGATCCTAGTCAACTTACCCACTTAACTCTTAATTGTATATGTGCTTAAAGAACCTAAAATAGCGATGATTCTTCAAACTGAACGGGTTGCAGTTAGTTTTGATTTATTATTATCATTTCTTTGCTTTTATAAGAGCTTTTGTTAGCTTAATTTTCGGTGGGTCAGTGTACGTCTAGTTATTTCAATTTTCCCACCCTTGACCGTAAGGTCAGCTGTTTTGGCGAATGTCGTAAACTCGATTATAATGCCTGTGAATGAATGAATGAAGCAGTTGAATGCGTACTACAAGTGGAATGCAGGCTTACATCTTGTTAATTATCTAATTTACGCTAAAGGCGTCGATTGTGTCGAGTTATAAGAGATGCCATGTGGGTAAATTTGTAATCACACGAGTGCAAGCACATTTCTCTATTTATCTAAATCTTGTAAAGTGTCTCCTTCAAGAGGCTGTCTAATCTGTCTAATGAAAGTCAGTAATTTGTCTTAAGTCTGCGTACATGGCACTATCCACGTCACACCATTTGATCAAATAAATAATTCGTGAAAAAATATGGAAATTTTAATCGGAAAATCCAAAGTAAAATGAGTCACCAGTTAATCCGCTCTGGGTTTTATCAGTAAATTCTTGCTGATGTATCATTCACCCGTTATTATCTAATCAAGCATATTTCCCAAAGGACATATTGACATACTCGTTCGTTCTGGATGAGTGATAAATGTTATCTTGCTGCTTTCCAAAGATCTCAAAATCCAACACATAAAAGCAAACATGTGCACCAAGAACGAGATAAACTTTCTCCAAAAACGTACAGTCATGATATTATTCAACATCAACTCGAAAAAATCTGCAAATCATTTTCTTTCAACTGCCTCGCTCTAGTTGTATTGCCGCAATCAATTGAAAGCAACAAAACAGGTATTACATGCTGTGTATGAAATATTCATTAAGCACTGAACTGATGGACTTCTACCCTTATCAACGTTCCCGTAGTAATCTTATCGCTAGTAATATTTTCTTATTTAAAGCGTGGATTTTTGAATTTTTGTTTGTTTGCACACGACAGCACGTTTCCCGAAGAAAGTGAAACTACATATCCGATCTAAGGCCGTGGGTGCTGACTAAACAACACAACACAGGATGGAGTAATAACAATTGAGAGTAATTCCACAATTACACGTGATGAACGTCACAGCAGAGACCAATGCTCGAATGTGAATCAGACAGCGACTGTAGTTCTGTTCAGTTGATTGTGCGAAGTGAGTTGAGAGTTCACATCAAATGTGGCAGCAGCATTGATTGTCAAATTACATCACAGTTTCGTGCTTAAAATAGAAATAATTGCATTCAATTGTAGTTTTTTGGCTTGTGTTTCGCACAAAGATTCGCACCAACTAGGAACATGAGGAAATTGAGCGGTTGCTTGAAAGTAAATATAAATCTTTTCCTTATATGCACGTATTTGAATGTGTTTTACGGGCAGTGACAGAGTTCTTTACTCTGGCATTAGTAGATCAACTGTTGTAGCAAGTCTATTCTTTGATGAAATTGGCGCGCGGGAATGTTTATCAAATAAAAACAAATGCTTAGTATAATGCAAGAGCAAGTATCATAAAATAAAAATAAGTGAAGAATCTTGGTAGAATGTGTATAATGCAGAGAAACATGCAACATTGATTTATCGCACTTGGGACTATCTGCAGACTTATTCTGAAGAGAGCCTCTGCGTATGTGCCTTACTTCTTCCTCTATTTTGTTTGGAGCCACAGCCACACAATAATTTTGAATACAACGCCCATATCTGCAATGGGGCCCCAAGCTCTCTCTGCACCTACTACATAGGTACGTAGTTAGAATGCAAAAGCGAGCGATCTCACATATAGGAGACAACAATATCTCAGGTTCATTAGACTTGCTCGAACATCGACGTACCGTGTCGTTTTTGTCCGTGTTTTATTGCTATTTTAACGAAAAGATCTCTCCTCTCCTCTCCTCTCCTCTCCTCTCCTCTCCTCTCCTCTCCTCTCCTCTCCTCTCCTCACCTCTCCTCTCCTCTCCTCTCCTCTCCTCTCCTCTCCTCTCCTCTCCTCTCCTCTCCTCTCCTCTCCTCTCCTCTCCTCTCCTCTCCTCTCCTCTCCTCTCCTCTCCTCTCCTCTCCTCTCCTCTCCTCTCCTCTCCTCTCCTCTCCTCTCCTCTCCTCTCTCCGCTCGCAGCTCGCATGTGCACTGGTAACTTCCCTCTATACCTCGAATTAGAGGCCGCCTGACTAGACTCATGTTGCTGTACAGCACATGAGTTCTAGCAGTCTGCAGCTCTTCGCCAGATGCCGGGACTATTCTGCGTCATTTATTTGTCGACACGCTCTTCTGCCTACTGTTAGCGGTTTACAGTGCATGGCATGTTTTGCTATGGAACCGTACCCTTTTCAAAGGGTATCACTGATCAATTGAATTCGTTCTCTAATAACTACTCGTTTAAGTTACTAGAATATTTGTAATGCGTTTCGTAGGCACTGGTTCACAGACTTCTGTAGCGTTCTTGTGATAATGGCGGTCATTTCCCAGTGCAGCATCCATATAACGCCCTGAACTCAACATTGGGGCGACACAGTCTTAACTTAGTGTTTAAGCTATTAGCACTGCTTCTCTATATTGTGGTCAACATACTAAGCTTTAGATATTCGATTTGCGACAACAGCTTCGGTTTAATTATTGACAAGAAACAATACTTCCGTGGTATTGGAAACTCTTTAGTTTCTCAACCGGTTGTCCTGCGATGCTTATTTGATCGAAAGAGTTATATGCGTGGCTAAGTAACTTTGTTGATCTTCAGCCCCACGGCGTTAGCCTCTCTCTCCGCCTTTGTTGCCATTTGATCTACATAATCGTATGAGAGAGTAGGCACACGGCGACGATTTATATGTGATGAAAGTGTCCATCGAACTCCATGCGTACTCGATGCAAGAGCAGAGTTAAGCACATCACTATTCACCAATAAAAACAATATTGAGGATGGGATGCAATTTTTTCCCGACTTCACTTTGGATTTCTAATTCTTTTAACAACTTTCCTTTGTGTAGTTCCCCCAGACCCATCCTAAGTCGGTTTATGGTTATGGCGGGACATACGACCAAACATTGGAGTTAACGCCCTTAAAATTGTGGTCACCGACTCCGAATTTCGGTATAAAATTTGCAGACTGCTCGTTCGTGTACTTTCTCATGATGAAAAGGTTGAGTTTACTAAATATATGTACAGTGCTAGTTTGATGATTGGTGAAAGGGTGCGTTCTCAAATTAAATTCAAATTTGTCAAATCCCTATTCCAGAAACCTATACTTGAAACTGCAAAAATGGGCTACATTGACATTAATTCCAGTAATCGCAAATCCGTGCAAATCGGATAATCCACCCACTTTATCTAATCAATATAAGCAGTCCAAATGCTCATTCGTAATTGTCTTAACTAATCTTAAGCTCATGTCAGAAAAGAACTAGAAATTGGTCAAATTGGGCATAACAGCATGTGCATTGACAGGAATTTTATAAGTAAAATTCGGAAGTATACAATAACCTATTCATTCCTATCACGAATTCCATCGTAATCGAAAATATGTTACAATTGGCATATTGATCTACGGATTCCAACTATATCTGTGCAAATTAAACGCTAATGCCTCGAACCTTCTGATAATTGCGACTAAAGGGATAATCCTTTTTCAATAAAAATTTTTTAAAAAACTCAAGAATTTTGGTGAGCGCAATGCATTAGCAACTGTTGGAAATTGCTCGATTTGCCTAAGTGTTCATATTCTACATATGTTACCTAGCATCTATTATTTGCAGTGCTATTCTACGCAAGGGATGATAATGCGTAGAGAAGTTAAAAATGTGTAAGAAATGGTAAATATTACATCAATCATATGAACCGCTTGTCTATGTAAAGCCGCAAACAATTTGTAGGTTACAAGAGGAGAAGCATTTAGTTTAGAGACGATTTCAAATAAGGTAACAGAAGTGGTTGAGAGAACCAAAATAAATTTTGTTGAAATCACGTACAGGCGAGTACAAATATTTCAATGAAAGGAATTGAGATTTCTGAGTTGAGAGGCCACTGAAGTGAATGTGAGGTGATTTGGTTTTGTTTGGAAAACGTGCAGTACAAGTCACGACTATTTGATAACTACGTTAGAACTGCTTTACGAACTTATTACATGTGTATAGGATATCTACTATAATACAAGGAGCAATTTGTATCCGTCTATTTATAAGCAAAGATCTTGATTACATAAGAGAATGGAAGCAAGAGAGGGCAATGTGTTGGCTAGGTGCACAGAAAGTCTAAATCGAAGTGAAGTAATCCGAATCATGCCAATTTTGTCTCAAGTATCGTCTAATGACGTAGACGTAGTTTTCTTATTTGATTGATATTGATGATCTTGGAAGTCGTAATCCTAGAGCATGCCGCATTGCAAATGCATGGGCGTCGGGCGAACATACGTATACCACCTAGGTATTTTCATTGGATTTCATTCTCATGGTCATTGCTTATTCAATTATTTGCGAATGATATGAATTCAAATGAGAAGATTGCCCAATCGCTTTGAGAACACCGCTGAACAGAAATCAGATGCTTGTGTGTGTCTGTTGTTTGACGCGTCAGTCTTACGTTCCAACACACGATGAATGGAGTACCCACACCCGTGAAATCAGGGTCTTATACGACGTAAGATTGTAGAAGAGCGTGCAAAATTTAGGTTCGAAATACACCAAATAGAAATGACAATTTTGATAGTTCAGTTTAAAGGTTAGGGAAACGATACATATTTTGCTAAAGATTCTTCGAAACATAGTACGTTGACCGCTTTGATTCTTAAGTAAGGTTAGGCTGGTGGGTTAACTAGCTAAAACCGGTCACACTTGGGTCTTCGTAGACGAATTGTGATACCCATTTGAGGAACTGATTTTCCTTGATCGTTGACAGACAGTGTCTTTCATTTTTCCGAATCAATGATCATGACGAAACGATGCTAACTAATGTCTGTGCAGATTGTTTGCACCGTGCCGCCAGAGGTGTTTGCATAGACTCATGGTTTGCAATGACGTGTTGTGGGTGTATGGGCCCCAGTGTTGAAATCGACATATTTCGATTGTAATGAACGTTCAACATTCAAACATTTTCTGCAAGAGACCAAATACTACTAAGAAACGAGGCACTTTTAGGCAAAAGCAGACACGATATTTCATTTCACTGCTTCGTAAAGGAATTTTCAACAAAACCAATCAATTTTACTGAAGTTATGAATAGCAAACTTCTGAACGGTGCCGATAAAATTGGAAAGGTAGACTAACCACAAAATATGTTAAAATAGGGGCTACTTGCTTTCATAATTCATGAAGTTTGACTTCAATTCGCACAACAAGTGCATATCTCACACCAGGTAGTAGGAATTCTCATGTACCTTTTTAACGAATCTCTTGATATCACTCACCATGCTGTGTGCAAATTGTAGTTGTCACGAAAATCGAAAAAATTGTATTTGCTTTAGCGATGGTTAATTGCGAAAAAAAAACAATCGAATAATTCGATTGTTCTCGCAATCGCAATTATTCGAATTCAAATTGAGCCGATTCGATTGTTGATTTTCGATTCTTGTAGGTCCGATTCCAATCGGCAACGAATGTGTGTTTTCGCCGATTCTTCAAGTCGAAGAGAGAGTTTTAGATTGTGCGTATTCGCCGATTCTCATTATTCCCCATCTCTTTTTCATTTCGTTTCACTACTACAACTCAAACTTTACATTTATGAGAGTAAGAGTACAATCCTCTCTCTAATTGGGTAAATAGGATTAAGAATTCAGTCGAACCTCCAATTACCCACGGGAACCAATATTTTTCAGAAATTTGGTTTGACTTGTAGAAAGTTCGATTTAAGAATGTTCCAACAACAGAGGTTTGGCTTTTTGTCATTCCCAATGTTCCTATTTTGGTCGGTATGGTTTCTTATTGGAGCAACAGCCTAACGCTGATTTTTTTACACTGACGCCAACATATAAATAAATCGAAGAATACATTGTAGGCACTTTCAAAGAAAAAAAAAAAACTAAAATGTGCTACGCGCACTCGTATTATATCTTGACACCCTGTGTGGTCTTCCAGACATTCATTCCTGTGTTTATGTGTCATTTTAAGTGTATTTCACACTGGTCATCCGATTGTCCCGCTTACCTAGGTCTATTTAAGCCAGTGCGAAATAGATTACGGCAAAGAAATAAAGAGTGTACAGTCACGGGATGAGTTTTATTTTTTTTTCTCCACAAAACCTCCAACAACATACATTTCTACAATGGGACATTAGTGCTCGGCATTCTCTTGGTTGTAGTAGGTACTTAGAATAAATTTGAATTCGATTATTATACGATTGTTTATGATGATACCGAATAAATCGACAATCGAATTCAATTTTAAATTTTTAACAATATATTTTATTATTTGTGAAATTCATTCGCAACCGCCCATCGCTAATTTGCTTTAGTTTGCCAAAAAATGTCATCATTTACAGTGCGCTTCAAACTGTCTCCTGTCTGTATCCTCCAAAATGTTAGAATAGCATAAAAGCTATGAACACAGTAGGTGATAACCTAAAAATGTGGGCAAATTTTCATCGGCAGGACTTTTAAGCTTCGCTTGCAAATGGTGTTGACATGAGTTGATCTTAAAATTTTTCAAGCAACCAAACACACCCAGTTTTTGAAAATTATGTACATGTGGGGACTTACTTTTCACGCTTCTTACACCGTGTCGGCAACAGATGACAAGGAGTAAGGAGTAAGGAGTTTCAGTTTTTTTTCCATATGAATGAG